>CM042838.1:2400000-3000000 GCA_023653725.1 Bungarus multicinctus
CACGGACCAGGGTTTGAGGACCCTTGCCCTAAGGCACACTTGGACTGTGCAGTATTTGATATGTTTGAGCATGCAGAGATGCAAACATAGCACCTCCTTGCATGTAAATATGTATAGGAGAACTGAGGTTTGTGTTTTGCATGGCTTCTCCCAAGTAAGAGCCACTCCTTGTACTACCTGGAGGATGCAACGGGGTAACATTTATTCGTTGATGAATTCTTCAAGATGTTTTCCCTGCTCATGGGACAAGAAAGATGTGTTTGTATCAGTGTTTCCATCACTTGTCTGGAATAGAGGCCTTATGTGTTTATGGTAAGCTCTGGCTCTAAGCCTAACCATCAGAAGCCCCTCAGTTCCCTTTTATAAAGAAATGTATATGGAGAACATTGCTCAGTTAGAGGGAAACCACTACATTTCTATAGCATATTTTTGACCTGTGTCAAAATTGTCTCACTTCTGTCACTCACTCTTTCTACAGTAACCAATACCATTGCTTACCTTATTGCCGTAAACCAAGCACTGTCAGAATGCTGTTTTCATATTCCTATCTATTTTCCATTCTCCCAAAGAATAGCATGGCTCCTGCATGGCTATAGTATCTGAAATAATACCTACCTCTTCTGAGGATCCATCAGAAGGCCAGCCAAAGTGGAGAGATAATAGGATGATGAGCATGGGGATCTCTCCAATACAGAGGCATCCAATGTGCAGTGGCTCCAGAAAATGTCTGCTACTTGTGGGATTGTGCATAGATCTCCATCTGCCTCTGTCAGGCTGGCATTTCCTTGCCAATTTGGGGGCTCAACATAGTTTTGGATAAAAAAGAGCTTTGGTTTTCCTAAGAGATCAGGACACCTTTCGCCAGTAAAGAAATCCTTCAGCCTTTCCAGTTGAAATCCTGGAACAATATGGTCTGTGCAGAATATATGTTGATGGTTTCCTCGACTGACAAGTATACAAACAAAACAATCTGCATCTTTGTGAGCTCTTAGTCTTGCTGTTTCATATAAATCATGCATCACTGTATCCATATTCAGAAACAATCGACAGTGAACTTCAAAGTGTAGTGATTTAAAGGTTTTCATCAACAAACCTAGAGAGAAAGAAGCAGGAGCAAGAATACCACACCAGTTGGTAGGTTAGTGAATGTAAAATTTACCTGTATGGCCCTCAAATATGAAAATAATTGGGGACAGCAAACTGTATCTTGGAATATTAAGGATTCTATGGAAATACATAGGCAAGAATTTTTAGAGCTACAAGGAAAAACTCTTTAAAGATAAAGAGACTCATGAAATCTACACATCAATAGTGCAGAAAGAAAACCATTACAACAAGCTCAGGAAAAGCCCATATTACTCAGTGTAAGATTCTGTAAATACCCATAATTTAGGGCTGCAGCAATTTAATATTTGGCAATAAAATTCAAGAAAACTGGTCTTATAATCAATATCCCTAATCATTAACTAGTTGGATACCTATGCTTCGCAAAGAAACTGTGATTGGGCTATGCAGGAGAAATTTGGTTCACAATCTGTTGGCTCAGTGGTGGTCGGTGATTGAAACACATACTGTAAAGGATTCCTTTCCTTTCTCTTTCCTTCTTTCCTTTTTTTCTTTCCTCCTTTCTATCTATCTATCTATCTATCTATCTATCTATCTATCTATCTATCTATCTATCTATCTATCTATCTATCTATCTATCTATCTATCTATCAAAAGTGTTGTAAAATACAATCCTCCAACTGTTGTCCCAAAGGTGCTTTTTTTCAGGAGACAACTGGACTTTCTGTTTTTTCTTTGAAGATGTTTGCTTCTCATCCAAAGGAACTTCTTCAGCTCTGACTGGATGGTGGATAATAAAAATACTACAACCTTTGATGCCAAAGTATCTTCCTGTTTGGAAGTATAGTTTGCATCCTTTTAGAGAGTCATTGAGGCAACTTGGAAGTTTGTCTGTGTCCTCGGGTCACCTGAGTGGTGCAAATGACTGTGGAGTTACTAAAGTAATGGAATGTGAGGCAACTGGCAGTTGGAACAGACTTCTTTTCAGGTGGGGAGGGGGAGTAGAACTCCTTAGCATCAGAGCGTGTTAATTATTGTATTAAGAAATATTAATGATCTGATGGTCATTTCGAAACATGGTTTCTTAGCAAGCATCTAGTAGCCAACAGGACCATACATGGCAAATTTCAAGTTTGTAGGCTTTACAGTTCTGGAGATTTCGTGATGCTGCGTGAGTGGTATTTCACTTTTACATATATAGATTTGACTTTCTCAACATTTCTCAAAGGTTAATTGGTATGCATATTCAGAAGAAAGGGCAAGACTACATAATTCCTCCATATCAATTTGATACCAACGAGACTGGTAGCTGTCTATCAGCAGCAGAGGATCAAGACCTAGAAGGAAAACCAAATATTCCCATATTTCCCAGAAAAGTATATTTCGCACACCCTACTATTTATTTTTAGACACTATGCTTTTGTGACAAATGCATACCAAAGTGACCAAATGAATGTAGTGTAGCAATTCTGGCAGGAAGGAGCAACTTGATTTTCATTGCACTTACCTGCATCATTGCCAATGCAGTCAATAATCAGGCAGATTCCTAAAGGTTTGCTTTGCATTCTGTATTTGTTACAACCCTGTAAAAATAGTAACATGTATGAAGCCTCTTACTTTAAATCATCAGCACAGCACTTCCTGTCTATTTTGCATCATGTAACTAGTTTTGCCTTTGTGTGGCAGAAAACAGTAAGGAATAATGGCTTCTCAAAGTCTTTTCTAAAATATGGGCCTTGGGAGAAGCATTACATTCTGGAGAGCTATGCAGTACTTCAAATTCAAAGGCAAAAAAGAGAAGGGGCACATGTAGTGTGTGTTTGCCAAACTTGAAACCAAATAAAGATGTTTCCAGAATTACACCAGCTGTAGTGAGCACACTGAGAAAAGATGCAATAGCAGTCAAGAAGTTGCAGGTGGGGGGGAACGGAGCCGGCGTCTCGGCGGTAGAGCGTGCAATCTTGAAGCTCTAAGATCGCCGCCGATATCTCCGTTGCAGGATGGTCCCACTGGACCTAAACCGTCCCATGGAGACGGTGACTGAGGAGGGCACATCCTGTCGATCCCAGGGACATCACAAAGTCCCTGGTTGATCCAGGAAAAGCACTTTTACCGGCGGCAGAGAGGCAGCCATTCAAGCTGCTGAAGCTGGGACAGCTCCAGAACAGAAGAGATTGAAAGAAAGTGTGACAGTTTGGTGAGATGAACTTTTACTTATTATTTCTTGAAGAGAACACCCTGAAAGACTTAAAGTGAATTAAATTGATAGATCAGAATTCTACCTAATATTTCAAAATGTAGAAGAAGGAAAAGGTGAAAATCTTGCTGAAATAATAACAGAAATACTGGCAGAAGCGCTAGAGATAACCAAAGAGAAGATGTCTATACAAGATATGCAATGAGAAACAGACTACCAAGAGAAGTCCACATCAGATTTACTAAGAAGATTATTAAGACACAGATACTGCAGGTGGCAAGACAGAAAACACTAAAATATAAAGACAAAGAAATTGTGGTGCTGAAACAGATAGAGAGATGAGAATATTTATTCTTAACTAAAGAGTTACTTAAAAGAGGAGTAAACTACAGATGGTTGATGCCAGAAGGCCTCTTGTTCACTTGGCAGGAACAAAGACACAGAATTTGCACAGTTGAAAAAGCTGAGCTATTCTACTTAGAATACTTTAAAGGAGGAAGAACAAGAAAGTAAGAGTCATTAATTGAATTCCAAGAGGAGTGTATAGCAGTAATTGAAAAAGAAAAAGAAGGTGCAGTAGGCGGTGTACCCAGAGAGCAACGAGAATTAAGATCTGCTAGAGCAATATAAATTTATAAATTTATAAACCCCTTATAAAGCTTAACATGGATGAAAGAAAATTGATTATGATTAACATAAATGGACTTAATTTGGCTACTAAAAGAAGGAAAGTATTTCACAAACTAGAGAAAGTTTGATATAATCTACTTACAAGAAGTACATATCAAAAAACATGAATATATTAAAACAAAAAATATTAGAGAAATTGTTTATGTTGTTGGCACAATCTAAAAAATAAGTGTGGTATTATATATTAAAGACACAATTTTGGCAGAACTAATCTATACAGATGACGCTGGAAGGATTTTGATAGTGGAAATAATGGGCAATAATGTTAAAACACTTTTAATTGCAATTTATGCTTTGAACGATAACCAAGAAGAATTTTATAGGAAATTACGTATGAAAATAATTGAATTGGACTATGATATTTGTATGATGGGAGATCTCAATGGAATAATTGAATAATGATCGGTTGGACTACAAAACGCAGAAGCAAAGAAAGCTAGAAAGATACTACCAAAATCTTTCTTTCGAATAACAGAAGATTAATTTAAAAGATGTATGGAGAGAGAGAAATGTGGAAAGTAAGCAATACACTTTTTACTCAAATAGGCATGCATCATGGTCTAGAATAGATATATGGATGTCAGCAGAATTACTGGCTAACATACGAAAGATTGAAATAGAAACAAACACTTGTGCAGACCATAATCCAGTGATAGTTATTTGGAAAGGATACAAGAGGAGATCTAGGTGGACTTTGAATAATACAATCTTAAAAGAAAAAGACTTTAAACAAAAAATAGAGAAAGAACTTGTTTTCTTTTTTAAAGAAAATGGAAAAGAGGATACATCTTTACAGAATCTGGGATACGATGAAGGCCTAAACAAGAGGCTTGATAATAGACTATTCAAGGAAAAGAAATATAAAACAGAAAAAGTCTTTCAAAACATTGGAGGATGATTATAAAAGATTGGAAAAAGATTTACAGAAGTCCCCACAAAAAAAGGCATTAAAAATAAAATGGATATAATTAAACATAAAATGGGACTAATAGAAAAAGAGGAACTAGCACAAAAAATTAAAAATGCTAAACAGAATTACTTTGAAGACACAAACAAACCAGGCAGATGGCTAGCTTATAAACTGAGAAAGGAAAGAAAATCAAGAAGGATTAGTCAATTAATAAATGAAGAAGGACATGTTTGCTATGGAAATGAGAAGAAAAAAAATTATACAAGATTACTATGGAAAACTATATTTTCAAGAGAATATTCAAGAAGAAAAAGTTAAGCAATATCTACAGAAAGTGAATTTACCTCAGATACCTAAATATATTGAAACAATGTTAGAAGGGAATATAACGATGATGGAATTAACAGAAGCCTTTAAAAAACAGAATGTTGGGAAAGCACCAGGTCCAGACAGTTTGCCAGCGGAATTCTATAAGACTTTTCAGGAAATATTGAATCTTCACTTCTTAGGGAGTTATGAATGAAGTTATGCTAAAGAAAAGAATACCCCAAACATGGTCAGAAGCATACATTACACTTATACTGAAGGAGGATACAGATCTGCAGCAAGTTAAAAATTATAGACCTATATCCCTATTAAACTCAGACTATAAATCTTTGCTTCAATCTTGGCAGAAAGACTGCAAAGATACTTAAATAACTTTATCCATATTGATCAAAATGGATTTCTGCCAAAGAGACAAATCAAAGACAATGTGAGAATTATTTTGGATACTTTGGAATATTATGAAGCGCACTCTGAGAAGCAAATAGCCTTGATGTTTTTAGATGCACAAAAAGCCTTTGACAATGTGAGTTGGCGATTCACTTTACTTCAATTGATACAAATGGGCTTTGGTAAAAAAGTTATCCAAGCCATTGAAACGATACAACATGAACAAACTGCAAAGGTTATGGTAAATGGAGAATTAACAGAATCTATAGATATAAGAAAATGGACAAGGCAAGGTTGTCCACTGTTGCCTCTGCTATTTGTGTTAACATTGGAAGTGTTGAATAGGAACATCAGAGAAGGAAAAAGAAATAAAAGGAATGAAAATAAAAAAGGAAGAGAATAAATTGCAAGCTTTTGCAGATGACCTGTTATTCATATTAGAAGATCCATTGGAAACAGCACCTAAATTAATAGAAAAAATAGAAGAATATGGAAAAGTAGCAGGTTTGACAATAAATAAAGATAAAACAAAGACATTAACAAAGAATATGTTAGCAAGACAAAAGAAAGAGTTGGAAGAAATTTTAGAAATTCTGGTCACGAACAAGGTCAAGTATTTAGGGATATATATTACACCAAGATGTAGCACACTGAAGGAGGATAACTATGTTAAACTCAAACAGCAGATTGCGACAGATCTGATAAAATGGGAAAAAATTACAACTATCATTGATTCGGAGAATATCTACAACTATGATGAATGTATTGCCCAGAATTTTATATTTATTCCAGACAATTCCAATCCGATTAGGGAAAGAGCTTTTTGAAGACTTAAATAGAATTGTGTTGAAATATATTTGGCAGGGTAAAAAAGCAAGAATAAAACAAACTGTTACAAGATGCAAGAATAAGAGGGTTTGCCTTGCCCAATTGGGAGTTATATTACCAGGCGACAAGTTTGATGTGGGTACAGGAATGGATAACATTAAGGAACAGTAGACTATTGACCTTAGAAGGGCATGACTTGCTGTTGGGATGGCATGCTTTCCTCTGGTATAAGGGAACTAAAACACGGGTATTTTAGAAGACATTATATTTGAGAGGCACTGTTTTTGAATTGGGAGAAGATAAAAAGACAATACTATTTAAAAATTCCACTATGAATATCTACCATTGAAGCTTTTTCTTACCCAATAATATACAATATAAAAAGGAACAAACAGTTAGATATGGTGAGATATTGAATGAAAAGAGTGAACTTCAATCTATGCAAGCGTTGGAAGAACAAGGTGTAAAAATGAACTGGTTTTCATATTTGCAAATACAATCTATATTTGATAAAGATTCTAAAACAAGGTATTTATGATAAGTTGACTGATTTAGACAAAATTTTGATGGGTACTGATGAAAAGGTAATTAAAAAACTTTATGGACACTTATTAGAATTTAAACTGGAGGAAGATCAAGTTAAAGAAACAATGATTGCTTGGGGGGGAAATTTTGGATATGGATTGACTTAGAAAAATGGCAAAAATTGTGGACTCAAAATTATAAAATGACAATGTCAACTGCATATAAAGAAAATTTGTATAATATGTTTTACAGGTGGCATCTATCCCCGACGAGACTTGCAAGAATGTTTAAGAATAAATCGGATAAATGTTGGAAATGTCATCAGATACCCGGTTCATATTACCACATGTGGTGGACATGATCAGATGCAAAAAAATATTGGACTAAAATCCACACGTGGTTGGGAAAAAATGATAAAACAACATATAGACTTTAAACTAGAGATCTTTTTATTGGGAATCGTACCGGAAATATACAACAAAGAGCTGAAATATTTGATTGTAAATGTTTTAACAGTGGCTAGAATTGTATTTGCTAAGAATTGGAAAAATGATAAAATACCTATGCAGGAGGAAGTTATTAAGAAAATTATGGACTGTGCTGAAATGAGTAAATTGACATTTGAAATCAGAGAACAAGAAGATAAACAATTTTATACTATATGGGATTTGTTTTATCAATGGTTGGATAAAAAGACATGGTAATGTAACAGAATAGATACTTTTGTTATAGAGGTTTAATAGATTGATATAAAATATAGACATTTAATCATTGGATGAAAGCACAATATAAACTTTAAAATTTGGGATATCTCGTATAAAATGATGGAATAAATAGTTTAGTCATGGATGATTAATAATTGATAAATATATAAGGATATGTTAGTTTGACAATGTGAAATTTATATAAACTGTGAGTAATGACTATGAAAGGATTGCACAAAAGATTTGTAACCAACTGACACTATGTATATAAAATGGAAGAAGGTTTTATGTTTTTATGTATTGTTTGTATATGTTTGTCTTAAAAAATAAAACTTTAGAAAAAAAAGAAGTTGCAGGTAGCTATTTACACATTGTTCACATTCAGCAAAAAACAATTCTCTGCCTTTGCATTTGAAGCACTACACAATTCTAACATTTTGCCTTGAACCAAGGTGTTCTGCGCTGACTGCTTCCTTTGTGTAACTCTACCTGGGCTCAATTCTATACTGATAAATACAGTACCAAGACATGTTACATGTACAAAGACACATACTTTTGTGTATGTGTAAATACGTATCTATGAATACACACACGAGATGATCAATCTTTGACTCTATAAGCAGTATTCTGCTCATGGGATCCTGACACATAAAAACAGGAAGAAATTTCATTAATTCTCCCAATTAATTTTTTAAAAATTTGTTCTGGAAATTTGAAAGATTCTCCAGAACAAGAAGAAAATTGTCAAGGAAGGAACTTTCCTGTTGATGGGACAGCTCAGAATTGCAGAATTTTTCTCCAATAATCTGTCCCAAGACACTTTTCTCCAACCTTTGCCCTCTCAATATGAGGAAGGGTTGGCTTTTTCTTCCCCAGCTGTCAATTCAATTCAGAGTGATTTGAGTCAGAAATTTTCTCACTATGAATAATTTGGGAAGTCCACAGGCAACACCCAAGTATGGTATGAAGTGTATGCAAAACTGGAATGAAGGGTTATAGATTGGACTCCAGCCATCAAATACTCACAGACTAGTATAAAAATAAATTGTCATGCAAACAAGAAGCCAATTGCAGTAGCCAGTATAGAGGAACTTAAGGAGGCTGGATTTCTTATAATTAGCTTTCATGTTTTTCAGTGTTTTCTGCTACTTACTGTGTTCTACTTTGCATTCCAGTTTATTTTCACTTTCCCTCTCCATAGGGGGGAACATGTTGCAATGCATTCCATTGGTTAAAAAGGTAAGGGAAATAAAACTTAAATTTTAACAGACCAAATAAGGCAGAAACTGAAAGTGCATTCAGTTATTTCCTAATGCTATAACACTCTCTTAATTCCTAAAACGCTTCCATACTAAACAAAAAGATGTGTACTGCTTATCATAATTTTGCACAATACCTGTACTTCTGTTTCTGGAATGGATATGTGAATCTGTTCTGCTGTAGATATAATAAAAATGCCCGTTAGTTGCATTCTGCCTACATTCTTCAGAATATGAAACCTAGTAAAAACTCATGTAAGTTTATATAAAGTAACAATCTTCTCCAAATTGTTAGTCTGCACAATGCCTTTCATACCAGTATCTATTGGCCATGCTAAATAGGAACAGGAATCAAAGTTCACATATTTAAAGGACAGTCGGTTGGACTGAAAGGGAGTTCATGATCTATGTCTCTTAAATGAGATTTTTAAACCATGTTGAGCATATACTGGAAGAAGGTACTCTGATGGGGTAACTGGGGATTGTAACTGGGGATAGTAACAATTTATCCAAAGAAGATAGGCAGTGAGTAGAGTTGGGTTTAGAAAAAAAACCCCACTTCAAATACTTAATTAGGGTTTTGTTTTTTTACAAATATTCAAAAAACACAAAATGCAAGATGTATTATTCCCAAGTAGCCGGGGATGGAATGGCTATAAAGATATAACAGGGCTTACCTTGGACAGCACAAGCTCCATTCATTACTCTTTCTTTGTTCACAGGCTGTAAAAATTAAATATCAAATCACTTTTTGTTTCTGTTGGAAAACTTTTATATTTGCCTGGTTGTGATAGCAGACAAAGCATATTCTAGACAGGAAATTAGGAAAAAAGATCTAAAATATAAACTGCTTAATAATAATTTTGGCTTTGAAATATGATTACACAAATCCATTGAGAGTAAATCAATCAATGGCTAATATCTCTAAGACATGGGTGTCAAACTCGATCGTGTCACATAACATCACATATCGCAACCTTTTTTGCTTTCGTAGAGCTGAGGTGGGCGTGGCCTGCATGTGATGTATCTGGCCTGCGGGCCGCCAGTTTGACACCCTGCTCTAAGAACTAATGGAACAGTCTTTCGCAGCTATCATATAGTATACATCATTTTTTATTCCTTATCCTACAGCATGTTTTGCCCAGGAAGATACAGTTCATACATATCTGCTTGCTCTTTTGTAAGGGGATATTATCTGGCTTGCACTTGAAGCACACGCTATGCAGCACATAGCAGGGTTTTTGACTGAGGAAAAATAACTCAGAAATAAGAATCTGTTTCTGCAAACATTTGGCATCCTCCCATTTGGCTAGGACAGACCGAGTCCGACTGCTCTGAATTTGTGATCCTCATTCTTACGGTTCGATTCACTGATAATTCCAACCTTCTCTTTTTATCCCAGTTAAGCTTTCCTCCATGAAGAAGGTGCTTCTATTGCATAGTTTCTGCCCATCCTCTTTTAGGGAAAAACAAAAAACACACAAAATTGCCATTTGCTGAAAAGGAAAATCAAGCAGCACAGAACTAGTTACTGACTCAGTGAATGGCTGGTGGAGAGGAGGTAAACCCACATACTCTCCATAGGGATAAGGTGCTGGGTTCATACAGCATTTCAGATACATTTGTTATAATCCTTTATGGGGGTGTAGAAATAGATTATATACATTTAACAAAAAATAGTACACTAGAGTGTACTGATCAAAAGTTTTGGGGATTTGGTATGACAGCCAAACTCATAAATTTAATCTCATCACTGCAGTTTTTAGATGATTGGTTGATTTATCAATCACACGAATTTATATAGCTGCCCATCTTGCAATGGCATTTTTTTTACTATGGTAACTAAAAGTGCCCCACAAGTATCTGAAAAAGAAGAAAATGCTACTCTGGGGCATTCTGACATCTGTCTTGGTCACTCTTCTTAAAGAGTTTTTGTTTTCAGCATGGCAAGAAGTGAGCTTTTGGAGAGGCAGCTGAGAATAGAAGGGTGTCTGTGCATCCCAAAGGATTGCCTGAATCCTCCATCTTTCAAGTCCACGGGTATAAATATGGAATTCTGAGAGTTCCAGATACAAAATTCCAGAATTTTGGGAGATCACTTAACTATGGGTGATCTCCCAAAATGGTTACCATTGGGAAAGGGACAGTGTCCTTATTAAAATAGCTGTCCTAGCCTTTTCAAATTAGCCATTTAACAAAAAAACTTGAAATGTTCCTTAATTCACCACTGAGGTTTTCCACCCCCTCGATTCTCCTGGTCAAATGGGCAAATTTCAAAACAAAACACTGTATCAAAAAACTTTCTTGGATAAAGATAATGATGAAAATAATCTTAATTTGGCTTACATGCCTGTTCCCCTTTTTAAAATTGTTTATTTAAAACATCTCTAATACACTATACAAAAAGATACAAAGGGGGAAGAGAGTTCTCTACTAATCTCATCAACACAAGTCCTTTGATGCTGAAAACAAGAAAGTACAGCTGCTGTAGGCCAACTCATTAAGGTCAACGCTGATGTTAGAAAATGATCAATCCCATGCAATAAACTCCTTCTTTTCAGTGGTTAAGGTTGCAATTTGACTATAATCTTATAATGCACTTACCTCTGGAGGGTCAGCTAGTGATAACTTAGGTAAAGACATCTGAAGAGTGTTTGTATTCATAGTTGGAAAGTGCGCTGGAACTGAAAATGGAAGAGATCTCAGAAATTACATCAACAGTGGTTATTTTGTAAAACAACTATTCTGCTCAAGTCTCTTCTACCTCTACATGCTGAATATAGTTTTATTTAAAATCCCATCACTACACTACCCTAAGAAGAAAATCCTACCATTTGCATCAAATAATGTTTATATTTCTAGTATTTATAAGAAAAAGTTCTTGATATTTGAATTATGGGAGTTGTTAAATCTATGTGGGTGCTAAGAGTCAACATTTTGATTGCATAAATCAATGCATTTAATAGTCTGTAAGTAGATGAAAGTAGAAGTAATACAGGTAGACATTGATTTACAACCACAACTGGATCAGAATCTTGGTTGCTGAGCATCAAGTGAGTCGCTCACATGACTGCTTCATTCAGTAACAGAAATCCTGGCTTAAATACTGCAACCATGTGAATTGTTAGATAGACAGAGCAAAAGTAATGCCTAGAGAAGAATGCCTGGAGAAGAATGCTATCTCCCCTCCATGTGTAGAAAGATCCTGCCTTTATTATTTTTACAATTAACTCAAGAAAGTGAACTTATTTACCATATCTTCCTCTTCCTATTTTTCTCACAACAACCCTATGAAGTGAGTTCAGCTGAGAGGGAGTAACTAGCCCTAGGTCATCCAGTTGGCTTTCATGCCTAAGGCAGGACTTGAACTCAGAGCCCTTGCTTTCTAGCCTAGTGCCTTATCCACAAACCAAACTGGCTCGCTAGACCAAAATGGTTCTCTATTTCTTAATAACTTCATTAAGAAAAGCACAAAGCCCATGGTGCTAGTTTCCTTTTTTCTTTCTTTTAATTTACTTGGCAATCGTAAACTTACTCTTTACAAAATTTTCATCCTCTTAAAAAATAGGAAAGGAGTAAGAAAAGATACACAACACTGTTCAAGTATTGTGATCAAAGCTTTTTCACTGCTCTACATGTGGTAAGCTAATAGCCCTGTATAGACACTGATTGCTGCTCATGTATGTGAGGAAAAGCAGAGAGAACTTCTAACATATCCTCATTACCTGCTATACTATAAATGGAAGGATGGGTAGTACATGTTCTATGTTTGTAGATGCCCAAGATTTAGAATGAGGAAAAAACTAATTCTCATAGTTTGCTGTCTTCACTGACAAAGAGAGTTCTGCATTCCCTACCTACCGTAGTTGGAGGAATCTCTGGGGCTACTTGGGTGAAAATTGTACTGAACTCAGTGAGGTCTATTGATATGTAAACATACATAGGAATGCTGCTAATGGTAAGTATCTAAACAAGTTGTTGAGTCCAGAAATGTGGATTTCATGATTTTGAAATAATACAAAATCAATAATTTCATCTTCTCATCAACCCATTTAAGTCTTAGCTGAAAATAGTAATAGTAGCAGTACAATAATATATAAAAAAATTATTTCTCACGTAATGAGAATTTGGGAAAGGAGAATGGCACAGAATATTAGAACAGAAAACTCTAAGCTCTACTTGATGTCTGGAGGATTATTCATACAGGTAACCAAAATCCCAAGGAACAAGTTCATTCCTGCATTCTCCTTTCCCAAATTCTCATTACGTGAGAAATAATTTTTTTATATATTATTGTACTGCTACTATTACTATTTTCAGCTAAGACTTAAATGGGTTGATGAGAAGATGAAATTATTGATTTTGTATTATTTCAAAATCATGAAATCCACATTTCTGGACTCAACAACTTGTTTAGATACTTACCATTAGCAGCATTCCTATGTATGTTTACATATCAATAGACCTCACTGAGTTCAGTACAATTTTCACCCAAGTAGCCCCAGAGATTCCTCCAACTACGGTAGGTAGGGAATGCAGAACTCTCTTTGTCAGTGAAGACAGCAAACTATGAGAATTAGCCTCTAAAGCTGAATGGCAAGACAGAGCAAATCTTACCTTCTAGTTTGTACTTTTGAATCTTTTTTGCCAAGTCTCTCCTGTGAATGGTCAGGAAGCAATTTTCTATTAAATCCAGATGCACAGGAGATATCAGATCCAGCTTTTCCAGGTCAGTAATAACTGCCAGAAAACTCTAGAAAAATCAGACAATAATTGTAAAGGACAAGCCAACACCTTCCTGATAAATGATAGTTATATATTAAACATGGAATATAGAAAGATTGATAGTACAGTATCTGTCTCCCCTACTTAGGAAAATATATTACTTCACAAAGTTTACCCTATACTAATCCTGCAAGGGAGAGTTTTTAGAATTTCCAATTTTACTAATGAGGAAGGGATTACACAACACAGTAGTTTGAACTTGAAACTAGCAACAGAGTAAGTTCATTTCAGTGAGCAAGCTGGAACCAGGATCTTTCACTCCAACACATCCCAGTACCTCTCTATATATTTTAGAGCACCATACCAGATTGGCTCATAGTTAGGATGACAGAAATTTTTGTCCCAATCACCTGGAGGGCCCAGAATGGAATTATACTTTTATTACAAATCATTCTAAGAATCATACTTTGGTGAAAGGGAGTGCTGAGCAGTTGTCAGTATCAAGTAAAATTAAATAAAAGCAGTTCTGGATTAAATTAATCTACCAGCTAAAAATTCTCCTTCATGTATATCAACAAGTGACAATAAAGACAACAACTGGAAGTCATTAGCAGCACTGGTAATTCCCAAGTGAACTTGCTTGCAGTTTCAGTATTTTATTATCACTGACCACCTAGATAGAAATCAATATTCTCAGTATCTTAATGCAGGAACTATACTGTTAAGTGGACTTTATGGAAAGAAAAAATGCTATTATGCTGTACCTATTATGCTGAGGAACTATTTATTCATCCTTTCATTTATAATTTGAAGTGGCCTGATTATAACAAATGCCAGCTTTCTATCCCATTAAGTTTACTGCTTTCTATCCCACCTATTGATTTAGCACTATCTTTCCAAAGTTTGATTTATAAAGCATAAATCATAGCTGCATCGTGCATAGTGCCCTGTTACACCTGCATATGGGAAGGAGGCAGAGCCAACAGATAAAAACCAGACATTCTTGTTCCTTTCTCTGTGTTCATTCACTGTAAACACACAGAGAACTGTGATGAATTACTATCATGCTCATGTTAAGTTTACCTTCTCCTTGTACGATGTACCAAGATGATTTTTCAGAAGGAAAGAGAGAGATCTCAAGTCTTCTTTGTCCAGATCTTCATTGATTTCAGTCATCAACACCCTGCACACAAACCCAATTTGCAATTAATTTAAAAGTAAATTAATTTTTAAAAGGCTTTGCTCTCCTACCTAGGGGCTGTATGTGTTACATATTCTTATACAATATTCCTTCCTTAAACTATATTTTAACCATATATGTATTTTTCAACCAACAAGTATTAATAGTTAAGAGCAAGACAGGGGTGGGATTCTACCAGTTCTGTCCGGCTCTGTAGAACCAGTAGCTCTGAAAAGCAGCAGACATAGAACCGGTTCTAAGTCTGCTGCTGTTTTGGCTCACCCACCCGCCTGGGCTCTTACCTGACCTTTTATTTCCTGGTTTTTCAACCTCAGCTGCTTTGCACGGCACAGCTACGGTTGAAAAAGCAGGAAAAAAGGGCTTTTTTCAAATGCTGCGCACCTGCACACAGCGCTGCTCAGCTGTCCTGACAGCAAGCTGATGATGTTTCACATGCGTGCGGTGTAAGTCACCGAACCGGTAGTTACACCGGCTGGATCCCACCCCTGGAGCAAGACCAAATGAATAAAAAAGACCCCACCCAAACAAAAAATACCAAGAGTAAAAATAGAGAACATGGCTTAATAAAATCAGGAAAAGATATTCAGGAACAAATTGATATTTGAAAGCTATTATAGTTATTTTGGACTATAACTCTTATCAGTCCTACACAGAATAGTGAGATATGCACTTCACTTTGCACTCTGCCGTCCACGGAGAATAATACTGCTGTGGGCAATATTGAATTAATCGGGCTAGTAATCTAACAGTGCACAGCAGCTTCCCATAACAATAATGTATCAATTTTCCTTTTACACATCCTTTGTACACCATAAATATATTCATTGCTGAAGCTCAGTTCATGTATGGATATGAATGAAGATAGGCAAATTTTGGATAGCCTGCTAAATTCCAACTCTACAGATTTTGATAATTCTTCTGACATACTGATGGCTTATTACCTGAATTTCAGGTTTTTATATTAGGGCAGCTTCCCCATTCTAGAGCCTTCCAGATCGAGACCAAAGCTCTCATAAAATACTAGTATTTATTTGGGATGCTCCAACACCTGCAATGGGTTGTAATTTAATCTGCATCTCATGTAGGATTGTTGAAAATTAAGATGAAAACAGTCCTTGCATTAGTTATGGTAAAATAAAAAATAAAGACGGATACCAGAGCAATTTTATATTTCATTATAAAATCGGGTGGGATGCTACCGGTTCTGCCCGTCTCTATAGAACCGGTAGCTCTGAAGAGCAGCAGACATAGAACCGGTTCTGTGTCTGCTGCTGTTTGGCCCACCCGCCCGCGCTCTTACCTGACCTTTATTTCCTGCTTTTTCAATCTCAGCTGCTTTGCGTGGCACAGCTGAGGTTGAAAAAGCATTAAAAAAGTGGTTTTTCAAATGCTGTGCACTCGCGCACAGCACTTATCAGCTGTCTGGGCAGCACAGCTTTAGGTGTATTACATGCGTGTGCAGTGTGTAAAACGTAATCACCAAACTGGTAGTAACACCGGTTGAATCCCACCCCTGTATAAAATGTTTACGTACAAGCTAACTTTGGTTTGGGTTTCAGTTGTTTACTCGCTCCCTTGAATAAATAATTAGTGTAAATAACTGTGATTTCTAATACCTATGGTGGCCTGAATGATCCAGTTGCATGAATAGTATATTTATTTTTTATTTTAAAAGATTTATATTAAATTTCTATAGCCACCCATCATAGTTGATAATTTATGGATCACTAACATAATTTATTACCTAATACTGGATCACTATTCTCCCAAAATCATGTTTCAGTTGATGGAAATAGAACTAAGATCTCACAGAATTTTACAATTCTGGTGTTATCATACAACAGAACATTTTCAAGAGAAGCAATTCTTAGAAACAGAAACCAGTGGAAATAAACTATCCAATATAGAGGTTTATATATTTTCAAAAGCCCAGAATGCTCTTCAACTTAGCTCACCTGTATTTTGACAACATCTGAGAATGCTTGGCTAAATTGGCTTCCACAGCTGCCCTTCCAGTCCCCAGGAACTTCCTTAACAAGTCAAATCTTTTCAGCCTGTATAATAGTTCAGATAAGTTGATGGTGGACAGCATCTTTTTTTCATTCAAAGTTGTCAAGAGTTGTAGGACATCAGGCATAGATACGTCAGGCATGAGATCACTGCACAAGAAGAGCATGGTTTCCTTTTCATCTGTATCCAGTTCCTGTTCAAGCTGGTAAAGGAGGGATGCTGGCATACTGCAAAATGTCATCACAGGCCACTATCCTTTTACAGTTCTCTGTGTGTGTTTTAAACAAGAAATGCCACGTCATGAGGCTTGCTACTTAATGCAGAGTCTGCCTTGCTTGTTGATCTTCAGTATCCAGGCTTCAATTTATGCCTTATATATGTATCAAAAGACCATTGACAAGAATATCTAGAGAAACCCAAATCATTTTAATCACACACAATGATTAAGTTCACTGATGGTATTCCTTCTGCCATCTCATCTGCCACTACATTTGTTCATTTGCTCAGGTTGGGAACAGTATGAACCTTTTCAAATTAAATAATGCTGAGGATGAATCAAAACGGAATATCCAGTTTTCAACAAACTTCTCAGTATCACACCACTTAGAATGCCCAGAGGAACTGAAACTGAAATTAAGCAAAAGGTACAGACTGAAAATGGGAAATCACAATATGCCATTGATGTCCATAAAATGTCTCTTTCACTAAAATTATGCTTTATGAAAAAGTGATTTAACTCATCAGGAAAACATACGTTTTGCAAACAAACAGGATATCTGAGCAATCTTTGGGCATTTCCACAGAGAACTGGAAAAACTGTCACTTGAAGTCTTGGGGAACTAACATTGTGAACATTACTGAATAGGATGGGCTGACTTAGTTCTTATACAGCAGCTTCCTCTGTTCCTAACTTCAAATTCTAACAGTAGATTTTGTGTCACATTCCATTTAGAATATTTACAGAGCATTTAGAATATTTACAGTGTTCATTTTACTATATTTAATGGAAAACCACTATGAGTTTAAGTTGAGCTTCCCAACTTCACAGGTCAGAAAAAATGATTTATATGCAAAAATTCTGTGCAATATTCAGTTTTTCCAGTGATCAAACAAGAATTGTTAACCAATCCAGATACCCTTGTGCCTCATTTTTTTAAAAAGTATACTTGTGTGGGTGTGTGGGTGGAAATCCCTAAAAAATGCATATACATATGAACAGACATTCATGTTTGTCTCATGGAAAAGCTTAAAGTATTGTAAATGCCTTTGCTTATAGCTGATTCCCTCTCTATTGTTATGTAGAGGGAGGTTTACTGTATAAAAATTAACTTTTTTTCCTTATATCAGCATAGATACTTATTCATACTGTATGTATGAACCTCTAGTAACCACACAGATACTTTTTACACAGAAACACTATGGAAGAACACAAATACACACATTCCCCTCCTTCCTTCTAGCACATGGGTATCAAACTCTTGACTTGTGGGCTGGATGCGTCATATGCTGGCCTTGCCCCCATCCGGTTTAGCAAAGGGGAAAAAAGTCCCAAGACATCACATGATACTGCCATGACGACACAAGTTTGACACACCTGTTCTAGCAGAAACAGGGACAGAGAAGCCATCAGAATGAAGAGAGTGTTCTGAGCAGCTGCCTTGGAGAAGACATGAGAGGACAATCAGGAAGACATAATTAAACAGGGAAGGAAGGACGGAAAAGGAGTCAAGATCAGTTCTTGTAAAATTCCCTAAACAGATTCTCCCCAAGAGCGTCTCAATAAAATGCCCCCTAGTAATTTCCACCACCTGATCACTTATTTATAACATAATCTTCTATTCCTTTTCTCATCAAATGTAAGGTCAGTTTCTGCAATCTACTTAGGGGTGAAGGAGGTGAGGGAAGTTGGTTTCCTACTTCGGTATTTTCAAAATATTTTTTTAGCTGTTTCCATTGTTCAAACTACTCCACATTCAGTACATCATTTTGCTTCAGCCCAATCTTATAGCTAACTAAAAGTTAAGTTAGTATACAGATAGTGCTTGACTTAGATCCACCACTGAGTCCAAAATTTCTGTTGCTAAGCAAGCCAGTTGTTAAATGAGTTTTACACAATATTATGACCTTTCTTGCCACAGTTGTTATATGAATCCCTGAGGTTAAGTTAGTAACACGCTCGTTTAAGTGAATCTGGCTTCCACATTGTCTTTGCTTGTCAGAAAGTCACAAAAAGTTATCACACAATAGCAGACATGGGAACTGTCATGGCAATACATGCCAGTTGCCAAGCATCTGAATTCTGATCACATGACCATGGGGATGCTGCAATGGTCATAAATGCCAAAAACAGTCATAAGTCACTTTTTACAATGCCACTGTAACTTCCAATGATCACTAAACAAATGGTTATAAGTCAAGAACTACCTGCTGACAGACAATGTTTTGGGTCAGGCCACAGAAGGATTAATTAGAGCAGAAGCACATCAGATTAGGATTTTACCAATTTACAATCACCAATTTAAATCATCTAACTCCCAAGACATACTTAGACAATTGTTTTAGACAAATTCTTAATGATCTCTGAATAAAAGACATAGAATTCATTAAGTATTACCTCTGTAGATTCAACAGTGCTTTCCATCAATCACGCAATCATTTATTTTTATATCATTTTTAACTCAAGGCAGTGAACATATCTAATACTACTTCCTCTTTTGATTTTCTCCATAACAACCATTGTGAGGTGAGTTGGCTGAGAATGAGTAACTGGCCCAAAGTCACCCAGCTAGCTTTCATACCTAAGGCAGGACTAAAAATCCCATGATTAAGATGTTTAATTGTCATAATCAATAATAAACTGACATATGTAGACACATTCATAGCACTATTAGAGGTTGGAAGAAAAGAAAAAGCATCATTTTTATAGGAAAAGATTCATAATCAACATTTGAAAGACATTAACAAAGATACCAAAGCTGCAATTCCATGCTTCTAAACATGAAAACAAATCTATAGTAACAATTTTAGAGTAAAAGTACATAGAATTTACACCGCCAGGATTTAAACATCAAAACATCTGCAATCTGATACTGAAAATACTACAAATATTCACCAATTACCAAAAGCCTATTATTATTCCTATAAATTTAAGATTGATTTATACCCAGAGACAAAGGTTGCTTTTTCATAACTCACAATCACTGTGTATGGTTCAGATTTAGTTTTCAAGTTTAGTTTAGTTTTCAAGACTGAAATGAGTCCCTGTGAAATCAAGAACATACATAAAAGGGAGAGAACAGAAAACTAGGTTGGCTCCACCCCACAGCTACACAGAAAATTCCTGTTTGTATTGAGGAGGGACTGAAGGAATGAAGGACAAATCACATCCTTAACATTCCAGGAATTGCAAGCCTGTCAGATAAGGGCAGTTATAGCCTTTCAGTTTTGCAAGCCAAGGACTAGCTACAAAATCTGCATACTTCTAAATAACGAGATATTTCTAATAATGAATGAAATACGCTAGAAAGATTCAGAAAATATGCATGCTGTGTGGGAACATTTCCAGGCCCATTTGGACTGCAACTGGATACACAATTACCGGTAAATCTTTACTGAGTTTTAAGCACACACGATAAAAGCTGCCTTCTATCTGCCAGATTTGCACACTACCCAGTCATAATATGATTTTGACTGTGTGTTCTGTAAATTCAGCCAGTTGTGCTTTACACAGTAAATCATAATTTAGAAATAACCACTGAACTTATTCACATGACATAATGCATTAAAAAAAAATCTTATAGCTTGTGCATACTACCATATCCTACATCCAATCATGTTCTGTATTTTAACTTTTGATGCTCTCTTTATTTTTTACAAACCATTATGGGTGAGTTAACACAATCCAGTTGTAAATCAAAATCAAGCAAATTACATTACAGCCACAGATAAGTAAGCAAATTCTTTGAATTAGGCCTGTTCCATATTCTTAAACTGGATGAAACAGGAATCATGTGTAAAGCAGCCAACCGGAAAGAAGATAGAGTGCATGGGGCTGAGGTTTGAAAATTGTGGTCTCCATATTGTGCAATCAGTTCTGTGTATATTTTACGCTTTCATAGAGGCTTAGTGTAAATAAAAAAATAAGCTTATTATTTCAGCAGCTGCAAATTGGATTAGCAGTAAGATATAAAGTATAATTGGTGACTAATTTCAAACCATGTACATGTCATATCTCCCCCCGCCAAATTAGTCAATGTTATGCTGTTACTAAGCAAATTTTATTCTTTATCTCTTTCAGTATTTTCAGTTTCCTTTCTAAAAAATGACTGAACTTTTACAAACTGGGGGATTTCTCTAAGATTCTATTAACAGTATGATTCTGTCTACCCTCCCCTGGAAGAAAGTCTTAGTTCTGCAACAGAAAGAGGGAACAAAACTACTTTTTAGTTCAGGGTCCAGAAAACACTTGGGGCCTATGCTTTTACAATAGTCAAGATTATTATTTTCCCTTGATTCATCTTAATACAGTCCATTTATATTCATCTTAAAATATATACTTTTACAATCTAGCTGTGGTTGTTTCTCTATTAAAGTGGTTCTGGAAAGAAAAGATTGACTTTCCATTTTCAGATTTTCCATTTTCACACAAAATGATGTTTATTTCCTGCATTGTAAATTAACTTTTCTCAAAGTAGCAGTGGGTGGTCACAACACAAAGGGTGGGAAGAGCTGCTAGGAGGCTGCTTTCTATGAGCAGGCTTACCAGTTTAATGCAAACTAAGAAGCCTTTTTTGTTTTTGTATGCCACTTTTCTTTTCAAAGGGAACAATCAAGGTTGGAGAGCCCAAAAATATAACTCTGATCTTCACTCTGCAGATAGAATTACAAATAGGAAGTGAAGGATTGAGATTATTGGGAAGAGATCATCAAAAGCAGAAAAAGCAATCAAGCAAAAAAAAATTTTTTTTTGCAAGCTATAGTATTTCAAGAGAAATTGACTTAAGGCAAAGAAATACCTTTTACTTCCCATCTGACTAGTGAAAGAAACTGGCTGTCTTCAAAATGAAATTCAGATTTCAGAATAATACAAAAATAAGCCAGTTTTAAATTTTTTCTTCAAATTTTCTTCAATTTTTTAATTTCCAATGATAAGGTTTTATTTTCTAACGCTATGTGGTTTTATCACTTTTTTGTTTGATATAAAATTAAAGGTGTACATTTATTTCTTGCACAACTAAGCCCTGATAATGAGAGGGTGAGGTGCTCAATCAATAAGTCCCATCTGACTTTTTGTATGCTATGGACTCTGGTATGCCATGTCCCCTTCTCCTCCACTCTCTCTCAGTTTACCTAAATTCATGTTCATTGCTTCAATGACACTATCTAACTAGAAGGGGTGTGTATTGTAATACAATTTCACATTATCATTTAAAAAGATTATATATTTTCAGAATTTGAGAAATCCTCCTTTCCTTGAATTTATCACTGAACATTACGCTTTTTAAGAGGTTTTCTTGAGGAAATTCACAAATGCCAGTAAATAAAAAGGACTACTTCCTTCTTAAGAGTCATAAAGACATGATGGAACACAACAATGGCTAAAATAAAAGGCTTCAGATATCATGTGTCAGTCTGATGGTTAATTAAGGAAAGTCCAGACTAGAGCTCCAAATAATTAGGATTTTCCCTCAAATACTGGCAAAAACACCTTATTAAAGTGAAAGCTATTCTTTTAATCATAGTAATTTAATGAAGGATACCATCAAAAGCAGAAGAAACAATCCTACTCCAATCTACATTTAGAATAATTAAAGTGTCTCATGCAGTTCTATTTAAAATCTTTTGTGACAAGAAAAGTAAAATGAAAGAAATCCATCTGTCCTTATTTTGCTCTCTTTTGAAAAAACTCAGGAGGATCTGACTTAATATTCTGATCAGAAAGCATCAGAAATCCCAGAGCTTTCAAAAAAATAAAAATCCCACAAACATCTCCTGTATTATGGCTAAGAAAACTTCCTGGAGGTTGTCAGTGAAGTCACCAGCAAAGCTCTGCCGAAACAATTTTTGTTTTCCTTTTATAATCTTACATAGGCGCTTACAATCAATGAATATAGTTTATTAAATTTATAAGTAATTTCTGAATAAACAGTTACGCAGATCCATAATAAAAAAAATGAAAAAACGCTCCTCTCGGCCGTCGGGAAGGAAACCGGCAGCGAAACGGACTTTCAGCTTAAACCGAAACGAAGACATTGGGCCCTGCATTTTTCTCTCTTCCAACTAACTCAGAATATACGCCTAGCATTTCCGTAACACAAACGCCCTGCGCGTTCGTATGAGGAGGAGAATCGCGGAGCTTCTCTTTGGCGACAAAGCTTCCCTCTCCGCCACTACGAATTAACACTGCCATAAGCTTTTGTTTAAAGCGCATGGAAAATAAGGCCGTCTCTTTTCCGCCGCTTCTCAAAGGCAGCGAACGTAATAAACTTTATTCAGGAGTAAACTCCCCGCGTTCAGCTCTTTGCGCTCAGCTAAAGCAACCTTCCAAGCGGTACTCGCTTGGGACGATACCCTTATTATTGAATGCGGCGGCGCTTACTCCGGAGAAACTGGCATCCCGAAGGTCAAGCGCCCCTTTCTTTTTCAGGCAGAGACGTTTGCGCAACGAATCTCCTGAAGCGGAGCCGGAGTTAGCCCAGCTTTTCGTTGCCCAGGCGCCTCGAGAAGATAGCTTCGTCTTTCGCTTCTCTTCTCCATGCGCTCCAGCAACCGCCTAGGACCACGGACACCTCATTCCCCACTTAGCAGACAGTTCTACTCACAGCCAGGGCGCCCCCTCCGCTCTGCTCTGCATCTCCTCAATACGGCAGGCTCGCCATTTCGGGAAGCAAAAAACTTACTACACGCAGTTGGTTGAAGGTGACGTTAAGCTTTTGGGAGCCGCCCAGCTCCAAATAACGCGGCCTGCGTTCGACTGACGAATGAAAGGACCAACAAAATATTACTATTTGGGGGGGAACGGGAGAAGATACGTTGTAATTATATTTGTAATTACAATTCGCGTTGAAGTTTGTTGCTAGGAGTTTGCCTTGGTTCTACAACCGGAATATACTTCCGGCTGTTTTATACTTCTGATGGCATTCTGTTTGGCAGAGGGTCGATAAGACTTAAGTGGACTTTATCATTGCAGTTCCACTCCAGTGTGATGTCCTAAATAAAAGCTTTTTCTTCACAAGAAGATATCTCTTGTCTTTCTTTTTCTATCGTGCACCCACAGAAGTTAACAATCTACAGTTCTATCAGTGTATTTTTAACAAACTTTTTAAAAAGATATTTAAAAGAAACAAAAATAAAAGTCGCAAATCAAAGGTTCTCTAGTCATATTGGTAGAGATAGGTGACATTTAATTCTGTGATTTATTTTTTATTCATTTTAGTTTGTTATAAAATATTTGCATTACATTACACTACACAGTGCTTTCTAGATTAAGTAGTCTTATTTCAAGACTTTGGAATGTTCTATGTGTCGTAATGAGTACTCATTTTCTCAATTATGAAACAAAATTCTGCCCATTCTATAAAATAACAGTTCCCCACCTTCCTTGTTTAAACATTTTAATTTTTAGACTTTTATTAGGCAGAATGGTGCTCAGATTTTAACTTTATCAAACTATTTTTCAAGAAAGATTACATACTTCAATTGTTAATTTTTGTGGTAATTATTTCTGATGGCATAGCTTTTAATACATGGTAAACTGAAACAACTGCCTGAAAAAAAAATTGGTTTTTGATTATAATATGCAACATATTTCAGGAAAAAAGTATAGGTCCTCGACTAAACAATAATTCATTTAGTGACCATTCAAAGTTACAACTGCACTGAAAAAAAGTGATATCCATTTTTCACACAATTGTCTAGCACTCCCTTGGTCACATGATCAAAATTCAGATGCTTGGCAACTGGTTCATATTTATGACAGTTGCAGTGTCCAAGAGTCATGTGATCACCTTGTGACATGCAAAGTCAATGGGGAAGCCAGATTCATGTCACAACCCTTTTACTAACTTAACAACTGCAGTGATTCACTTCACATTTGTGGCAAGAAAGGTTGTAAAATGGGGCAAAAATCAAATTTCATTTAACAACATGCATTTTGGGTTCAATTGTGGTTGTAAATTGAGGACTACCTGAAGGAATACTGATTAAAAGAAGGAAATCCAAAACTAGCTTTCACCTGTTTTATTTTGCTCCACTTTAGCAGTTTTAAATTTGAAAGCCTTGTTATTACTTCACCGTTGCTCAAAATACAGATTGGGTTTATGTTCATCCAGTTCTCTCACCATTATGCTATTTAAGTTGACTATAAAATGTTTACACAAATTGGAAATCCTCACAGAAGCAGGTTATAAGAATTGGTAAGGGAATTCTACTTTGAAAGTTCTATGGTAAATTTTAATACTTTATATCTTTGTAAAGAGAAAAAATGATTCTTTAGTATGGCTAATATATTTTTCCTCAAGGCTTTAAAAAAGCCAAGATAATATACACTATACTTTATTAATAATTAACATGTAAATATCTGAAATAGCCAGCATCTAGACAAAGCATTGAATACTGCGCGAGCTGCATTGGTTGCCGGTGGCTTTCCGGGTTCGCTTTAAGGTTCTAGTTTTGACCTTTAAAGCGATCCATGGCATTGGGCCAGGCTACCTGCAGGACCGCGTTCTGCCGGTGATCTCCAACAGACCGGTGTGTTCCCACAGGGAGGGCCTTCTCCGGATGCCGTCGGCCTCTATGTGTCGTCTGGCGGCCCCCAGGAACAGGGCCTTCTCTGTGGGGGCCCCTGCCCTCTGGAATAGTCTGCCACCTGAGATACGTACCAGCACGGACCTGAGGACCTTCAGACGTGTGTTAAAAACCTGGCTCTTCGAGCAGGCTGGCCTGGGCTGACATGAGATTTTAATTGTCTCCTTTTAATTTGGATTTTAAATTTGGGGTTTTAATATGTCCGGGGGGAGGGTTGGTTTTTAATTCTAACAGCCCACTATTTAATTTCATTTTAACTTTTATATATATATTGGGGTAGGTTTGGCTGTGCACCGCCCTGAGTCCTTCGGGAGAAGGGCGGTATATAAATGTTAAAAATAAATAAATAAATAAATTACAGAATATATCTTTTTTTCTATCATAGAAAACATTATTTTGTCATTTGCATTAAACAATTTCAGTTACAGGTGTGCAGTTAGTTCTTGCTTATTATTTTATGTTTTTGTTTGGGCTAAGGAGAAGACTCCTCCAACAATGGCAAACATTTATTCTTGAGAAAGAAAAGTATTAGATTATTGACTAATGCCATTGTTTTCTCAGGAGATGGCAGATGACCAATGTGTTTTGGGAAAGCAGACTTGACCTCAGATGATAGCACATACTTCTAATTAATACAATCCTGCAATACTGTCAGCCAGTATGGTAGTGATGATGCCAAATCCTAAAACTTGGAAAGAATTTGAAAAGAACAGCAAAGATGATCCCTATTTTTCTTTAGAGACATTAGAGCAAGGAATTTGAAAGGAATCAAATACATCAGTTTTGATGCTACCAACAATTCTAATCTTTTGTCAAATATCTAGTTTTTCTTAAACTTATTTGATAGTTTATCTTGTAATCCTGTCCAGCTCTCTGATTCACTAGAATTTTAACTTTGTATTAGCTTACCTTGTAGCCATGGTTATCTACTTCCTTGCTTCTCTATTCAATGTGACTTTTAATTGGAGATTGACTTTCACAACAAATTACTTAAGTCTTTGCAGAACAGCAAGTATGAAGACTTACCCTTACTGACGCCATATTAGTTTCTTTTCAAAATACTTGTTTCTTTATTATCCAATTGTATGTTTCATAATACTTTTACTATTTTATCCAGAACAATTATTAAAGCTGACTGACCTATATCCTGGGTCCTTTCTAGAAGCTTTTTTAAAAAGTGAAAATGTTTTTGGTTATTTTCAAATTCTAAGGGGTAGGTGTTAATCTTAAGAAAATCAGCATTTTCATTAGGTTTGGTAAATTTTATCAATTTATCTCTAGTTTCAGCATTTGGCAACAGTAACTCTAGCAACCAATGAGAAAAAAATAATCCAAAATAACAAAAGATATAATTGCAAATATTCAAATCTATAGAAATTGTTTTGATAAGATCATGTTAATCAATAGTTACAAAATGTAACTTCAGTCTCTAAACAGTTAAGTCAAGGATTACCTGTATTATGTAGTGGCAACACCTGACGTTAATCTGCTTAAATTAATCTTGATCCATTTGCCTGATGGATCCGAGTGTTGTTTTGAATATGCCTCAACATGTTATCCGATTTGTTCCCCCTCTTCCTATTTGCCCTAATTGACTCCGTTTTGCCAATGCCCCAATATGGGTAATCCCATGAGAATGAGCAACTGTCATTAAGCATCAGTCATAAAATGAAAAGTCACATGTGCCTAATTTATGGTATAATTTCTTCAATTCCTGCTGCAGTAATTAAGCAAATCAATACAGGCAGTTAAGTGTGATATGTGGTCATAACTTCCTATTGGTTTTACTGTTGACATCTCAGAAGCGAACTATGAAGATTGAAAATGATACTTACATGACTGTGGGATGCTACAACCATTATACAGTATGCACCAATTCCAGGAACCAATCTGGGTCGGTCAATGGGACCAGAGTCCGAAAGCTCAAAAGACAAAACTTCTCGTCCCGGTGACCGAACCAGCTTGGTTCCTGTAACATTATCTGGGGACACATATATTTGCCTTCATATGCACCAATTGCCAAGCACCCAAATTGTAATCATGTGATTGTAGGGTCACTACAGCAGCTACAACTGTAAGGACTGGCACATATGTCTCGTTTTCAGTGTTTTCAGTAAGCAAGGACTGTCTGTTTTTGGTCAAGGCTAGGAGGCCAAAAATCTAAGAATGACTTTTTCAATAAAACTGTTCCAGCATTTTTTCAGTGTGTTAAGAGTATGAATTTTAGCAAAATAATGACACTTCTAGGGGAAGGATATTGTATTAAATGGCAATTCCTTCTGACAAATAAGCAGATATTTTAGTAATTTTCATTCTTACCTGGAGGAAAAGCCATTAACTTTATCAGCCATGAACAGTATTATGAATATCCCTGCATCCAACTTTTATTATTTTCTACAAACATTTGTCATACTTCAAATGACTCAAGTAAGATCAATGCTGGTTTGAATCTTCTTTTTTAAGACAAAAGTTAAACTCAGAGACAATTTCTCTGATAATAAATGTAAACTAATCAATTAAAACTTGAAAGTTTGGTACAAACTGAAAATACCAATTTGATAAACTCAGACTAATGTTGGAAAGTCTGCCTCTTATTGTTGTTCAATACAATGTGATGCAAATATAATGGATAGATACTGTGCTCTGATATCACAACACATTTCATTATATTGGTGTCAATGTTGGTCTGTTAGAATACTTGTGCTAGTAACATTTATGCTAAACAATATTTTTGCTTTTTTGTCTCCCTCCTCAGTCTAGGAAGACAAAATAAAAAACATATGTTTTTCCTGTCTGATAGAATATTGATAATTTCTCAAATCCTGTAATGAGCATTTGGTTTTGGATTTTTTACAGCAATTAATGCAATAGTGAGAATGGCAGCATATAAATTCAACCAATAATTTCCTAAATCTCTTACTTACCCAAATTATAAAAATGCTCTTCTACCACTCAGTGAAGTCAGAAGAGAAGAAAATCAATTCCTGCTCAGTGGGCAAATGCTGTCTCACTTCCCATTTTTGGTTTAGCCATCTTTTATCATACCAAACCAACAAATATTTTTTTCTCATACTCTTTTTCTTTCCCTCCTCAATCAGAAGTCTGAACCACATTATTTTATTTTCCAAAATTAAGCTGAACCCCACAACTTGTTCAAGTGCTCCACCTAACATATCTGAGAATATGCACATTATATTTTTTAATTGCAATTTTACTGTAGTAACAAAGCTAAAGTCTTGTCCTTTGCTATGGTAGATTTGAATTTGCATATTTTAATTTTATTTTGATGCTCTTTCCATAGCTATACCATTCAATCCACTGCTTCCCCTACACTTATTTGAACTCTTCTATCTCTGCCACTGAGAATATTACATTCCCCCATATTTAACCCCATGTAACTATTGAGTACCAAGGAAGTTTGATTGCCTTGAATGCTGTGACTGTTGGCTATTATTTAAAATACTTATTACTGGTAGTATATTATTTTGGACTTACCAAAAACCTAAGCCTATTTGATAACCTATAGCAATTGACTGGAGAATTTTGGGAGTTGAAGTCCACAAGTCTTAAAGTTGCCAAGTTTGGGGACCTGACGTATAGCATTGATGGTCTGGACAGAATTGGTTCCGAAGGTGGCCATGGTTCTTAACAGGCAATATCTCACAACATTTGTTGCTAATTTGTTAATGTCCAATTGAACTATTGAATGGAGAAAGCATGAGCAGTTGGCTCTATTGCTCCTAAACTTCCTCTTTACTCTGTCAATGCCAAATTGGTTTCTAAGGGAGAGAGTGATGATGGATGAGATGTCAAATAAGTTAGGTTTGGAAGGATGTTATGATATAGCGAGGGCCATTTGAATTTTGATGGAGAGCAGGGATTCATACTATGCAACCAAGATGCTGGAGGGAGGGAGCTAAAACATAACCCTCAGAGACTCACAGTGAGAATTTTCATTTTTTTTCAAACCAATCAATTGGATCCATTCTTACTGTACTCCAGTTACCTGGCCCACATCTATAGAGGTTGCTTAGCTACATCTGGATTTTATTGTGCTGGATTTGTTAATTGTCATGTTGGTATTTAAACCACACTTCTGGTCTAGATCAGAGGTGTCAAACTTGGGCACGCCCACCCTGTTTAAGCGAAGGGGGAAAAGTCGTGATACATCATGTGATGTGATGCCGCGAGTTTGACACCCGGTCTAGATTAAATGGTTCTCTCTCTCAATCTAAGTTGCTTCATACTGGTATTAATGGTATAAAATTGAGGGAAGATGGATTTAGCAACATCCATATATTTCATTCTAAATGTGTGAAGAAAAAAAGATATGATATAAATGCAAATCTTAATAATAGTTACGTATCCAGTTGGAAAAAAGGATGAGGTCATGATGCATGGGAATCTGTTTAACTTAGGCTTATGGTGCTCTTCTAGATGTTCTAACAAAACAGAAAAATATTCGGACAAAAATAAACAAATGGCGGCCTTTCCATTCTCTTTAATAAGTTTCTTCCCATAATTGTGGAGGAAAGAGAGATTACACATATATTCTTTTTTGAGGAGCTTTAATGTGCTCCATTCCATGAAACGTCAGACTATACAATGGACTCAAGACCCAGAAGACACAAACAGATCTTCAGTGATGTCCCTTATTTTTTTCTGGGGGAAAAAATGTATATTCAACTGCAAGTGCCACAACAAAAGCGGCAAACCCCCATTTGAATCCTTTGGTGATTGTGTCCAGGAAAGTGACTGGTTTTGCAAAGCCACCTGAAAATCTCCATGCTTCATTGCTAGAGAAAGAACAGACATAAGATGAAAAATTATACAATTTTGCAACTTTACCTTTAGCCCACCAGTTTAACTTACATATGATATTTTCAATACAGAATTAAGTATACCTAAAAATTGAGGACATTATTGGAATTATATACCCTTCTTCTCTCTAGATTCATCATCACTTAATCAAAAGGTCTCTCCAGGTGTTTATTGTTTCCTGGAAAAACATGGGTTGGAGTATTGCTGACAGATGAGAGAGGGAGAATTGCCCCAAAGAGCCTTTTGTCTTAGAATAAAGTATATTCAAAGAAAAACTATACAGTATTCCTATTTTTCCTCTAAGAACGATAATTTGTTTTTTATTTATTTAATTATATTCCATCGTTATTATTTTTATACATAACTCAAGGCACAAACATACTTAATATTCCCTCCTCCTATTTTCCTCCCCATAGCAATTCTGTGAGGTGAACTGGGCTGAAAGAGAGTGACTGGGCCAAAGTAATCTGGCCAATTTTTCATGTCTAAGGCAGGACTAGAGCTCACCATCTCCCATTTTCCAGCCTGATGTCTTCACCACTTAACCACATGTTCTCTAACACCTAATGCTACTATTTATAGCTTGGGGCCTCTAATCAGAATCATCATAGCTATATTCACAAGCCTTCATATAATTTTCCATTACTTCAGCTGTTCACTTAATTAACCAATTCACTTAATAGAGCTCTTTAATGAGGCAGCTACCAGAAAAAAACATGTTTTGAAGCTACAATGATTATCTTGCAATTTACTCCTTTACTAGAGATTCACTCCAAATGCTTTCAGTTCAAAATTAATCTTCACAAACCCAACAGAGTTGCATAGGAAATGGGATTTATGAAATCGCCACTTATAGTTAGGCAACTAAAATTCTTATGTTCCAACCACTATTACTTTTTTTCAAATGAGCACTTCATTAATTATGAAAGTCATACAGGCAGTACACAACTTGTAACCATTTGTTTAGTCACTGTTCCAAGTTACAATGGCACTGAAAAAAATGACTTATAACTGATTCTCACACTTAGGACCATTGCAGTTTTCCTATGATCATGTGTTCAAAATTTGGGTGCTGGTAACTGGCATTTATTTATGATGGCTGCACCATCGGAATCATATGATCGTTATATATGACCTTGCCAGCCAGTTTCTGACAAGCAAAGACAATGGGGGAAGCCAGATTAACTTAACAACAGCGTAATTCACTTAACACCCGCAGTGATTTGTTTAACCACCCTGGCAAATAAGTTTAGTTTAGTTTACTTCATTGTCATTGCAGTGCTATTGCTATAATGTATTTTCTAGCAGAGCCTTAGCAAAACAAAATTTATGTTGAATTCAAATTGGATCTTATTCAAAGTACAAAACACTTTTTAAATTTAAGGATGTGAATTTTCTGAAGAACTGATTCGACTTAATATAGGGAAATCTAGTTCTCTTGTGCAAGAATGTCCTCACAAATCTTATTATCAGCCTTTAAATTTTTATTCTAAAATTTCAGAGTCAATCTACTCTGTATTTCCAAATATAGGACAAAAAATGCTTAGAAAACAAAATGCTTAATGACTTATGTATCTAGAATGGGAACTTTATTTTTGTTTTGTTTCATAAAATGTATTTTGTGATTGACTTGAACAAACTAAGGATTACATATATGCCAACTCTTACCGAAGCCATGGATCCTTGAGACCAAGTTTAGCCAACCTTTCCTGAACATTTTGCAAGGGGGTACCTTCTATTTTCCATTGCCTGTAATCAGGAAGCTCACCATTCCCATGACCCATAATCCTGAAAAAAGATTTGTAAAAGAAAAACTCACAAAATATACAGTGCTTGTTCATTTGGAATATTGCAAAATCAATATTGTGGAGTCCTTGGTGCTCTTTCAGCTTGGTTGTTTGCTTGCAAATTGTTCATTATCTAACTAGGTAAGTTGGCTAATGAGTGCAAGTGAGAGAGATTTCCTCCCCGTTTATAGCAGCTTGTCTTGCCATGTTGGCAGTGATATGCTTTTCACCTTGGTAGTCCCGATTAGGTTGTTCTTTACTGTTTGAATGTTTGTCTGGTGCTTTGTTCTTATTTGTCTGGGTGCTAGTTATGAAGGAGGATATGCCTATTCTTTTTGTTCTCTCTTTTGTAGTGTGTTAATATGGTTTATTTCTCTTCTAGGTTTATTTCAATTTCAGGTGATGGCTGATTTATCTATTTCAGGTGATGGCTGATTTGTCTGAATACCCAATTTCCAGGCATTTTTCAATGTTCACTGTTTCCCAATTAAAACTGTGGTTGAATCTGTAAGATTAAGGAGTTTTCATCAAGTCTTATGACTGCCATTGTTGTTCATGAATGTGTTCTGTATGGTGGCTGCTAGTCATTATACTCCATGTTGTAGATGATTGCGTTTTCCCCCCACTTGGGCTACTGTTCTTTTGGTTTAATTAAGATATTTCAGAGGATTTTAGTTAGTCTGTGTGGTATAGTAATGGCATGTAGTTGTAGTATATTGGTTGTTTTGATGTATGGTAGAGTTTTCTTTTCCATAGCTTGTGTTGGATTGTGCTATAGTGGGTTGAACGGTCATACACTTTTTGATAAAGTTGTGTGGTAATCTATTTTCTTGGAAGATATTGTACAGGCAACCTGTTTCCTTTTTCTAGTTTTCTAGGTGTCCATATTTTTGTTGAATGTGTAGGACTGCTATGATTTTGAGATTCCGCATTACAACCTCTGCTATGATTATGATGGATATTCCTCTGTTTTGTTAGTATATCTGTCCATCAAACTGAAAGTAGGTAGTGTGGCAGAGGTTGATGAGGTCCATGATTCTGGGCATTTTGATCTTAAATTTACTTCAAAGGATGTGTGTAAATGTTGTAAGCCACCCAGAGTTGATAGATATGAGATAGGTGGCAAATAAATTCAATAGATAGATAACAGACAGCAAGATAAACAAAAGATCAATAAAAAAGCAAAGAATAACAAAAAGACCACAACATATCCTCTGCAGCAGCCAACACCCAGATAAGCACGGATTAACACCAGACAAATTATCAAGTAGAAAATAACACTCTTATCAAGGAACTCCAAGGAGAAAATTATACCTCCATCCACACTGGCAGGGCAAACTACTGTATATAAACAAGGGAAAAAAACCCACACTCACTAATACTGATAATAAAATGTATGCAAGCACACAACTAAGCTCAGAGAGCACCAAGGATTCCACAGTTCAAACCTGAGCTACATATATTGTCTTTTACTGAAGATCAAAATTTTCTATCATGTACATGGGAAATGTATTACCTAACTTCCCATGGCCCAGAAAAACTGCTGTTCCACATTAATAATTATCTATTGTAGTTATACCGTAATAGTAAAAAACTATATATAACAGCATTTCAGAAATATTGACAATTGACATAATTTTATTTTACCATAAGGAGTAAAAGTAATGTTCTGTTTGCACTAGCTATATGCAATAATTTAATTCACTTAATAGCCTCCAGTAAGTGACCAGGAAAAGTAATGTTTCTATTTCTATCTTTTTTGCAGGCATAGTTTTTTAATTCACATTATCTGATTAATTTGTCTGAGGTCCAACTGTCTTTTTCACTGAAAAAATTGCATCAATTATATAAATAGTTTTTGTTTTTGGAAAATACTTTCCTCCAAGGCAATCAATCAATCAAAATTTTATTAAAGTTACTGAACAAAATGTTATAAGAACATCAGACATAAAGAAAAGTGAAATAAAATTAAGCAAATTCTATATTAAGATAAAACAATCGAAATAAAAAAATTGATGAACTAGATTAAAGAGAAGAGGAATCTAAAATGATTACTGAAACTTCCAGATTATAAAAGTGACTTTAAATCATCCATTGTTAAGCAATAACAATGAATGATTTAAACAATAATAAGCAATAAAGTTCAGCTATGTAGCTGAACAAATCTTCTACCACTATGTAAGGAATCTTACTGTGACTGAGGTGTCTGTTTTAAACATGAAAAATCAGTATGTGAAATTAGCAGAAGTTTTTTAAAAGAACAATTTAATATGCTCATAATTTCTTATCCTCAAAATGTCAGAACTGAGCAGTTTTGAACAACCAGGAATCTATCTCAGGAACTCTAAAAGGATAAAAAAAATTGCTTGTCATTATTTCCCCTCTTCTTTCTCTTTCAGAACCACAACATTCTGAAGGAACTGGTCGATGTGATCTCAGAACCGCTGACTTTCAAAGATGGAGCACCAAGGAACTACTATATGACTGGAAAAGGGCTGATGTAGTTTCCATCTTCAAAAAAGGAAAAAAATGGGTTTAAGAAAATGACATACCTATCAGTCTGACATCAATACATTGGAAGATTCTGGAAAGGATAATCAAGCAATGAATCCGTGAACAAACAAAATCATAACCAAAAGCTAACATGAGTTTGTCAAAAACAGATCATGCCAGACAAACTGCATTCTTTGGCAATGTGACAAAATTAGAGGACCAGAGAAATGCTGTGAATATAATTTACTTGGACTTCAGTAATCTATTTGATAAAATAGACTACAACCTATTACTTTATTAAATTATGGGTTAGACAGCATCACTACTAAATTGATTTTTAACTGGCCAACCAACTGCATTCAACATGTAGTCCTTAATGGAATTGCATCTATATGGAGAGAAATATGCAGTAGGGTACCGCAAGATGTTGTCTTAGGCCCAGTACTCTTCAACATTTTCATTAGTGATTTAGATGAGGGGATAGAAGGGGAACTCGTCTAATCTACAGATGACAAGACACCAAGCCGACAGGAATAGGCAACACTCCAGAAGATAAGCTCAAGATACAGAAGGATCTTGACAGATTTGAACACTGGGCCCTATCTAACAAAAAAATTTCACTGTGACAAAAGTAAAGTTCTATATTTTAGGCAAGAAAAACCAAATGATCAGTTATAGAATAGGTGGAACCTAGCTGAAAAGTAGTAACTGAGAGAGGGATATTGGAGTCCTACTGGACAATCACTTAAATATGAGCCAGCAGTGTGCTGCAGTTGACAAAACGGTAACACATTCCTAGGCTGCATTAACAGAAGTATAAATCAAGATCAAGCAAAATATTAATAACACCTTATAATTCTTTGATAAAAACACACTTGGAATATTGCATCCAGTTTTGGTCGCCACAATATAAAAAAGATGTTGAGACTCTAGAAAAAGTGTAGAGAAGAGCAACAAAGATAATTAGAGGACCAGAAGCTAAAACATATGAAGAATGCTGCAGGAATTGGGTATGTCTAGTTTAATGAAAAGGACTAGTGTGACATGACAGCAGTATTCCAATATTAAGAGGCTGCCGCAAAGAAGTTGTGGCACCTGAAGGGAGGACAAGAAGCAATGGATGGAAACTAATCAAGAGAACGTAAAACTAAAGAAAAATTTCTTAATAGAACAATTAACTAGTGGAACAAGTTGCCTCAAGAAGTTGTGGATGATTCAACACTGAAGATTTTTAAGAAGAGATTGGACAACAATTTATCTGAAATGTTATAGAACAAGTGGTTAGACTACTAGAAGACTTCCAGGTCCCTTCCAACTCCATTATTCTGTCTATCACAAACAATCTTCTTTGACATGAGTTGTTTTAAAGTGGCTACTGCAGGAAAGAGATAGAAAAAGGAATATTCTTCCCATGCCCTTTCACTAATCACCTTTGGAACCATCTTTTCTCCATTTTTCCTCTTTTGTTATATGGTAACCAATGTCATGCCACCCATTCCTCCACCATGGATGTTGAGAGCACTTGCAGAGTGTTTTGTCTGATCTCAGGCTTTTTACTTGTCATCTTCAGCTCTTATTACATCACAATAGTTGGACCACTGTCATTGATATGCAAAGGTTAAAGGTTATGATATATCACAGCAGGGCAATTTCTTTTCATCACCCAATTTTGTGATAAAAAGCATTCCTGTATCTTTGAATTCGCAATGGATGTTCCTGTACAGCATACTTGTTTCCATTTTCATTACCATTTAAGAGATATTAAGTCAAAAAATCCTGAATTAAAAACAGCATTTAAAACAATTTAGTAACCACTGCTATATTTATCAATATAAATTTATCTTAGGCACATACTTGTTTAAAATATGTATAACTTTACGCCCCAGTACATTCATTACAGAGCAATATTACCTTGCCTTTCCTGCAATGGTTATCCCGTGTAGCCTTATCTATCTGTCTGACCAATCTGGAAAATCGGTTTATTAAAAGCGCAATAGACCTATTGTAATCTATTTTCTTTTAACGATATAGTCAGTGGCCATTCAAGAAGAGAGGAAACTGCAATTACCCACTGCTTCAAAGACGTCATGTATTATATCCATGACTCTCGCCTCTTCGATGAATTTTTTTTCCTAACAGAAGCAGGTATTTATGGAAAGAAAAGACCGAAATTTGGGGTTGAGAAAAGAAAGGAACCTGCATCCAAAATAGCCCATACCTGATATTCAGCGAGCCCTCTTCCCAATGTCAAGAAATCAAAGCGGAAACGGAAACTGGAACGATTCGATGCCGCTAATCTACCCGGAAAAACGAAGCCTCTTGAGGAGGTTCCATAGGAAAGTTCTTTCCGTCTTTTACTTGTCTCCACCCACTTCGCGCGGACTCCGACCGGCGATTCCTAGCCGGCTGTGAGACCTCTTTCCGTCCTTCCCCCTCCCCCATACGTGTTTTCCCACGGGCGCGCGCAATCGGAAGAAGCCAATGAAGGCTGTCATTGTTAGGGGCGGGCTGCTGTCCAATGGGCGGGCTCCTTCTTTTCTTGCCGTGCTTGCTACGGGCCGGAGGCGGAGGGATTGGCGGTAGCGCCGGTACCAATGTTGGTGAGTTGCTGTGGGAAAGAGACGCTCCTGAGTTGGCGCTCGGCTTTCTGCCGCCGCGAGCAGAGGAAGGACGTCGGTAGGTAGTCGCCTCTCGCTCTCGGTAGAAGGGACGGGTCAGCGATTCTCAGGCACCCGGGAACTCTGCCGCTTCTTCGCTGGACTCGCGAGCTGCAGTGACAGCTGCCCTTTGCACCCTGGAAGCCCGCCTCCCCCCCCCTTCGACACTTATCGCTTTTTCCAGGCGGGTTCGGGTTCCCCTCCTCGCCCTTCCTGCTTCCTTGCTCCTCCTGAGCAGTCATTGCGCTGCCTTCCTCCTTCCTTCCGCGCCAGAGCCAGCAGATCCTCTCCATCTCCTCCACTCACTCCTTGGATGTGACGAAGCTTTTCGCCCTCTTCTCCTGCCAAAGCCGGTTGCCTTCCTCTTTTCCTATAACACCGGTAGCAAAGTCCTGGTCCAGCTCCCGCCGATCCTGCCGCTTTTTCTCGTTTTCGGATAAATTACGACCATCTCATAACCGTTTTCTGTTTATAAAGTGACGTATTTTCCTGAGAGGATGAGGCCCCTTTGCTTCTTTACAATCAGAGCTTTTGCGAAGGAGTAACAAGCAATACACTTTTCTTCTTTCTTTTCAAGATAAAACGTAAGCCACCTTTCCAGCTACAGTTTGTTTTGATCTGGTCTGAACTCGCCCCGGAGTTGTTTAGTAATCTCCCTCTCTAACCTTAAATGAAGTCCCTTTAACTAACATTTCTTTCTACCCTTATTGCTTTTTGGGAGTTGCTGTCTTATGGTTGTTAATAATAAGATAAAGAATATAGTAAATAGAAGTATGAATAAATCTGACAAAGATGTTATGTAATATTTTAGCTACATTGCGTATACAAATATTCACTTAGTAAATTGACTCTTAGGTAAGCAAATGAACACATTACCTACATGTAAAAACACCCTCCTCACAATATTTATTACTTCTGCTTCAGTTTCACAACTTAAACAGGTAAAGTAGAAAAACAATATATATCCACATCACTGTATTTAGTTTCCATAAAAGCATAGCTTTTATGATGGGCTTTAAAAATGTCAATTTCTTTGTCAATTATGGTATTTTAATAAATTCTTAGAAATGGGAAGTTTATGATAATTAGAGATTAAAGAAAGAATAGAAAAACAGCAAGGTTAATTTAATACCATTTAGTTTTATTTTTTTATTTTTTTCATATTTCATTGCTTCTTTAAAATAAGATTTGACAGATGGTTGACCTTTCTATTTCCTGGGATATGGTAACAAGCTTGATGACAGTAAAATTGTTTTTATTCTCCAGACTTCCTTTCACATAGGAGGAAAAGCAATCAGTAGTATTTCCATGGACAAAAGTAGAGTTTCAACTGTAAAATATTTCATTGAGCTTATTTATATGTCATACAAATGTTGTTAGACAAACAGTTTAATGTTATTGTTAAATGTACATATCATTTGCCACCATTTCAGAAATACTTTACTTCTGCTTGGTAATAACTGATTTTAAAGATACTTTTATTTAGCGTTTATTTTGATTTTAGTACTTCATAGTACTAAATTTTAGTACTTCATAGTTCTTCTTAGTCTTATTACGCAGCCGATTTAAATTTAATATTTTTTAACTTTTGTATTTTCTGTGGGGTTTTTAGATGAGCTGTTCACCGCCCTGAGTCCCTTGGGAGAAGGGCGGTATATAAATGGAATTAATAATAATAATAATAATAATAATAAATGGAAGATCTGACTATTATACAAGTTGATCTTGGGGAGTGCAAGTTATTTTTATTTCTTGAAGTTGGACGAATTATGGTAATCAAGATATTGTACACCAGCTTGTTGTGTCTCTGAACTCTAGTAAGGTTGAGTAAAAATATAATTTTCTTAGCACAATAATGCTAAAGGGCATATTAATTTTTTTTACAAAGAAGATTTTACTATAAATCCCACATGAATTTAAGTATAGAGGTTTTAAGTGAAAAGGAAACTACAATTCACTGTCATTTTGACTTACTGTTTACATCGAAAGTCACATTATAGGCTTTTTAGCTCCTTGCCTCTCTTTCTTGAAAATAATGCTTTAGACAAATGGATCTTGCACCCCCAGCCCCAAATATAAATAATGGACAATATTAGATAAAGAAATGATAGACATAGAAAGCTGGTTATGTGGGTCAGTCATTCTCTTTCAGCCCAGTCCACCTCACAGGGTGATGTTTGTGGAGAAAATGGAGGGCAGGAGTATTAGATATATTTTCTGCCAAAAATACTTATAAAGATAGGATTAAAATATAATAATATCAACAGCACTGGTGTATTTTTAGTGCCTTGAAATGCTGTATTTCTCCTACACATTTCCTTTGTTTTTGTATTCCAAATTATGTTTGCTAATAATGCTATCAAAATTATAAAAATTAAGTGTTATAAAAAAGTGGCTACAGTAATAGATGAGCAGCTTACTGGGTGCTATTAAGTGACCCGCACCTTATAAGCTAGTGCCCATCAAACATTTTCCTTCATGACACAGCATAGCCTCTGTTATACCCGTATTTTGCCTGTCCATATTTCAGTAGGGGATGGGAGTTAGCATGTAACAGCATGGTATATGCTTTGAGAAGCTTAGGGCAAATACACAAAACATAGTTATATATGTATAGTTGCACTTGTCCTTTTGGATTATGAACTTTAGTCTAGAAACAATGAACTCTGTGTACCCAAAGAGGCTTTAAACTAACTTGTCCTCAGATGCTGCCCGTGCATATCACAAGACAAACGATTTGTGAAATTTCTTCCAAGCATGCAAATTAGATTGATTCTGTATAGTTGAAGCAAAATGTTTCATAACATGCTTTCTGCCCTTATGCCATCTGTTCATCATTTTAGTGTTCATATTTGTATATCATGTCTTCTTGAAGAACAGTTAGAATTCATATTTAAACATTTTAATGATGAAAACGCTGAATATCTTTGAAGATTAACTATTATAGTATCCAAAGGCCTGCTAATAAGGGAACATTTTAGAGGAGAACAGTTTTATTTGTCTTATTATAACAGAATAACAGAGTTGGAAGGCTTTGGAGTTCTTTTAGTCCAACCCTCTGCTCAAGCAGGAGACTCTATACTATTTCAGACAGGTGGCTGCTCAATCTCTTCTTAAAAGCCTCCAGTGATGGAGCACCCACAACTTTTGAAGGCAAGCTGTTCCACTGGTTGATTGTTCTCACTGTCAAGGAAATTTCTCCTTGGTTCTAGGTTGGATTTCTCTTTGATTAGTTTCCATTCATTGTTTCTTTTCTTGCCTTTGGGTGCTTTGGAAAATAGGTTGACCTCTTCTTTGTGGCAGCCCTTCAAATATTAGAACACTGCTATTATATCTCCCCTGGTCCTTCTTTTCACTAGACTAACCACACCCAATTCATGCAACTGTTCTTCATATGTTTTAGTTTTCAGCCCCTAATCATCTTTGTTGTTCTTCTCTGCATTTTTTCCAAAGTCTCAACATCTTTTTTATAATGTGGTGACCAAAACTGGATGCAGTTTGATTATGCATAAATCTAACATAGGAAGATTATAAATCTTCCTTTATTAGATTTCAGTACCCAGCCAGATATGTAGTTCAACACATTGATAGGTAATAGGCTAGTAAAGGTTCTCAAAATATCTGATAAAATTTGTTTTGTTAAATCATGTCTTTTTGAAAAATGTACCTTTTATTTGTTCCGCAGATCTATCAGTAAAACAGTTTATATTAGGAAGAAATTCTGCAATATATGAATAAGAAAGTAACTATACATGGAGTAATTGAGAATACTTTCAAACTGCTATCTAATTAAAAGTACAATGTGTGATTATATCCTGAAGAGCCCAATGTTGTGTAATAACTAAGAGTGATCAATTAAAGTTTCTATCAGTGGAGTCTGCTGTACAATACAGGTAGTTCTTGATTTTGACCACAATTGAGCCCAAAATTTCTGTTGTAAAGTGAGAAGATTATTAAGTGAGTTTTGTTCCATTTTACAACCTTCCTTACCTCAGTTGTTAAGTGAATCACTGCAATTGATAAGCTAATAACCTGGTTGTTATTTGAATTTAGCTTCCCCATTGACTTTGTCAAAAGGTTGAAAAAGGTGATCACATGACAAAGTGACAGTCATAAATATGAGTCAGTGCCATAAGCATGGGGATGCTGCAAAGGTGGTAACTGTGAAAAATGATCATAAGTCACTTTTTTCAGTGTAATTGTAATTTTGAACAGTCACTAAACAAACTGTTGTAAGCCGAGGACTACCTGTATTGAGCCAGTCATTCACTCTCAGGCCTGTTTTTTGTAGGAATAGAATGAAGGAAATCCTCATGTAAAAACTAATGTAACTGTCAACCCTTAAATTTTCAGAGAAAAAGTAAAATGCAGTAAAAATGTGTATTTTTAAAGCTGCTGTTTCTGTTTTTTATTTAATTGGATTTTAAAGTTTAAAGTAGGCTTTTCTTATGCAGATGTCAATACGGTGAAACCTGGATTCAGTAAATGAAATCTCCATTGCATTTCATTTTACATCATTTTATAACATTTGCGTAATGATATAAGCATGGGTAGGCTCGATTTAAAGGACACTAGGGAGCGACTGATATTTTCCCTGCCTCATTAATTCATTTAAATGAAATGTTATTGTACAAAGTATTATATTTTGTTCTTAGACTTAATTGATCTTCACAAGCTTCACAAACAAAATTTTTGTTTTTTTCCATACATCTGACATTTAATTTGCTATATACTTGAAGATTCATAGATCCAATAATTTTGTGGTCCATTTGTTCAGACTGAGAAAAAGAACATTCGGATCCTGAGGAAAAGATCTAAAGGACTTATCTATCTTGGAACTATCAAATTTGGACTCAATGAAGTAATGTGCTTGCAGAAATATGCTTTTGGGATCAGTCCCCCAAATCAACAAACTTCAGTTCAATCTATATTTTTTACAAAAGACAGTTCAGATAGTTGAATTTTGTATGATCCTGTGCTCTGGTGCACATTAACTCCCAAAATTCTTGACTCTTACTTTGTGCAAATAACAAAAATATGTTTTGCCGAACTTCCAAATAGTGTTACAGTTATGAATAGCCAGTAACTATAATGAGTTAATTCTAACGTAGTTTTATTCATACTTATTGTAGAAAGCATTAGTGATTTCCTGGCAAAAAAAAGTGGATATAATTGGGCATGATTAATCTGGAGAAAACAAATCTACAACTTGATATTCTTCAGATATTTTATTCTATAGATTTCACAACACTTTCCCATACCAAATATACATGTGCCATTTTGTGTAATGGCGAAAGGATGGAGATTTTGTTGTAATTTAATGGTGCATGTTTTTTCATTTAGGGATGATTGTGGTTAGAAATAAAGTAAACTATATAAGATACTGGTACATATGTACAGGTAGTTGTCAACTTAATGACCACAATTGAGTCCAGAAATGATGTTGCTAAGTGAAAAATTTGTTATGTGAGTTAAGTGAGTTTTGCCCAGTTTTACAACTTTTCTTTCCCCATTTGTTAAGTGAATCACAGCAGTTGTTAAATTAGTAACACTGTTGTTAAGTGAAACTGGCTTCCCCATTGACTTTGCATGTCAGAAGGTTGCAAAAAATTGATACATATACTACAACCGTCATAAATATGAACCAATTGTCAAGCATCCAAATTTAAATCACATGACAATGGGGACGCTGCAGTGGTCATAAGTGAGAAAAATGGTCATAAATCACTTTTTTCATTGCTGTCTTAACTTTGAATGGTCACCAAATGAACTGTTGTAAGTCAAAGAATACCTATACATACATGTAATCATATACATAGGGATGGGAGGAGAAATTGATAGGTTGTATGAATCCTTTATTTGCTGTTTGGAGTTGGTGAGGTTTCTTAAAAGTAAAATAGATGTACCGTATTAAGCTTACTACAGCAGGGGTGTCAAACTCAGTTTCATTGAGGGTTTACATCAGGGTTGTGTTTGATCTTGAGGGGCTGGGGTGGACATGGCCACGGTGGGCATGGCCAACTCGATGTCATTCATGTCAGGGAGCCCTGTGGTGGCCCAAATGCTCTGCCAGTAAAAACAGGCTCCTGAACTTCATTTTCGGCTGCGATGGCCTCCTGCAACCCTCTGTCAGGGAAAATGGATGTGGCCCTCCCAAGCTCCATTTTTGCTGGCAGAGGCACTGTGGGCTGGTCCTTTGCTATTTCCAGGGCGGCCCTGTGGGCCAGTTCTAAGCACCCCATGGGCTGGATGCGGCCCCCAGGCCTTGAGTTTGACACCTCTGTACTAGAGGCTTAACATTGTATATTTTATTTCTTGTTTCTTTTTAAAAATAATTTCATTTGCATTCATAAATTTGGTCACTTTTGCAAAATGTTGGTGATGTAATTTGAGATCCCAGAAAAAGTACTGGAAGCCCACCTACAACTGACTTGACTGAGTTTGAACAAGAAACTTCAAAGATAGATGTCTAAATGAATAAAATAACATTTTGCATTAGTTGGCTTTTAGTCTCATTATTCATTACTACTGCTGAAAGTTAGATAAGTAACTAAGTAAGAAAGACCACTCTTACTGTAGTAGATGTTACTTCAACCCTAGTTAATTCCACTTATAATTTAGATATATAGTTCTTGATTTGGGCTTAGTGACAAAAACTGTGTCAGCCCCAGTTAGCTTTCTTACTCTTTTACTCTGATACAGTACTGTCAACAGTATTATTGAAGTTGTTATGTTCTTAAAATTACCACAGCTGGTAAGTGCAATTATCAGACACTGAATCACCAAACATGTGTATACCTTCCTGAAAAAAGATGTTTTGTTGTTTCTATTTTAATTGGATTCTGATTTTTTTGACAAAGTAGTTGCTAGGAATTAAGGTATAATAAGTAAAGAGATACTACTTTAAACGTACTGTTTAGGTTCTGTTCGAATAAATATGATAAAACTGAAACAGTTTAGAAATATTTTGGTTCCAATTTTCTTTTCTGTTTAATTTAAGTGTAATTATAGAATTAAGTTACATGACATACTTTGTTTATTCATCCTTTGCTATGCCTTCCTGCTTTTACCATTTTTCTTCTTACAGGTAGTCCTCGCTTAATGATTGGTTGCTTAGTGATCGGTCGGAGTTATGATGGACCCACCAAGAGGTACTTATGACCCAATTCTGGAGCTCTGATGGCAGCAGTAACACCCCCCCCCCTCCCCAGTCATATGATTGCATTTCAGGTGCTTAGCAATCAGCTCACTTTCATAGCCTGTTGCAGCATTCTGTGGTCATGAGACTTCAATTTACAATGTTTTTACATCACCCATAGGAATGAACAGACTTGATTTAGTTACTGCCATATCTGCTTTACATTTGTGGTGTTGGCTTGATGGCTACTGCAAAAAGAGTCATAAAATTGGATCGGTCACATGTGTTGCTTGATTTACCATTGTCATGACTTATGACAGAAATTCCAGCCTCCATTACTGTTATAAATCAGGAATTACCTGTACTCCTTTGTTGTCCTCTATCATCATGTTTGTATTTTATAGGGAAACTCTACCCTTATATTTGGTTTTGTCTTTTATGGTAAATTAATATTTCAGTGTTTTGTTGCTAGATGTGTATTCAATCTCGATTGAATTTAATGTGATATAATCTTTATCTTGTATAAGATGGTAGGTAACAAATTTGGCAGGAATGTATCATAGACAAATTAATTTTTCAGAAATGCTTTCAGCTAAACTAATGTTATGGCTGTATCTAGGTATCATTCTAACACTTATAGTTTTTACTAATTGTAAATAAGGTGCTTTTTAGAACATTCTTGGAACTATAATTTATTACTTGGTAAATGTGACTCAACAGCATGATGTGACTTTAACAAAAGGCTGTAAGTATTAGGTTATATCAGTAAAAACATTTTTCTAGGGCATAGAAATATTTATTGCGTTGTACCAGTGCCCTGCTCTGATTAATCCTACTTTGAGTATTCTGCCCAAATCTGGAGATTATACTTTTAGGAGGATTTGGACAAACTGGAACAACTTCAGAGAACTTGTCTAGACTAGTTAAAACTGACCTGTAATGAGGATTGAGAGAATTGAATGGACTTAGTGTTATGATGGGGATGTGATAGCATTAATCAGAAGCATGCACCAACTGCTCATACATTAAGATTTGGTCACCACAGTAGACACATTGAAACAGTGGCTGATTCTTAAACTGAATGGGAGTTGAATCAGTGACCTGAATCCCTTCTTCCTACTTCATTCTATATATATATTTAGGCTCTATACTACATTTTTATATTTCTTTTCTAAAACTGACGGGAACTCCACTGCTAGTTTATAACTCTTGTTGAAACTCAGCAAGAGCTCTGAAAATGACAAAAAGTGGGTGGGGGTTTGGGAGGAAGAGTTATAAAGTGCCTATCTATCCTTTGTCATAGGAGAAATTAAGTTTCCTACTACTTTTGTTCAAAACAATTGATCTACAAATTTTAGCAGACTTTTTGATTAGAGAAGTATCTAATTGCAAATGTTTGAACAATCCTAGTATTTAAGCCTCAGGATGCTACCGGTAGCTATGTCTATGCTGTAAGACTGAATTTGTGTGACGCTGACATTCTTAGACTGGGATACTATTGTTAACATATATTTGCCTGAATTTATGTAAATGTATCTGGATTCTAGACAATGAAGTGAATTGTCAGAGAGCTTCACATTATTTTTAACAACTTAAGTTGGCATTTATGCTGTTATGTAATTAAGAATAAAAATAAGTGACAAGGTTTGGAAATCTAAAGTTATTTGCCATCTTGCTTATAGTGATTGTGCAGCAGTATTGAATGTGATTGGTAACAGGGTTCACCATGTCCAGCTGCAAACATCTAACTGATAAATATTAGAGGGCAGCAAAGAGGTTGAACTATTGTGGCTCTTTAGTGGGATTATCTGGTTTTTGCGGCTCATGTATGACAAAGTTATCTTTAAGTAAGTGGCATGACTGATGTTGTAAAGATGAAATATATGCAATACCTACTGCTGTACCATTATTTTTTTGAGTTCAGATCTTCATTCTTTTTCCATTTAAAAAATTTAAGTTCCCTTTTCTCTAAAAAGAATAAAACTGGATAGTATGCACAGAAATCAGTGGACACAGGGAGCAGGTATATTTATTCCACTGCCCTATTCCATTGATGATTTCATTGTAGTGACACATTATTGCTCCTACCCATTTGCTGCTTCCTGTCTTAGTTGCAGTGGTTGTGTTTGAACAAAAAGAAAAGATTAGTTGCAGAGTACAATAATATATACTGTTCAGTTTCTCTTCAGCATTTGTCCTTTTGAAGGAACTGTACCAAAACAATTTGGGATATTTTGAAGCTAGAGGTAAAGTCTACTGATGTGATTGAATTTTCAAATAATAGTGTATGGCTTTTATAAGTACATTTTAAAAAAATTCAATGTTTGTATTTGAAAAGAAAAAAATAAATCAAAATTCTTGGAAAATTTAACATGTTACCTTTGTGGAACAGCAGTTTTGGAGAATAGCATTAAAGAACAATGAGCTCTGTATAAATATATCAGATAATTTAATATTAAATCTGTAGTTTTAATTACAACAGAAATGCCTGTTTACTGCTTGTGCTGATGAGTACTGGATACTAACAGTTCATTTATGTATGATATGTTTACATAAGTGCAAAGGTGGTATACATTTTTTTATTTTCATTTTCATTTTGTGCTTTGAGTCAGTCTTGACTTCTGAACAAGTCCCTGCAGTTTTCTTGGCAAGATTTCAGAAGTGATTTGCCGGTGCCTTCTTCCTAAGGCTAGGACAGAATGTTTGATCCAAGATCACTCACTGGCTTTGTGTCAAAAGCAGAACTAGAGTTCGGGGTTTGTTGGGTACCAACCAGGTGCCTTATTTATTTATTTATTGAATTTATATTGCTGCCTATTCGCCCATGGTGACTCGAGGCGGCTCATAGAATGTAAAACCATATGTAAAATAAAAAAACAATAAAAACTAACAAAAAGAATCAAAAAGAATCAAATTAATAAAGTACAATAGAACAAAATATGGAAAGAAAATAAATAAAAAATCATCCCCCAATTACCACCACCCGCTCCCGAATGACAGCAGATCATATGAACCATTTGATGGGCTCCATCCCACTGTGGGTTCCCCAGGAACACTGGCAGAACTTCAGTGCCTTCCGGAAGAGTATTAGAGAGTGGGATATTCTAATCTCTGGGGGAATGATGTTCCAGAGAGAGGGAGCCACCACGAAGAAGGCCCTTCTTCTGGGTTCCACCAGGTGTATCTCTCTCAGGGATGGGACCCGCAGCATTTCTTGCCTCCCCGCTCATGCTTAACAAGAATGTTAAAAATTAAAAAAAATGTAATTCTTTCAAATTATCTAATAGAAGAAAAATATTGTGAAGCAGGTCAGACAAGTTCTACTCAATAAAGGACTTTTTTGAAATAAGCAGCTTTGTTAAATGTTGGTCATATTTATTTTGTGAGGACTGGCTAATTTCTAAGGGACATGGCTCAGTGGATAAGATGCTGAGCTTGTCGATCAGAAAGGTTGGTTGTTCAGCGGTTCGGATCCCTAGCACCACGTAATGGAGTGAGCTCCTGTTACTCGTCCCAGCTTCTGCCAACCTAGCAGTCGAAAGTAGAAAATAGGGACCACTTGGTAGGAAGATAGCAGCATTCTGTGCGCCTTCGGTGTTTAGTCATGACATGGAGACATCTTCGGACAGCGCTGACTCTTCGTCTGTGTGTACTGGAGATGAGCACCACTTCCTAGAGCCGGAAACGATTAGCACGTATATGCAAAGGGAACCTTTACCTTAAGATAGAAGCACTAAAATCAAGAGTTAGTTTAGTTACAATTACTGTGTTAATGTGAAGTTCAGAAAGCTCTGGTTGTAGCAGAAATAACTAAAGGCATAATCTGTGTGCAGCTCATATAAAGCTAAACAGATTTTTCTGACCACTCAGTTAACATGTCCTATTCTTCCTCTATTCCATCTTCCCAAGATGATGCGAGTTTGACACCCTGTTGTAGGCTACAACATTACTTAGTTTTGTACAAAAAAAGTTTTTCTTTCAGTTTTAAAATTACTTTATTAATAGTAAATTCTTTTTTATACTCAGTGTTAGCTACCAATAGTCATGAAATATTTTGGTTACATTATTCATACATACATGCCCATTTCTCTTTGATAATGTACAAAATTGTTGTTTTATTTAAGTAATTGTTGTTTTATTTATTTAATGTAAAATTATGCTCTTCAGATTACTGTAAAATAGCTACAGTTTTAATGTAACATATTTATATACTACAATTTTCCCATCATAGAATTGTAGTATATGATATGATGTTCTCTGCCCAGATATTGATCAAATTTAAACTTATAAACTTAAGCAAAATAGTTGCATAATTTCATATAAAATATCATGAAGGTATAATGTCAAGGCTATTAAAGTTAGATAGTCAACATGATGTAGCTTTTGTCTTGAAAATAGATTTAGCCAGATAATGTTTAATATTGAAGATCAAGTAAAACAAGATAGTAGTCTGAAAGCCTGCCATTTTATTCTATTTCTTCCCCATTTCTGTTAGGAGTTTCCCATAGAACCCTTGACTTGAACAGACTCTGCTTTGGCAGGTTAGCAGTGTATCCATTTCACAAGTATGTGGGTAACACGATACTTGACAAGTTAAATGTTTGGTTTTGTTCCATTTTTGTTGTCTGAAAAAGAGCATTTCACTGTTCCTCTTGCTTATGGCAGGAGCATGACTGTTTTATTTGTAAAGCGAGTTCTAAATCATCATTTTCATATGACCTACTTTACAACTGACTTTACAAGGTGAGTTCTGTATTATAAATGGGTTCAGAGAGTGTTCCAACATTTCTAGGAAGAGAAATTGGAATGTAAATTGTGCTTCTCTTTTGAACATGCTTGCAGTCAATGCTGTCTTTTGGAAAATGTCTAAGGCCTGTTGTTGCTGAATTCAAATGCCACTGTGAAAAGTTAGATATGTCCGTAAGTTCTTTAAAGAGCTGTATATAATGCATGGCTTCTGTATAAAGAACTGAAGAATAAAAGGACATATATGACATGTAGAATTTCTGAGAATTTTTTTTTTGAGAACCAGAATTTGTCATGGCCAATGCAAACAGATTTGAGGGCCTGTAATGAAATTGAAGAATCATAAATCTGTAGGCTGAAATATAGTGGAAGATTTTTATGGCTTTTGGTGCAAGCTCTTTGCAGGGAGAGGACTACAAAAGAAGACTGAGGATTCAATAGAAAGAAAGTAGCCCTCTCTTTTCCCCATCTGCAGCTATGTAAAGCTTTAAGAGACTAACAACGTACAGTATACAATTTTAAGATATAAAAATGAGTGGCTGTAATCAGTTATTTATATCAATGTACATGTCTGAAAAAGAAATTGTACTATGATGGGGAAATTGGAGAAAAACCATCAATTTTTAGGTCCTTTTTAAAAGGATTTTCTCAACAGATTTGATGTAACTGAGTAAATGAACTTGGGTGGGTAAAAATCCTTCTATCTGCAAATGAGAATAAATCTGGGAAAAAATATAAATGCGAGAATCATAAAGCCTGCTGAGGCAATATTCAGTTGAATGTAAGTAGAGCTGACTGTTCTAGCAACTGATGAAAGATGGATTGGTAATTTGTCTTGTTTTGCCTTGGTTGAGTTATCGCTTAGTAGATGAGAGTGCTTCAGGTTTGGTGTAGGGTGACTACATAATGTTGTTTCTAGGGAAACTGGTGGTAGACCATCTAAAAAAGGTAAAGAAATCTGTTCTGAAGATGAACACTTAAAATGATTCTTGGATTGCATTGGGTTGATCTGTGAGTTGTTTCTTTTCTTTCGTATTTTGCTATGCCATCATATCTTATTTATTTTGTTCTGCTTTCCAGCATTACTATGCTTGTCAACATGTTTGTATTATTCAGTTGATATTTGTTTATCTGTACCATAAAGTTGGAAATAGTGCTGAATTTGAACGTTTCTATTTAACTCAATGTAGCTACATCAAGTCATTTTGCATGCTATTGGGGGTGAATAAATGGATTCATAACATAGAATTATATAAAACTGTTTACATCAGGGGTCGCCAACCTTTTGGATCTCAGGGACCACCAAACTCATACTTTTAAATCCCGAGGACCACTAATACGATACCACTAATACGATTTTTTTTAAAAAAGCTAATATATTTAATATAATTTTTTTATGTTAAATATAAATTATATACATACACACACACACACACGATACACAGACACACACTTATTTAATTATAACAAAAATGTAAATCCTTAATAATAACAAAATAAAATGTTCCGGGCTGGAAGCCTCCCCCCACCTGGTACCTTCCAAAGAGACAGAAGAGCGGGCGGTGTGTGTGTCTGAGTTGAGGGGCCTCAGGCAACTGCCACTGGGAAAAGCAGAGGCAGAAAGGGGCTTTGCTCTCCTTGGGGGGCAACGCCCCTTGGCTGCCACTCCAGGGGCTTCTCAGCAGGCATCTGCCTGCAGAAGGACTGCCGCTCTTGGTGATTAATTGGGGGAGGGGAGGGGGAGAAAGTGGGAGCTCCTTTCAGATTCCGGGTGGAGGGTTGAGCGGCTCAGATCTGCAGCCGAGGAAAAGCTGGGGGGAGGGCTCTTCCAGCATCACCTGGAGACAGGCAAGGAAAGGTGTCCCTGGGGGCACTTCGCTTGCTTTAGCACTTCGCTGCCAAACCCAGCCACAGCCAGTGATTATTTGGGGGTGGGGGGGGAGAGAAAGCATCTCTCGCATTACCAGGGGAGGAAAGGAGATGAAACAAAACTCACTCTTTTGCTGAGACCTACAAAACGCCAATTTACCATGTTCTAGGAGTTTTTCAAAATCATTAAACGCTCCCACTTGCAGTTTCCGTGCCTCCCGGCTCAGGTCCCTGAGATGCATGCTCCCACACATGGCGGCGGCAGCAGCAACAACAGTACCCTCCCCCAGCGCTCACTGTCAGCTCTCCCCATTAGTTTTCTAGCTTTGAATTCCTCCCGGCTCTCTCTCTTTCCTCCCCCAGCCCACGTGCAGGCAGGAAAGGAAAGGAAGACGGAGCTGTGCACAGCTCTCCCTTTTTCCAGCCCTTGCTGCCTCTCCTAACATCGAAGCCTCGGAAATACAGGCAAAGCCGCCACAGCGGTAGCATCCTGAGTTGCTTGCTTCCCCACTACTGCTTCCTCCCCTTCCAGCACCACTTCTCTGGGTAGGGCAATTCTTAACTAACTGAGCATGCTAAGGCAACTCAGGATGATACTGCTGCGGTGGCTTTGCCTGTGTCTCCGAGGCTTCGATGTTGGGAGAGGTAGCAAAGGCTGGAAAAGGGGAGAGCTGTGCATGGCTCCGTCTCCCTTTCCTTTCCTGCCTGCACATGGGTGGGGGGGAGGAAAGAGGGAACCAGGAGCAATTCAAAGTTAGAGAACTAACTTTGTAGAGCTGACAGCAGGTGCTGTGGGAGGGGATTGCTGTTGCCTCTGGTGCCGTGTGTGGGAGCTGGTTGGTGCGTGCATCTAAGGGACCTGACTCCGGGGTCCCTCAGAGAGCCGAGAGGTGCAAGAACTGCATGGCCCAGATTAATTGCTTTTGGGGGCCATTTCTTCTGCGGCCCAACAAAATTTTTCCACGGGTCACCAGCGGACCACAGCCCACTGGTTGGTGACCGTTGGTTTACATATCACCAGTGAATTCCAATTGTGAAAGAAGAGCACCTCAAAATAAAATAGTGGCTTGTTAATTTGATATCATTATAATATTATTAATCATGGGTTCATCAGAAATACAGTCCCATTTTATATATTTAAAACATGAGATATTTACTTGTTTGTTTGTTTGTCAAACATGTACAAGATAACAAGTATAAGTGTGAACATAAGCAAAAACAAAGGAAGTAAATACAGATAAATAATAAATAAGATAAGTAAATACAGATAAATAATTGCCTCGTTGCGATTTGTGCGGCGAAGTGTAAATACTTCTCCACACTAATTGCAACTACAGATAATCACCCAGCGACCCTCTTTAAGGTGAGCCGTCTCCTCTTGGGGAAGGAGGAGATTGAGGTCCACCTGAAGGGACGCACTGAGGAATTTGTGGATTTTCTGGAAGACAAAATCGCTCGACTTTGTTCCCAGTTAGATGCCTGCATGGTTGCTGGTCCGGTGGAAGCTTCTGAGGCAGGTTCTTGCCCTGTTATCTGGAAATGATTGACCCTGTTGCTCCTGAGGAAGTGGATAGGATCCTAGGGAGTATGCGTGCAAGCACCTTGGCAACTCTAGAAATATTTTATGAGTTGACATGAGCTCAGCAACCTAAAGCATGGAGGGCGGCCCATCAAGGAACACATCCATGAATTCAGGAGAATCAGTGGGAAGCTACCCCTTTTGCCTGAGTGGAAGTTTGGCTCAAGACTCATGATTTAACTGGGATAATTGCTGGAAGCCTGACACACTTGTGTTTTAGACCCATGTCCCTCCTGGCTTGTGAAAGCTTCCCAGGAGGTGACAGGCGGGTGGACTCTGGGGGTGATTAATGCTTAATGCTTAATGCCTATAGGAGGGGACAGTGCCCTAGCACTTTAAGGAGGCTGTGGTCCACCCACTTCTTAAGAAGCCATCGCTGGACTCCACCAGGTTGGATAATTTCTGACCTGTCTCCAATATTCCCTTTTTGGGGAAGGTTGTTGAGAAGGTGGTTGCGCAGCAGCTCCAGAGGTTTCTGGTTTCCGGATTATCTCGACCCCTACCAGTCAGGATTCAGGCCTGGATTTGGGACAGAAATGGCATTGGTTGCACTTTTAGTTCTCTGTCAGGAGCGGGATAGGAGTAGTGCATCCTTGCTCTACTTGACCTCTCAGCAGCTTTCGATACCATTGACCATGGGATTCTTCTGGGGTGGCTTCAGGGGATGGGAGTGGGATTGCCATTTTTGGTCTTGGCACTACCCCAAACAGACCCTGTGCGTAATCTAACAGTTTTCCTGGACTCACAATTCCTACATGAAGGTGGCGACCGTGGCCAGGGGGACCTTTGTGTAACTGTGGGTTGTGCACCAGTTACGCCCTTTCCTGGACCAACGGTCCCTATTCATGCCCTAGTCACTTCCCGTCTTGACTATTGCAACGTGCTCTACATTGGGCTGCCCTTGAAGAACATCCGGAAGCTCCAGTTGGTGCAAAATGCAGCGGCCTGCATGGTTTTGTCCAGACCCCGATGCGCACGTTTCACCTCACCTTTCCTGTGGGAACTGCATTGGTTGCCAATTTGCTTCCGGGTGCAATTCAAGGTGCTGGTTGTCACCATTAAAGCCCTTCATGGCTTGGGAGCAGGTTATCTGAGGGAAGGTCTCTTGTCAGTCACATCTACCCGACCCATTAGAGCGGGGACATAGGGAATGCTGTGGGTCCCATCCCGAGGGAGATACACCTAGTGGGACCCAGAAGAAAGACCTTCTCCGTGGTGGCTCCTTCTCTCTGGAACATCATTCCCCTAGAGATTAGAATGTCCCACTCTCTATTACTCTTCTGGAAGGCACTGAAGACGTGGTTCTGCCAGCAGGCCTGGGGAACCCAGACCAGGATAGAGCCCATCAAATGGCTCGTGTGATCTACTGTCATCGGGCAGGGGGTGGGAGTTGGGGGTGATTATTTTTTTTCAGATTTTGTTCTATTGTACTTTATTAATTTATTTGATTCTTTTTGTTAGTTTTTATTGTTTTTTATTTTAAATATGGTTTTGCATTCTGTAGCCCACCGCGAGTTGTCATGGATGAATAGGCAGCAATATAAACTCAATAAATAAACAAACAACAAGCAAATAAATAAATGGAGAAAGTAAGACAGGGATGGTAGGCACACTGGTGCGCTTATGCACGCCCCCTTTAAGTACCTCTTAAGAATGGGGTGAGGTACATGGTAGACAATTTGAGGTTGAAGCTGGGAGGGTTTGCAGCTTTAACAACAGAGTCAGATAGGACGTTCCAGGCGTTGACCACTCTGTTGCTGAAGTTGTATTTTCTGCAATCGAGTTTGGAGCGGTTTACTTTGAGTTTAGATTGGTTGTTTGCCCACGTATTATTGTGATTGAAGCTGAAGAAGTCGTCGACAGGCAAGCTGTTATAGCAGACAATTTTGTGAACTATGCTTAAATTGGACCACAGGTGGTGCAGTTCCAGATTGTCCAGGCCCAAAATTTCAAGCCTGGAGGCATAGGGAATTCTACTGTAAGTGGAGGAGTGGAGTACTTTTCTCAAGAAATACCTCTGAACTCGCTCAATTGTGTTAATGTCCAATGTACAGTGCAGGTTCCAGGCGGACGAGCTGTATTCGAGAATTGGTCTGGCAAACGTTTTGTATGCCCTAGTTAACAATTCAATGTTGCCGGAGAAGAAGCTTCACAAAATAAGGTTAACAATTCTTAAAGCCTTTTTGGCAATGCTGTTACAATGAGCTCTGGGGTTTGAGATAAGTACTCCTAGGTCCTTGACAGAGTGAGGGTCATCTATGAGATCACTTCTGTCTAATTTGTATTTGGTGTTCTGATTTTTTTTGCCAATGTGTAGGACAGAGATATTTAGATGTTGTTGTATTTAATGTGAACATTCTATTGCAAATCAATTATTAGGATCCCCTCCCCTCTTTTTTTGTATAGAACAGGTTTCTCTAACTTGGAGCCTTCCAAACGTTTTAGGATGCAACTCCCATCATCCCTAGCAATAGGATGGAGTTCAGGTTAGGGAAAGTTGTTGTAGATAATAATCAAACAGAAGCTTCTGTAATAGTTATTATCTTATATGAACAAGACATGATAGAATAGATATACTAATTATGGATCTCTGTAGCTATTTTAATTTCAATTACATTGTGTCATGTCCCTGTTGGAATCTGATTCCGAGAGAGAGGTGGAACAGCTGACAGGGAGTGGGAGTGTGCCTCCGGTGGCTGTGGAGGAAACTGGGGAAGGGCACAGTCCAGCTGGGCATTCAGAGGAAGACTCAGGCTCACCCCCTCTTCATCCTAGGGCACGCAGGGAGGAACGGATAAGGGAGCAATGTAGGTTACGGTGAGAAAAAGGCCCTGATTCCCTTCATTAAGTGCAGCTGGGAAAACAGGATAAAGTGCTCCTTGCTGGAAGCAAAGCGTGAATTATTTTGGTTTGTCAAGTCTTATCTGAGTTCTGGCATCCTCCCAACTGTGTGTGTTTCATTATCTTTTGAAGTCTTTAATTCCTTATCCTGTCCTGTCTCGTTAATTGCTGCAGCGTGGTTTGTGTTGGTTTTTATTTATAATTTATATGTGGTTTGGGTTCTGACGGAATTTCTTCCCTTCCTGTTTTTGGGAGAGTTTTTTCTCCAGCCGATGATAATTGGACATTGGGGGCCAAGTTGGAGGTATTAGTCATCTCCCGCTTGGACTATTGCAATGCTCTCTACATGGGGCTCCCCTTGAAGAGTCTCCGGAGGCTGCAGTTGGTTCAGAATGCAGCCGCGCGGGTGATCGTGGGTGCCCCTCGGAGCTCCCACGTAACACCGCTTCTCCGCAGGCTGCACTGGCTTCCTGTGGCCTTCCGGATTCGATTCAAGATAGTACTGACTATATTTAAAGTGCTCCATGGCTCGGGACCTGGGTACTTACGGGACCGCCTGCTGCCATCAACAACCTCCCGCCGCCCAGTACGCTCTCACAGGGTTGCCCTCCTTGGGGTGCCGCCGCCTGACTGTTGTCGGCTGGCGACCCCAAGGGTGCGGGCTTTCTCTGTGGGAGCCCCCTCCCTGTGGAATGATCTGCCCCCGGAGATACGGGCCATGACGGACATCCTGACCTTCCGGCGCGCAGTTAAGACCTTATTTTTTCAGCAGGCCGGCCTGGCCCAGTAAATGGTTTATGGGTTTTAAATTCAATTTGGTTTTACATTTTTAAATTTTTAATCTCTTAATTAATCCCGGATTTTTAAATGTCTGTATTTGTAATTGATGGGATTCAGCCGGATTTGTATATTTAATTTGGTTTTAAATTGTATATACTTTGTGTTTTTTAGTAGGCTGTACACCTCCCCGAGTCCCTTTTTGGAAGAGGGAGCGGTATAGAAGTTTGATTAAATAAATAAATAAAATAAAAATAAAGGGACTTTACCTATTTTTGTGACTTTGTTGCTTTTGTGTCACATCCCGGGTCATCACACATTGTGGCATTTCCCTTCTGTCCAGTAGCTGTTCAGATTTTTTAAAACAAAAAATTGTTTTAAAAAATGTTTTAACACAAAAAAATCTATGTTAGAGGCATGTTTTTCAATATAAAATTCTGTATGGGATGCTGCTTATAATTACCATTATCTTTTGTCATTTATTTTTTATAAGATAGTATTCTATGTCTTGGCTGCATTTTAAGTATATTTGCTAAAATAGTAGTGACTGGTGACACAATGGGACCTATCATATTCAGACATCCTTTCCTGTACATATTTTATGATGATATTTAAATGACAAGGTAAGAAGGCCAAGAATGACTATTCTAGCTGGACTTATTCACAGAGCTATATATCATTACATTGTTCCATATTGCTTGCATAAATGAAAATGATGCTTTATCATATTGCTGTTCCTAAAATAGGATATATTAGTACAACCTTCTCCAATTTAATACTTCCAGATGTTTTAAAACTTTTATAATCTTCTGATGAACAACGTTGTTTGCTGTGTTGTATGAAGATGATAGAAGTTGCAGTCCAGCATATTTGGTTGATTCTGATTGAGGAAATCAACATTTTTTTTCAATCTGTAAGATACCCATAAAAATCAATAGCTAATGAGAAGAAAAAGTCAACAGACCAGTTTCATTTTTAACGCTTAACCTATATATTCATATATTGTATTATTGGTGGAAACTTGATATAAGAGAGAAAAATTGGCATTCATGTACAAAATGTATCCACATTGCTTTGGGCAGAACCCAGTAAATGAATGACTCTTATTATCTACAGTAGCTAAAGTACATTATTAGCTAAATGTTTTGGGCACATTTTTGATAGAGGCCCTTTATCTATAGGTGGCACATGAATGGGAACATTTTCAAACAAGTTCGGCTTTCAAATACATTGGAATTATTTTTCATGCTACTGGGTCATGGAAGCCCCAATTTTAATCACTGGAAGAGAAGGTCAAAAAAATAGTAGCCACCATCCTATGTTTTAAAAGGATATAAGGTATTCATATATCTGATAGAGTAAAAGTACTTGAGGCTAGAGTAATAACAGCTGTTATGGCTTCTAAATATGTGCATATGAGAATTTAAAACCATGAGAAGATGTTCAATCAAGCTTCTCAAAGAACTTGTTTTGGTTCCTTGTTCTGCCTCTAATTAAAGTTAGAATGATTCCAATTAAAATTCATATTTCGGTAGCCTATGTTACTTACTGGCTCAGACTAATTCAAACTGTCTTGTGTATTTGGCTCTTCAAAATACATTCCAGACGTTTTGATGGAAATTTCTTGGTGACCATAAACCATTGTGGCTTTCAATGGAATTTCATCAGACCTAAGTTTCTTCAAGCAATGTACCTTACAAAACAATCTTAGCCAGATGCTATCATGGATTATCCCAGTGAATTTGGGAAAAAGCATTGTACCTGCTCATTCTTATATAATGTTGCCCCTAAGAACTCTAGAAAAGCTTTTACATTTGCTCATTGTAATGCCCTCCGTTCTATCTTTTGGAAAGAAGATTCTGTAAGATGTCTAACGAACAATTATGTCTTTGTGATGAGGTGGAAATTGAAACTTGTGTTTCTGCACTCCATTTTTTTATAGGGACCTGCAATATTCTCCTACGAGCTGCTCGGAGCATCTAAATGAGTGGGTTGGTTCAGTCTTCCTTCTGATAGGCTGAGCTTAAACTTCGGAATGCTCCTGCTCCTCCACGGGACTCCTCCCTAGCGTTCCCCAGTTTTAGCTCAGCCTCGTCTGAATAGGTTGTGTTTGTGTTATTCTGGTCGAAGCAAGTGAATTCTTTAATTTCCCCAATTCTCATTTATCTCCTTTCTTATTCCTTCAGTGCCTTTTTATTTAACCTTTGGGGTTTTTTCTCATCTTCCGTTTTGGATTTCAGTTTGCCTTCGTTAATATTATTTTTTCTTTTTCTTGGGCATAGAGAGCACAGATCCCTCAATTCTCCTTTAGGGAGATTCGGGTTTCTTCTTTTGCTTGGGAAGTGCTTGCTGCGCCCCCCCTCTTTAAGCAGGGGTCCCTGGGAACGTTGTTTTTCCAGCCCCCCCGCCGCTCCCCCCCTGCCGTTCGATCGCGCCATGCTCTAACTGCATGGCAAGCCGATTTGTTTGAAAGATTCCCCCGAATGCCGTTTTCTCTTCAGAGGGAGTGGAGCGCAATCATTCTCCCTCCCATTCTCTTCCTTGTCGTTCATTTTTTACAAGGAATGGAGGTCCTCCATTAAGGGACAGGACGGTTGCTGCTGGTGGCACGCACGCACCAAATTCGGTCGGCCGCCATTTTGAGTGCAGGAGACCGCATGGCCACGTTGCCGATAATATTGCCCTCTGTTATTGACTGTGTGGAGTAAATTTTGCTCTCTAGGGATTCCCTGCAAGGCAGGAGTCCCAAACCTGTAGATTTTGTTCTTCTCAATTTTTAATACTATCTGTTGGCTAACACTCACAGTCCTTCCCAGCAACACAACAGCGAGCACCTAGGGTCTGAGTCAGCCTGTGCAGTAACGCTGTTGCGGGCTCTTCCTTTTCCACAAGGCCCGGTTGGCGTTCTTAATCTGGCTGATTAGTGATTCCATAGTTTCACTGACAATATCAATTAACAGTTAAGCATCTCCTCAAAACTGATTAAACAAGGGGAATATAGTTTTATCAGGGCTCCCTTCCCTTGCTGGGTCAGGTCCCTGGGCGTGCCAACCGCCATATTTGCCTAGATATCAGCAATTGTATTTATACAGACTTATTATGGCAGGGGATAGCGGTTCTCAGCCTTCTACCTCTCAAGGCAAATCAAAATCCAAATCCAAAAATGTGGGGGGTATTTCCAAAGCTTCTGAACGTGATGCAAGAAGACGCCATAGGGCCTTAGAGAAGCAAATAGATAAATGTACATGAGAAGTACAAAGGCCTCCTCATCAACCCTCCCCACCTACTCCAGGCCCCTCCTCAACTGTATGTCCCCTCCCCCCCAAGATGTTTCTCTTTCATCCAGGCATAGCCGTGGTTCAGTGGGACAACAGACTCAGCTATCTGACCTGCCAACCTTTAGGCGGCCTCCTGAGGCCACCTTCACTCCTACTACGACGGGGCTTCGCCAGGACTCTTCTTTACCTGAGGAGATCCCTGCTCAAATACGATCATGGATGGAGTTGGCGATCAGGCAGGGGATCGCTGCCGGCTTACAGCATGCGGTCATGACCCGGCATCAACCTGCTCCTGTTGACCCTGAGACCCAGTCGCTTCAGTCTCTAGTCAGGTCGGAACACCACGCTGATCAGGTAATCCCTTCTGAGGATATTCCTATGCAGGATCCACAGGGGGGGGATCTAGACATGGAGGCTGAGGAACTGTTTCAAATGCAACACTTAGAACAAAGTGATCTTTGTTATTCCGAATATTCACAATTATTCACAAATATTCACAATTCATTATTCACAAATATTCACAATTCCGAACATTCGTTATCTGAACCGGATCTTTTAGAGGGAGGGATGTCTGAAGACGAGGGGCTCTCCCCTGATCAACCTGTTTTTACTGGCCTGTTTCAGCCACAACTATTTAAATCTCTCCTGTTTAAAGCAAAAAACACGGCAGCCATTGATACAGCAGTTCCCCCCAGGTCTTCTGCAGAGGAGGGCCCTCAAGATCTCTTTTTTAATCAGCCCACAGTTCAAGCTGAGGTGATACCGGTCCCTCACATGTTTATGGACCTAGTTCAGAAACAGTTCCGTTCCCCTGCAACATGCCCGGCTGCTACGGGTTATGATAGGAGGTTCTTTAACATGGCTCCTGAGTACCTCAAATTGTTAGATACCCCGGAGGTCGATGATCCCATAGTTGGGCTCGCCTCTTCTTCTTCGATTCCCAGTGAGTCACTTGAGGCCTTAAGGCCTGAGGATAAAAGGGCTGAAATAGCCGTACGCAAAGCCCATCACTCAGATGCCTGGGCCATCAGAGCAGCCACGGCTGCTTCCTTTTTTAACCGAGCTTCACTTAGATGGCTAAAGCAACTTCGAGAACACGTCCCCAGCTCTAATATTAGGGCCCACCAGGACATAGCTAAGCTTACAGCGGCTGCAGAATTCTCGGCCGATGCGACCTTTCATTCCACCAGGGCTATAGCATCCCATCTCTCCGCAAGATGCCTTCTTTGGCTCAAACATTGGCAGGCGGACATCAAACACAAATCCAAACTCGCTTCAGTTCCTCTCCTGAGTGATAGACTTTTTGGTCCCTCCTTAGATCCACTTCTCATTGAAACCCGGAATAAGAAAAAGATACTACCTTCTCTTTTTCGAAAATCTGACCCAAGGTACCCCCAGTCCTTTCGGAGGAGCTCCTTTTGGCCATACTTCCAGAGCTCCTTTCTCTCTCGAGTGCACAAATCCCAATTTTTCCGCCCGGGACAGACCTCAGATAGGTCAGATCCCGGGGATAGATACCGGAGGGGCGGTCAACCCAGAAGGTCCTTTCGAACCTCCGGCAGTAGATCTTTCAGGCGCCCACGCTAGCCACGTGCAGCCTCATCCCATAGGGGACCATCTCAAGTTCTATGCGGATCGCTGGGATTTTTCCACGTCTGATGCCTGGGTCCGAGACACTGTAAAGTTTGGCTTAGCACTAGAATTTCAATCCGCCCCATCCGATTTTTTCATGGTATCCCCTGTCTCCAAAAATTCGGTCAAGCATAACCTTATGGAGGCAGCTATCCAGCATCTTTTAAGCATACGGGCCATTCAATCGGTTACCGAGGACCAAAAGGGGCGCGGTTTTTATTCTCTTCTCTTTTTAGTCTGAAAAAGTTCAGGAGGGTGGAGAGCGATCTTGGACCTGAAACGCCTCAATAAATTTTTAGTCTACCGCATATTCAAAATGCACTCCTTACAATCCATTCTTTCCAGTATCAGGGAGGGAGACTTTCTCATCTCCGTTGATCTGACGGAGGCTTACTTGCATATTCCGATCAGACCATCACATCGTAAGTTTTTAAGGTTCTGCTATAATAACCAACATTTTGAATATTGGGCCCTGCCCTTCGGATTAGCTTCTGCTCCCCGTGTTTTCACCAAGGTCCTTGCTGCTCTGGCTGCTCATATCCGCGGTCTTCCGATCAGACTGCACTGTTACCTGGACGATATTCTAATTTTGTCATCATCCTCTACACAAACTGTCCACGATACCCAGACAACTCTACGCATTTTGTGGGCACATGGCTTCTCAATTAACCGGGATAAAAGCCAGTTAACCCCTTCTACCAGATTGCTACATTTAGGAGCCATCATTGATACATGGGTAAGCAAGGTTTACCTTTCCAAGGAAAGACATAAAAATATACAACAACTAGTGCAGCAGATCAGGTCGCAAAATAAAGTTTCTCTTGTGGATCTTTCTACTCTTCTCGGTAAGATGATCTCATGTATTTCTATTATTCCTTGGGCTCGTCTTCATTCCAGATCCCTTCAGTGGTTCCTTCTGCCATTCCAATGTTCCGGTCTAAGCAACACCTGTCACAAGGTCAAGGTTCCAACACAGGTACTCACCTCACTTCTCTGGTGGTCCAGGCCAACAACAAACAAGGGTTGTCTTTTCAAGGAGCCAAACAGACTCACCATCACCACCGACGCCAGCCTACTGGGATGGGGTGCTCATCTTCAATTCTCCACAGCTCAGGGCCGCTGGTCAGCAAGAGAACAGTCTCACAATATCAATTGGCTGGAACTTCAGGCTATCCACCTGTCCCTTTGTTCTTTTCTACCGCAGGTACGCAACCAGCATATCTTAGTTCTCACAGACAATACAGCTGCCAAGGCGCACGTAAACAAACAAGGGGGCACCCAGTCACAACATCTCATGAAGGAGGCGGAACGTCTCTGTCGTTGGGCAGAGACCAATTTACTCTCCATCAGGGCAGAACACATCTCAGGAATCTGCAACACCCAGGCAGATTGGCTCAGCTGGGCCACAGTAGATCAGACGGAGTGGTGTCTTCATCCGTCGCTCTTTCAAGAGGCAGTCACGAGGTTTGGTCTTCCGGTGGTTGATCTCTTCGCATCCCCTCTCAACGCCCAATTTCCGAGGTTCGTGTCCAGATACCCCTCTCAGCGGAGAATTTCAATGCTCTTTGCTGCCTGTGGCCCCCAGGGCTCTTGTACGCATTCCCCCCTCTTCCTTTGATTCCTTGGGTCATAGGGAAGATGCTAGAGGAACAGGCAGAACTGATTCTGGTAGCTCCCTACTGGCCCCGATGGCCTTGGTTCGCGGACCTTTGTTGTCTGTCAGTGTTCAAACCATGGAGGATCCCTCCGGATAGGATTGTTCTAACCCAGGGTCCTCTACAACACCCGAACCCTCAATGGTTCCAATTGACCATCTGGAGGTTGAGCGGTCGCGTTTAATCAGCAAGAAACTGTCCAATAGAGTTATTTCTACCATCCAAGCTGCGAGGCACCCTTCAACTACTCGCATTTATAACGCCACTTGGTCCATATTTGCAAAATGGTGTTCCAAATTTCATATTGAACCTCAATCTCCTTCGATTGCTCAAATCTTAGACTTTTTACAAGATGGCCTCGATAGGGGGCTTTCACCAAATACTCTGAGGAGACAAGTTTCTGCCTTGTCTTCTGTTATTGATCATGAGGTTTTTCCATCTTTCTCATCATCCACTTATTTGCGCTTTTCTTAGAGGTGCCACTAATTTACAACCGCCTCCGGTTCATCGTTATCCTACCTGGGATCTGAATAAAGTGCTTTTAGCTCTTACCAAGCCTCCTTTCGAGCCGATACGTTCCACATCCCTACTATTCCTTACATATAAGGTAGTTTTCTTAGTGGCCATAACTTCAGCTCGGCGCATTTCCGAGTTGGCTTCCCTGTCAGTCAGGACCGACCTTTGTGTTTTTCACGCAGATAGGGTTGTTCTCCGACCAGATCCTATGTTTATTCCAAAGATTAATTCTGCCTTTCATAGGGCACAGGAGTTAGTGTTACCCAATTTCTGTCCTCACCCTTCCCGGGGGTTGGAACATCAGTGGCATAAGCTGGATGTCCAACGGGCTTTAAAAGTCTACATCCATTGCACAGCTTCCTTTAGAAGGACTGAAGCCTTGTTTGTTGTCTTTCTGCCTCACAGTCAGGGTACTAAAGCATCTTCACCCACCATTGGTCGTTAGTTGCGAGCGACTATTGCCAAAGCTTATCAAGCCCAGGTCCAAACAATACCCAGGGGCATCACAGCTCACTCCACACGCAGTGCAGCAACCACAGCGGCTTGGGCCACTCAAGCTCCCATCTCATGAAGGACATTTGTCGGGCCGCTACATGGGCGTCTCCCTCTCTTTATCAGGCATTATAAGATTGATGCCTTTTCATCAGCGGATGCTGCTTTTGGTAGGAGGGTGCTACAAGGAGTTGTACAGGACAGGGACAGACTCCAGGTCCAGACAGCATCCCACCCTTAGTACAGGCCAAGCTTTGGTATGTCCCACTCATTTGGATGCTCCGAGCAGCTCGTAGGAGAATAGGCGTTGGTTCTTACCTGATAACGCCGTTTCTCTTCGAGCTGCAAGGAGCATCCAACCCCACCCTACTTGTTATTGCTGTCTGTTTCTTTTTCCTTCCATCTGGGGGAATCCTGTTTTCGACCAAGATGATGTAGTAGTTCTTCGGAAGCGTCACCTGCTTTCTACTGCGATCTTCACCAAAAGTGGGGAATGCTAGGGAGGAGTCCCGTGGAGGAGGAGGAGCGTTCCGAAGTTTAAGCTCAGCCTATCAGAAGGAAGACTGAACCAACCCACCCATTTGGATGCTTCTTGCAGCTCGAAGAGAACCAGCGTATCAGGTAAGAACCAACGCCTATTTCCCCATTGATAACGTAATATCTAAGCAGGTGTCAGCTGGTGCTCCGTTCAAAATTCAAGAAAGAAATACTTAGACTCCCATTAGTTAGAGAAAAGATATCTTTTACTGGAAATCAAGTGGTAGCAACAAAAGAATTCTGAGTTTGAGAAAATGAGCGCATAAATCACATATACAAAGTGATGGCAACGTTCCCACCCCAAAAATAGTTCAACTAGCTCATCTAATTAAAAGTTGCGTATAGCACCATGTGGGCATCTTCAGGTGATGATGAGGCCTCTGTCCGTTGACCTTGACATTTTGATAGAGTGGTGGCTGCGCATAGCATAGAATAGAAGCCTAAGCAAGAATCCCCCCCCCCAACTTATACAGTTCTGTTTTGTAACACCAGTTTGCTTCCCATAACCATGACCAACTTCCTCCCTCCGTTACTTATGACAGCCGAGAGATGCAAAGCAAAGGAAGAAAATCTTGAAGGCTGACATTCGGCCCTCCTGCAAAAGAGACGTTAGTCCTAGAAAAAATAGGAACAGAAGAGCACAGAAAATATAAATGTATCAACATAATATTACGTTTCAGGGTTTATCAGGATACTTAGTACGAAAGGCCTTGACAAGCGTAGGAGCTCTAACATCCTTCTCATTCACCATTCAGACTGGGAAGGAGGAAAATGTTTCCAAGCAACCAAATATTGGATTCGACCCCTTTTTTTCCGAGAATCCAAAATTTTTTTAACTTCAAAATGTTGTTCACCTTCAATTAGCAACGGCATAGGGGGATCTACCTGAGTCGGTCTCAAATCAGAAGTATGTTCAGGTTTTAGAAGACTAACATGGAAAACAGGATCCTTCAGAGGGTTTTAGGTAATTTCAATTGGACTGCCACAGGGTTCACAATTTGTTCAATCGGGAAAGATCCCACATACTTAGGTCCAAGTTTTTTTGACTTTTGTGTGGTCTGCAAATATCTGATTAATAAGAAGATCTTGTCACCAACTCGATATGGTTTTTGTGGATTTCTCTTTTTATCTGCAAATTTTTTATGAGCTTGATGAGCATCATCTAATGCTTTGCGGGTAACCGGCCAAACTAGATGGAGCTGTGTTATCCATTCATCTAATGAGTGAATGTTAGGTTTCATACCTCAAAGTCTTGTCCCAAAGCCACTTTAAACGGAGTAAACCCAGTGCTGCTATGTACCGAATTGTTATATGCTACCTCAGCGAATGGCAGTAAGTCAGCCCAATCATCCTGCTGATAATTAATGTAACATCTAAGATACTGTTCCAATACAGAATTAGTTCTCTCATAAGCCCCATTGGTTTGTGGGTGATGGGCGGAGCTTAAGCCCTGGATGGAGCCCAATAACTTCAGGAACTCCTTCCAGAAATTTGAGGTAAATTGGACACCCCTATCTGAGATTATGCATTCAGGAAATCCATGTAACCTGTAGATATGTAAAATAAACAGTTTAGCCAACGTTTTCGCCGACGGGATCTTTGCACAAGGTATGAAATGTACCTCTTTGGAAAACAAATCTGTTACTACCCAAATAACTGTATTTCCTCCATTTTCAGGTAATTCCACTATAAAATCCATGGAGATTTCCTTCCATGGAGCAGTTGGCCTAGCCACATTTTGTAATAAGCCTTCTGGTTTACCAGGAGGCCATTTGGCTGAGGCACAGATCGGATAGCTAACCACATAAGTTTCATTGTCCTTTTTCAAAGTAGGCCACCAAAATTGCCTTTTGACCAAGTGTAAGGTCTTCACAAATCCAAAATGTCCAGCAGCTTTAGAGTCATGAGCTTGATGTAATATTTGGTTTCTCAGCTTTGCTGGCAATATAATTTGGCCCCCACCCATCCAATCCATCTCTAACCGTACAGTTATTTGAGTGAGCAAGGAACCAATCATCAAGTTTTAGAGCCTCTTTTAATTGTGCAGATAAATCATTTGATAAATCAATTTCCTTTTTTTTCTGGGCTCTGGTAACCACGGGAGCCACCAACTGTTTGGTTGGGACAATAGGCTGCACCACTTCTTGGCGAGCACTATTATACTGAGGTAACCTAGACAAAGCATCCGCCATGAAGTTCTTTCCCTCGGGAATGTACTTCAATGAAAAATTAAAACCTTTAAAGTACTGCGCCCAGCGAACTTACTTGGGAGATAGTTTCCGAGGCATTTTCAAAGCCTCCAAATTCTTATGATCCGTCCATACCTCAAAGGGGTGTTTTGCCCCTTCTAGGAAATGCCTCCAGGTTAACAGAGCCCAGCAAACTGCAAAAGCTTCTTTTTCCCAGATGGCCCATCTTCTCTCGGTTTCAGTTAGTTTACGGGAAGTATAGGCACACGGTTGCAGAGTCCCCATCTCATTCGCTTGTAGTAACACCGCTCCGATTGCTACGTCCCTCATATCGGCTTGGATTACAAAAGGAGCGTCCATGTCCGGGTGCTTGAGTACTGGTTCAGCAGCAAACAATCGTTTCAGTTTTTCAAAAGCAGCTTGGCACTCCATGGACCACTCCAATGATTTACTAGGCTTCGGTTTTACCTCCCCTTTGGTTTTTAGGAGATTTGTGATAGGCATTGCGATCTTCGCAAAAGCAGGAATAAATTGGCGGTAAAAGTTGTTAAACTCCAAGAAGCTTTGAAGTTGTTTCCTGGTATGGGGAGGGGCCCATTCCAAGACAGCACGAACCTTCCCTGGATCCATTTGTATGCCATCATGTGATATGAGATAGCCTAAATAGTCAATTTTTTCCTGGTGGAGTTCACACTTGGACAACTTTGCGTACAATTGAGCAGCTCGAAGTTTTTCCAGGACTGACCGAACTAGTTTCACATGCTCCTCACGAGTCTCCGTGTAGATAAGAATATTTACAAGATAAACTAACACCCCTTTGTATAAATGTTCTTGCAACACCTGATTTATCATTTGCATGAATACTGCAGGCGCCCCCTGTAGGCCAAACGGAAGAACGCTGAATTGGAAACAACCCATCGGACAGTTAAAAGCAGTTTTCCATTCATCTCCTTCTTTAATTCGAACTCGGTAGTATGCTTCTCTCAGGTCGAGTTTTGTAAAAATTTTCCCTTTAGCCAGATGGGCCAACATGTCCTTCATCAAGGGGAGGGGGTACACATTCTCCACCGAAATCGCATTGATGTTTCTATAGTCAACGCACAAGCGTAAGGAGCCATCTTTCTTCTCCCGGAACAATACTGGAGCTGCCACTTGGGGCCTAGCAGGTTGGATGAAACCACGTTCCAAATTTTTATCAATAAATGACTGCAGCTCTTCTAGTTCCCGCAGTGTCATCGAGTACAGTTTCGGTTTTGGGAGTTTCACTCCTGGCAAAAGTTCAATACTACAATCTGTTGAGCGATGGGGGGGAAGCTCGTCCGAGGCCTCCTCACTGAATACCTCCTTTAAGTCCCAGTATTCCTCTGGAATTTTCTCCTCCCCCTTCATAATCTTGGTGGCAGTGGAAGCCAGCTCTGTGGGATTCTTGGGTTTCGGTTGAGATTGCCCCTCCCCTTCTGGGGGTTGGTCAGTACGTATGCGCAATGATCCCCTCCTCCAATCAACGTGGGGGTTCCATTTCTGGAGCCAGGGCAAATCCAGTATTAGGGGGCGCTACATCTCAGAAACACAAAGTCTCTCTATGCTTCCCCATCGTCATCTCTACTGGTTCCGTTATGAAGTGCGCTCCCGGCTACTGATCCATCCAATTGGCAAAAAGCTATGGGCGTTTTTAAAGTCTTTAGCCTTAAGCCCATTTTCTGTACCACCTCCGAGCTGATTACGCACCTTGTGCACCCAGAGTCTAACAAAGCCAACATTTCCCCTTTGGCTCTTGACATGGGTACCCTTAATCTCACTGGAATGGTCATAGGGCCCTTGTTTGGACTTACAAGTGAGTCATCTTCTGATTCAGATTCACTCTTTTCAGAAGAGGTTGGAGTTCCCAGCTCCTCTCCTTTCGGAGGGGCGACCTCTACAACCTCCTCCACTTTAAGCGCCGTTTCACAAGACTTGGCTGGAGGTTTCTCAGATTTTCTCCCTCCTCCTGACGCCCCCTTTGGCTCCAGTTTGGCATGGCAGTCTGTGGCCCGGTAACCTTCCTTCCCACATCGGAAGCATGCAGTGGTCTTGGGTTTTGCCGCCGTTCCTCCCTTTTGAGGTTTTAAGGCTTCTTGAGGGCTGTTGGGGAGGGATTTCCTCAAACCAAGGCCCCCCCGGCGTCTGTTTTGGGTCAGGTCAATTTCCACCTCTGCTGCCAGCACGTACCACTGCTGCAGCTCATTGGGGTCTCTTCTGGCAACACAGTGTTGATAAACATCTTCATTCAAGCCATCTTTAAAAGCTTCTATCAGGGCTCCCTGGGACCAGCCTCAAATATTGCACGCCAGCTCTCTAAATCCCTGGGTGTAATCGGCCACTGATCTCTGCCCGATTTATGTTTTTCATCCTAATTCTAGCCTTGCACTCAGCTAGAGGATCTTCAAACCTGGCACACAGTGCTGTCATGAACAGGTCATAATTCAACAGTTGGGGGGCATTATCATTATGCAAAGTCACATCCACTTTGCAGCAGTTCCCTCCAGAGGTCACACATCTGACTTTGGCTGCTTTCGAGGAAAAATCCTGCCCATATTCGTCCATATGGTTCCAGACTTGTGCTAAGAAAAATCCTAACTCTTGGGGATTTCCTCCATATTTTACTTCCAGCGGAGACACCTTCGGAGTTCTTCGCCTTCTGGCAATTACTCCCCCAGCCAGGGGGCCCTGGGCTGCTGCTGCCTGTTGCGCTGGCCCAGGTTGATTTATGGGGGTGGCTGCTCTGGTTCTTCTGCCTGGGGTACCTCCCCCTTTTCCCCCTCATATCTTTGATCAGTTTGAGCTTCTCTGACAGTTTCATGTAGAAGGTGCATAGCTTGTGTTAATAAGAAATTCCTTCTTTCCTTCTCTTGCCATGGCTCTTCCTTTCCTCGCCGACGGGTAGTGGTCACTCCCGGAGGAGGCTTTTCCTCAGGATCTTTCCAACCGACTCCCAGGGACCATTTGGGCTTTGCAGCTGGGTTTTCGTCAAGACTTAGTTCTGCTAAGAAGTCGGCCTCCCCTGCTTCCTCCATTAACAGGGAGTAGGGTCCTCCAGTCGCTCCCAGGTCTTCTTGGTCGCTGGCTGGATTAGACATTGTTTTTAAACCCCCTTGGATGAAAGTTTGTTATATCTCCAGGTGGGCTGGTAAAGGAGATTCAGAATAATGTCAGCTGGTGCTCCATTCAAAATCCAAGAAAGAAATACTTAGACTCCATTAGTTAGAGAAAAAATATCTTTTACTGGAAATCAAGTGGTAGCAACAAAAGAATTCTGAATCTGAGAAAATGAACGCGTAAATCACATATACAAAGTGATGGCAACGTTCCCACCCCCCAATAGTTCAACTTGCTCATCCAATTAAAAGTTGCGTATAGCAACATGTGGGCATCTTCAGGTGGTGATGAGGCCGCTGTCCATTGACCTTGACATATTTTGATAAAGAGTGGTGGCTGCGTATAGCATAGAAGCCTAAGCAAGAATTTCCCCCCCCCAACTTGTACAGTTCTGTTTTGTAACACTTCCAGCTCGCTTCCCATAACCATGGCCCACTCCATCCCCCGTTACTTATGACAGTCGAGAGATGCAAAGCAAAGGAAGAAAATCTTGAAGGCTGACAGCAGGTTTATCATACTGCCATCGTGACAGCATTTCTTTTTGTATTTGCTAATATATCAAGAGTATAAACAGTTTCACTAATGTAATTTCAGTTTACACAACTATTATTTTGTTAAGTGGATAACCTGTGAATAGGGACATATTAGATTAAAGAGTTTTGCATTTTTTGCCTGATAAAGAATATGTTGGACGTTTTAAAAATTAAATTATCCTCAGGTATTTATTAATACAAATTAGCCTCATAAATTAAAAGGGAAAACCTACTTTTTATTATTAGTTTTTAATGCTCCGGATATGGAGATTTTGTTTCCTATTATACTATTATTTTCCATTCATCTCAGTTATGCAAATTTTGAGAGATTAATTTTCCATTATTTTTTGGTAGAAACTACATTTATATCCCACTGATATAAATTTTGAAATAATTTAATACAGTCTATAACTAAATATAAATAATACAAATATAGTATATAGTATATATTTATCTTCAGTACTAAATGTTCAAGTAAATGAAACCTTTAAGACAGTGATTATCAATGTTTCACACCTCTATTAAGCTGTAAGATATATTGTTCTGCCTTGAATATTTCATGAAAACCTGCATAAAGCCCATAGGTACAAATAATGTCAATTGAACAGAGTAGAATTTATAAAAAACATAGATTGAGCTTACATTTGCTTAAAGTCAGTTTACTTAAATGTATCCTTGCATCATACTAAAAGATCACTTGTTTGTATGCAGTTGTATTGACAATCAGCATGTATTTATGATGGTTGTAGTCAATGGTGGTATTCTACCGGTTCGGCCCAGTTCTGGTGAGCCGGTAGCTGTGATAAGCAGCAGAGACCGAACTGGTTCTCTCCACTGCTCTGCTGTTGGGCCCACCTGCCCGCCTGGGCTCCCATACTCACTTTTATCTGCTGGATTTAAAGCACAGCTGCTTTGAACAGCACAGCAGAGTGCCGTGTGGCAGCTGCTGAAGCAACCATGATCGTGCATGCTTGCAAGAGGTGACTTAGAATGCCTCTGCGCCTGCGCAAAGTGCACGTAAAGTGTGTATATGCGCAAAGCATGCCTACCAAGCCACGCCCACCAAACTGGTGGCAAAAATATTTGAATCCCACCACTGGTTGTAGTGTCCTGAGATCGTGTTATCATAAGTTGAGAACTACCTGAACATGCCAACTGGTATCTGGTTGTACTTTTATACTAACATGGAAAAATTTAAATGGTAATTTGACTGATGTTAGAGTAAGCATTCTAAGGTTCAAAGACCTTTTGTGCAAATCTGGAATAATTGCGAGTATATTGTTGTGGAACATTATTTTAGTAGCTAAGACACCGGGTGATAAACCAGAAATTGAATTCACTTGGGCATGAAAGCCAGTTGGTGTCCTTGGGCCAGTCACTGTCTCTCAGCCAACCCACCTTACAGGTTGTTATGGGGAAAAATAGGAGCAGGAAAGAGTATTAGGTATGTTCCCCAATTAGGTATAAACACTCCAAATGTTAATTTGTATAAAAGTTGCTTTGATTGTGGAAAGTTGCATAAGCTCCTTTCATTGATTGTAAAATATATTTTTTCATTGTGTTTGGAATAGGAAATTAAAATGTACTTCTTTGCTTTATGACAAATCAATATTCTGTGTTATCTTAGATGTTCAGTAATGGGATTTCATCCTCTAATGCATGCTACACTTCAACAGCATTGGAATATAGGCCTCTTCTCTAAAACACAGTTGAGTACAAATGTTGCCAAGTGCTGATGCTTCTGTAGTATATGTGCTGGTTGAGAACAGAAGAGTACTACTAGTTCTAGCTTCACTGAAGCTATAATGGATGCTGATAAAATACGAAGTTAAGCAGAATGATATGAAATGAAACTCTTGAGATAGCCTGTTAGTATTTATGCTTCTGAGCATGCACTTATTGGTTCACATCCAATAAAATATCATTTTGTTAAATGATTCTCTCTCTCCCCCCCCCCCCCGTAATATGGGGATCTTGCTTCTGAAAATTCCTGTTTATGGATCCTATATTTTAAATAGATAGAATAGAATAGAATTCTTTGTTGACCAAGTGTGATTGGACACATTAGGATTTGTCTTTGGTGCATATGCTCTTGGTGTATGTAAAGGAAAAAAAGGATTGATATGTCAGAAGGATATTTTAAAAACAAAACAAAAGAGGATACTCTTCTTAGAAAAGTATTTTATTCTTGGAAAACAAATATTGTACTTTTTTTATGCTACAGTTTTTACACTGCATAAGGTCATTTTGGATGTTACAGTAAATTTAGTTTATTGTTACAGGAGAAAGAGTTAGCAAATCTCAGATGACACACGCCTTATTATCAATTACAGTTTAGTATACCGGTAGTGATTGGATTTGATAAATTGGAGTTGATTAGACAGCTTAAAACATGAAGCTGGTTCATTTCACCAAACTTTCCTTAAAATTAACCAAAATGTAGGATTTGTTTGTAACTCTGAACTGTAGCTAGAAAAAAAAGAATTAGTTTTTCTTTAATGTGTGAAATAATTCATTCTCAGAATTGAGTATGAGCTTTTTATTTTATTATTACAATAAGTATGTTTTTTAACTGGCACATTCAAAGACTGAGGGTAGGGAGAACAACAGCCTTGAGCCTGTTGGTTCCTCTTGAATCAATGTCTCTTGCCTTTCATAAAATCTAAACTTGTAGATGAGGCCCTAATAGAGGCTGTAGAAAAGGAATAATGCAGAAAGGAGCATGAGAGAAATAGGAATTGCTGTCATATTATATATCTTCTCCTCCAAAGTCAGATGTTATTGCAAAGTCAGATGTTATAGCACCACTGTTTTTGCCAGTTACCTCTTCCTCTTCAAATCCAGTGACTTGGAAGATGGGCAGAGAGTGGGTGAAACACATAAGGTCTCTTCTCCAGTGCTTGCTATTGACCATTCTTTTGTTCTGTGGCCACAAAAGGTATTTAAAGAGTTGAAGAGTTCTATTTATATATTATATTATATTATATTATATTATATTATATTATATTATATTATATTATATTATATTATATTATATTATATTATATTATATTATATTATATTAATTATATTATATTATATTATATTTATTATATTATATTATATTATATTATATTATATATATTATATTATATATATTATATTATATTATATTATATTATATTATATTATATTATATTATATTATATTATATTATATTATATTATATTATATTATATTATATTATATTATATTATATTATATTATATTATATTATATTATATTATATTATATTATATTATATTATATTATATTATATTATATTATATTATATTATTATTATATTATTATTATATTATATATATTTATATTATATTATATTATATATATATTATATTATATTATATTATATTATATTATTATAGCTTTAACTTCAAGTCTGTAGAATTTGAAAGCCAAAAGTATAGTAGCATAGTTTTCTTTATATTTTGTTCATTTTAAAAAATGTGTTTGTCTCATGTTTTTGTTTTTGACAGTTTCCATGATTTGATGAAGCATTATCAAATGTATTCCAGACTGGGAAATGGCAGCATTCACCCACCAATTCAATTAGAAAACTAATTTATCCAAATAGAGGTAGATTGTAACATTTTTTTACTGTTAAAATGTATTTTAAAGGAAAGCTAAACAATGACAACTTAGTACCAATAGAAGAAAATATATATAGCTTGAGGTTGGATTGTGGACTCCTTGATTCTTTCTAAGGTTGGGTTTTTCCCTGCAGACATTTTCCAATGAGGCAACATATTCAGTACTAGAAGGATTTGATGGGGTTATTGTTTTCTCCTTGGTAGTTCCTTGATTAGGCTGTTGTTCATTGATTGATTGTCTAATTTGGTAGGTCCTTGATTAAGAAATTGTTAATCTTGAGGATTAATATCAGACAAATAATCAGTCACTAAACAATATCTTAAACAACTAAGCTCAAGAAGCACCACAATGGCAATCTATTTGTGATAAGGCAAATACTCTCCAACTTTCTTTTCTTAAAATGTATTCAAAACTAGGTGATCAAATATTATTTGATTCCTCTTTACTGGATTTGATTAGTCAATGACATTAGATTAATTGATAGCATTTAAGTTTTGCAAGTAATTTATTGAGATGTTATTGCTAAGTGATGAGATGTATGCATAGACATTTATGGATCCAAGAGATTTGAGGGGAAATTGGGTTAGGGAAGTTAGATTAGGAGAAAGGGAAATTTTTCAATACCATACACTGCCATCACCATATAACGGATCTTCCTATTAACTCCCTACAGCCAACAATATAGTCTCAAACAAAAAGCATTCCGTCTTTCAGTTATTACCAAAGAGAAGTTTATCTTGCTAAAACTTTTATCTATTTGTGCAGCCTATTCCCTTAAATCTACTATTGTTTGATACTCTGGCAAGCAAAGTAAGTAGGAAAAAAACCATGTTATTTTAAAAAGAGGAAGATTTAAAATAAAGAAAATAAATAGAATGCAAATACAGTAGTTTATCAGGACAAAGCTGAGCAGCCTTTTCCAGTTACATTTACAGATACAGTATGTAAACAGAATTCCCAGCTAGGACAGCAATCTTTGAGAATTGGTCCATCTATCTGGAATTTGGCTGGGGTGCAAACAGTATGTTGAGATTAACATGTTTTCCCTTCCACATACGAAGAAGAAGAAATGGAATGATTCAGTATTAAATTTTGAAAAAAATCATACTTTCCAGTAACTTGTAAAGTTGGATAATTTACAAAAAATATTTATATGAATTATATTGTAATTTTACATGAATGTACATATATGTTTTAAAGGCTAAGTCTGCCTTTTGCAGAATTTATGGTTGTGGGCCAACATAATTTAATGGATTTTAATCCAAGGTAGTTTAAATCAGAATAATGTGCCATGAAAATCAATTTCACAAGTCCTGTTTTATCTTAGCTAATTCTGTATTCTTGGTATATTGTTTCCTTTTGTTAAATTATTTTTGACTAAATTAGCAGAAGTATGAGAATAGCATAAACAAATATAAACAATATGATATCTGTTTCAGCTGTAGTTGAAAAATAAATCAGGCTCTTGTAAATAAACATTCATATCAAGAAATCAATAGCTTTAGCAATAATCTTTATAAATTGAAGGTTTATAAATTATTGAATTTCTTTTTCAATTATTTATCTCTGGATTTCCAATTAATTAACTGTTGTTTCTACTTCTTTTAGTGCATATAAATTCTAAAGTCATTTCTCCATTAATAACTTATGGCATCTTTAAAGAGTCATCCAATCACCATTTTGCCAAAATAATAGTATCGAGAACAGACTTGATACCACTTGGTGATGGCTGGATAATTCTATGAAGACACTATAAGTCATTAGTGAAAAAAATGGCAAAAAAAGTGTTCTCTGGTGTTAATGTACTAAAATTAGTCTTTAGCATTGCAGTCATTCTATTTTAACCTCTAGCAATTATTTTCCATTTACATTACTGTTGAATCAATTTAAAACCTCAATCCAACAATTGTTCCATTTGTTCTAATCTTTTAAACTCATTCTAAGCTTATCTAACATTTACTTATGCAAAAACTCAGAACATTTACATAGCACAATTGCAAAACTTTATAATTTGGTTCAAATTAAATATTGGATTGACTCATGGTTAAATATAAAAATAAAATAAACAATGGATTTGAGAAGTCAATATTATGACTTGAAACAGAACATTCTTTTATTGTTTAATTTCCTTTCTAGTCTTTCTACATGCGTATTTTTCATTCTCGTTATTTATTTAATAGATGTTTTATAATTGCTCATTAGCAAATAAAGGTTCTTGAATTCAAATGATACTATATTTATGAAACCTTTGTACCATCCTTTGTATGAATCCATTATACCATATCCAGATTTATTATTAGAAGGGATGATGAACATATGGATTTTCAGAGATAAAATTCCATAATTGAGACACTAACATTGTTCCCTTTTAATATTCTTCCTCCTCAAAGGTAATAAAAAAATAGAAGTCTTATGAAAATGCTTGGATCAGAACGTGGTGTGGTAGAGGAATGGCTATCAGAATTCAAGGTGAGAATTTTAAAAGGTGAATATGTTTTAATAACCTCTATGTTTGGCTGCTAAATCTGAAGAAATTTTGTGTGATATCACTGTCTCCCCTCCACCCACTTTTTCCTTTGCAATTGTTTGCTGAGGATTTATAGATATATTTTCTTTCCTCGCTTACAGTGGTGATCCAGAATAGATAATAACACTAAGCCAAAATATGGATTGTTTGTTTTTGCTTTTTGCTTAGTATAATGTAATGAATCTCATCAATGTGATTTAGGTCACTGTAGCTTGTTCAGTGAATGATAATGACAAGAAAATTCAAGCCAGTCTTGATGTGGAACACGTTCTTCTTGCTTCTGTTTTTTTTCCTTAGGCATTACCTGAAATGCAGATTTCCAATTATGCAGCAACACTTCATCGGAAGAAAATATTAGTTCCAGCTCTTTATAAAGTTATTCAAGATCCAAATAATGAGGTATGAAACAATCAAATCACTGTTAAAAAAGCAACAATATGTACATTATGTGTACAAGAGCGCAGTGGCACAGTGGTTAGAATACAGTATTTCAGGCTAACTACTGCTGCCTGCCAGCTGTCTGCAATTTGGCAGTTGGAATCTCACCAGCTGCAAGGTTGACTTGGCCTTCCATCGTTCCGAGGTGGGTAAAATGAGGACCCAGATTGTTGGGGGCAATTTGCTGACTTTGTAAACTGCTTAGAGAGGCTGTAAAAGCATTGTGAAGTGGTATATAACTAGTGCTATTGCTATTGCAAAAGTCTAGGGGTCTCAACCGGGCTGGCGGTTGAGACCCCTAGGCTTTTGGTCATGGGGGATTTCAACCTGCCATTGCCCGGTGAAACCTCGGGGTTGGTCCGGGAGTTCTTGGCTTCCATGATGGCCATGGACCTGACCCAATTAGTTTCTGCTCCCACTCACATAGGAGGACACATGCTGGACCTGATTTTTGTCTCTGGGCAGTGGTTAAATGACTGTAATTTCGGGGATTTAGTAATTACACCCTTGTCATGGACAGATCATTCCCTCCTTAGACTGGACTTCTGTTCCACCACCCCCCACCGCAGGGAGGCGGAGCCACATAGATTGTTCCGCCCCAGGCGCCTGATGGACCCGGAGCGGTTCCAGAGGGAGCTTGGGCCATTTCCTGAGTCTCTGGCTCACAGCTCGCCTGGAGACCTGGTGGCCACCTGGGATGGGTTGGCCGCCGGGGCTCTAGATCGAGTTGTGCCTCTGCGACCTCTGACCCGGCACAGATCCCACTTGGCTCCGTGGTATATGGAGGAGCTACGGGAGATGAAGTGCCGGAAAAGACGTCTAGAGAGCACTTGGAGGGCGAGCCGTTCTGAGTCTGACCGAACACAGGTGAGATCTCATATTAAGACTTACCTTGTGGCGATAGGGGCGGCGAAATCTTCGTATTTCTCCGCCCTTATTGCGTCGGCAGAAAACTGGCCTGCCGCCCTGTTTAGAGTGACCCGCTCTCTACTTGAACCGAGAGCGCGGGATGACCTCTTGCAGGGCAGGGCAGAGGAGTTTTCCCGATTTCTGCACGACAAAATCGCTCAGATTCGGGAGGGGCTGGACTCCAATTGGATGGTCCCGGGGGAGGTGTCCGGGGCAGGTCTTGTGAATGTTATCTGGGGGGAGTTTGACCCTGTGACCGCTGAGGGCGTGGACAGACTGCTGGGGGGTCTGAATGCCACCACCTGTTTATTGGACCCGTGCCCTTCCTGGCTGGTTTCGGCCGCCAGGGAGACGACACGAGGCTGGCTCCAGGGGATTATCAACGCTTCTTTGAGAGAGGGGTCGCTTCCTACCGCCTTGAAGATGGTGGTGGTGCGGCCCCTCCTCAAGAAGCCTTCCCTGGACCCAGCTGTTTTAAACAACTATCGTCCAGTCTCCAACCTTCCCTTTATAGCGAAGGTTGTTGAGAGCGTGGTGGCACGTCAGCTTCCTCAGTACCTGGAGGAAACGACTTACCTCGATCCATTCCAATCGGGTTTCAGGCCTGGGCATAGTACCGAAACAGCATTGGTCGCGTTGGTTGATGATCTCTGGAGGGCCCGTGACAGAGGGTTCTCCTCTGTCCTGGTCCTATTAGATTTCTCGGCGGCTTTTGATACTATCGACCATAGTATCCTATTGCGACGGTTGGAGGGGTTGGGGATTGGGGGAACTTTCCTTCGATGGTTCTCCTCCTTCCTCTCCGACCGTTCGCAATTTGTGTTGGCGGGAGGGGAGAGGTCCACCTCTAGGCCCCTGGTTTGTGGGGTGCCTCAGGGGTCGGTCCTCTCCCCTCTCTTGTTCAACATTTATGTTAAACCGCTGGGCGAGATCATCCGTGGTCTTGGGGTGCAGTGTCATCTGTACGCAGATGACACCCAACTGTACATCTCCACCCCGGACCACCCCAACGATGCTGTGGAGGCTATGTCCCGGTGCCTGGAGGCCGTGCGGGATTGGATGGGCGGGAACAGGCTCCGGCTCAACCCATCCAAGACCGAGTGGCTGTGGTTCCCGGCGCCCCGATATAGCCAGCTGACACCTTCGCTGGCTATTGGGGGGGAAATATTGCCCCCCACAGAGAGGGCTCGCAATCTGGGCATCCTCCTGGATGTACGGCTGTCACTTGAACATCATATTGCGGCCGTCTCCAGGGGGGCGTTTTATCAGATCCGTCGGATCTACCGGTTGCGGCCCTTTCTGGATCGGGGCACCCTGCACACGGTCACTCAGGCCCTTGTCACCTCTCGCCTGGACTATTGTAATGCTCTCTACATGGGGCTCCCTGCGGGGAGCACTCGGAGACTCCAACTGGTGCAAAATGCGGCCGCGCGGGTGATCATGGGGGCGTCACGTAGCTCCCATGTGACGCCTCTCCTGCGCAAGCTGCATTGGCTGCCGGTGGCTCTCCGGGTTCGCTTTAAGGTTCTAGTTTTGACCTTTAGGGCGATCCATGGCATTGGGCCAGGTTATCTGCAGGACGGCATTCTGCCGGTGATCTCCAGCAGGCCGGTGCGTTCTCACAGGGAGGGCCTTCTCCGGGTGCCGTCAGCCGCTATGTGTTGTCTGGCGGCCCCGAGGAGTAGGGCCTTCTCTGTGGGGGCCCCTGCCCTCTGGAATACTCTGCCACCTGAACTTCGTACCAGCACGGACCTGAGGGCCTTCAGGCGCGCGCTGAAGACCTGGCTCTTTGAGCAGGCTGGCCTGGGCTGAGGTAGTTTTAAGTTGTCTCCTAAATTTGATTTTAATTGGGTTTTAAAGTTGGGGGGTGGGTCTTATTAATATAATCAGCCACTATTTAATTGTTTTTTAAATTTTTGTACTGTTTTTGGGGTTTGGATTTGGCTGTACACCGCCCTGAGTCTCTAGGGAGAAGGGCGGTATAGAAATCCTAATAATAAATAAATAATAAATAAATAAATATTAATACAGTTCATATAGAAACTCCTTATGTATTGTTTCTTTGACAAATTAGTATGAGTAATAGTTTACTTCCATCTATTCTGTGTTGTTCTATTTCATTTGTCTTCATCAGGAAAATGTTTTCAAGTTAAACACTATATATTTGAAATATTATATTACACTCAGATTTGCTGCTTGAATAAGATGGAGTAAAATATTAAAGTTTTTGCATTATAGAAAGTTTGTTGCAGATGGGACTATTATGCTGAAGCTTATTATTAAATTTTCTGGATCCTCAAGAGCAGAGCACAGCTACAAATGTTGGCATGCTGATCAGCCATTTGCCAACTAGCTGCATGACAATGGCAATGGAGCCATCAGAGTTAGTTGTTAAACATTTCCCAGTTTAGTGCTTGCTTGAACAAAGACTTTACTTGTGTCTTCAGGTTAAATAAGCATGATTACCTTTGGTTTCTTAGTTGGTTATTTGAAAGAGAGCCTATGTGATAAAGAGTTTAGGGTGATGAAGTAGGATCAGAAAGTCCCAGGCTTCTAGTCCATGCTAAGCCATGGAAACTCACCGCATGTTTGTTAGGTACTTGCTGTCTCTCAACCCAAGCTATCTCAGAAATGCTATAAATGCCATCTTGAGCTCCTGGGAGAAAGGTAAGATAAAAGAAAGAAACTCAATAGGAAGATTATTAAAATGAATATATTTTTGTTTTTGTAAGAGATTAAATACAATATGAATCAACAGTTTAAATATTCTTTCCAAGGGGTGTTTGGAAATAAGAAAGATTAGAAAAATTGTGTGATTGGATGAAAATATCTCATTAGCTTATGGAACCTGCAAGAATATTATTTCAGAATAACTGCGGAAAATATGCACATGGCCCTTGGGACATTTTTAAAGACAAAATGCAACTTCCCCTTCCTAAGCATGTTTTTAAAATGCTCAGAGAGGAGAGGGTCTCAATCCTATGCTGCCTGGTCCTGATTGAGCTTCTGGCATTGGACCAGGCCATGATCAGGATTCAGGTCCTGGGGCTCCCCTTTTGCTCTTAGCAGTAGGTCCTGCAATAGTCCTAACCATCTATAGGGAATATCCAAGGCAATCTGGCAATAATTGAGATGCTTTTGTCTAGCCCAGTGGTAGCCAACCTGGTCCCTACCGCCTACTAGTGGGCGTTCCAGCTTTCATGGTGGGCGGTAGGGGTTTTGTCCCCTACTTTATAAATCACCATTACTGTGGAGCCGGTGGGCAGTTAGAGAAAACTTTATTACTAACAGAGATACAAAAGTGGGTGGTAGGTATAAAAAGGTTGACTACCCCTGGTCTAGCCTTTTCTTGGTCTTCTATTTCCAAGGCTGTTTTCTTTATGGGTTCCTTTTGTTGGATGGCATCGCTGTGTCCTTAGTATCCCATACATCCTATTGGCACATTGGCCTGTCTCTTTTCTTCCTGTGAAAAATATAAGAGATGGAATACTCAAGCTACCTGGAGCAGACATGTAATTATAATATTACATGAGCCAAGTTCTTACGAGTTCATGTGTGACTCATAGGAATCTTTTACTAACAAGTTAAACTTTTCTACAGCAGTTTGCGCCAATCTGATCTTTGTTCCATTGCTTTTTGGTGGGATGATTAACAGGATTTCTATGTTAAAACTCAGTTGAACTTGTGACTTTGAAAGCAGACTTTTAAAATCTCTTTTAGTTTTTAAAATAAACTAAGTATTGTACTATTCCGTTTTATTGTATTTCTTAAGAAAATAAATGTGTGTGATGTGATCTGTTACAATCTCTACAAGGTTGGAAGAAAGAAACACAACATAAGCACAGTCAGAAATAAAAATAGATGTATTAAAAAAGATAGTTTAATTTCAAGTGTGTTTACTGAACTGAGTTACAGAGATCATACTTTCTTTTGCTACTTGTAAGACTTTGTAGATCTTAGCTTTCAGTCTATTTCCTTTTTGGACTTTTTAAAGTGATTTTATAAAATAATCTGATAAAAACAATTTAATAAATAATTTGTTTGATAAAAAATAAAATGCTAACAAGTAGTAAACAAAGGGTCAAAATCTTTTCTGACAAAACTGTAGGCTGGCTTTTTCTACTAATTTGAAGAGATTCAATTTGAAGGGATACAATTGCACCTTGAGGCTGGTAACAATATGATCAGGAAATACAGTACTGTATCTATTTTGAATGAGTGGGATAAATTGCATCCCAGGGTATAAAAAAAACCTGGTAGTCTTCCATTCAAGTACTGTATATTGTCTTTGAGAAATCCTGGAGTATCAATAAAATGCCAAAGAACCGGGAGAAAACTTTTTTTCTATCCTCAGAGGAGGATTCCAGCTCTTACAAGCTAGTTAATCAGACACTAATACCTAGGAATATTCTAGAGCATATCATAAAGCTGTATACCTCTAAACAATATAGTTTAAATTGGAAGATTTTTTTCCAGAAAGTTCTATTAAGTTAACACCTCATTTTTATTGGATTATTTATGTAATAAATGGTGGGAATACTATGAATAACTTAATTCCAGGTAATAATATGTTAAAGTATCCCTTAACATTCAGATAAATAATACAATGAAATTTAGGCTACATGGCAAGGCAGTAAGGTAGCTCAAAAACATACAAAAGTTAGCTCAAAAAATTTGTTTAAAAAGTGTTGATTAACACTTCTTCAGCAGACTAGATGGGAAGTATTAAGTGAGATTCCTCAAAATTCATTTCCTGGGTTTGACACTCTTATTACTTTTTTATTTGACTAAAAAGGTGGAGACAATGCTTGTTGGATTTGTTGATGACACAAAATTGGGTGAGATAGCTGGTATTGTGAAAATAGGATCCAAATTTTCTTTTGTTTTTTTATTATATAGTCATTAATAGTGTAGAAGAAACAAAATTCAGAATACTTGTGATGGTTCAGAGAAGTAAGATGAAGAGACTGAAATGTAATAGAGACAGATGCAGAGTTCTTTAATTAATGAAGATACTTGGCTTGATAATAATATTCTGAAGTCTTAGCATTATAGCTTACTATAAACTATATAGGTAGAAGCAAACTATATAAATGGTATAATGAGTCTTTATCAGGTCCAAAGCCAAAAGTGATAACAGTGAAATCTAATCGAGTCAGTCTTTTATTGTGTACATCTAATGGACAGAATCTTGCAAAACTAAAGCTATAACCTCCTAATCTAGTAGATATATCTTGAGAGATTCTAAGGTATAGTTACCCTAATTTTTTTCTTTCCTTCATCATCCAATTGGGAATGTGCAGTCTCTTAATCTGAGCCTCTCTTTGATTAAATTTACTCCCTTCTTCCTGGGAAATCTCTATGTTGCCAAAACTCCTATCTATTGATTCTCCATGTGCACATTCCATCATAGAGACAACAGTGTGGCATGACTGTAAAAGAAAGGAAACCACCATTTTAGACTGCTTCAACAGAAGTATAGTTTCAAAAGCACTGAAAACAGTGGTTTTATTCTATTTTACATTGGCCAGATCTTGCTTTGATACTGCAATCATTCCTATCTACACTTTTAGGCATACTGGAAGACATCAGAAAAAGGAATGATAAAGTCTTTTAAGTGGGATGGAGGGAAATGCTGTGTTTAGCTTCGAGAAGACAAAACATGAGGTTATAGGATATGCTAGAATAGTTCAAATACCTGAAAGGATGTAATGCAGTAATTGGTCAAGATTTGTCATTCCATAGTTGAAGACATCAAATGAAAAACTTCATAAAAGAAGTTTATTTCAATGAAAGTGTAGCAAAACATGCTCATTATAAGGGCAGTTCAACAGTGAAATCACTTACTAAGATCTAAGATTGTTAGTAAACCATCTTTCATTAGATATGTTCAGATGAAAACAACATGGCTCTCTGTGTGGGAAACTTTAATTTAGATTTCTACACTTATTAATGGTTGAATTTGATGTCCTTCTCATCGCTATGATTCTTTTGGCAATGTGTCATTGTTAACATTGATTGATATCAGTGTGTAAACCACAACTATCATTTGCCTCCTCCAGTTTCTGGAACCTGTCTGCCACCAACTCTTTGAACTTTACCGTAGTTCTGAGGTTCGTCTCAAAAGATTCACCTTGCAGTTCTTGCCAGAACTCATCTGGGTTTATTTGCGTCTAACTGTCAGCAAAGATAGGCAGAACAATGGTTGCATCGAAGCCCTACTTCTAGGAATTTACAACTTGGTAAGTAAGACTACAATGAAAATGTACTGACCTTCTGAATCGATGCAAAAGATGGACAGGCCATAGTCAGCATAAAGGGCCTGGCCGCCCTTTTTAGGGTGACCCGCTCCCTTCTGGATGTGGGAGCACGGGAGGACCCCTAGCAAAAACGGGCCGAGGATTTCTCTAGATTTCTGCAGGACAAAATCTCTCAGATCCGGGACGGACTGGACTCTGACTGGGCAACTCTGGGCGGGAGGGCGGGGGTGGATTTTGGTGAAGTCATCTGGGGGCAGTTTGATCCTGTGACCCTGGAGGACATGGACAGGATACTGGGTGGGCTTAATGCCACCACATGTTTACTGGATCCGTGTCCCTCCTGGTTGGTTTTGGCCACCCGGGAGGTTACACGAGGCTGGTTCCAGGGCATTATTAATGTGAGGCCCCTCCTCAAAAAACCGTCCCTGAACCCAACGTTGTCGAACTATCATCAGGTCTCCAACTTTCGCTTTGTGGTGAAGGTTGTTGAGAGTGTGGTGGTACGACAGCTCCCTTGGCACTGGATGAAACAGTCTATCTAGATCCTCTCCAATCGGGTTTCAGGCCTGGGTACAGCACGGAGACGGCGTTGGTCGCGGATCTCTGGAGGGCCCGAGACAGGAGTTGCTCCTCTGTCTTGGTCCTGTTAGATCTCTCAGAGGCTTTTGATACTGTCGACCACAGTATCCTATGGCGGCGGTTGGAGGGGTTGAGAGTGGGAGGCACCGTGTTATGGTGATTCTCCTCCTTCCTCTCTGACTGTTCGCAATTTGTGTTGGCAGGGGGGCAGATATCGACACCGAGGCCCTTGTTCTGTGGGGTGCCTCAGGGGTCCATGGTCTCGCCCCTGCTGTTCAACATTTATGTGAAGCTGCTGGGCGAGATCATCCGTGGTTTTGGGATAGAGTTCCATCAGTATGCTGATAACACTCAGCTATACATTTCTACCCCAGGCCACCCCAACGAAGATGACCCGGTGCCTGGAAGCCGTGCGGAGTTGGATGGGTGTCAACAGGCTTCAGCTCAACCCAACCAAAACCGAGTGGCTGTGGTTTCCAGTGCCCAGATACAGCCAGCTTTCTCCATCGTTGGCCATGGGGGGAGAAATTTTGACCCCGATGGAGAGGGCGCGCAATCTGCGTGTCCTCCTGGATGTACGGCTGTCTTTAGAAGATCATATAGCAGCCATCACCAGGGGGACTTTCTATCAGGATCGGATCTACCAGTTGCGGCCCTTTCTGGATCGGGGCGCATTGCGCACGGTCACTTCTGCCCTCGTCATCTCCCGCCTAGACTATTGCAATGCTGTCTACATAGGGCTCCCCTTGAAGAGCATTCGGAGGCTTCTACTGGTGCAGAGTGCAGCCGCGCAGGTGATCTTGGGGGCTTCTTGGAGCTCCCATGTTACACTGCTCCTGTGCGAGCTGCATTGGCTTCCGGTGGCCTTCCGGGTGCGATTCAAGGTGTTGGTGATCACCTTTAAAGCGCTCCATGGCTTGGGACCTGGGTACTTACGGGACCGCCTACTGCCACCATTGGCCTCCCGCTGGCCAGTGCGTTCCCACAGGGTGGGCCTCCTCAGGATGCCGCCGGCTGGGCGATGCCAGCTGGCGGCTCTGAGGGTACGGGCCTTCTGTGCGTGAACACCCTCCCTCTGGAATGAATTACCCACAGAGATGTGAGTCATTACTGACCTGCGAACCTTCCAGCGCGCACTTTTCCAGCAGGCTGGTCTGGCCTAGTATTCTTAGAAGGGGCTTTAAATTTGTAACTTTTTAAATTTGTTATTGGATTTTATTGGTTTTTGTATTTTAATTCAGCCACTATTTAATAACTTTTTAATCTATTTGAATTTTTATTCACTGTATTTTTATCAATGGCTGTTCACTGCCCCGAGTCCCTATTTGGGAGAGGTATAAAAGTGCAAATAATAATAATAATATAATATAATATAATATAATATAATATAATATAATATAATATAATATAATATAATATAATATAATATAATATAATATAATATAATATAATATAATATAATATAATATAATATAATATAATATAATATAATATAATATAATATAATATAATATAATATAATATAATATATATTATTATTATTATAAATTATAATATAATAATAAATAAATAATTTATTTATATAATAAATAAATAAATAATAAAGAATCCTGTAAAATAACATAGCCGCTATTTGACAGCAGCCTACAAAAGACAAGAGTGTAATTTCTTGTTGATTTTCAGCATTAAGCAAAATAGGAAAATGATTAGGCTAGGTTTCAGACTTCTTAGGACTAAAATGAAATTGAACCTTCCTTCTGAGCATTACTGTCTGAAAAATCCCAGGCCTTTGCATCAGGGGGGGATTATACAGTTTCGCACCTATTCTCTAGAATCAGTTGTTAACATTCTAAGCAGTTCGGAGAACCGGTTGTTAGAAGAAATTATTGGCCTAATCCTGTAAGGAAGGCAGGAAGGAAACATTCTGGTGTTGCTTACAGAAACTGCCTCTCCATTAACCCTTATTATGTTCTTGGCAGGACTAGACTTCCTCCTGGAGTTTTCTTTCACTCTTTTGCTGATACTTCGCTTGTGTTACAATAGCACTGAAAGTTACAATAGCACTGAAAAAAGTGACTTATGACCATTTTTCACACTTACGACTGTTGCAGCATCCTACAGTCATGAGAGGCCAGGCGAGGAGATGCGTGCCTCAATATGAGTGATGTTGAGTTGGCCATGCCCAGCCAGTCACATGACCACCAAGCCACGACCACCAACTAAACCACACCCCCAGAATCAGTTGTTAAAAAAATTGAATCCCACCCCTGCTTTGCATGATATCTTCTTCAGCAAGTTTATTTGCCTCTCTGTGAGAATTTTTAATATCTCACAGACAGTTCTCTTTTCTGACAGTTGTTTGGATTGCCAGACTGGTGGTTCAGATGAGTTTCCAAAGAATATTACTCTGCCTGTTAACCTATCAATTTTTGTATGTTATCATTTCCTGTAAGTCACATTATTTATTTTTTAAAATGTAAAGACAAAATAAAGTTCTTGAAAAATGGAATAATACAGAGTTTGCAAGACGTTTGAGCGAAAGCAAAAAGGTTCTTGTCAATGAAGTTGTGGAAAGCCCTCTGCTCTACAAATTGTAGCCTGGTCTATTGCTAAAACAAAGTTTTCATCTTCCATTAAAAGGTTATTCTTTTACTTCATGGATGTTTATTTTGCTGGCATTAAAATGACATAATTATATATTAACTTGTATTTCCCAAATGTGTTATATTATAGGAAATTGCTGACAAAGATGGGAATAATAAAATTTTATCTTTTACTATCCCTTCCTTATCAAAACCTTCAATTTACCATGAGGTAAGAATACAAGCATATTTCTAGACTTCTGATAAGAAAGTAGGTTGAGTCTAATAGTTGTTTCTAAAAGAAAGCTGTTATTTGATATTAAATTGGAGTTTCTAAACTTTGTATAATAATTAGACCTTCCTTCTTGTTAGACTTTTTTTGTGGGATCTTGAAATTATCCCTAAATAATATTGTCACCATTTTATAATTTCTAAGCCATCTACAATTGGATCCATGGCTTTGACTGAGGGAGCCCTGTGTCAGCATGACCTCATCAGAGTAGTTTATAGTGACCTTCACCCTCAAAGAGAAACATTCACTGCACAAAACAGGTAAGCAAGTGATGTAGTAGATCCTACCATAACAATCCAAATATCTTAAAAGAAAAATGCTCCTTGACTTTGAAATGTGAGATAATTGAATAGAGCAGAAAATATTAGATTTGTCTGTTAGGTAGATTCTAATGGGTGCCTTCCAATATATAAGTTTTGAAAGACTCTTTAATAATCTGGAGCTGTAGGCACTTTTGAAATTGTCTTTTTGCTAAACTAAGGTTTCTGGTTTGTATATCATTGTGAATTCATTAACTGAACTCAAATTGTATTTTTTTGTATTTGTATAAAGGAATTGGAGACTATTTGTGTTTTTACTTTAATACTTTTTGCAATTTTAGTTATGGCCAGAGACAAATAACAGAAAAATATTGATTGCAAATGGTAAGGCAGGACAGAGAAGTAAAGAGATAGTGAAGTAAAATAAATCAACAAAAGATAAGCTGAAGAGTTAAAATACAGGACATTTAATATGTAGTACCAGAGAACTCTAAGCCATTGATCTTCTGATAGCACTAGCATTTATAAGAATCTGAATACCATCCTAAGTACTTCAGGAGGCACATCAGCTAAATGAAAGCAGGTTTTCAGCACATCAGACAGAACAATTTATATAGTGGGGGGATTATTACGTTTGTGCACCAAACAATGTAAAAAGAACAGGGTAATTAATAAAATGTTAGTAATGAACTCAATATCCCTCATTTGACGGAGGCATAGTATGCCTTAAACTAAGGATTTTCCCCCTGTATTACCACAGAAAGTAGAGAATTAAATCAACCCAAAGAAAAAGCTCTTTAATCAGAATCATTAGAATATTCAGTTCTGCACATCCCAGTTTAAAAAGGATGACGATTAAACTGCAGCATATCCAGTGAAGAACTGGCAAGCAGGTGAAAGAATTGAAAACAAAGTCCTTAGAAGAACTGTTAAAAAACCTAGATACATGTTTAGTTTGCAGAAGAGAAGTTGAGAGGAAACATGATAGCTATTTTCAAGTATCTGAAAGGTTGATACGTTGTATGGGGTTTGGACTTGTTCTCGGTTGTTCCAAAAGATAAGATTATATCTAATATAGTATGAAAGTTTCAGGGTGTAGATACAGATTAGACATTAAGAAAACATCTTGAGAGTAAAAGCTGTAAGCTGAAACATAGTCTTCCTCTTGGGTCAGCTCCATAACTGAAAGAAAAAGTGCCTAATCACTATGAAGATTGATATGAAAAGCACACCATTTCAATTTTCTATTGGTTCTAATTAGTTTAGATTAAATAAAACCCTGTGAGGTTATGCTCTCTGGTCTGTTTTAGTGCTTTATTTCCAAGCTGAGAGAAAGTCATCCAAGATATTTTTGTCTTAGAATTAAGTGATGGTAAATCTTTCCTCTCCACCAGACTCCATAAGGGTCATGTGTCTACCACTTGAATTGTGGAGAGAATAGTTATTTCATCAGCATAGGAAAACTGAGATTAAATTATGCAGAGAATTCAATGGAATTCATTGAATTCAGCTATGGTTCCTTCCTTTTTGACGCAAAGAGACAACTGAAGTGCACCTGACTTGTATTAATGTTTTTATGTAATTTCATAATCAGAAGCAGTAATCTTTGATCAGTAGATTGTCGGGTTCACCCAAAATCTATCCCCAGAGATTGAATCAAATGAAGAGAGACAGTATATAGGGCCCCTCTTGGCTGACTCATTATCTTTCCATTAAGTGCTATACAGTGACTGAATGTGGATTGTCCTCAGTGGTGGGATTCAAAAAGTTTTATCACTGGTTCAGTGTGTGTGGCTTGGGCGCACTTTTCGTGTGTGCACACACTTTGCATGCGCGTGCGTGCCAAATGCATACTTTGCAGAGGCTCAGAGGCTTTCCAACTCACCTCCTGCAAGCCTGCATTCTCTCGATCATTTCAGCAGCTGCTGCACGGCACTTGCTGTGCCGTGCAAAGCAACTGTACTTCAAAAGCAGAGAATAAAGGTGAGTATGAGAGCCCAGGCGGGCAGGTGGGCCCAACAGCAGAGCGACGGAGAGAACCAGTTCGGTCTCCGCTACTCATCAGCGCTACTGGCTCGGTAGAGCCGGGCTGAACCAGTAGAATACCACCACTGATAGTCCTAGTCTAGGCTAAATCCTGCTTGTTTATCAGCCAAAACTTACTTCTAGATCAACCAATCCAACAACTTCAAGTTCAGGTGTCTTGTGTACAGTTTGCTAACTATACCTAAGAAACTAAATGACTGATTACCCAGATCAGAATTATTGGTTTCTTAAAAATAGTTACTGGTTGTAATCTTGATCTTTTGGAGTTTGACAAGCATGATTGATATGAGTGAATAAGGAAGTGTCAGGATTTATATTTAATAGGCATCTATTCTAGACCAAACAAACCAAGACAGATTAGGTTTCAGTAGTTTACTTCATGACATTAGAAATTTACTTGCATGGCAGTCAGCATACTTGGGAGCCCACTTACTAGTAAAGTCCACAAGCACACAGAAGCTTGCCTGTAATCATTCCAACTCCCAGATAGTGAGTTGAAAAGCAAATCACACTCTGCTTTCTTTACAGGGAAGGTCTGAAGATAAAGAATTAGCATTTCAGAAAGCAAGGGTTTTGAGGCATAAGTACAATGAGCCCAGGTTGAATTTGTTGTTCCCAACAGAGGTTTGCTACTTAGTGATCACTTTCGTGTAACTTGGAATCCTCATTTTCTAATTGTTACACAGCTGTTCCAGATGACTGCTGGCAGTCAACGTCACGTTTGTTTGCCAGTTCCCAATGCTGATATTTATTTGGCACATCTGGAGCATACACTTTCACGGTCTTCCAAGTCTGCTATCAGGTTCCATCCTGCTGCCTTACTTTGAAAATATTTTTGTGGTTGGACATTTAATTGTGCTGTTGTATCTTCCAAGACTACTACAACAAATCTAGACAAAGTGAACTCAAAAGAGAACTATTTTGTTATTTTTTAAACCCATCAGCAGAATGGTTGCAATAGAATATTAACTATTTCAATCTGTTCCACTTTGTCTCTCTAGGTTTGAAGTGTTGAGCTTTCTTATGCTGTGTTATAATTCTGCTATTGTATATATGCCTGCTTCTTCCTATCAATCGCTTTGCAAGATGGGTTCTAGGTAAGAAATTATGCACTTGGTATCATTCAGGGGAATGTTTTTTAAATGATAATAAAAAGAAAAACGTATGGATTTTATATACCTGTGAGACAATATTTGAATATTGATTATTTGCCATAATTTGTCCCTGCTTTTTTATTTGAATATGTTAATGTAATGACTTGTTTTATTACAGATATAGAAACTTAGATTCTTCACATTGTCTAAATTAGATTTTTTAAAAATTCTCCTAATTTACTGGAGAAAGAAAAAAAGATCATGGCTTCTCATATGTGTGGAACAAAGCTGGGTTTTATGGGTATCATTCAAGAGATACATATGTTTGTAACTTGGACCTTCAGGCTGGTTGCAGATGTACAGTGAAATATGGTTAATCAGATGTAGTAGTGGAGAGTGACATATAAAACATACTTTTTAAAACATGATGATCCCAAATAACAAGACATGGATCATGATTATCATGATGCAAGTTGTATCTTTTTGTATTAGTGCCACAACATTGAAGATATGTATGTACAAGATAGAGTTTGTACTTTCAACATCATGATGCAGGTTTCATCAGTTAACTTTCCACTAGGGAGGGATTGAACCATGGAACCAACTTTCCATATGGGCATTGGACCATGTATATTGTTCTACTGTATATACCTTTCATAGTAATTTTTTTCTATGTGATGCTTATGTGAATTAAGATAAACAGGAGAAAAGTCCAAGTCCCATTCTGAAAACCCAGTTTTAATAAAGATTATCCAAAACAGATCTTATGGAGCATCATTTTTTTTCCTTTTTCACCAGGCTAGCAATAGAAATAGCTAATAGGTAGCCTGTTTACTAAGCCTAACTCTAAATCAGGGTCCCCAACCCCCAGGCCGCAGACTGCTACTGGTCCATGGCATGTTGGGAACTGGGCTGCTCAAGTGGTGAGCGAACGTGCAAAGCTTTATTTGCGCATGTGTGGGGTTAGGTTGCGTGCATAAAATCATCCCCGCCAACAGTGATCCATGGAGCCAAAAAGGTTAGGGACTACTACATTAAAGGATCTAAATAAATTTATGACAAGAACAGAAGCAATATGAAAAAGGCCTATAAACTCATGTTTTAATTGTTATTAGTTTATTTGCTGTTTCATTTCACTTTTTATACTCTTTTCCAACTAATATGAATCAATAATCAATAATTACCTTCTAGTTCTGCAATATCTGTGCCAACCATATACTGGATCTATGCCTTTAATTCATCCATTCTAAAAATCCAATAAGGGTTGCATTAGAAGAAAAAGACACTTCAGCGCCAGGGTGCTGAAAATCTTTTCAGAGGAGAATTGGTGTTTCAGTCCAAAGTGTGCATTCTTACAGCTCTTCTCCCTTTAGAATCCTTTACATGGCCAAATTTTAATTTCTTTGTTTTTAAAAGGATATTATTGATCTTGACCTTGCCTTTGGTTGGATTTCAAATTTTTCTTGCTGCAGTTAAATGTTAGGTGGACATTGATGATTGTTACTTGGATACTTTCCATAAGTGTGATTAGATGTAATTTGATTGAGGCTTGGTAGGCTCAAAACTCCACCTCACACCCCATTTTTGCTCCTAAGAGGCTCCAGGGAGGCTTGCTAGGCCCTGTTCTGGGCCTAGGAGGCCTCCCTGCAGCCTCCTGGGAGCACCCAACCATCCAATATGCCTGGATTCAGTGTTTAGCCAAAAGAACATTTGGAGCTAATACAGTATTGATTACTGTCTTGGAAATGTTCTAGGTAAACAAAATTATGCAGTCTCCTAAAACTGTTGGAGCCAATCTTCTTCCTTTATTCCATATCCTCCTCTTCAAAACTAGTAAGTTGCTCTTCTTTTTCATGCCAGGCTTAGTGTGGTAAGTTCAGAGTGGATTTTGTAGAGAACAGCTCATTCATTAGATCTCATTCATTTACGCAATTTCAGAGCATACATTACACAATTTCCAAAACATAATTTAGACTATTCAGCAGTTTGCCTAGCTGCTGCTTCATTGCATCTATTTCTGTCACAACCTTTATAGAGCCCAATGGCCTTTTAAATTTGACAAGCAAAAAACATAGTAAATATTTCTCACAAATATTTTCCCTCTTCCACTTTGTGGTTCGTTATTTAACATACAAAATTATGTGCTGTGTTACTATTCAGGAAGTTTGCAAACTTGTGCTTTTTGTTGTTGGAAGGCAACTCTTTAATTTGAAGATGGTGGTAAATTCTTGGTAATAAAAGGCAAGTAGAAAGGCTCACTTCTACTTGTCATTTAAAAATATTAGAAAAAAATGAGAAAGTTAACCTTTGCTTTGTTTCCAATCTCCTTTTCTTGACTTGGTCTTGATAAAAAGTAGCTTTGGAATTGAAGCCATATGTGTTAAGACAAAATTCTTTCTGTTTAAGTACAAGTATGCAAAAAGTTTCAAGATTAATCCAAGATATATAATGGCTTTAAATATCTGGGTGTTGTACTAAGGTTTAAGTCAGAAGTCTTCAAACTTGGCAACTTTAAGACTTGTGGACTTCAACACCCAGAATTCTCCAGCCAGCATAGCTTTCTTTCTTTTTTCTATGTTTTAATTGAAGCAAAAGATAATTTGCCGGAAGGGGCTACCACTCTGCACATTAATAGTAGGAATGTGGATTTTCTAATACAGGTAGTCCTTGACTTACAACAATTCATTTATTGACTGTTCAGTGTTGCAATGGCACTGAAAAAAGTGACTTATGACCATTTTTCACACTTACGATCGTTGCAGCATCTCCATGGTCATGTGATTTACATTCAGATACTTGACAAACTGACTCACATTTATGATGGTTGCAATGTCCTGGTGTCATGTGATCTTTTACAACCTTCTGACAAGCAAAGTCGATGGGGAAACCAGATTCACTTAACAATCACGTTACTAATTTAAGAACTGCGGTGATTCACTTAATAAATGTGGTGAGAAAAGTCGTAAAATGGAGCAAACTCACTTAGCATATTTCTCACTTAACAACATAACTTTTGGGCTCAGATGTATTCATACATTGAAAACTACCTGTATTAATAATGTAAAGAAGTTTAAGAAGATTTCAAAAATTTGACAACTCCCCCACCAAAAAAAAAGGAGAAGTCTACAGAAAAATTCCAAAACAAATTTAAAAATATGTTGCAAGATGGGAATGTGCTCTGAGACCAACATTTTCCAAATAATGATTCTGATTCAGTTAACGAGATTTTGTGCATGGATACCTAGTATATTATCCAGTCTATTGGCCCTAGTTACAATGAATGTATCTAGACATAATTCTCAAGCAAGGGGAGTAATTGCAAATATAATGTTATACAGTTGTGCTCATGAGTTTACATACCCTGACAGAATTTATGATTTCTTGGCCATTTTTCAGAGAATATGAATGATAACACAAAAACTTTTCTTTCACTCCTGGTTAGTGGTTGGCTGAAGCTATTTATTATCATTTCTTTCTGTTCTTTCTTTCTGTTCTTTCTTTCTTTCTTTCTTTCTTTCTTTCTTTCTTTCTTTCTTTCTTTCTTTCTTTCTTTCTTTCTTTCTTTCCTTCCTTCCTTCCTTCCTTCCTTCCTTCCTTCCTTCCTTCCTTCCTTCCTTCCTTCCTTCCTTCCTTCCTTCCTTCCTTCCTTCCTTCCTTCCTTTCTTTCTTTCTTTCTTTCTTTCTTTCTTTCTTTCTTTCTTTCTTTCTTTCCCTTCCCGCTTTTTCTTAAAAGGAAGAAGAAAAAGAAAGAGGGAGGGATGGGGAAAAGAAAGGGAGGGAAGGGAGAAAGCGGGAAGGGAAAGGAATGTGAATGAGATGGATGGATGGATAGAGGGAGGGAGGGAGGGAGGGAAAGAAAAAGGAGAGGAAGGAAGGACCACAAACCTGGAACTAGATGCAGCTTCAGTGGATGCTTTGAAACATCACAGCAATCCAGTGCTGGAAGGGACCTCAGAGATCATCTAGTCCAACCCCGCACCAAGAGCATTGTTAAAGTGAGTTTCTATCTTTTGACCCACCCAGTCACGTGACCACCAAGCCACACTCAGCCGGTCACGTGACCACCAAGCCATGTTCCCAGCCAACAAGCCACACCCAGCCAGTCATATGACCACCAAGCCACATCCACAAATTAGACCACGCCCACAGAACCGGTTGTTAAGAAATTTGAATCCTACCCCTGGGTATATAAATCTAAGTGCTACTGCTAGTGCTATCATCCCATGATATTGTAACCATCTTTCATTGTGTTTTTATGTAGAGAAAGGATTGTTTTAGTGGGTGTGTCTTATTTAAGTGTTTATGTAGATATTACAGAATTAAATATATTAAAACATTTGCAGGTTGTTCCTGACTTAACAACCACATATGAGATCAGAATTTATGTTGTTAAACAAGATTGTTGTTGTTGAATCGTGCTCAATTTTATGAACCATTTTGCCATATCTGTTAAGCAAATTATTTATTTATTTATTTATTTATTTTATTTATTTATTCGTACTTCTATACCGCTCCCTCTCCCAAAAAGGGACTCGAGGCGGTGTACATCCAACAAACAAGATAATACAGATAACAGAAGTGAAAATCAAATAAATAATCTAAGATGGCTAAGAATCACCCTTATTAAAAATTTTAAAATATAAACCCCAATGATTTTATTTGGCTAGACCGGCTTGTTTGAACAGCAAGGTCTTAACTGCGCGCAGGAAGGTTAGGATGTCTGACATGGCTCGTATCTCCGGGGGGAGAGAATTCCAGAGGGATGGGGCTCCCACAGAGAAAGCACGTAGTCTCGGGGCCGCTAGTCGTCAGCGATCCAGTGGTGGTACCCCGAGCATGGCGACTCTGTGGGAGCGTACTGGGCGGCGGGAGGTTGTTGGTGGCAGCAGGCGATCCCGTAAGTATCCAGGTCCCGAGCCATGGAGCAATTTGAAAACTGTTAGTACCACCTTGAAACGAATCCGGAAGGCCACAGGAAGCCAGTGCAGCCAGCGGAGAAGAGGTGTTATGTGGGCGTCCCGAGGGGCGCCCATGATCATCCGCGCGGCTGCATTCTGAACTAACTGTAACCTTCGGAGAGTTTTCAAGGGGAGCCCCATGTAGAGAGCATTACAGTAGTCCAAGCGGGAGATGACGAGGGCAGAGGTGACTGTGCGAAGTGCGTCCAGATCCAGAAAGGGTCGCAATTGGTAGATAAGATGAATCTGATAAAAAGCACTCCTGGTGGCGGCCGTAATATGATCTTCCAAAGACAGCCGCACGTCCAGGAGGACACCCAAGTTGCGTGCCCTTTCCACAGGGGATAATATCTCTCCTCCCACGGTCAGCGATGGAATAAGCTGACTGAATCTGGGAGCAGGAAACCACAGCCACTCGGTTTTGGTCGGGTTGAGACGAAGTCTGTTATGACCCATCCAACTCCGCACGGCCTCCAGGCACCGGGTCATCACTACGACGGCTTCGTTGGGGTGGTCAGGGGTGGAGATGTACAGCTGAGTATCATCAGCGTACTGGTGGAATTCCACCCCAAAGCCACGGATGATCTCACCTAGCGGCTTCATATAAATGTTAAACAGCAGGGGAGAGAGCACCGACCCCTGAGGTACCCCACAAAGTAGGGGCCTTGGGGTCGATCTCTGTCCCCCCATCAACACAAATTACTGTAGTTGTTAAGTGAATCACGCAGTCATTAAGTGAATTCGGCTTTTCCCATTGACTTTGCTTGTCAGAAGCTGGCTGGAAAGATTGCCAACAACAATTATACGACCCCAGAATGCTCCAGCTATCGTAAATATATGTCACTTGCCAAGCACCCAAATTTTGATCACCTGACTGTGGGGATGCTGCATTGGTTGTCAATATGAGGACTGGTAGTAAGTCACCATGCAACAGTGAAGGGTGCTAAACAAGGGTTACATATACTGTGTTGCATCACAAATATTTTGGTTTTTAATTTAAGTGAGTAATTTTCTCACAACAGTATATACTACCCAGTACTATAAAAATACATAAATAAACTAAAAAATGAATATTATTACTGAAATACCTTGGTTTGTTGTTTATAATTTTGTGTACAAAATTTAAAATAAAATGTGTTACTCAAAAGATAAAGATGTAATTTTTAGAAATGTGTTTATATTTTGCAGGCTCTGTGTGAGTGGATTTCCACGACAGAATGAAAAATGCTGGAAGGAAGATGGCTGCAGAGTAGTATTGGATCCTGACTTCATGGTTCAATTACTCACTGGAATCTATTACGCTGTGTATGTATCTAAATTTTGGGTGTAACGGTTCTTGTTTTTGAGCAAATTATTAATATTTTTGCAGGAATAAAATATAACATAAATTATTAATCCTTAACCACAGACCTACTATTTTGGTTACGCTATTACAGACATGAGGTCATAGTGACTGCTGTAGCTGCTAGCTAGTCCAGGTAATTGCACTACAATACTGGACTTGTAGTTCTGGATCTATTGCTTCTAAAAGGTGCAGAAGACCATTTGAATTTGTTCTTACCATATAAATTATTGCATGATGTGGATTGTATCTGGTCATCAATTTTATCGGGAGCTTTATCATCGCTGATGTCAGAATTGGAAGTGGGTTCCTCATCGTCCATTACAAAATTTTCATTGCAATCCGATTCCATTTCACTCAGATCACTTTCTGCTTCTTTTTACCATCTTAGAACAGTTTCTTCAAAGTTTGCATCAGCAAATCACACTCTTTTTGGCGGAAAATGTGGCCCTAACTTTATAAAAAAAAAAGTTAACAAAGATCTGCAGTTAAAATGACCACAACTCAAATTCAAACGCCACTACAGCAAACACCAAATAACTCACGCAAGTGCGCTGCTGCATACACTCTTATTGGCGGGAAAACAAAAACTATTTGCAGTAGGGGTTTTCTGAACATTTTGGAAAACTGTTGTGGTCACTATCACCGTGGATCTGTGGTTATGTGTTAAAATATTAACAGTGGACACTGCACTTCTGTCAGGCAATTTTTCTGCTTTATTAGTTAGCTGCAGTTTGAAAATACTGTATTTCATTGGCCTAAATACATATATTTTGTCTGGTTTAAAAAACAGCAATGAATGGAAAGGAACCAACTGAGTAATCCTGTAGCAAAGTACTTAACATGTTTTTCATTTTTTTTTTCTAATAGTTATACTATGTTCTGCTGTGAAAAATAGTAACTTATGTTTGCCATGAAGTTGATTTTTAACTCTGGAAAGCTTCTACTTGATTATTACCAGTTACATGTTTCCCAGATTGAAGGGTCTTACTCATGATCACTCCTATCCTGGCCATCTCACAGCAACTATTGTAATTGTCAGCTGGCGCTCCATTCAAAATCCAAGAAAGAAATTCTTAAGACTCCATTAGTTAGAGAAAAGATACCTTTTACTGGAAATCAAGTGGTAGCAACAAAAGAATTCTGAATCTGAGAAAATCAGCGCGTAAATCACATATACAAAGTGATGGCAACGTTCCCACCCCAATAGTTAAATTGTCTCATCCAATTAAAAGTTGTGTATAGCATCATGTGGGCATCTTCAGGTGGTGATGAGGCCTCTGTCCATTGACCTTGACATATTTTGATAAAGAGTTGCGGCTGGGCATAGCATAGGATAGAAGCCTAAGCAAGAAAACTTACAAGACCTTCTATGTGTCGTCTGGTGACCCCGAGGAATAGGGCCTTCTCTGTGGGGGCACCCGCCCTTTGGAATGGGATGCCCCCTGGATTACGAACGACTAGTGACCTGAGGGCCTCAGACGTGACCTGAAGACCTGGCTCTTCGAGCAGGCCGGCCTGAGCTGACTCAAATGGGATTTTAAATGGGGTTTTTGGATTGGTTGGGATGGGTGTACAAAGTTTTAATTTATTTTAATTGGGTTTTTAGATTTTTATAGGGACAGCCTAGGGTTTAATTCTTTTTTAACTATTTATATTTGTATACATGTATTTTAGTTGGCTGTTCACCGCCCTGAGTCCTTCGGGAGAAGGGCGGTATATAAAACCTAGAATAAATAATAAATAAATAAATAAATAAAATCTCCCCCCCCAACTTATACAGTTCTGTTTTGTAACACCTCCAGCTCGCCTCCCATAACCATGGCCCCCTTCCTCCCCCCGTTACTTATGACAGCCAAAAGATGCAAAGCAAAGGAAGAAAATCTTGAAGGCTGACATTAATGCTCTCTACATAAAGCTGCCCTTGAAGAGTATCCAGAAAATTCAGTTGGTGCAAAATGCAGCAAACACACATTATATTTCTGCTTCACAAGCTGCATTAGTTACCAATTTATTTCCAGGTCCAATTCAAGGTGTTGATGTTGATCTTTAAAACCTTTCATGGCATGGTTATTTGAATCTCTCCCCCAGTTTAATTTACCTGCCATCTCTCCAGATCCAACAGAGAGGGCATACCAATAGCACTTAGACTTATATACCGCTTCACAGTGCTTCACAGCCCTCTCTAAGTGCTTACAGAGTCAGTATATTGTGCCCAACAATCTGGGCCCTTATTTTACTGACTTCAGAAGAATGGAAGGCTGAGTCAAACTGGAGCCGATAATACTTGAACTACCAAACTGCTGGCACTTGGCAGTCAGCAGAATCAGCCTGCAGTACTGCATTCTGCATTCACTGCGCCATTACAACATCTTATGGATTCTGTCATCTAGGGAGCTGCATTTGGTAGGCCCTAGGAATCAGGCCTTGTTTGTTGTGTGTCCAAGATGTGGAATCTTTTCCCCTTGAGGTGATGTTGGCCACATTTCTGAACTTTTGAAGGTCCCTTAAGATCTGGTTATGCCTGCAGAACTTGGGACTCCATGGGATGGGTGAACTGGTGAGGTGGTTCAGTTATTATTAACATCCATTTGCCTACTATGTTAAAAATGTTAGTAATGAAATTATCCTGACTGAAATGTACAGATAGAACAAGGAAGAATTGTACTCATGAGTCAGGTATTTATGTAAGATCTTACAGCTAGCATTTGCAAAACCAAAACAGCAGAAAAGGGAATATTTGGAAATTAACAGATTAGCTCATGATCACAAAAATAATGCACCGTGTTATTTCCTTTGCATCCATATATAGCTACAATGGACAATGGGAACTTGGTCAGGAAGCCCTGGATGATATAATATATCGAGCTCAGCTTGAACTCTATTCTCAGCCACTGCTGGTAAGGAGATAGGCCGTAGTCTGTTCAATGAGATTTAAATTGTGCATATAATTGTAATATTAATTGTTACCTTTGAATGAATTATGTAATATTCTAAAATCTTCCAAAGGAACCTTCAGCAGAATAGTTTGTGCACATTGTAATAAAATCTCCTGATAAATTTACACTTTGATTTCATCCATTTGGCTACAATCCAGAGTTCCTCAGTCTGTTATAAAGCAAAGATTAGCAGAATATTGGTTAACAGGAATAATTAGAGTCATATTACTTGCAATCTTTGTTTTACTCTACTTGCAGTGTGCATATTAAAAATGCTCTTTTGTGAATCATGCAGGTGTACACTTGTGTATTGTTTAGGTATACATATGTTTGAATCAATGGCACTGAAAAAATGACTTATGACTGTTTTTCACACTTACAATCATTGCAGCATCTTCATGGTCACATGATCAAAATTTGGATTCTTGGCAACCACTTCATATTTATGACTGTTGTGACTGTTGTGATCCCCTTTTGCAACTTTCTAACAAGAAAAGTCAATGGGGAAACCAATTCACTCAACAACCATATTACTAACTTAACAACTTCAGTGATTCACTTAACAATTGGGGCAAGAAAGATTGTAAAATGGAGCAGAACTCACTTAACTGTCTCGCTTAGCAGAAATTTTGGGTTGAATTATGGTTGTAAGTTGGGGTCACCTGTATGCTTGTTTATCTGCATTTTGCATGTCTGTTGAGAAGACTTTTATAGAATTATTTGGCAAGCATATGGCTAGATGGTAATGGCTTTACATACATATCCTCATCTAGAATTTTACAGTAGCAGAAGGGTTAGTTATAGCAAATTAATACAGTGCACTATTTGTCAACTCTATAGGTAAAATTTGAGAAAAGTAACACATATTTGGCAGAAGGTAGAAGAGAGTACATCCTGACATGGAACTGCAAAACTTAAAAATACAATGATTTATGTTAAATAAACAAAGATTGTAGTTATTTAATACAAATCCTAAAATTTGGTTATCACTATTTCTTCCTTGTTTAATTTCTTTTTTGATTGCCAACTTACTGTAGCAGAAGGAGTAGAAGAACCTGGGTGGAGTTCAAAGACGGTTCAGCCTAGAATCTATGTAGCCACAAGTGAGCTAAGTCCAACCCCATTTGAATTTTGTTGACCTTATCTAACTCCTAGCAGGTGTAACCCTTAGCTGAAAATATTCCTGTGCATAGGCAGGAGCAGCAATACATCAGTTTAATTGGACCTTCACTTGTGGACTTGATATTTTGTCCCTTACACTTACACAGCATTTTACTGTTGTAATAGGTTGCAAATGCAATGAAGAATTCATTACCTTTTGATGCTCCTGATGTATCACAAGGAGGACAGAAGGTTTTGAAAGTAGAGGTTACTCCAACAGTGCCAAGAATTTCTCGGACAGCTATTACAACAGCTTCAATCCGCCGACATCGCTGGAGAAGAGAAGGTAAGTTTTTATAATGCAAAGTGAAAATTGTAATATGGTATCATTCCCCTCCACTGGCAAATACTAGCTTCTAAGCCTGAATTTGACCATTCATTTCAGGTATATAGATATACAGAAAATAATTATCTATGTATGTCAACTCTATGTATGTCAGCTCAAATATGTAATTGTGACTGCATACTACAATGAAGTAAGAATTCTTCCTATTTTATATTTTGTGAAATCTAAACAAGCTTAAGTGATTTAAGTGGTATATCATGGTATGAAAATTGAATAGCACATTAAAAATTTTGTAATTACTATCTACTAGTGGGTTGGCTCTTTCTGCTTTTTAAAAAATTGTTGGAAGGTAATTATTTTGACTATCTATAATTTGGGCAAATCCAGCTAGACAGTATCACTAAAAATTTAGACTTTTTTTCTTTTTCAAACTATTTCACAATTTACAATACAGTCTTTTGGGGATGTGTATGTGTGTGTGTTTTAAATAATGATATAGTATGTATAAATTTTCAAAATACCAACAAAAGCTAGACAATATTGAAAATGTTATCTGTGTTTTTTTCATTAAATAATAACTGGTATTTTAATATACTTACTAATATTTTCAGGACCTGTGCTCTGCAAACCTAAGGATAAAACAAGTATTTTGTGTGTAAGATAATTTAAGAATCTTTTAGTTTTCATAGGGAGCAACTTCAAATCTTTTAAATTCACTCCTGCGAACAAAAAGAAAAGCAAATGTTAAACTGAAAACATATCTCAATTTCTGTTACAATAGTTTGTCCTGGGTGGGTATGGTTTGATTTTTTTTACCAATTATATTAATAAATATATAGTAGACTGCAAAAACATAAAATTTGAACTTTTATTAAACTTTAAATTCCTTTTAAATATTTATGTACGTACTGCTGATTCACTTTTGTTTTTATTTTTAATTCTTCCTAATAAAAACAGGTAATCCCATTTTTACAAATCCTTTATCATGTACAGCTTCACTGCAGAAGTGTTGCATTCATGTCTTCTTGCATTCAGCACATCATATCTACTTATTTTTATGATGCTGTTCAAATTTCTTTGAGAAAAATGCAGGTGTGGTTTTCTGTATTCCGTGTACACCTTCATTTTCCTGCCTGGGTTATGATTAGGGAAAGAGTAGAAAGACACTAAAATATTATATGTTGAATCCCAGATGGCTTTGACTTCTCAAATGATGCTGACATGAGCATTCCCGGATCTCCGATCCTGCACGGCTCCACAGACCTAGGGAGCAAACGCAAGCAAGAGGGGGACGTACTGATGCTCAGGACCCCTGAGCATGGCTCACCGGAGCCCAACTTGACACCAGCCACAAAAGAGGGTAGGACAGAGATAAGGTGGCATAAGTCAGTAAAGCCATTGCTTGGGGAAGATCCTGGCTCTTTCTTCCCAAGCAGAATTCCCTTTTGCTTTAGAGTATATTCCATTGACCACAGGTATACTTTCTTCTCTTTCCTTCTTTCTGCGCATATCCCTTTATGCCTAGCTTTAGGCCTGGAGCTATTTATTCTAACATTTTGGACTTTGACTATCTGTATAATATCTAGCTTAGCATGGTTAAAATAACCTGATAACTTTGGATCATTTTGTAATGCAATGTGTGGATGATCTTGGGGGTATAAGGGAAAGATTCTGCTTAGAGAATGATCAGACAACAGAGGCAGGAGTTTTGTACCTTCAGATTTGCAAGATTAATGTCAGCTCTTCTGGGTAAACCATACAGGAAACCTGACTAGATGAGTAAAATCTACTTTATTTTAAGACTACTTTAATAGAATCTTGCAAGTCTGAATGTACAGACTTTCCGCTGCTGCTTTTAACCCTCTGATCAATTAGGGCAGATCTTCCTAAGTTTCTTCCTCTGACAGTTAAGCATCTCTTGTTTGGCAATCTCTTTCTCTGATACTTCAAGGTCATCCACTATTGCATCCTGGAACACCCTGCTAGTGAGCATGTTAAGTTTGCTAAACGTATACATATATATATATACACACAATAAAAATGTGTCAAGTAAAAATATTGATGCTGTTTTCACCACCTGGAATGCTTTACAGCATATAAAATAATACTTCAACTGTAATTTAGTATTAGAAGGGGAGGGGGAAGCATTTCTCTTACTATTTTATATATCAAACTTACGGTTCAATGAATAACCTGTTCAGTGGATTGAAGTGGAATTAAATTGCCATTGTGATATTTGTAAGATTGTGTCTCAAAGTAGGTAGTATAAACTTGAAGAGAGGGAAAAATCTTATAGCCCTGTATAGTGGTATTCTTCATGTTAACACTTTACTCTTTACTAAGAGATTCTCATTTTACTCAGTGCACGTCCTTAACCTACTGTCCCCTTGGTGCTGGTGCAGAAGTATTCAGATAGCAATGCGTTCTAAGTTATAGTTACAAATTTATTCTTTGCTAATCTGCATATCTCACTAATTTATTTCTATGGTGCTTCTTTTCTGTCTTTAGTGTAGTCTTTTTGGCATAACACTTGCAAATTATGTGCTGTACATGCTTCACAGTTGCTCCAAGGAAAACTATGTAGGAGATGACCAAGCTGAGCCCGAGGGAGGGGTCAAGCACGTCATCATCAATCTTGAGTCCCTTCGCGCCCACAAGAGATCTAAATCCAGTCCACCTTGAATTCCATTGATTCTTATCTACTGCCAATTTTCCTTTGACTGTTAGTAGTTCAGAGTCTTGTAGAAAGCATGCATTAAACCTGTATTCTTTTGAACTGTCTTGGCTCCTGATTTCTTGCGCCTGACAAGCTAAATAGCAAAATAAAAAAGCAAACAATCCCTTTAGCGTTAGAATTAGAATTCCTTATTTATTGCATCTGAATCCATCATGTGCAATCAGAGAGTTCATGGTATATGAAGAGGGGAGACATTATTGGAAAACTATGGAAGCATGAAATTCAGAATTTACTTCTAGAACTGATTGAATCTGAGCATGGCCAATAAATGAGCCCTGACCACAACTTTTCTCCCACTGGTTTTATTTTATTGTACTAACTACATGTTGCATGTGCATGAGACCAGAATAAGGTGCAGAAATTCTCACACAAATTCTCAAATCTTCTTTTCAAAGAGTTGCTTTCATGCCTTAGTATTTCTTTCTTTAATATGTTAGATATATTTAGATTAGGAGTTGTTGCCTAAATGTTTTCTAGATAAATAAAGTGAGCATAACTTACCTATCTACTAAAAATGTTTTAAAAATCATATTTTTTGTGAACAAATCTTTTTTTGGGGGTGATCTGGATTGGTTTTCTCTTAATTATAAAAAGAAATCATAGTTTGTTAAATTACTCTCTTTTGGTGATCTTGCTGATTTTGCTTGAAATAGATAAATATTGCTTCTTTTTAAAATTGGGTAAACAAAATGACACAATCTTATATTTCTTATGCTGGTCTATGATCATAATAAAATTGTTCTTATTTGAACTGTCTTATTTATCCTTGATTTTAAATATTCCAAGTATATAATAAATAATCAGTCTGTTTTGCAACATGCTTGGGTCAGTTTATGTAAATATTTTTTGTAAGTTAATAAAAAGTAGAATCATAATGCTGACAGGATTAATGTGCATGTACTCCTCTTACATTGATTATGTAAGAGAAGCTTTGAATATGAATAATGTTGAGAACATTGATGAACCATGTACCTGCTGAGGGCAGAGCTAGCATTGATTTAAAAAATATTTCAAAAAAAATGGTAGAAATATCCTTTTGAGATTATATTTTAGTTCTTTCTCTGACAAGCTTTATTGCCTAGAAGGACTTTGGTTCAGAATATACTTGAACTTTTTGTGAGAAAAATAAGCTTTTCCCCAAATGACTATGTTCCCATTGAAGTCAAAAGAGTATATTTATAATCATTAGTAAATCTGGATATTGCTCACATTTCAACATCTGAATCCTTGATGGCTTGAGAGATCCTACCTTGCATGTTGTTTTCCTCCTTTTCACTTTCAAGCACTGCTGAGTTGCCTTGGCCTTTGCATGGTGGTGGCATTCAGAAAATTTACACCGAGCCTCTCTGACTCTTTTCTTTGAACGGAAGGGATAATTTTATTAATTATACTAAATAATAATGTTGCAAGCATCATTGACAAACAACAATACTTCTTCCACTTTATGTATTTTATCCTTGCAAATCTGATTGTAAGGCTTGAAATGTATCCATGGAAATTGACTCGGAAACACCTCTGGATATTGTGTTCCCTCCATTAAAGTAAGGAGGGGTTAAGAGAGGTGGTGGTGGGAAGGCAGCAGCTACTGTTGCTCAATCAAAAGCACTTTTACTTAGCTTTGCATGATGGTCAAATAAAAGAAAGTCTAAAAGGCACATTTGCTTTCAGGACATTCATTTATTTCAAATGGCTTTTTAACTTTTTGTGTGAAGAATACCATATGCAAAGTGGCTTGTTTTTAAAATATAATATTTTACAAGGCTCAGAGTTTTTTTAAAATCTAAGGAGCCTTCTTATTTTACAGGGCACTGTTTTATTAATGTTTGAAATGTTAAAATGATGAAGTAAAAGAACATTGTTGAGAAAATGGGAAAAAATCCTTTCAGTCTGTAAAATGGGCATTCTCTCAGCTGTCATATTTAATTCTACATATTTACATTTGTCAATATGATTACTTTGCAGAGATTTTTGAAATGGGAGAGAAATTATGTATGTCTGGATAATTGTAAGCTGAGGATTACTGTACAAAACAGAACAACAGTGTCTAAATAGTTGATTGGAAGACAGAATGATCTGAGAGGCTGGTTAAGCACTTGGTTAGCTAAAGATAAATAATATTTTACAGACACAGTTATGGAGACTTGCTTCTGCTTTGTAAATAATCTGTTCTTTATAATATTTCCACATTGTGCTAATTCCATGATAATGTGTCAGTATTTGAAACTGTCCAGAAATAAAATAAAAATAAAAACTATGTATATTTATTACATTTATATGCCATCCATTTTGTATCCAGTGCAACTTTGATAGGTAAAAACATACAAACCTCACAGTGACACATGCACCCATTGTTAAATACACACACACATAAAATAATACTCAGATGATGACATTCAGGAATACTTGCATGCATCAAAATCTCCATTTCATAGAACCCCTACAAATACTGAAATAAAACTGCCCATTTGGCATTTAGAATAGGCAGAGGTACAATTTGAGTTAGAGTGAAAAAACGAACTCAAACAAACTAAAAGTGGCCAAAGAACGCATTATTTTTTATTTAAAGGAATTCTGACTTAATTTTATGTACCAGCACAACCATTCTAGGTTAATCTTTAGCACTGAGAATGGCAGGAAGATTTCCATAAGAATTTACTTCTGGAAGAATGTGCTTTTGGTTACATTCATTAAAAACAATCATAAATATTCCTCAGAAGTAAAAGTTCTCTATATAGTATTTAATATGTTTATTAATAAGTGCAGCTAGGATCATAGCCATATATAAATTTATTACGGTATTATAATTTACATATTAGTAGATATGTAGTAAAACATGAATGGTTTATGACTTTTTGAGAAAGGTTAATCTTATGGACATCTTTTAGAAAGTTAATCCCTTTAAGCATTGTAATAAATTCATTCTGTTCCAGACTGCAGTATAAAAACAATTATAATAAAAATACTGTAGCTTGAAGTTTAAATTTCTCCAAAATGTTTGCAACATAATTCTGCTTAAAAAACCTGTGTGTAATCCTATCCACTTTTAAAATTGAATCACAGTATTGTAATTTCTTAATCTGGGATCTTTGGTATTTTCAGATGCTGAAGGAGTCAGTGGAAGAGAAGAGTCTGTGAACTTCAATGATGCTGATGAAGGGTTTTCCTCTGGGGCATCACTTAGCAGCCAGCCACCTGGGACCAAACCTTCATCCACATCTCAGAGGAGCAGCTTAAGGAAGGGAGTTGCTGGGCTTTTGGCCAAGGATAAGGAGATCATTTTGGCTACCAAATCCACAGACAGCCCTCGAGAATCTGCCCGTAGGCAGTACCTGCACCAATCAGTTGACCTCAGTACAGATGCAATTGAAATTACTCCCACAAAGAAACACTTGAGTTTGCCTGCTGGGCAGGTAGTACCAAAAGCCAGCAGTGTAAGTCTGATCCGAACTGCAAGTGCTTCTTCCAGTAAATCATTTGACTATGTGAATGGTAGTCAGACAGGTTCCAATGTTGGCATTGGCGGTGATGGTGTTACTAACTTAGCAGCTGACAACTCCAATCGTTTTTCAACCATTAGTCTACAAGAGGACCGGTTAAGTCAAGCTGGAAATGGTAAAGATGTCCACTCACCAGGAGCTCCTCTGACTAAGCAGTCCCGATCCCCAAGTTTCAATATGCAACTAATATCCCAAGTTTAACTTTTTTTTTACCTTCTTATATTTTTTTCCATTTGTCCAATTCTTTTTTGAGCAACATCTACAATCTTCATCCTATTGTTTGAAAATCGTGGCTTTGGTGATCTTGTTCGATTCATTTAGATACTATACTATATTTTGTACTGAAACAGCAATAAAACCTCATGTTTTCGCCCCCTGTCCCATAAATGTCATTGTGAAACAGTATAAAATATATTTTATGCCTTTTCCAAGCCTTTGGTTCTCCTTGGGTGATGTGCAATCCATTATAGGCAGATCAGTTCCCATTTCAACACTGTGAGTCCTGAGAAGATTGGAGGAAATGGAGAATATGATCCCTATCAAAATGAAGCTTCGGCTTTCCTGAGAAATAATAAACGGGTTAGTTTTCTCAGTCTAAAGTTCTGCAAAGACTAATGAATTGTGATTTTTTTTGTCTCTTGGAACCAAGAGTGCCTCAGAGATTCTAGTAGGACTTTGGACCTCTGAGTTAGTGCAATCAATTCTGTGGGAGAGGAATATTGTCATTGCTTCTGATGGCGGTTGAAATGCACTTTGTCATGAACATTAGAGTAGTCTTCCTCTTCCATCCATCCACTCTTGCCCTCCAAAGCTTAATGTTCAGCTACTGAGACATGTATATGTGACCAGGAAACTGCTCCTTCAGAATGAATGGGCTGTAAGTAGACAGCATAGGTTATAATGCAGTTTTAAGGCCTATGGAGTCATGTTTACATGTCTTCCTCACCCAGGAAACAGGGTTGTTTCTCTACATGGTAGAAATTTGATATATGAAAGACATTTAAAACAAGATTAAGAAAATGGGACATGGGCTTTCCCAAGTATGACTACTCATCAATGCTCCTTTAAAAGTTACTTTTGTAAATTGATAATCTTTGGAACCTACAAGAACAATTGAAGTTTAGGCAAGGGAGTTTTTCAGGGTGCTTGCTGTGGAATGACTAAATTTTATCACTGAACAGGCTCAGAAGCTTCAAAAAGGACAAGTGTTCTCCAGCGGGAAATGCCAAGAACAGAGGCAATGGCTGCTGCAAATACTGAGGCATCAGTTTTCCTTAGAATCATTTCTCAAGCAGTTGGGTTTTTTGGCAGCTTTCTCTTTCCAAAGGAAACAATTCACTGCCTATATTTTGATCAATCCATTGCAGTCATATTTTATATAGTTAATGTAATGCGGGTGTATGTGGGAGAGTTAAAGATATTATCTCCCCCACTTTAATCTGGGAATGCATACTGTTGAATTTAACCTTGAATGCATGTGGTGTGTCAGCAATACGTGATATCTGTGCTGTAGGTCACTGCTTTAAATTGCATTTCTTATTCTAAAGAAAGTGTTCATCGTGTTTTGAAGAGTAATGTATACATGAAAAGCAAGAGGGGGCTGTTTTGCCTTCTTATATTTTTGCTGAACTTTGACCTGGAATTCTGTTGACAGTTAATGAAAGGAACATATATATGTTATATTCCTCTTCCCCCAAGTAACCTTTTGAATTAATTATAGGTTGAAGAGATTCAAAATAATACATTATTTTCAAAAGGGTCAAAGGTTAAAATGTTCAGATTACTAAGTGCCATTATTCTGCTAAAGAAAAATTTAAGTTTAGTTGATAATTTCCAGTTCTACTGTCTTTTGTCTTTCTTCCTTGACTTTTGATTTGAATCTGGAGTTTGTCAGAAGAATTATAGCTAAAGTAATCCTCATTATAAATTATTAGTATTACACTAAGTAGTAATTACTTTGTACAGATACTCATTAAAGCAAAGTTAATGTCAAATTTAATTCCAATATTACTGAAACTCAGGAATGTTTCCCAGTGATTCACTGTAATTATTGAATATTCAGAATAATTTTGAATAATATGTATAATGTAGGTTAGACTTCTTGAGCTCTGAAGCCATCCATTATAGAAAACTTCAAAAAGTTTCTTTGTTCTGTAGAAAAAGTGAGAAGGGATCTAGGTATATGTCTTTATTTTTCTAGAGAACTAATATGATTCCCATATAATTCAGCAGTCTTTTTTAAAAATAGAAACTATGACCATTATACAGAGAACTGCATGAATAGTTTTATAGCTAGGGACTTTGGGCTTTCAAGTGTTAAATAGCAGTTTATTGTGCAACATATTAAACTATGTTTGCATCCTTCTGATTTAATGGTGTGAAGATCACCGAAATGATTATGACCAAGGTGACAGGATTTTTTTTTAAAAAAACATTGGTTACAAGCCTGTGGTTACACTTAGAGTAGCTTTTTAAGATCCAGATCCATGTATTCTACATGGCAAAAACCAAGACTTAGTTAAAAAGAAACATTGCTGTAATTCAGACCAGTTAATGTATTTGTTCTTTTTGAAAGAAATTTAAGTAACATGTTAAGCTTTTTTATTTTAAAAAATCTTGGTTGGTTATATGGTTGTATACACATAATATGCAGAAAGCCTAATTTACATATTGATGATTGGTAGCCTGCTATCAAACTGGAATGTGTTTAATTGTGCAAATCTTCATCTTAAAGAGGTTATAGTTTATTTTTTTAAATATTGAATAAAATATATATTGTATCTTCTCAATGTGTTAAAATTACAATGTGTACATATGTTGGGGTAATGACTTCATTATAGAATTAGTAAAGTGATTGTTTTCTTATGTGCAGTATAATTTTCTGTATTTAGTTCTTTTGCTTTTAGTATCATTTGACACATTATAACATATATGGGTTTTCAATTTTCAATTATGTTTCTTTTCTTATTTTTCTTCTAAAGAGTGGGCACATTGTTCAAATTCTGTTCCTATTTTAATATGCAACTTTCCCATACTGTGGACTCAAGTATGAAGCTTACCTTGTTTCTGTGTCTTTATGATGGAGGAAACATTGCTAGATATCTTTTCTTAAATATCTGTCTTACTTGAGAATATTAATTAGTCCACTTAATAGGTCATGCTAGTACTGCTTCAACATTTCTTGATGTATTTGCTGCTAAACTGTCCCAAAGTTTTTGCTAAAAGCACTGTATTGATGTTTTGTATTTGAAGGTTCAGACTCAATGGGGATGTAACATCTCCCTTTGTTTGTTACTCATGGTGAGATTGTTTCTTTCCTCTTAGCATCTTGGGTTTGCTTACTCTTGCCCCTCCCCCATCTGGATTGAATTGCACACTAGCTTTTATAATGTTGACCACGAACTATCCAAAAGTGTGTAAACCTGCCATGTATGCTTACCAAATATATAGACACTCAGTTACCACCTTTCATGTGTTATTCAGAAACTGTGGTTCACAAGCTCATTGTAATCTAGAGAGAGAAAGAGTTACAATACACAATTTTGAAAAGGAAGAAGGGAAAGAATTAAAAAATGGTGGCACCTGAGTGAAGATACAACAGATCAATGCTTGGTGTAGCTTGTAAAATTCATTGATATGGAAATGAAATATGATTAGATTGGCACAGAAGTCAGAACTTTCCATTGAACCTTGTAATTTACCATTACAAACTTTTTACTGGATTATAGGCAACAGTAATACTCAGAAGGATATGACAGATATTTGTATTTAAATATTGTTATATGTATCCTGTTATATAATAGCTTCTGTAAAGTAGAAATGGCAGTTCTTACAATATTTTGTTCCCGTTGCACAGTGGAAAAGAACAAAGCATCTTTATATTTTATGCGTGTGTTGACTGAAATGCCTGTATAAAAATCTGAAAACATGATTACAAGATCTATAAATGAAACTGGGTAGGACAATAGTCTGAAATAATATTTTTACTTGCCTTCCTCTCTGGAGAAATATGTAATCATTACCATATTGTAAGGACTATCCTGCAATTACTTTTACTCTAGTTTTACATGTAAAAAGAGAAAAGGTAAGCATATAGTTACATGGTTATTAACAAATGTTTGATTATTTTAGTTACACCATTTGACCTGGCTTGTGTTTTTTTCATAATATAGACAACAATATGAGAATAAGATTAATCATCTCATTGATTACAAAACTATTTCAAACATTGCTAATGTGCAATTTATGGGCAGCTCTTTCAATGAATTCTTAATAAGTCTTTCATGTAAAATTATGCATCATTCTGTACCAGAATGATGAATTTGTATCACAGTGAGACATTGTTTAAAATATAGTGTTTTTCAAACATATAAAGTAATAGTATCTGATTCATAAACTGGGTGTCTTGTGTCTTGATGCTCTTTGTAGATTTAAAGTAGGCAAGTTCATATATTTTACAACTGAAATAAGGAAATCATAATATTTTCAGAGTTTTGATTTGCACTATTTTATGGGAAGTAGTTTTTTTCTGCTGGGGAATGGATATGTGCATGTATATATGTGTGTATATATATATGTGTGTGTATACCCACCCACATACATACATACATATACATATATACATACACAGATGTGTACAATTTCAGTTGTTGACAATCAATTGCTGTTGTTTGCAAGACATATGTAATTATAATAATAATGTAATATTCTGAAACATGTATATGTATATATTTCCAAATGTTTGTTTAATATTTTTTCATTATCAGTATTTATCTTCAGGGAATAGATTTTCATTATCTTGTTACAAATACATTTTGAAGGAGTAATGTGAGTGCTGGTAGTACCATCCAAATGCCACAGATTATTTTTTTAATTAGTACAAAAATTGCAGTTTTTAACAAATAATTAAGAAGATGAAATTAACAATTTTATTTTAGACTTTAAAGAACATAGGGGAAAGACAAATCAATCTAAATACTATTTGCATGAATTATTTTAAAATTTGTTTTAAAAATTTCTGGGTAATCGTATATCGTGCATTATAATTTTATTGCTTGAAATTAAACAAAGCTTCATATTCAACCAATTAAAATTAATAATTGCCAAATACTAATAATTTGATTCATTACTTAATACTAAATGCAATGCATAAATTCAGTATTGGGACATTAGTAGTATACATGCAAAACCAATTAGATGAATCCAAAGTTGGTTCAGTTCAACTGTTGAACACTAATTTTTTTAACACAACAAAGTAGACATGTCTGTGAGAAAGAAGTTCTTGACAAAAGTTTTTACTCATGGTTCATTAGGAATTAAAATTATTTCCTGTTATTAGTGTTTCTGCATTATACCCATTATGATTCACATTCATTTGTACTGTTAAATCTTTTTAATATTGCATTCGTTGGTTATGATCCAAAGATTCACTGAATCATTCAAATAAAAACCTTTAATTTCTTTTTAATTAAAGGTTTGATTCTCTTTCATTTAATTCTCTTTCAATAAATTATCTTTAACTTCTCAAATACGCTTTAATAAAAATACATAATACCACTATTAGCCTGAATATCCATCTTAATTTTCTGCTAATTAATACATCAAATAATATTTTGAATAAAAAATTAATTCTCCCTTTTAGTTTCCCCCAAATATTTTTGTATTGTGCTTTTGTAAAGAACCTTCACTTTATTTGCAATAAGATTTTCAAAATAGTTTGCACTTATATAAACTACTTAAATTTTGTGGAAAGTAATATATTCAAACTCAAATCCCCTCAAAAAGCAAGTGGGATTTAAAAATTAGTTATTTGTATGTATTCATACACCCATTTCCATTATATGCAGGGGTGGGTTTCTACCAATTCTGTCCACCTTTGTAGAACCGGTAGCTCTGAAGAGCGGCAGACATAGAACCGGTTCTATGTCTGCTGATGTTTTTGGTCACTCGTCCACCCGGGTTACCTGATCTTTATTTCCTGATTTTTCAACTTCAGCTGCCAAACAAGGCACAGCTGCAGTTAAAAAAGCAGGAAAAGAGAGCTGTTTCAAAGGCTGCTTCTCTGCACACAGCATGATGATGATGATTTACAAGCACGCTCGCAGCCTGCAGGAAACATCATAAATCACAGAACCTCATAAATCCCGAACCGGTAGTTAACCCTGTCGTATCCCACCCCTGATTATATGTAAAATTTAAATACAATGATGTATACAAGGGGTACAAGTTATGATATCCTTTCTTAAATTTCTGTCAGAATTGTCAAGGCTGCAGTATGGAATTGCATAAACTGTCATATATGATTAGAGCACAACTTTTTTAAAAAAAACCTGAATTGTTTTTGTAAATATATTCAGGCCTACAGTAACCATTGTAAAGTTGAAAATATATATTTAAAATTGGTTTGCTGTTCTTCCCAGAAATAAAATTTCAAGTGTATAGTCATACCATAATTTGTAATAAGGAGCATCAATTTTATGTTGAGACATTTAATTTGCAAAGTGAAATATATAAAATATTAGTGAGTACAAAAACATTTCTGTATAATTTTGAATTCTAATTTTAAAAGCCGATTACACTAAATATTAGAGAATTAAAATTTGCAGCATCTATTGGTACTAGAAAACAGAATATTTTGGTGCTTTACTTCAAATGGGACCAAGGTTACTTCTGGCATTAACAATATAATATCAATTCATGCAGTTAATAGTTTATCATGTTTAACCCAACCCAATGTCTTTATTCTACAAATAAAATACTTGAAATTAGTAGATAGTGGGGGAAAAAGACTATTTAATTTACACTGGCTTATCAACATTGATTTTGTTTTTACTTGAATTTTTACTTCCGATCAACATACATGGTTACTCATTTGTAATGTTTCTTTTTAAACGATTATCTACAATAGGCATTCTGAGGGATATATGAATGAAATATATTCATGAGTGTTTCAAATTTTACACAACTAGCCTTCATTTTGAAATTAGTTTTTACAGTATTGTTATTAGTATTTAGTATTAGTATTTCTGAATGTGCTGTTTATAGTTGGAAAGTAGAAGTAGAAACTTGAAATCAGTCTGTTTATTGCAAGATCATCTCAGACAAGATTATTAGCTTAACTTGGTCACATTAAAACATTACTCTTGGATTTGAATAATTTCTGACAAGCTACTGATGGTGAATGGAGATGTTAATTTTTAATGTTTGTAAACAGATATCTTGACTTACAATGTTTATTTCTAACTTGTTTGACAATAGTTACATAAGCTCAACTTTCAAAAGCATTTTCTTTTCCCTTCACACCTTCCATCTGACCAATTATTATCTGTCATACAAAGGTTTATTATTAAACTGAGATTTCTGAAGGATTTTTACTGTTCTGGCATTATGTAACCTATTTTACCTCATTTACAAAACCATAGCTAGCAAATAGCCCACTTATTTTATACAAAATCTGTTTGACGAAAGGAGTTGATTTATGTTAATATTCCACCAGCATATTGGTATGATATTTGAAACAAATTAAAATTTGGTGCTGGTGAAATGTTAAACAAAATGAGTGTAATATAAATGCAGTCTTTGTGGCCCTAACTTGGGACCTGTGAAAAACTATTAACAGAAGCTCAGATGACATGTTTTTGAAGATCATTATACTGGTGCATGTAAGCCATTATTGTAACTGTCTTACTGAATCTGGTTAATGTTGAACTGTGTTAAGTGTTGAATTTGTAAATAACTGCCAGAGATAGATAATATTTTGAATCATTGTAAATACAGGTATATAAAATTAAAACTAATCTGCAACACAGAATATACATGTATATATAAAAGGTGTTCAAATAAATATTGTGCTGTTTCTGGAAAAATGGTCACATTGTCATATTTTCCCCAGTATACTTTTACATGAGCAGTATATGTTCTTCTCATAAAACATGTTTCTTTTGGGTAGGTATTGTATATAACAATCCAGAATACTTGTTTTTCACTGAAGTTAATTTCTAAAAACTGGTTGAATAGGGTCTGATTGTTAGTATTACTTGGCACAGAGCATCAGTAGGTTTACATGTTACAAGCTGTAGTATTTTAATCTGTGAAGCATTGGAAGGTTGTATATTGGTTCTCTTCCAAATACTCCCATGTCTTGGGAATATAAAGACTAAAAGATTGTCAGTGCAACTACTGATTTAATTGTTAAAACTTTCACATTGGCTTCTATTCCATTCCACTCCACTCCATTCCATTCCAATACACAAACTCTTCAGAGGGTATTTAATATAAATCCTTAAACTTGTAGTGGTCGATATTTACAGGTTTAGAACCATCTAAAATGTCACAATACAGAAAATGATATTATTTCCAAAAGTGTAGGGTGAGTATTGAAGTGACTCTATGATAACTTCCAATCTGCCAGTGACTATGGCCAGAAATTAATACCACCCTAAACCATTTAGGAGTAGGAAAAATAACCTTTCAGATGTTGACCGACAGCTATTTTCTCCTGAACATTAGCCATACTGTATCTGAAGTTCAACATTACATGAAGTAGTTTGGGTTCCTCATTCTTAATTGGAGTCCATTGTACATTAAGAATATTTACTTGTTCTTCAGATACATTTCTTAGAATATTAGAAGTGTTTATTAATAAGTAATTAGCAGGTTTTCAACTTTAATAAGTTGGTTTTATAGGCTACAGACTGCAATTTGTGTTCTTAAGGCAGCCTGATGAAGACATTATATATTTGGTTTTGCCAAAACTATGGAGGTAAATGGGATCAGCAATAATTTAATGAAAAATGTCACTTTTGAAGAAATTCTTATACTTAATTATCCAACTCTATATTTTTTCTTCATACTGCTCCACAAGATACTATTCTATCTATTCTTCATCAATTTAAGACGTGATATTTCAGATTTGATGCATTGCCATTATCGTTGATCCAACATTGTATAATTTATTCAAATTAGTATTCTTCAGTGACTATAGATACTTTGATTGGTATTTTTGGGCATTCCCTAGACCTTAAAAAGAAGCATAAAATAATTGAACAGAATCTTATATTATTTTCACAGCAATGCCACTTGTTCATATTGTGTAGGTACGTTTATTGTTAATTTGTAGTTTGGGCAACACAAATATGTAGGTTTGTGTTATAGAGCGGCGGTAATCACTTAGGCAGACACCCAAGGCAAAGGTTCAGTTCTAACTTTATTTAGAAATAAAGGGTTACCGCTACTGTCGCTCTAACACGGCAGCCAGCTGGAGCGGCAACAGCTGATGCCGTTTGACAGTTCCTTTTATAGCCGGCTGTCAAACGGCATCAACCAATGGGAGAGGTCTGTAGTTCCCGCTTAAAGCACGGACCTGAGTGGAAACTGCAGTCAATACACAACACTCCTCCCTCCCAGTGAGGAGCATGCATAGTCCTGTAAATATGTTGGTGCCTGCGTAGTCGTCCAGATCTTCTTGGTTCGGCTGAAAATGGTGCCGGGCTGCTGCCTTCTGCTTGCTGCATGGCTTCCATCGGTGGTGAGGCTGCAGGGACGTCAGGAACTTGGTCAGGACCTTGGTCAGCTTCTTCTCCAGGTAGGCTGTCATCCCCGGTGGGCTGGAGTCTAGCTTCTTCGGGTGGAGGTAGTATTTCTGCATCGGGACTGTCTAGATGATCTCTCGGTATTTATTTATTTATTTAAATTTTTATACCGCCCCCTCTCCCAAAAAGGGACTCGGGGCGGTGTACAGCCTACTAAAAAACGAACAGTATGGACAATTAAAAACAAATTAAATAGAATTGATCCGGCCAAAATCCCATCAAATACAAAATTACCAAAATTTAAAATTCAAGGATTATATTAAAAATTTAAAACCTAATTAATTTAAAACCCCAAGAGCCGTTTACTGGGCCAGGCCGGCCTGTTGGAAAGACAGGGTCTTTACTGCGTGCCGGAAGGTCTGGATGTCGGTAATGGCCCGTATCTCCGGGGCAGATCATTCCACAGGGTGGGGGCCCCCACAGAGAAGGCCCGCACCCTCGGGGTCGCCAGCCGGCAACGATCAGGCGGTGGAACCCCGAGGAGGGCAACCCTGTGGGAGCGCACTGGGCGGCGGGAGGCTGTTGATGGCAGCAGGCGGTCCCGTAAGTACCCAGGCCCCAAGCCATGGAGCGCTTTAAATACAATCAGTACCACCTTGAATCGGATCCGGAAGGCCACAGGAAGCCAGTGCAGCCTGCGGAGAAGTGGTGTTACATGGGAGCTCCGAGGGGCTCCCAAGATCACCCGCGCGGCCGCATTCTGAACCAACTGCAGCCTCCGGACACTCTTCAAGGGGAGCCCCATGTAGAGAGCGTTGCAGTAGTCCAAGCGGGAGATGACGAGGGCGGAGGTGACAGTGCGAAGTGCGTCCAGATCCAGAAAGAGCCACAACTGGTAAATCAGACGAATCTGACAAAAGGCCCCCCTGGTGACGGCCGTGATATGATCTTCTAAAGACAGCTGTACATCCAGGAGGACACCTAGATTGCGAGCTCTTTCCACGGGGGTCAAAATTTTTCCCCCCACGGCCAGCGAAGGAACAAGCTGGCTGTATCTGGGCGCAGGAAACCACAGCCACTCGGTTTTGGTCGGGTTGAGACGAAGCCTGTTAAGACCCATCCAACTCCACATGGCCTCCAGGCACTGGGTCATCACTTCAACGGCTTCGTTGGGTATAGTGCTCCAACGCCTCCTCAGGTGGTCCACATGGCGGTGCCAGACATGCCCATCAGGTAGCTGGATTCTATAAGACTTAGGACCAGTTACTGCCACCACACGACCAGGTAACCACAATGGGTGCCCAGCAAAGTTCCTGACATATACTTTGTCATTTACTAGGAACCCTCTGTCTTGGCTGTTAGACCCAAGGGGAAGCACTGGGGCATAATTTGGGTGCAGCCTGTCAAGAGTGGTTCTTAGACGGCGCCCCATTAACATTTCAGCTGGTGACCTATTTGTGGAGGCACAGGGTGTTGTATGTTGGCTCAGAAGGTATTGAGAGAGTCTAGAATGCCAGTTAATGGGTCCCAATCTCTAGTATCTCCTTAGCAGATCTGACTGCCCTCTCAGCCAGACCATTACTCGCAGGGTGAAATGAGGCTACTAATATGTGTCTGATGCCCAGGTTGGCTAGGAAGATCTCAAATTCACAAGAGGTAAATTGGGGACCATTGTCAGATACAATGGAGTCAGGGAGGCCATGTGTGGCAAACATCCTGGTCAATGCTTTATTAACTGCTTCAGTAGTGGTGTGCATTAAGATCAGTTCCACCCACTTTGAAAATGAATCTACTACCACTAGGAATGTATGCCCGTGGAAAGGGCCAGCCAAATCTATATGAATTCGGGACCACGGGCTTCCTGCCTCTTTCCAGGTCCTAGGGGTAGCTGCTGGTGGGGATGACCTGGTGGCCTGGCATGCCTGACAAGAATTGACCCAGCTAGAGATTTGGGCATCCATACCAGGCCACCATACATAGCTGCGAGCGAGGGCCTTCATCCTAACTATACCTGGATGACCTTCGTGCAGTACCTTTAAGACTGAGGTTTGTAGCTTGGGGGGGATCACTACCCTGGTTCCCCATAGTAAACAGCCTCGCAATGAGGAAAGTTCATGTTGGCGTAGCTTGTAGGGTAGGAATTCTGATGGATAAGGGGTTGCAGGCCACCCCCTCCCTACCCAGTCAAGGACTTGGGAAATTACCTTGTCCTTGGCCGAATGGACAGCGATATCAGAAGCGGTGACAGGCAGCTTGAGCTCTTCAATCAGGAAAACAGCAGTTGCTGGTGCTGGGTCCTCAACTGGAACTGGCAGGGGGCAACGACTGAGGGAATCAGCATGGCAAAGCGTTTTTCCAGAGCGGTGGACTAGTGTATATGAATATGCAGCCAGAAAAACGGTCCACCTGGTATCCTTGAGGATAAAATCTGGGGAGTCTGTTTAGTGCTAGATAAAATTCCTAACAGGGGCTTGTGATCTGTTATTAGTTCGAAATGATGACCGTAGAGAAACTCATGGAATTTCTTTACTGAAGCAACTGCAGCCAAGGCCTCCTTGTCAATTTGACTATAGTTGCGTTCAGTGGAGGATAGTGTCCTTGAAAAGAAGGCAATAGGTGCTTCTGCACCATTTGGCAGTCTGTGACTCAGAACAGCCCCTATTTCAAAAGGGGAAGCATCTGCTGCTAGAACTAGTGGTAAATTCTTGTTGAATTGTATTAATACAGCTTTGGACGTTAGCAGTGATTTGACTTCCTTGAAAGCAAGAGTTTCTTTTGGTCCCCAGTGCCATGGTGTCTTCTTGTCTAGGAGCCTGTGAAGAGGCTCTGCAATTGAAGCTTTATGGGGCAGGAACGAAGCATAGAAATTTAGAAGTCCCAGAAAAGCTTGGAGCTCAGTCTTATTAGTAGGAGTGGGAGCTTCATGAATGGCCTTTACTTTAGACTCTGTTGGGTGAATATCCGAGGCGTCAATTTTGTAATCTAAGAATTCCACTTGTGGGTGGCAATGGTGCATTTTTCTCTTTTTAATTTAAGACCTGACTTTCTAAAACGTTCGAGGACACTTCTGACTCTCTGTAGCAATTGAGTTTGATTGTTGGCAGATATAAGAATGTCATCAAAATATGGTACAACGCCTGGCAACCCTTGCAAAATCCTTTCCATTAGAGACTGGAAAATTCCAGGGGCTACACTAACTCCGAATTGTAGGCGTGTACATTTAAAAGCGCCTCTGTGTGTCACTATGGTTTGCAGTTCAGCAGTTTCGTCATCAACAGGGAACTGTTGATAAGCCTGTGACATATCTAACTTTGCAAAAATGGAGCCAGGCTCAAGGGAATGGAGTTGATGTTGCACAACGGGGACCGGATAAGCGTTTACTTGCAAATATCTATTTATGGACGATTTATAGTCAGAGCAGATTCTCAAATTTCCGTCCTTTAGAGGTGTCACTATAGGGGTCTCCCATTTTGAATAATCTGTAGGTTGTAGTATGCCTTGTTTAATTAATCTGTCTAGTTCCTTGTCAAGTTTAGGACGAATTGCAAAAGGAACTCTGCAGGGTTTTAAACGGATTGGTACTGCTTGGGGGTCCACCTTGAAGGATATTGGGGTTCCCACGTAGCAGCCTAGGCCCTCGCTGAATACATCAGCATATTCCCTGAACAGGGAGTCAACTTCTGAACTTGCAATGGCGTGGATTCCACCTATGTGGAGGCCCAGGGCAGGGAACCAGTCTAATCCCAACAGGCTTGGGAGGGCGCCATCCACTATCACTAAAGGCAAGTGACCCTTAAAATCCTGAAAATGAACTAGAAACTTGCCTTTTCCGATGACAGGAATGGTTCTGCCTTGGTAGTCCCGTAGAGTCAGATTGCAGCCTGGAATCTTCTTTCTTGTTACTCTGGGAAGCAGTTGCTTCAAGGTGCCCCACGAGATGATGGATAGTGCAGAGCCGGTGTCTATTTCCATTCTGCATGGTCTACCTTCTATAGAAACAGTGACACTAATTTTGTTAGAACTATTTTTTGGTATCTTAGCTTGGTAGCATGTGAAGCAATACTTGATTTGTCTTGGATATTGTATGGCTTTCTGAGGCCTTTGAGGCTGGTTAAAAGTCTTTCCTGCCTGACATATTCTTGCCAAATGACCCTTCTTTTGGCATCTTAAACATATGGCATTCCTGAATCTGCAGGATGCCCTGAGATGGTTGCCCCCACAGCTTAAGCAGGTGGGCTGTAATCATGGAGGTTGATTTGCACCCTGTCTGTACTCCCTTTGATTAGGATTGGGTTGTCTGAGGCGGTTTATCTCAGTAGCCTCTTCTAAACCTTCCTCTGTGGAGGCTTTATCAAAATGCACTGTTGGGTTATCTAGTCTAATTGGATTTCCCTGTATTTCAGCTGCTGAGAGTGCTGATAGCTCAGCAGCCTGGGATTCTTCTATGGCTTGTTTTAAGGTTAGATCCCCTTTAGCTAGTAGTCGTCTTTGCAGCTTGGGGTCCCTAACTCCACAGACCAGCTGATCTAACAGCATATTTTCAAGGTAATCCCTGAATCCGCAATGTAAGGCAGCTGTTCGTAGTGCTACCATGTAGTCACTAATGGTTTCTCCCTCAGTCTGGATGCGCCTTCTGAAGGCATGGCGTCTGGCAATTCTAGAAGGCTTAGGGGAGTAATGGTTGGAGAGAATTTCTTGCAGTTCTTCTCAGGGAATAGTCTTAATAGATTGTGGGGCCAGTAATGCTGTTGCGGTGTCAAATACCATGGCTCCGCAAAAGATTAGGAAATAAGACTTTTTTCTATGGTCAGAAATATCAGTAAGGTCTATAGCATCTAAAAAGCAGTCAAACCGGTTCCTGTATGATTCCCATGTCTCTGCCGTCGGTCTGAAGGGCGGGAATGCAGGATTCGAAGTCATCTTTCCCTCAGCTGTGCTGCTTCTCCTGAGGCAATTTAGAAATCGCGCTTCGTGAACAGTGATAGCAACTCTGTAGCAATTTCAGCTCTTGGTTAGTGATTTCGCTCTTTGTCCTTTTGCCTGGCTTGCCTTTATTTAGGATCCCATCCTCGTCACCAGTGTTGTAGAGCGGCGGTAATCACTTAGGCAGACACCCAAGGCAAAGGTTCAGCTCTAACTTTATTTAGAAATAAAGGGTTACCGCTACTGCCGCTCTAACACGGCAGCCAGCTGGAGCGGCAACAGCTGATGCCGTTTGACAGTTCCTTTTATAGCCGGCTGTCAAACGGCATCAACCAATGGGAAAGGTCCATGCTTCCCGCTTAAAGCACGGACCTGAGTGGAAACTGTAGTCAATACATAACAGTTTGGATGATTTTCCTCAAATACATGAACTATAACTTCTTTACCAATTAGCTTAATTTGATTCTTTCTAATCTAGTTTCAGAATTTGTGCGGAAAACATGTTTTAAGTCATATTTATGCAGAAACATTGTGAATTCAAAATGGTACACAAAATTTTAAGCACCTCTGTAGCTATCTTTTTTAAAAAATGACATAATTTGTCCTCAGGTTATTTGTAGAATTTGAAAGAAGCTTCATCTTTTTAAATATTGCTGTCATCTTCTGCTAAATCAAAAAATTGCAACTTTTCCCATGCCAGACAGCCTTGAAGTCAAATTAAGATTCCTGATGACTACAAATATATCCCTATAATTATTTTGGTCACAATATGTGCATCCATTGCTATTGTTAACCATGGCAAGTGTTTTTTTTTTTTTTATGACCATCTGTTTTCCTAGTGATTTCCCCTACAAGTATTTTGAGATAGGTAAATGGTAAGTTAGGTTTGTTCATCACAATCTATGGAGTGTGAAATAAGATGGCCTCTAGAAGTGTGCATCATCCAAAGCAGGGGTCTCCAACCTTGGCAACTTTTAAGACTTATGGACTTCAACTCCCAGAATTCCTCAGCAAAGCTGACTGAGGAATTCTGGGAGTTGAAGTCCATAAGTCTTAAAGTTGCCAAGGTTGGAGATCCCTGATTCAAAGGCCATTGAGATGCTGAAGATCTGGATTAATTCCATTCTTTCTTTAGGCCTACCTGCTTCCTTTACTCCGTTGACTATAGCCTCCAGACGCACAAAAAAGCTGTTTTTTTTTTTAATCCAGCCTAATTTATTGGGGGAGGAGGGAGACTTTCAATGTATTTTTCTAAAAGTTGTTTGGAATCTCGGAGAAACTGGGTCGAAATTCCAGGTAAAAGCCCAAACCCTGGCAGCAGATCGGAGCTTAAACGGAAGGCGATTCAGTGCTTGTTCGTTTCAGAGTTTATTTACAGCCCTTGTATCCTATTTCGCTTTCAGGATGAATCTGGGATACAGCTAAAATCCAGACTTGAGAAAGACGAATAAGATAGCTACATAATCCGACGCCTAGAGCTGCTTTCATCTTCGCTGAACTTAGGTGGCTCAAATGCCTACGCAGCTTCTCGCGCCCGGCTTCGCAGGGGCTGAAAAACGGATCGAGAGCTTCCATCTCCTCGCGATCTCTTACCCTCCCCGGTGATTTCTTTATAAATATTGTTAAAGGGCAGAATTGGGAGACGTCACCGCCGCGTATCTCGTCGTATTCCGGGGAGGAGTCCTTCCCCATTGGCCGTAGAGAAGGGCCAATCACGAATCCGCGGAAGGAAGCCGAAGCGTAACAGAAGGCTGGCTAGCTAGCTCCGCCCATTGGAGTGGCCCACGATACCCTGAGAAAAGAGGTTGGGTCGTAGCTCTGATAGCTGGCGGGAAACTCGCGTTTATTCTGGTGCTGTGATCTGGTGAGCAGCGAGGGGGCTGGGTGGAGCGATCGACTGACAGAGTCAGGACGGGGGGACAATTCGGAGCTCCAACGTCGGCTGAAGGGAAAGGCGATTCAGCGTTGAGGGCGCGTGGTTGGGACTTCCGCGCGCGGGAGGTTGGGGAGGGGATAGCGAGCGAGCGCAAACGTCGCTTCCAAATTGATGCCCTGAAGATCAGTTGCTCAGTTAAAGCAGGGCTCTCCAACCTTGGCAACTTTAAGCCTAACGGACTTCAGCTCCCAGAATTCCCCGGCCAGCTTTCTGTGAGTTGAAGTCCGCCAGCTTAACGTTGCCAAGGTTGGAGAGCCCTATATTGAAGAGTCGGAAAGCTAGATCGGTGAAAAGTGCGCTTTGGTTAAAATAGGAGGCGGCGGTTCTTGTCTAAGGAAGTGCGCTTTTTTCCTCGTTTGTCAAGCGAGTCCTTGTTCTGTGTGGTTTGGTAGCAATGGACAGAATACTGACTCTGCTAACCTAAAGAGAGAGAGAGAGAGAGTAGCCCGTTCAAGTGGAGCTCCTTCCTCCTGCGATTCTGCAACCGTGCGTGAAGATGTTTACGGTTAGGTGTAGCTAGCAGCGTCAAGATATTCCAGAAGCAACTCGCAACGATGCGATCCGACATGACCGATAGCGGGGCATGTTGGGAATTGTAGTTCGAATACCTGGGCAGTTGCAGGCTGCTCGTGTCAAATTGTTTTTGAGATTGCCTCTTCTTTTTTTAGGCCATATATCATGCCTTCATTCAGATTAAATTCTTTTTATTTCTACCGAGTACTATGATTGTGGGCTTGCTTAATTGAACACAACTTGTTGAAAAGTAGGATACCCACAATCCTGCTTTCTTTTATTGGAAGTAAATCCCATTTAACACAGGAAGGCTTAGTTTTGAATAGGTATTGTAGAGGATTGTATTACAGACAGTCCTCTTGATTTAGAACTTCGTTTAGTGACTGCTCAAAGTTGGCACTGAAAAAAGTGACTTATGACCGGTTTTCACACTTGCAGCATCCCTATTGTCACGTGATCAAAATTAAGAAACTTGGCAACAGGTATGTATTTATGATGGGGGTCATGTGATTACTTTTTGCAATGTTTTGACAAGCAAAGTCAATGGGGAAGCTGGATTCACTTACCCGTGGTACTGATTTAAAAACTGCATGGAATCACTTAACAACTGCCACCATCGGCCTCCCGCCTGCCAGTGCGCTCCCACAGGGTGGGCCTCCTCGTGGTGCCGCCGGCTGGACGATGTCGGCTGGCAGCCCCGAGAGTGCGGGCCTTCTCTGTGGGAGCACCCGCCCTTTGGAACGAACTATCTACGGAGATGCGAGCCATTGCTGACTTGCGAGCCTTCCGACGCGCACTAAAGACCCACCTTTTCCAGCAGGCTGGTCTGGCCTGATGTTATGAGAAGGGTTTTAAATTTTTAACTAAATTTTTAAATTTTTAACTAAATTTTTAAATTTTTATTGGATTTTATTAGCTTCATAGTTTTTAATTCAACCATTTATTTAATAACTTTTAAATCTATTTTAACTTTGTTGATTGTATGTTTTTTATCATGGTTGTTCACCGCCCCGAGTTTATATAAACTTAATAATAATTAATAATAATAATAAAAAGAAAGGTTATAAAATAGGGAAAAAATCACTTAAGCTGTCTTGCTTAGCAGCAAAAATTTTGGGCTCAGTTGTGATTGTAAATCAAGGACTGCCTGTGATGGCTTTAGCATCATGTTCTATTTCTTTAGTAAGAAATATAACTGCCTACCCTTGTTCCTTTCTAAGTAAATGTGCTTCAGTCATAACATTGGTTTTCATTCTTTTTACACTGATGTGAAAACCAGTCGGAATTTTTGTATTAACATTTGAACAAAATTTTGTAAGTTTGTGTATTGTATTGTAATTCCTAAATCATTGCCATTTCATCTGTAAAGTAGCATGTGGTAATTATAGACATTTTATATATCTTTCTTTCTCTTTAGCAGTAGGCTATAATGTCAGATTGTTTTAACAATAGAATATGCTTGCATATTCTGTGTTTATCCTTAGCTGTCTCTATTTTGCAAGTATTTAATTTTTTGTGCAAAAACTTCAGGTGGCAAAGAAGAATCACTAGAGAGTTCTGCAAAAAAAAGTATAATAAATCTAATCCAATCATAACAATCTGTTATTGATATCAAATTACTGGGAAATATATAGATAAAATATAAAATAAATTTACAATCATTGTGTACCTTAGTCAGATAAGGAAACTCAATCCCTACTTTCAGTGCTATGGCAAATCAGCCTTTTTGATTATTTGACGATATCTATTAATTGCTTTTTTCTCCCTGTTTCCTCCAGATTACACAGGATGACAAGTTGGGCCTTACCACCACAGGCTTACTCACTTAGTCTTCCCATATGTAAGTGAGTCAAGTCATTATCCATTCTATTACACAAATTGTTTTATTGTGTTTTTAACTGCTGAAATTTAACTAGTTTTGAAACTGAGTTTTGTATATTTTGAGGTGTCAAATCTAAGTCTTGCCTTACTCCATTGGCATGTTATGAGGATATTATCTAGAATTCTACATGAGTGCCTTGGATAGCAATATCCATCAAGGAAATTATCCAGTGACTTGTTTAAACATATATTTGTTTTTTCTATTTGTGTTGAGGACCAAGCAAGCTTTTATAAAATCCAAGCAAGCTTTTATACTACTTCTGGTAGTAATAATAATATATAATTTTTCCTGACTTAATATGCATTCTAGATTTAAGTGCTATTCATAATAATAAATTAAACTTATGTGAGATTTGTACTTTGATAGGAATATGTCAACTTATTTTCTTTTTGGCTTAGATACCTTGATATGAGTAATCCAAATATAAAGAGGATTAATGTCCTAAAGGTTAAATTTGTGGCTGATGAAGATGTTCTGCGGCATATCTCTGAGGATGCAGGTATCCTTAGTTGCTTTACTATATTATTATTAGAGTAAGGTGTCTAATTCTGAATTTTCCAGCCGGGTTTCGGGCTTTTCATCGGCCGAGGGCCCAGGGGAGGGGCGGGGGTGTTGCGGTGGTTATTAAGGAGGATCTGTGTCCGAGGGAATCCACTGTTTCTCAGACGACCGGGTGTGAGTCTCTTTTCGTGAAGTTCGGTCCCAGGGTGCAGGTGGGCTTGCTGATCGCATACCTGGCTCCCTGCTATGCGGCATCGGCCCTGCTTGAGCTCCTCGAGGTTATAGCCGGCGTGGCGGTTGAGACCCCCAGGCTTATGGTCATGGGGGATTTCAACCTCCCTTCTGCCGGCGGTACCACGGGGATTGCTCAGGAGTTCATGGCTTCCATGACAGCCATGGGCCTGACCCAGTTAATTCGGGACCCTACTCACGTGGGAGGTCACACCCTGGATTTAGTTTTTGTCTCTGATCAGTGGCAGAGTGGTCTGGGTGTAGGGGACATAATCATAGAACCCCTGTCATGGACAGACCATTCGCTCCTGAAGCTCGACTTCCGTTCCGCACCCCCCGACCGCAGGGAGGCGGGGCCGCTTAAATGGTACCGCCCCAGGCGCCTGATGGACCCGGATAGGTTCCTGATGGAGCTTGGGCCATTTCCCGAAGCTCACACACACGACTCGGTTGAGGGCCTGGTTGCCACCTGGGATAGGGTGGCTGCTGGGGCCCTTGACCGGGTCGTGCCCTTGCGGCCTCTGACCCGGTGCCGATCCCAAATGGCTCCTTGGTTTTCTGAGGAGCTAAGGGAGATGAAGCGCCGGAAAAGACGCCTAGAGAGTAGTTGGAGAGCTAGCCGTTCTGAGTCTGACCGAACACTTCTACGATCTTATATTAAGACGTACTTAGTGGCGATAAGGGTGGCGAGGAGGACTTACCTCTCCACCCTTATTGCATCCGCGGAAAACCGCCCAGCCGCCCTGTTTAGGGTGACCCGCTCCCTTTTAGAGATGGAAGCGCGGGAGGATCCCTTACAGGGACGGGCTGAGGAGTTTTCTAGGTTTCTGCAGGACAAAATCGCTCAGATTCGGGACGAGCTGGACTTCGACTGGGCATCTCCGGGCGGGGGAGCGGGGGTAGATATCGGTGAGGCCATTTGGGTTGAGTTCGACCCTGTTACTGTAGAAGACGTGGACAGGGTGCTGGGGGGACTGAATGCCACCACCTGTTTGTTGGACCCGTGCCCCTCCTGGCTGGTTTTGGCCACTCGGGAGGCGACACGAGGCTGGTTCCAGGGTATTATAAACGCTTCCTTGAGAGAGGGGCTTTTACCTGCCGCCTTGAAGGAGGCGGTGGTGCAGCCCCTCCTCAAGAAACCGTCCCTGGACCCAGCACTGTTATCAAATTATCGTCCTGTCTCCAACCTTCGCTTTGTTGCGAAGGTTGTAGAGAGTGTGGTGGCCCGTCAGCTCCCCCGCTTCCTGGATGAAGCGAGTTATCTTGACCCCCTCCAATCGGGCTTCAGGCCCGGGCACAGCACGGAGACGGCGTTGGTCGCGTTGGTTGATGATCTCTGGAGGGCTCGGGACAGAGGTTGTTCCTCTGTCCTGGTCCTGTTAGATCTCTCGGCGGCTCTTGATACTGTCGACCACAGTATCTTATTGCAGCGGTTGGAGGGGTTGAGGGTTGGAGGCACCGTGTTGCGGTGGTTCTCCTCCTTCCTCTCCGACCGCTCGCAATTTGTGTTGACGGGGGGGCAGAGATCGTCCCCAAGGCCCCTGCTTTGTGGGGTGCCTCAGGGGTCGGTGCTCTCGCCCCTTCTGTTCAACATTTATGTAAAGCCGCTGGGTGAGATTATCCGTGGCTTTGGGGTGGAGTTCCATCAGTACGCTGATGATACTCAGCTGTACATCTCCACCCCGGGCCACCCCAACGAAGCCGTCGAAGTGATGTCCCGGTGCCTGGAGGCCGTGCGGGGTTGGATGGGTCGTAACAGGCTTCGTCTCAACCCGGCCAAAACCGAGTGGCTGTGGTTTCCTGCGCCCAGATACAGCCAGCTTACTCCTTTGCTGGCCGTGGGGGGAGAGGTTTTGACCCCCGTGGAAAGGGCACGCAACTTGGGTGTCCTCCTGGATGTGCGGCTGTCTTTGGAAGAACATATTGCAGCCGTCACCAGGGGGGCTTTTCATCAGATTCGTCTGATTTACCAGTTGCGGCCCTTTCTGGATCTGGGCGCACTTCGCACAGTCACTTCTGCCCTCGTTATCTCCCGCTTGGATTATTGCAATGCTCTCTACATGGGGCTCCCCTTGAAGAGTCTCCGGAGGCTGCAGTTAGTTCAGAATGCAGCCGCGCGGGTGATCTTGGGCGCCCCTCGGGGCGCGCACGTAACACCACTTCTCCGCAGGCTGCACTGGCTTCCTGTGGCCTTCCGGATTCGATTCAAGGTGGTACTGACGGTATTTAAAGTGCTCCATGGCTCGGGACCTGGGTACTTACGGGACCGCCTGCTGCCATCAACAACCTCCCGCCGCCCAGTACGCTCCCACAGGGTCGCCCTACTTGGGGTACCGCCACCTGATCGCTGGCGGCTGGCGGCCCCGAGGGTGCGTGCTTTCTCTGTGGGAGCACCCTCCCTGTGGAATGATCTCCCCCCGGAGATACGAGCCATGACAGATATCCTCTCCTTCCGGCGCGCAGTTAAGACCCTATTTTTTAAACAGGCTGGCCTGGCCCAGTAAGGGTTAAAGGGGTTTTAAGTTAATAGGGTTTTTAAAATTTTAACTCCATTTTTAAACTTTCGGGATACAGCTATATTTATGTTTAATTCGGTTTTAAACTCTATTTAATCTTGTATTCTTGTATTTTAATGTATTTACTAGGCTGTACACCGCCCCGAGTCCCTTTTCGGAGAGGGAGCGGTATAGAAATATGATCAAATAAATAAATAAAATAAATAAATTTTCTAAAAATATTAATAATTTTTGTTGTGCTTATATAATTACATCATTTTAAAAGCAGTGGCTTTTTCTGTACTTGGAGAAATTAAATACCACGATCCTCTGAAAATATGATATGAGAGCAAGATAATGCTGCTGAAGTATTTAGCAATCTTACAAATAGTAAATTAACTTGGATAAAATCTACTTTGGCATTAATGTCATCAGTATCGACAACATTACAACAAAAATACAACTTCACAACAGCACATTATCTTATAGTGTACATATATACTTTGCCTTCAGGAAGTTTTGACAACCGACTTTTCTTACAATATCAACATTGTAATGTTACTTCTTAAAGTAATTGTTTTGTTTTCTTTACATTCTTTTCAAAAATTATACAGCTTTATTTTTCTGGAATGTATAGTTTCCTTGAAAATGATTGGTTTTCATAGACCTACGAAGATTATTTACTGTAACTGTTCATGTATTTTTTCTTAAGCAGTCTTATTGTCTTTTCAGGTCTCAAAGTTCGTAAATTAAGTGTTCCGCGTACACTTGAGATTAAACAATGGATGAAAAATCTGGAGAATAGCTCCGATGATGAAGCACAGGATATTTTTAAAGAACAGGATTATGTGACAGCCTTAGATGTCCAAGGTACTTTGGGAAACACATTTTCACAGCCATCATTATGTGGATATTTACTTCATGTTATATGCATGAAAATATTAAATATTTTGTACATAAATTCCACCAAGAAATAAGACACTCATATTAATCCTTAAAAATAAATGTTTATATTGCTAATAAGATCTAATCTGTTGTTGGGCATTGAACTGCTATAAATCTTTTATTAGTTCCCTCGAAAGCATTCTTCTAAGGGTTAATTGATATGTATATTTTTAGAGGCAATGAGAAATGGTTCCAGTGCAAGCGGTGGTGACATCTTTCCATTCCAAACTCCAAAACACTCTAATAGGATGGCAGAGAAAGGCATGTATTGTGTTTCACGTTCTGTTTCTTTTACATACTGTATATAGGTACTTTTATACATCTGGATGACATGCTTTCTCATGGATTCCTTTAAAAAAAAACAACCTAAATCTGCTCCGAACATACAATCCAAGTCTGTCAGTCCTATGAGTAACAGATTCCATGGATATCTATAAAATACATGTAATTAGTCTGTAGTGTTCACCAGTTTTGTTGGACTGATGAGATTTCATAGCTCTGCTTCACAACACTAGTCTTTTGTTAGTTTATATTGGAGAGCAACCATTTCATTCTGGAAGAGGGATCAAATGAGGAATTAGCACAGACTCTTCACATAAACACAAAAATGCCTTTGAATCTTATCTAGTCTTTCTCAGGTGAATTTGTCTGCAAAAAGTTCTGTGAAATTGGCATAGAACAATAAAGCACCTAGCTTGAACTCTACATGAGGGTCTGGTCATTTGTGCCTGACAGCTTGATAGCTTGTTTCTAAAAGTTTGCAAAATTCTAAATATCGCATGTATCACAACATTGCTGTGGGTAATTTACAGTTTGAAAAACCAGGAAATTCTATCCAAGTTAAAACTTGTATGATAAAATCAAATAAAATAGCATAAAATTAACAAGATAAAAGCACACGAGAAACTAAGCAGCAGCACAAGTTAAAGCCAATTATATAGTTTGCGAAAAGATCTTCATTTGATGTCAGAGATATGTTAATGTGGATACCAATTCAGCCTCTTTGGGGAGAAAAATCCATAAATGGGGTGACACTCCAGAAGAGGTGTTTGTAAAAGAATTATTTTGTTACTACTAAAATGTTTCTACAAAATAAAGGACTGTTTAGGGAACCAAAGATTTTGAAAATCAAGATCAGTAAAATGTGTACAAATAAATAAATTGGTAGGTAATAAGTAGCAATATCCTCCCTGCCCTGGATATTTCTTGTGTTAGAATCATATTATTTATTGTTGCTCTGGTAATAACTAGATATTGAATACATTTGTGCATGGTACAGAGTCTATGCTGTCCTTTTGTGTATTTAAGTATTATTTGCAAGTTGCTTTAATTGGATATTTTTTTTATTTTTAAAGTTTCTGAGCTAATTCAAAATTCAGCAAAGAATACAAGGCAAAACAGTTTAAAGAAGCTTGAGGAGAAAACAAACACTCCAAAAATCAGCAGTAGTAAGTTCCGTTAATAGTTTTTAAAATGTTAAATATTTGATTAAAATAGGGAATTACACAGTTTGCTTTTTTTAAAAAGTCATTCTAATGAAATGAGGTAGACAATAATATGTATTTTATGTTGCATGTATTTGTTGCTTAGCTGTGAACTTACAATACAGAATTTGTCTTACAATTGTTCTAAAATGGAAAATAAATTGATTGCTGAGTAGAGAGGTACTATCCCTTAATAAATGAATGCCAAAATAAGGGTGTAATTTCCATCTAATCATATCTCATATAATCATTTATTAAACTTGTATGGTGTCTGATTCTCAACAATTCTGGGTGTTGAGTAAAATACTAAGTATTGATATAAATTCAGTTTTTGTTATCAAGCCAGTATGATTTTGTGTCTATAAACATGATGAAATTTTGCTACACTGTCTAAATCCTTTCATTGCATTAATGATTTAATCATCAATTGCTTTATTTTGCTCCATCTGCTGTAGATTGTTGGGTATTGTGGTGAGTGACCATAATAAAGATGTGTATGTATGTACATGAGTGCCCAACTTCATTGTGAATATTTAACAAAAATTGGGGAAATGTTCATAGTAACAGCTTAAAAGGGCATTTGGGAATTCTGCATATATGATTATATACTTCCTACTATACTAATTATTCTATATTACTAAATGATTATCGATATGCTGATATCAAAGACTCCATACTTTAGTATCATTTCCATTATGTGCTTTCCAATTGCAGAGTGGTAATAGATTGCAATGTTCATAATTAGATAACTATGGAACAAATGTTGAAGAAATGCAATAGATTAATAACTTCATCTCAGAAGAAGCTAGTATCAAATCCTACAGATTTGCTGATTCTTATGCTCCCAAATTCCTTTCTGAACTAGCAGCATATAAACTTAAATTTATTGTAACAATATTTAAAGGCTGGGTTATCTACAATTCAGATAAACTATTAGTAGTATAGAATTTATATAGGGAAGACATTGGCAATAGACTTACTTATCAAGGCAAAAAACTCCAATAGTAAAAAATTACTATTGACAACTTTAGTTATAAAAAAGACATAGTTTGGTTCTTACTTATTTACAAGCACAGTGAGGACAAATGTGTACATACTACATTTTAAATTAGGCTGAATCTCTGGTTTTAGCTGAAATATACACTAAAAAAATACTGTGATGCACTTGAAATTGTGCCAAAACCCATGATAATTATATGTAATCATAATCCGTGATTCAATTTTTAATTTTCAGAATGTTCTTCAAGCAAAGACCAGGAAGACGTGAGTGAAATTTTTGGCTCTTAAAAATATCAATTGTGATTGATGTAAACTTGGAAAATTGAGCTGCTTATGCTGACAATGTATTATTTTCTATCTGAATAAATATATTTTCAAATAGTTTAACTATGTATTCAGACTTAAAGATACCTTTCTGAAAATTATATACATCCTCTCTCCCATTTGCTACTACTGCCATTGCCACTGCCAGACTGCAGAGCTGAAAGGTTGGGGGATCACAGTACTAAGGAAATCAGATACATATGTGATTTCCATTCCGATGAACTGATAATATTATATATAAACAACATCCATATATTTGAAAAAAAATGATCAGCCTTTTTGACTGAGCAAGGAGACTGCACTTAGAAGCAAATTTTATTTTTTTTGTATTTAGATGGTTATTTTGTTAGGAAATATAATATTTAGATATGAGATGTTGTTTGGGAATGGGATTTAATATACTTGCTATTCCTTACAGACTAAAAGAAATGATTTATTATCAAAATTATCTTACCGGACTCGGAAAAGAATGACAGGTAAGAAATACCATGTTTCTCAGAAAACAGAACCCACCCCAACAATAAGCCCAATTCTAATTTTTGGGGGGTGGGCCTAATATTACCTCTATCCCAAAAATAAGCCCTGGGGATGGGCATGGCTGGCACGAGTGGCAGCATGGGCATGGGGGGGCCAAATGTTCGGCTGCAGAGAGGGGCGAAAGTTATTCTGCGCTGAAGCAGAGGCATTCTGAGCCTTCAGCATATCCCAGAATTGCAATGCTGAAGATTCGGAATGGAGCCTTCTGCGTTGCAATCCTGGAATACACTGAAGGCTCGGAGTGGAGCCATTTTCATGAAAGGCAGGAAAATGGGAAGGGGGAATTTTCCTGCCTGCCATTCTTCCCTCAGTCTGTGCTAAGTTTGTGCAATAGCTCCTTTTGATTACTACAGAAGCGGCCTGGTAGAGAGACAAGGGAGTGAATGGAGCCCTTTCAGCTGCTAAAGAAGTGGTCCATTGGAGAGGCAAAGCATGTGGGCCGTTCCTTCGGATAGAAGTAGCCCAGTGCCTGGGCGAGGCGTGTGGGGGCAAAATTAAGACACCCCTTGAAAAGACGGCCTAGGTGTTTTTTCGGGAGTCTAAAAAAACTAAGGCCCTGTCTAATTTTCTAAGAAACACGGTAGTAGTTGTAGCTAATACAATTTGTGACATTATGAGATATTTCTCCTATAATTTGCTTTCCAATTCCAGTCTTTTGAGATTTCTAGTGAAGGAGCTTTCCACAGTCCTGGCTTAATATTTTATTACTAAATCTAAAATATGAATACTGCTGGTCTCATGAGAAAATTACTGTTTTCTATTCTGCAGTATCATACATCAAGACAATGTTGGCTGTAACAACAGCCATATGACAGTCATAGCTAAAATGTAGTTTACAACTGCATTGAGTTCCATGAAAACTAGGCCAAAAGTATATAAAATATAGCCACAAACTCACATATGAGGAACAGAAGTGAAAACGTCTGAGAACACAAGAGCTCTGTTGAATCAAATTAAAAATCTATCTTGTCTAGCATTCTGTTCTTCCCTTCACAGATTGATGAGAAATCAATAGCCTTATTGTACTCTTGTTTTCCTAGCAAGTGCTACATGGGTTACAACCACTTGTTAAGCGACTGTTCAAAGTTACAATAGTGTGGAATGGGGAGAACTTATAACTGGTCCTGAAAGTTGTGGCCATTGCAGTGTCCCCACAGTAATAGGGTTATGATTTGGGTACTGGCAACTGCTTTGCCATTATAACAGTTGCAGTGTCCTCCAATCATATGATTGACATTTGCAATCTTCCTTGTTGGCTTCCCAAATGTAAGTGAGGAAACCAGCAGGAAGTTACAAAGTTCCCATTGCTTTTTTGCCCACCTGCACAGTGTAATGTCCACCTGCAACACCAGCCATCAATAATTCTTACCTGGACTACCAGCTGACGTCGCGACAAGACCAGAAGCAGTGAACGGAGGTCTCCGTTCCTGTGCTGGCTTCTCGCCGTTTGTGAGCTCCAAACGGAGTCAATAGCCGCCTTGTAGGGGTGGCGAAGCAAAGGAGAGGCGCCCAGTGAGTTTCCGGGGGAGAACGCAATTTCCCCGTAGAAACCCCGAGCTTGCTCTCTATGCCACGATGGAGAGAAGAGCGACCAAGATGGCCACTACAGAGTTGGGACAACCAAGGAACATCTAAGCGCAGTGCTGGAGTGGAGACAGGGAACGGTGTTCAGAGAAGGGTGAGAAGAATTTGTTTTATTTTTGCCTATTCAAAAAAGACTATAACAGAGAAGATTAAAGAACTGAGTTAGTGGCGATTTGGAAGAGGGAAGAAGAAATAGGAAACAGAAAGAGCTTAAACTTTTAAAATCTTAAAAGCAGTAAATTTGGAAGAACACTAATTCGGAATTGGCAGTCAGACAGGATTTGGCATTGGAAGGCTTTAATTTGAATGCTGGAAATGTTCTAAAAAATATTTCATTTTTTAAAACAAAAATTGTGAAGCTAATTTAAAGAAACAGGAAAAGAGTGGCAGTGAAACTGAACTAAAAGCGCCACTTGCTGATGAAAGAAAAATCCTGCAGATCCCTTCAAACTAACAATTTAATCAAAAGAAGTTGTTAAAAAGGAATAAAAGAAAGACACTAAGATTCCTAGAAGTTGAAATGTATTATAATTAAAGAGCAAGAAACATAAGAGGACATTACCCTTGGAATTATTGCTGACTTGGATTGATCAACTGAATAGAAAGATCTGAGAATATTGATATTAAAAAAGAGATTGGTTCAAATAAAATAAAATTTATTGGATACTGGACAATTGGGATAATACAAAGATGACTGACTTATGTAAAGAAATAAAGATGGACCTTCGAGCCATGAATGAGTTGTGGGACAGAATGTTGGATTTATTTACAAAAATACAGAATACAGAGAAAAATTTGGAAATGGCGATGGTAGTATGGTAGTAATAGTAGGAGGAGGAGGAAGGGGGAGGAGCCAGAAGAAAGAGAAACCAGTGAAACGGAACAAAAAGAACAAATTATGCAAAAGAAGAAAAAAATTGAATTTGAAATGTTTATGATAGATGTAATAAAGGGAGGGAATACTGAGATTGGAATGCTGATAAATGAAATGGCTAGGAAATTATAGAAAGGAGATCAGAAGTGGGTGGGGAAAAACTTCGAGAACTGGGAGAAAAAATATCAAATTGATTAAGAATAGAGGAAGGATTAGGGAGAAAAGACAAAAGATGACAGAAAATGGCAAAGAAACGACGAATTAATATAAAAGAGAGAATTAGAGACAATGGTTAGAAATGGAAAAGAAGGGGACTCCACATGAAGAGGTATTTTAGTGGTAAAATATATAAAATAGATTTTGAGGAGTTTGGACTAAGAACTAGAATAAGAATAATCAAAATTGAATAGACATGACAATAAGAATTTATAATAGATTAACCAAGCAAGACAAATGTTTATGGAAGTAAAAGTGATTAATATTTAAGATATGAAAAGGAATACTATGGAATAGACATAATTATATGGTAGGATAATATTTTAAATGAATTATATATTTTTATTTTACATATATAAAGTAGTGAGATTATAATGTTATAATATTGATACAATTGGCTATAAGAAAATATATTTGTGTAAAAATGAGATGTTAGAGGGAAGGGAATACATAGAAAATAAAATATATGCAATAGTAGCAAATGTAATATGGGTGGGGGACACAAATTGGGGATAATATAAATTAAGATGAAATTTTTAATGGTCAATGAATGGTATGAATAGATTAAATTGTAAACATGAAGAGCATAAGAAATACAAGACTAAGGAAGTTAGAGATTGATTAGAATGGTTTTAATAAATTAAATATTTTGTTATTCACTTACACAAAGTAATGAGGATATATTGTTATATTGTTGGTTAAAGAAAATAAGATGGAAAATATACTTGTGCAAAAATTAGGAGAGACACAGAAAATAAAATATATGTAATAATATTGGAAAGGGGATTTAATAAGGGATAATACAAATTAAGAGGAAACTTTGAATGATTAATGAAATGATATGAATAGATTAAACTGTAAATATGTTGAATATAAATATACGATCAAGGAAGATAGAGAGTGATTGACTGATATAAAATAATTTATGAGAATATAAAGAAGAAAATTTGGTAACAGGTAATGATGTGAGGTTAGAAAGCTGTATCAGTGATTATGAATATGACTGATTTAAAAAGTAAAACACCTTAAAAAATAAAAAAAACTTTTTCAAAAAAAATTCTTGCCTGTCAGCCTGCTTGCCTAACACTCCTGCCTCTTCCCATGTTACGATCATGTGAAGTTCTCATTTAATGACCCACACAGTCTTGGGGTTATGATAGTAAACTAAGCAATGTGGGTATGTGATGTCACTTTTATGACTGCATCACTTAGCAATGGAAATTCTGGTCCCAGTTCCATCCTAATCCAAGAACTACCTGTATTCTTATCTATTTTTTCCCTTTTAGCCTTAAACATGTGCTCTGATAGTGAAAGTGATTATTCTGCTTCAAATTCTGAAGAAGAGGAGGAGGATGCTTGCTTGGTATCTGCTGATGAAGCTGTTCTTCCAAAAACCCCAATCAGATCCCAAACCTCTTCTGTTCCACCTAGCAAGGAAACATCTACTAAGAAGCTGAAAAGATGCATTTCTGTAAGCATGCTCAGAGTTCAGTTTGTTTCCAGGGTACGAGTACAATATAATGTCTTTTAGAAGCAATTTTTTCTGTGCTCAAAAATAAATCAAACACATTTTTCCTCTGAGTAGTTTTGAAAAAGTGTTCTGTTGCAGTTTAATTTATCTAGCTTTAAATTCTGGAGTCAAATTTGCTAAATGCTCTCCACAAAGTTTCGTTTAGTGTAAGTTCTTGGTTTACCTTCCTAATTATATCCCTAAGTGAAATAAGTTGTATCCTTATAGCAAAGTAATTTCTACTCTGTGCAGGATTATCTTTTCTGTAGTGTATATAAAAACGTTTAACAAAAACTAAATTTAAACACGTGGGAAAAGAGTAAATCAATAAAGATGGAATGGAAAGAAGTTTGCTTTTTTATATTTCTATAAGTGAAAATATAACATGCAAAATATTTGTTTTTAATTACTGTATATACTTGTAGATAAGCCAAGAATTTTAGGTTTCAAAATACATCCAAAAAAATGGTTTTAGCTTACCTGGAGATGGACTTATGCACAAGTATGCTAATACTTTTTAAAAATACCTGTATATATTTGTAGATAAGCCTATTTGTGGATAAGCAAATCCTTAAATTTTTAACCAAAATAGCATGAAAAATTAATCACTTGTGGATAAGTTAGTTGTAAAAATTAAAACACAAAAATGTTGAAGATCAGCATATCTTCAGGTGGCACATTTTTATGATATTTTGGTTAAAAATAATTGGTCAGCTTACTTAAGGAAGGGTTTATTCATGAGTATATATGGTATGCTATTAATCATTAGAGGGAATTTAGATTGATTTCAATATCCTGTTTTCTATAATAAAGTTTTGCACTTTATTAATCAGTTCTCAGCCATCAATTTATTTCTCAATTAATATTGCCAGAAGATAATACTTAATTATTCTTCTGTTTGTTATCAGAGCAATTTGGTAGAAGAGTATTTTGAAGCACACAGTAGTTCTAAAGTTTTAACCTCTGATCGAACATTGCAGAAGTTGGAGAAAAAAAAACTGGATCAGGTACAGTATGTACTGAGAATGAGATTTATCAGGATTCACACAATATTCCAAACCACCAGTCATAGTTTACATACTGCATAATGTTGTATCCTCTGTGTAGTTAAGTTGTCACTTTGTTTGATCTTGAAAAGCTAAACAATGGACTTGGTTAGTTAGTACTTAGATGGAAAAATCCCAGGGCTATAAACTAGTTTTGAAATTTTAAAAATTTTTCTGAAAGAACTGGGTGGCAAATAACTTGTACATGGTTTGCCAGAGAAAGTACATATATTGTAATTATCTATGATTTCTATAGGAACTGAAAAAATTCTTTTTAAAAATTTATTACCTACTGCAAATTCTAGCTCATGAAATTTTTGAAAATATCTGTGTTGTAATCAAGCAACTTTTTCTTTTCTTTCTCTGAGTTGATTTTGACTTGATAACTGCCTGGATGAGTCCTTGCAGTTTTCTTGGCAACATTTTAAGAAGTGATTTACTATTACCTTCTTCTTGGGCTGAGAGAAAGTGACTAGCCATGAAAAGCCAGCTAGGTGATCTTGGTCAGTCAATCTATGTCAGTGCAGCTCACTTCACAAGGTTGTTGGTTTGAGGAAAATAGGAGGAGGAAGGAATGTTGGCTATGTTTGCTACCTTGAGTTATATGTAAAAGTAATAAAGGAGGATATAAATAAATATATCAAAGGCAAGACTAGAATTCACGGTCTCTCAGTTTCTAACCTGCTTTAAATACTACCCTAAACTGGTTCTCAATCAAGCAGCTTACAAGCTTCTGATATAGTAAAATTTTAAAAAAAAATATCAGTATCATTATCTAAACACAAGGAGATATTCCTTCAATTTTTTTATAGCAATGTTTCCAATCTTACTGTTTTTTAGATCAGAATTCATCAATTTGATCCAGTCCCTTTCTTCATCATGCCATTCCAAAATTCTCTGAACCATGCTGTTCTGGGGCAATTCAACAGACTCTAGGTTAAAAAGTATCCCAAACATTCTGTGCCCAAATCTATGAGTTTTGCCCAATGCTATATATAAATTTCAATTATTTGGATTCCTTATTTGGCATAGGAATTTCTGAGAATTCAGAAAATTGTGTGCCTGCATCATTGAAGTAGTGTCCAGTGTTTTTTCCTAAGCTACTAGGAAAGTACACATTTGAATCAAAGATGCAGTCAACATACCCACTTTGAAGCACATTGTTCTCCACTAGCATCTGCTTAACTCAAAGACACATATTTTGCTGGAATCACAGGAGTAATGTATGAGTCCAGCATGCAACTTTTCTAAGCATACATGCCTGCCTCTCATGTGAAACACCTTCATGTCTTTAAAAGGCTGTATATTCCTTTTTGTATGTTTATCACACATTTTGCTGTAATTCTAAAAAACCGAATAACAAATAAAAATTAAAAATACAACAACAAGCAAGCAAAAATAGACATTCCAGAGAGCATCAGCTCCCAAATGCTCCATTTTCAAAAACTCCCAGAAGGCCACTTGAGAAGAGGCCATTCAAGAGGGGTGGTTTAATAAAAAAAAAAATACTCCTGACCTTCTCAAAATATAGGACAACCACACTTTTCCCAGCATGCAATATGGTGACTCTGTAAATTGCTTAGAGAGCACTGTGAAGTGGTATATAAGTCTAAGTGGTGTTGCTATGATGAAAATGGTTGAGCCAATTCTTCTGGAGGGATCAGTCCTAAAAGTAACTTGGCACCAAGTCATAAAGCACTTCATAGGTTAAAGCAGTTTCAATTGCATTCTATTAGTCTTTAGCCCTTTTTGAACTGGGTGATGGAGAAGGAATTGGAAAATTCTGATAATGGAGATCATTCTGTTCAAAGCCTTTTTATCAATTAAGAACTTTTTCATTATATCATCAAATAGAAATTTACTGATAAGTCCTTTTTTTTTGCAATTAATCTAAATGGTCTAGGAATCTCTACAAAATCTCTTGAACAATGTACCTGTTGCTTTTGCTGCTGAACGGGAAAAGTTAATGAAACAATATGAATCCCTCTTTTACAAATGGATGTTGCAACTGCAGTAAGTATCCCTTATATTTTAGGAGTTTGCAATCCAGCGAATAAATTGAAATAAATTCCCATAGCTATGCTTTGAAATCATTATGTTTTTCTATTTGTGCACACCACAATCACCTGGACTCTAAGTATTATTATATATAATAACCATACACTAAAATGTCCATGGTAAAAATTAAAATTCAGAAAGTCACAAAAGCAGATTTAAGCAAAATTCTCCAAAATCATTAATAGTTATTCCAATAATTTAGTAGCATCATCCTGAGCCTTCACAGAACTTTCAGAACAAATCTATTTTTTAATAGCTTCTGTGGAATCTTTGGTGTTCTCTGAACTTAGTTGTTTGTTTGCAGAGGTTTCATCACCCTACTAGGTAACATAATCGGTGTGAATGAGTTTGTTCTCTCTGTTTATAGACATTAGTGGAGATTTATCAACATGCAAATTTCTCCCGTTTGCATGCTTTCTGAAAAGTTTGATGTCTGTATTTCAACCATGAGCTGCATACATTCTCTTCTATTGGAACCACATAGGGCATCAAATGCTTCAGAAAGCACACACATGGGAGAAATTTGCATGTAGGCAAACTTCTACCAAGGAATTATTTCTGCATGAATGCCCATAAATGGGAGAAAAACCCATACACACTCACACTATGATGTTATCTAGTCAAGGTGAAACTTCTGAGAGCAAACAACCAACCTCAGCATCAAGGACTGCACAGTTCAATCCTGAGCTACGTATAGTCAGTTAATAGCTTATAGAAAATAACTACAGGTAATCAACTCAAAGATAACAACAGCAGAGAAAATAACGATTTAATGACCAGTTTTCATACTTATGGCCTTTGTAGCATCCCCATGGTCACATGACAAAAATCCAGGCACTTAGCAACTGACTCATATTTATGACAGTTTCAGTGTTCCAGGGTCCTGTGATCACCTTTTGTGATCTGGCAAAGTCAATGGGAAGCCGGATTGCTTAATAACAGTGTTACTAACTGCAGTAATTCACTTAACATTTGAGGCAGAAAAGGTCGTAAAATGGGGCAAAACTCACTTAAACAACTGTCCTGCTAGCAATGAAAATGTTGGGCTCAATTATGGTTGTAAGTAGATGACTCCCTGTAACAATGCTGAGTTTAATATTCACTGAGATACTTTTCCAAATTCAAAAAAGTAAATGGAATGAAATAGATTCAATGCTGAGCAAATTCTACTCATATTCTATATTGATTAAATATAGAAAACGTATCCATCTGAGGTCAGTAAAACCCACATTGTTGGGGGCAATAGGCTGACTCTGTAAACCTCTTAGAGAGGGCTGCAAAGCACTGTGAAGTGGTATATAAGCCTAAGTGCTATTGCTATTCAAAATACTGAATTTTTTTCCTATTAAAGACAAGCTTTTGCTATTAAGAAAATACATAATTAAGATAGGAAATCGGGATAGGCAATTAGCAGAAAACTTGCATATCTTTGTTGACAGTTTGTATGATTAGAAAAAAACTGTATACAACTGATAGCCAAACTGAAATCCTAGATCCTTTTTTAAAGAAAAATCTTCAGTTGCTGAGTGGTGTTCAGAAGTAAACACAACAAACTTTGCATCCCTCTCCATTTTTAGAACAATAAGTTCTTGTGATTAGCCTAAATATTTTCAGTACATCATATTGCACTGCACTTTGTTTTGTCATATTTAAGAACTTTTTTTTCTTTATTTCTTACAGCCTTGGGTTCAATATTGTGCTATACGGATTAGGTTCAAAAAGAGATCTTTTGGAGAATTTCCGTGTTTCTCTTCTTCAAGATTCTGTACACCTTGTTGTAAATGGATTCTTCCCCAACATTAACATAAAATCAGTAAGCAAAAACATGGCTGGCTTTGATCAGTTAACAAAAGCGTTAATACAAAATGCAGTAGTATAGAGAGAAGGATTTTACAGGTAGTCCTTGTTTCATTTAGTGTCGGTTTCACATTTATGATGGTGATGAAAAAGTAATTGTACAGCCAATTCTCACATTTATGACTTTCTCAGGTCTGTAAAGAAAGGGAAAGCTGAAATAAGTTCATAAGCATTGTTGCAGTTTCATTCAGCAACTGTTTCACTTAATGACTGAGTTGCTGTAGTGTAGCTAATAGCGGTCACTCAATGAAGACTAACTGTACATTTCTCATTTCTCTTTTCTGCACTTAATCCTAGAATATGATGGCTGAATTCTGACAACACAGCTAAATTACATTTTGCTGTTTGTAATTTACAGTGTTTTGTGATCCAGCCAGTTGTAGTTTGTCTAGTAAACCATAGTTAAACCATGGCTTAGAATATTGTGAGAGTATAGCTAGTCAAACTGCATTGTGGACTTAGTTTGAGTGCAACTTTTTAATGTATAGATTCCACTTGCAAGGAAAAGTGAAATATTAGGAGCAAACTGGATTAATTTGAAACACAGGAACTACTTGTCTATGGAGGTTCTCAATCATTCAGGTCATAGTTGCCCAACAGGTGATTTTCCAAAACGCAACTAGACTTCGTTGGTTTTTTCCTTGAAAATTGTTCCTTCAGAATTGAAGGATCTTCTTGGATGAGAAGCAAAACATTTTCAAGGAAAAAGCCAAGAAAGTCCAGTTGCCTTTTGGAAAAGTACCTTTTGGACAGGAACTACTTGTTCTTATTGTCCATGGAGTCAGCCTTGACTCTTGATGATTAACAAGTCCCTGCACTTTTCTTGACAACATTTTTGGATGTAGTTTTGCTAGGACCTTCTTCCCAGAACCCAAACGGGCTCTCATAAAAACTGCAACCTATGAAATCTTCTTTTGCTTATTATCTTTTTATATGAAAAATATTTCTATGTTTTGTGAGAGTTTCTACTATAATTTCACTTTCAGTACAGGAATGTTATAATTTATTCAAGTAGATATAATGGTCAAAAGTTTGTTTTTAGTTCAGATTTAATTCTTTTGAGAATCTTTAAAAACAAAGTGTTAAAAGAAGACGGTGGCCTACCATTTTTCTGTGTCAGATTTTGAATTCTATAACAGAAGAGGTGTTGAATCACATGGGTACCTTTCGTAGCCCCCAGGACCAGGTGGACTTCATCCTAAAAAGTTTTAAAGAAGGTAAACTATATGGATCGTCATTCTACAAGGTTATGTATACCTCCCATAAACATTCTTAATATATTGTGACTAATGATCTGAGGTGATTTAAATTGCATTTAATAGAGAATATTTAGAATTTGTGAGACTTGATTCAGTAGGTTTTGAAATAATACAGTTTGCTGCTTTGGAAGGACAGATTTTCTGGCAATAGAGTTTGAATCCCCAAGCTCCTCCCGCCCTTTCCCCCAATGTTAGGAATCATGAAGCAAAAATCTTTACAGCATTTCTAGATTTCTATCTCAGAACTTTTCTGGAAAACTTTTATTTCAAAAAGTAGCATTTTTTTCCACGTAAGCATAAATAATTCCAGACACAAATCCTGTAACCATTATTTATATAGTCTGGTATATATATATATATTTATTAAATTTTTTAAAATATATGTAAGTTTTGAATACATGAACAGTGTGGCATCGGGGTTTAGTTAATTTTGATACAAAATAATAGTGATACTATTGATAATCTTAATTACCTTAATCATACTCACATCATTATAGTAACATAAATATAACATTTTAAAAAGTTAACATTTTAGTATTTGCTCCACCATGTATATAATCATTCATTATTTAATTGTTCAATATTTTAATACACAATACTAATAACCATGATAATGTTGTTTAAGTTACATATTATAATCATCTTTCAACTTCTATTTCTTTTTCCCCCCTTTATTTGCCAGATGTTTCCTCGGAACTGTATCTTCTCATCCACAACTTGGACAGTAAGATGTTAAGAGGAGATAAAAATCAGCAAATCCTAGGACAATTGTCTTCGCTTTCCAATGTCTACCTCATAGCATCTATTGATCATATTAATGCACCACTCAGTAAGTTACTGGGTTTTTCAAACAGTGTATGTTGTATGTAAATTTATCATAAATGCTAGACATTACTACAAGGTCCCCTTGTGGTACAAGTGTAATTCATCTTAGGACTGTTTTTTATTCTGCGTATTACCAATGATGGAATTATGATTATTTATATTTAAATTTCTTAAGACACTATGATTTATTTTGTACTGGTAACGCAGAATCTCAGAACAGTTCAACGGCAGTTTCAGATCACAGTTTATTTTAGCAGGGTGTTTTTATAAAGTCTTTTTATAAATAAGCGTTAAAGACATGGCTTCCCTACAAGGTGACAATACTAAACTTATGAGTCTGCTGTACTTTTACAGAAACATTTGGACTTATTTAAGTAGTTTTAATCTATCCCTGCCTAGTTGGTGTTCAGAAGCATCCGTAGAATGGGCTAGTTCAATCTGCCATCTCAACATGGCAACAGGGAATAGATGGCCAGTTTAATCTTACAAACACTGTTAGCCAACAGTTACGATAATCTCCTTGTTTTTCTTTTAACTTGTTTTGTTTTACTTTGTACTTTCTTTTGGGGCAGAGCAGCTGCACAACATATTTATCTCGAACAAAGGAAAAATTCCTAAAAATATAAAATATAGCATAAAAATTCTAACAACATAAACCATTAAAATATAACTTCCACAGATTTCGTGCCCTTTGTTGATTTGAAAGATACCTATTCTGATATATACCATGCATCCAAATCCATAAGTGAATGTAACACTAATTTTTCTATAGGAAAGGTTTTTCTGAAGATAGTAGGGAGTTTCAGCAAATGATGGTTGCCTGGCAGGATGGCAAACACACTGTCAAAAGTTTGTAGCTCAGGATTTCCTATCAGAAACGGATGGTATGACATCCATTTGCTAAATCTTAGGGCAGTGCAAATGGCTTTATAAAGCATTTTTCCACCAAATGAAGTATGCTTATTTAACATCTTCCGACATGAATTATCAGACATCAAAATCCTTTCATAAGCAGATGAGAAACCTTATACACAACATACACAAAGAGCATAGAAGTAGATCACACTAACAGTGTTTTGCTATTTTAAATCTTGCTTCTAAGATACGATGTTAGGTTACTGTCAGGGAGAGCCAAGGCAGTGAATAGAGGGAATTGTCCCGTCACAAAGCTTGCAATACACTTTATCCTGTATTTATTTCTGAGCCTGTTGGATGGTATGGAAAATCATGATGCAAAAGATAATAGTAATTCCAGTGACTTTCTATTTACTTTGAAGACATTGATTTTCAAGTTATTCAGTTACTGAATAGATCACTCAGTCATTTCAATCATTCACACATAAATTTTCATCAAAATATACAGTAGAAGGCAAACTGTGATTCCCATCAGTTCTATTGAAATCTGTCATTTTGATCTCTGTAGATTTTGGAGAAGCACTATTACCTAGCCTTTTGATTGTTCATTTTTTTCTCTCCTTAGAACCTTTCTCTGTAAGCACCAGACTTACCCTGAAAGTAGAGACTTTCAAAACTCTGAGAGTACTGTAGATTTATTGTAGAAAATATAATGGAGCCATTAAAAGAATTTCAGCAACAAATGTATATCAAATGCAAGCTTTATTTATAGTAAATATTGAAATGATAGACCCTTTCTAATTTGCATCATGTAATGGATCCAAAGCTACTCCCATATTTATTCAGGTGGCATCTACATTGTTGTTTTCCAATCATGCTCATTTAATTAAGATTCATAGGACAGTGGCTTGGTGTTCCATTTTTCTTTATGTTAAACATTCTTCTGCATTTCTCTGGAGATTCTCAGTCATCCAGGTCATGGCTATCTCAAAGGTGCTTTTTCAAAAGACAACTGGACTATAGTTTTTTTTTTCTTTAAGGAAGATGTTTTGCTTTTCATTCAAGAAGCTTCAGAACTGAGTCAGAACTGAAGAAGCTTCTTGGATGAGAAGCGAAACATCTTCCTCAAGGAACAAAACATAGTCCAGTTGCCTTTTGAAAAAGCACTGTTGAGATTTTTTTTGTATAGTTATCCTTAGACATTTTTCCTCCAGTTGTTTTTCTTATAGCTGTGTCATGGAAGAAACTGAGTGGATTAATAGGTGGATCCTATAAGACTTGGTCTAGTCAAAGTTCTTGTCCTAGCTCACTCTCTTGATGCTTTTGCCAGACATTTAGAAGGACCCTTCATGAAGAAAATCCAGGATCATTTTTTAAATAAAAATAAGGACTGGAAATAACTATTCAGCTGATGCTATAATTGATGTTTATCAGAGATGTCATAGTTGTCATCGTTCCAGAAAGCTTTGAAACTGTAATAGAATAATATGATGGAATAAGGTTATCTTTAATAAGTTAATTAACTTATTATTAACTTAATATTCATATTAAATTACATTTTTTCTTCTTGTTTAGAATGCATTCCCCAGTTTGCCACCCAAAAGCCAGATGAGTCCCTTAAACATACTTCATCATTAAAAATATGTACTCTTTTCTAATTAGTATCAGATCTTATTCAAACAGCAATCTGTCATAAAAAGGATTTAGTTCATGTAACACTTTGGAATTACACTACCACTTTTATGCTGGCATATCATAAAAGCTGCTATGGAAAGCTATTTCCACACTTAGAGTGCTCAAAGTTTTATGGAACGTATTTTCTACTCTTAAGGGCATTAATATTTTCTTTCTTTTTGATATTTGTCTTCTGCATTCATAGTGTGGGATCAAGCAAAACAAAGCATGTATAATTGGTTATGGTATGAAATGACCACCTTCAGCCCTTATGCAGAAGAAACAGCCTATGAAAACTCGCTCTTGGTACAGCATTCAGGATCTTTGGCATTGAGCTCCCTTACGCATGTTCTCTGCAGTCTTACTTCTAACGCAAGGTAAGAGATACTGTAGGTTTGTGAGAAACAGGAGAGATTTTTCCTAATGACCAGAAAAAAACCCTAACATGTAAGACTAATACTAAAAGTATATATATATATATATATATATATATGTGTAAGGTTTTTAAGCTGATAATTTTAAATAATAAATAAGGGAGACTAGTATAGATCTATTTCGAGCTAGTTAGCTCTCTTCAGCTAGCCATACCCTTACTGGGATTCGAACCAGGGAAGTATTACATGTGAGGCAGTTGTAATTGCCACTACACCACTGGTTCTCTCCTTATCAGCTGATAAGGTTCTCTCCTTATCAGCTATATATAATACAAAGTATATATATATATATATATATATATTTCAATATGGTTTTTATTAATTTATAATATGGCATACAAAAGTCAACATTAGGGAAATTAGGGAAGGAAAAAAAGAAGTGGATAGTGGGGGAAAGCAAAGGAAAAAGAAAAAAGGCATTGACTTCTGATTCTTTTGGTGCATCTACCCTCAACTTTGTATTTTTTCATAATATAAACCAGCAATTTCTATAAGAAGAGATCTATCTAATCAGTAAAACCCAAAATCAAAGTTTCTTTTTTTTTCTTTAATCAAAACAGTCAATTTAGCCATCTCTGCTAACTCCATCAGTTTTTGCAACCATTTATCCGTTGTGGGGATCGAGGTGATCTTCCATACCTATGTGTAAAGTAATCTTAATGCCGTCAATGTATATAATGTTAAGATTTCCAGATTTTTTTCCAAATCTTGTTCCACTAAACCCAAAAGAAAAGTCTAGTTTTCTTTCTATATTCACTTTAAGAATTTTCTGTATTAAGATATAAATCCTCCAATAGTTCTTTGCTTTATCATAGCACCATAAATGATAAAAAGTTCTTTCTTTACATTTCCATTTCCATCATTCAATTGAAATACCTTTATACATTGTTGACAATTTATCTGGAATTAAATACCAATGATACATCATCTTATAAAAATTTTCTTTTAAATTATAGTTTCATATAAACTTTAAACCTTTATTACACATATTCTCCCACTGTTCAAACATTTCAAGATGGTGGCCGGACGTTGGGTCCGCGTCGAGCTCCGCCGGCCGCTCCGCATCCTGGGCTGAGTCTTTTCCCCCCTTGGAGCCCACTGGCGAAGGAGGTGATGGAGGGGCCCAGGGGGGATTTGGCGATGCTGGAGGAGTGGCGGAGCGGGCAGATGGGCTGCCTGGGCAGTCTCATGGGTTGTCGCCCGGGCGGTCGGGGCTGACGGCACTTTACCTGCCTCGCCCTGTCTCGCTTGCCTCAGCTGCCGCGGCTTTGTTCTGGCCTTGGCCTCGGTCTCGGCCTCGATTCTGGGTGGGTTCCTGCCTGCGTGGTTCCTGCCTGGGCGGTCATGGATGGTGCTGATTCCGCTTCTCCTCGGCCTTGGCCTTGATTTCGGCCGATGGCCTTTGTGGAGTAGCGGCGGCGGAGGCGATGGCGTGGCCCAGTGATTCCAGCGTTGCTGGCGGTGGCACTGCCCGACTGGGCCGGGCCAATGATTCTGGGGGCAATGCCCCCGGCCCTGGTGACTCCGGTCGATGGTGGTGGCGACCCAATAGTGGTGCGGAGGCCCAGTCCTGGCCATGGCCGTGGCCTTGGTTTCGATGGCCTTGGTGGCGGCGGCAACAACAACAGCACCCTGGGCTGGCGATGGTGATGGCAGCACTGCCTGGCTCGTTGGAGCCGTCGACTTTGGGGGCGGCATCTCCGGCTCGGGTGTCCCTGCCGGCAGTGCCAGTGCCGATGGCGGCGTCGAGGGCGAATTGGATGCCTCGGCGGCATGGGCGATGATGGCGAGGGCTTGGCCTGGTGGCGGTGGTGACTCCAGTGGTGAGGTCTCCGACGGCGGTGGTGGCGACAGCCTCGGCCTTGGTGGCCCCGATGGTGGTGACGGTGGCCTGGAGGCCGCGGCAACGGTGACCTGGCGGCCGTGGCGACGGCGGTGGAGATGGCGGCGTGGTGGCTGCGACGTTGACAACGACGAAGTCGATGCCCTGGTTTGGTGACCTCACCTGGATTGGTGATGATGGCAACCTTGGCAGCGGTGGTCCCGGCCCCAGTGACCCCAGTGATGATGACAGCTCGGTTGCCTCGTTGGCGACGGCTATGAAGGCGACGCTGGCCTGGTTCGGCAACGATGGTGGCCAGACTGTTTCGATCTCAACCTCGACCTTACCGACGGCAGCGATGGCGACGAAGAGGGCAGAGGTTGCGGCCAGCGGGTTGTGGCGACCGGGCGGGCCGGACTCAACTTGCCGGGTCTCTCCGACCCCAGACACCGGAGGCACAGTTGGCCGGATGTCGTGAGACTAGGCCGATCAGGTATTCGTCGGCGGACTTGTGGGCCCTGGGAAATGTCCCCCTTTCCCTGAGGTGGCCCCCCGGACTCTCAATGGCCTACCTTAGGGACAGATCCTGGGATCCCGAGAGGTGGCACAGCCAAAAGAAGCGCATTAGGGGTAGTACCCAGTTGTTTTTGTTTATTTTTAAATTTTTATCGGAGTTAGGGAGGGTGACCAGGTTGGGTTTGGGGGACAACTCACCTGAGATGGGGGCCAGACTGGGGTTCGTGCATGACCAGGAGGTTTTGGGGTCAGGGGAGGTTAGATCAAGGATGGGGGTTTATTTCTGGGAGGGAGAGATGATGTCTATTTACACGGTCAGCGGGAGAGGTAGATTTGGCGATGACGGGGCCATATCATGTTTTGGGAGCGTGCCCCCGCTGTTTGCATGTGGTGGCGCGCTTCGACCCCCAGGTCATTTCCCGTTCCCCAGGTTGTCCGAATCATCGGGCCCCAGGCCTTCGGTTGATGTTATGTAACACCAGGTCCGTAGTAAATAAAGCCCCCCACATCCATGATTTGATTTTGGAGGGGGGAGTGGATCTGGCGGGTGTTACCGAAACCTGGTTGGGCCAGGAGGGGGGGGTGTTCCCCTGGTGGAGATGTGCCCACTCGGGTTTCGGATTTTTTCATCGGCCAAGGGCCCAGGGGAGGGGTGGGGGGGTTTGCAGTGGTTATTAAGGAAGAGCTTTGTCCTAGGGAATCCACTGTTCTTCAGACAACCGGATGTGAATCCCTCTTCGTGAAGTGTGGTTCCGGGGTTCAGATGGACCTATTTATCACATACCTGGCTCCCTGCTATATGACATCGGCCCTGCCTGAGCTCCTCGAGTTTATAGCCGGCTTGGTGGTTGGGACCCCCAGGCTTATGGTCATGGGGGATTTCAACCTACCCTCGGCTGGCAGGACCTCGGGGATCGCCCCAGGCCCCTGATGGACCCGGATAGGTTCCTGATGGAGCTTGGGCCGTTTCCTGAGGCTCACACACACGACTTGGTTGGGGACTTGGTGGCCACTTGGGATAGGGTGGCGGCTGAAGCCCTTGACCGGGTCGTGCCCTTGCGGCCTCTGACCCGGTGCCGATCCCAATTGGCTCTTTGGTTTTCCGAGGAGCTGAGGGAGATGAAGCGCCGGAAAAGATGCCTAGAGAGTGGTTGGAGGACCAGCCGTTCCGGATCTGACCGAACACTATTGCAGTCCCATATTAAGGCCTATTTACTGATGATAAGGGCGGCAAAGCGTTCTTACTTTTCCGTCCTTATTGCGTCCGCAGAAAATCGCCCGGCCGCCCTTTTTAGGGTGACCTGCTCCCTCTTGGATGTGGGAGTGCGGGAGGATCCTTTGCAAGGACGGGCCGAGGATTTTTTGAATTTTCTGCAGGATAAAATCGCTCAGATTCAGGATGGGTTAGACTCTGACTGGGCAACTCTGGATGGGAGGACGGGGGCGGATTTCGGGGAAGTCATTTGGGGTGAGTTCGATCCTGTGACCCTCGAGGATGTGCACAGGATACTGGGTAGGTTAATGCCACCACATGTTTACTGGATCCGTGTCCCTCCTGGTTGGTTTTGGCCACCCGGGAGGTGACACGAGGTTGGTTCCAGGGTATCATTAATGCTTCCTTGAGTGAGGGGCTTTTGCCTGCCTCCTTGAAAGAGGTGGTGGTGAGGCCCCTCCTCAAGAAACCGTCCCTGGACCCAACATTATTATCAAACTATCGTCCGGTCTCCAGCCTTGCTTTGTGGCGAAGGTTGTTGAGAGTGTGGTGGCACGACAGCTCCCTCAGCACCTGGATGAAGCTGTCTATTTAGATCCACGCCAATCAGGTTTTAGGCCCAGGCACAGCACAGAGATGGCGTTGGTCGCGTTGGTGGACGATCTCTGAAGGGCCCGTGACAGGGGTTGTTCCTTTGTCTTGGTCCTGTTAGATCTCTCGACGGCTTTTGATATTGTTGACCACAGTATCTTATTGTGACAGCTGGGGGGGGGGTTGGGAATGGGAGGTAACGTGTTACGGTGGTTCTCCTCCTTCCTCTCTGACCGTTCGCAATTTGTGTTGGCAGGAGCACCCAGATACAGCCAGCTAGTTCCATCACTGGCTGTGTGGGGAGAAATTTTGACCCCCACGGAGAGGGCACGCAATCTTGGTGTCCTCCTGGACGTACGGCTGTTGTTAGAAGATCATATAGCGGCCATCGCCAGGGGGGCTTTTTGTCAGGTTCGTCGGATCTACCAGTTGCGGCCCTTTCTGGATCAGGATTCACTCCGCACAGTCACCTCTGCCCTCGTCATCTCCCGCCTAGACTATTGCAATGCTCTCTACATGGGGCTCCCCTTGAAGAACACCTGGAGGCTTCAGCTGGTGCAGAGTGCAGCTGCGCGGGTGATTTTGGGTGCTTCTCGGAGCTCCCATGTTATATCGCTCCTGCGCGAGCTGCATTGGCTTCCGGTGGTCTCCCGGGTGCGATTCAAGGTGTTAGTGGTCACCTTTAAAGCGCTCCATGGCTTGGGACCTGGGTACTTATGGGACCGCCTGCTGCCACCATCGGCCTCCCGTCGGCCAGTGCGCTCCCACAGGGTGGGCCTCCTCGGGGTGCCGTCGGCTGGGCAATGCCGGCTGGCGGCCCCGAGGATGCGGGCCTTCTCTGTGGGAGCACCCTCCCTCTCGAATGAATTACCCCTGGAGATGCGAGTTATCCCTGACCTACAAACCTTCCGGCGCGCACTGAAGACCCACCTTTTCCAACAAGCTGGTCTGGCCTAGTTTTACTGGTAGGGTTTTTAAATTGGTCTTAATGATTTTAGCTTTTTAAATTTTACCTTGTTAGTTTTATCATCACTGTACCTCAGCCACTAATTTAATCTACTTTTAATTCTATTTTAAATTTGTATTTGTAAGTGTGTGTTTTTATTTGGCTGTACACCACCCCGAGTCCCAATGGGAGAGGGGGGCGGTATATAAAATCAAATCAAATAAATAAATATTATATCCAAAATGCCTTGCCCACTGAATCATACAATGCTTTACTTGTTCATTTTCCAGATTTAAATTCAATAACACTTTATAGACTTTAGCAATAATATGTTTATCATTACCACATAGTAAGAGTTTCCAATTCCTTTTTAACAAAGTTAATCCCATGATTCTTTTTATCTAATTGAAATCTTTTTTTCAGTTGTAAATATATAAACCAGTGGAAGACACGTCCTTCTAACTATAACTCGTCTTTAGATTTGAGGGTAGGGTCCCCTAAGCTAAAAGATATTATTTTACCATAAGTCCATCAGTTCAGCCTCGTCTCCATTTCTTTTCTAAAAAAAAGCTTGCTGTGGGGAAACCCAGAGGCACCTTCCTGGAAAACCGTGTTTTATATTTATTCCAAACTTTCAAAATAGCACATCTGACAAAATGGTGGTTGAAGTCAACATTTACTTTAACATTTACTTTAACATAAGTAACCGTGCCAACCAAATGTTAATTTATAACCTAAGTCCAGTAGCCTCTTATTCTGAAGGTTCACCCATTCTTTTAACCAGACCAAACAGCAGGCGTCAAAATACAATTTCAAATCTGGTAGACCCAGACCCCCTCTTTGCTTAGCATCTTGCAGTAGTCTGTATCAAATTCTTGTTTTTTTCCTTTACCATATAAACCTTGATATATCCCTCTGCCATTGTTTAAATGGAATATCAGTTGCAAGTATTGGTAGTATCTGAAACAAAAAAAGCATCTTTGTACACATTCATCTTAACTACAGAGATTCTGCCCAATAGTAATAACTACAATTTATCCAATTTTAATAGATCTTTTTAAATATCATTCCAGAGAGGTACATAATTGTTTGGAACAGTTTTGTATTTGTGTTTCTTAACATACCCCCCAAATATTTCACTTTTTTCTCAACCCTAAAACCATTTTTAATCAATATATCCCCATCTTGTGCAGTCATATTCTTAATATTGATGTTTTCTGCTTATTTATTTTGAAACCTGCTAAAGAAGCAAACTCCTTTAATTTCCTCATCAAATATTCTATGTTGTTTTTTGGGTCTTGCAGAAATATCACAAATCATCAGCAAAAGCTCTCGGCTTATACACTTTCTTCTTAATATTTATACCTCTTATTTTCTCATCTTGCCTGACATCTCTATTCAAAACTTCCAACACCGGGATAAACAGCAAAGAAGACAAAGAACATCCTTGATTTGTACCCTTTTGGATTTCACATGAATTAGTTAAATCACCTTAAAAAAAAATAATTTTTGCTTGCTGTGATGTATAAATAGCTTTGACCGCTTGGATAAAATTCCCACCAAAATCCATTTCTTCCAGGACTTTAAACATAAAGGCTCAATTTAAGTTGTCATAGGCCTTCTCTGCATTTAAGAATATTAAAGTTGCCTGTTGTTCAATATGATATTGTAAGTATACTCTAATATTCAAGACAGTTCTCACATTATTCCTTAAGTCTCTTTTTGGCAGAAATCTGTAAAACTTTTTTTTTACTTTTTGCCAAAGCTGTAGTAAATAATTTATAATCCTTACTTAATAGTGAAAATGGTCTATAATTCTTTATCATCATGACACCCTGACCCTCCTTCAGGAGCAACACAATATTAGCTTCTTTCCAGGTTGGGTGTATCCTTCCCCCCTGTAAAATATCATTCATTATATATATATACTGGCTGAAGTTCATCTTCAAAACGTTTATAATATTGACTTGTAAGCTCATCTGAGCCAGGAGCTTTACCTGTTTTCAGTTTTCTTATAGCTTCTGATATTCAAAGGTAGTTATCGGGTCACTCATAAAGTTGTCTCTGAGTTTGTGAAAGTTTCGGCAAGTGTTGTCTTAACTCATCTATTTTTGACTTATCTATTTCCTGCATTTTATATAAGTTAGAGTAAAAGTTATGAAACAGTTTTTTTATTTGCTCATTATTAATTATTACATTATTGCCATCACAAATTTTTTCAATCATTCTATTCTCCCTTTCTTTTCTTAGTCTATATGCCAACCATCTTCCTGGTTTGTTTGTAAACTCAAAATGTCTTTGCTTCACATAATTCAATTTTATTTCTACTTCTTGAACTGTTAGCATAGACAGTTGTTGGCGTAACAAATTGTTTTGATGCAAAATTTTAGAGTCCAAGTTAAAAGATGTGTGATGCTCTTGAATTCCTGTAAAGCAATGTTTTGTAATATTTTTCATAAAATAGCTGAGATAGAACTCAAATTTTGATTTTGCTTTATTGCATTTTTCTGTTTTCTTTAACAAATGAGGTATTTAAAAATAGACATAATTTCTGTCTTTCTTATGTGCACAAATAAATGGCTAAATTTAGATAAATAAAAAAGGGTTTTTTCTCTGGAGAGATTAAAACCAGCTCATAAAAAGTGGCAGCTACACTGATGCATGGAATAGCAAGAGTTACTCGAGTGTTTAGTGGAACCACTAAAGAAAATATAAAATTAAGAATATATAAATGATATGAGGTGTATGGATTTTTCCTATAACATTTTTCCTCAGTTAATTCCTAGTTTTCAGACAGAATTCATTTTTATTCATTTAAAAAACACAATTACAAATCTCTATTTACATTAACAGCATTGTGTTGTTAATTTGCTTTTATACCTATACATCAATTCTTATTTCCATATTCTACCCATTTATACCACCTATCCCAAACCACATAATAGTCTGACTTGCTGACTTGTCCTTGCCCTTTAATTCTGCTGTGAATTTATCCATTTCTGCACAGTCCATCATTTTTTTGTATCAGATTCTCTTTGGATGGTATCTTTTCTGTTTTCCAGCCCTGTGCAAAGGCTATCCCGCCGCCGTTATAATGTATATAATGATGTATTGGATAGACTTGATAATTAATTATTACTAATAAAAATATTTCCGGTTTAAATTCTAATTGTTGTACTGTAATTTCTAGTAGCCATCTTTGTATCCTCATCTAAATTTTTTTTGCTTCTGGGCATTGCCACCAGATATGAAAAAAATGTTCCCTCTTTTTGTTTATATTTCCAACAATCTGATTTTATATTTGGATATATTTTAGCCAGTCTTGCTGGGGCTAAATGCCATCTATAAAACATTTTGTACTGATTGTCTTTAAATGCTGTTCACAATGTTAATTTGCAATTATTAATCCACATTCTTTCCCAGTCTTTTAATTTTATATTATGATCTACATTTCTTGCCCAGGCAATCATTGTTCCCTTCACTATCTCTTCTTCTAGTTCCACTTCCAATAAATACATTCTTGTTATGAATTTTTCCTCTTTGCCTGTCAAAATTTGATCTAGCTGTTGTAGATCTTTTTCAATCCTGAATTCTTCTAAATCCTTTCTAAATTTTGTCTGAATTTGTAGATATGACCACCAATCTATAATTATATCCTGTTCTTTTAATTCTTCAGTTGTTTTTAGGTTTCCCTGGTTATCTAATAATTCTTCATATCTAGTCCTTTTTTTTTGTATCCCTTGTATTTGGATATAATATTGCTTCCATAGGTGAAACCCAACTCGGTAATTTCATATAATGTTTTCTTTTCACTTTTACCCATGTTTGTATTAGTGATTCCCTTATCAAATGTCTGTGAAAGTATGAATGAGTCTTTTTTTTTAATCCCATAGAAAGGCATTCCATCCTCCTTGTAGATCATGGCCCTCAATTGCTAAAATTCTTTTATTTAAATTTATCCACTCCTTTACCCATATCAGAACTACCATCTGGTAATAAAATTCCTATTTTGGAAATCCAAGGCCACCTCTACTTCTACTATCCAGCCTCTTTAAACTTATCCAGCCATATAAATTTTGTAACTATCTTATTCAGTTCCTTGAAAAATTTCTTGTCTAATTTTATAGGAATTGTCTGGAAATAATATAATAGTTTTGGTAAGACATTCATTTTTTTTAAATGAATTTTATTATTTTATTAAACAAACATACACAAACACAACATAAAAACATCAAGCCATCTTCCACTTACTTACATACAGTGTGTCGGTTGGTTTACAAATGTTTTGTGCATCCACTTCATAGTCATCACTTACAATTACTTGTATATATTCTCATATTATCTATCAAATATTCCTAAATACATTAATATCCTTATTAATCTATCATTTAACTATACTGTTATTTATTCATGTTATGCAAAATAATCCATATTTTAATTGATTTATTTTATGACAATTCATCCCAATCTATCCCATTATAATCTTTATATATTTCTAAAATTCTACATATTTCATTACCATATTTTATTGTCTAACTATTGATAAAATAAATCCCAAATCTTATAAAATTGTTTATCTTCTTGTTCTCTGATTTCAAATGTCAATCTACTCATATCAGCACAGTCCATGATTTTCTTAATAACTTCCTCCTGCATTGGTATTTTCTCATTTTTTCCAGTTTTTAGCAAATACAATCCTAGCTGCTGTTAATACAGTTACAATCAAATATTTCAATTCCTTACTGTATATTTCAGGTAAGATTCCCAATAAGAAGATCTCTGGTTTCAGGTCTATGTGTTTTTTTGTCATTTTTTCCAAGAATGTATGGATTTTAGTCCAATATCTTTTAGCATCTGTACATGTCCACCACATATGGTAATATGAACCAGGTATCTGATGACATTTCCAACAACTGTTCTGATTTGTTTTGAACATTCTTGCTATTCTTGTTGGGGGTAGATGCCACCTGTAAAACATCTTATACAAATTTACTTTATATGCTTTTGACATTGTCATTTTATAATTTTGAGACCACAATTTTTGCCATTTCTCTAAATCAATCCCATATCCAAAATTTTTCCCCCAAGCAAGCATTGTTCCTTTAACTAAGACATTCATTTTTATCGTTATCCTTCCTAGTAGAGATAATTGTAATTTTTCCCAATTTGTTAAATCTTTCTTTATCTGTTGGATTAATTTTTTATAGTTGTCCACTTTTATGGAGGAACATCTCCCCGTTAGCCAGATTCCCAAATACGATCTTTTTTACAATTCGCAATCCCATCTTTCCTTCTAGCTCTTTTTTTTTTGTTTTTCTGTCAAATTTTTGGCTAATATTTTTGTTTTTTTCTTTGTTAATTTTTAATCCTGCTACCACCCCATATCTAATTCTTTAACAAATTATCCCCTGTCTCAATTGGTTCTTCAATAAAGAACACCAAGTCATCTGCAAATGCCTATACCTTATATTCCTGCCTTTTGATCCTCAATCCTCCTATTTCCAAATTTTGTCTGATCTGGTTTAAAAGCACCTCTAGCATTAAGATAAAAAGTAGAGGTGACATCGGACATCCCTGCCGCACTCCTTTTGTTATTTTAAAACTCTCGGTGCTCTCTCCATTTATGATCACCCTGGCCTTTTGGTATATTGTACCTATCATTTTTCTAAATATAATATTCTGGAACCTCAAGTAGAACACTGCACAATCCATCTCCAAATGAATAATTTGTTCCTCTAATTCGTTGTTCATTGTCATCTTTTTCTTGTCCATTAATTCCAATTTCTTCTCATTCTGTATCCACCACCTATAATTTTTGTTCATTCTTCTCGATGGCGTGTTGTATCATCTACTTTGGCTTCAAAATTATTAAAGTCCTCTTTCATTTTCACATGCTTCTTTGCCATATTCTCCTGCATCTTCATCATGGTTTCTTGAATTGCCAACAGTGTTGTCTGTATTGATTGTATATTAGATGTTGCGCTTTGTTTTTCTGCACCCAACATTCTTTTGACCAGTTGGAGATGAAATTGTCAATGATGGATTATGTCAGGCTACGGAACTTCTTCTCATTTAAACAATAAGAATGAACTTCTGAGAACCAAACGTATCAAAAGGAATTCTTTATTGGGGTGAGAGAATCCTGTAGGAGTCCAAAGCAGCGTCTGAGGTCCCTCAGGCATACAGTGATAGATAAAGGGGTTTAGAATCCCCCCTCCTCCCAATGTTTACTTAGGGAAACAAAAGCCAATATGTTAATCCCCCTCCCAGCTCCTCTGGGAGGGGATCCTTCCCTTTTTGGAAGGTTTTTCCTCGTGTAACTTTCCCAAGACGTACCTAGCTTCCTCCCCCCACCCCCTTTTTAGAACGGACTGTTTTTTGAGATTTCCCAGAGCACTTCATTGTGGAGTTTTATGGATCCCTCATCTCTTGGCTGTGCCTCCCAAAGGTGATAGGTTCCGGCCATCTGGTTTCCTCCCCCCCCCCCCATTGTATCATGTATGGGTGTGCATATTCGATACAAGGTTAAATATATTCAGGTTACATCAAGCAAGGATTTCTTTATCAGTTCCCCCCCCCCTTTCCTCTTCCTCTGAAGAAATGACAGATACACGGATCTGACATCCTGCCCTCCTTTAAAAAGCAGATGGGTCTACCTGGAAAATAAAAATCATGCGTTACATGTGCAGTTCAGGATGGTTTATCAGGGTATTTTAGGTGGAACTTTTGTAGTAATGTGGGTGCTTTTACATGTCTCTTGGCTACCCACTCGTTTTCTGAGGAAGGAAGGTGTTTCCAAGCTACTAAATATTGTGTGGATCCACGGTAAGTGCGTGAATCAAGGAAGTCTTTAATTTCAAAATGTTGTTCCCCATGTATCATGATGGGGGTTGGGGGTGTGGGAAGGGGGGGTCTGAGGTTTGAAGTGATCTCCGGTTTGAGCAAGCTACTGTGAAATACTGGGTGAATCTGCCTAAGAGTTTTTGGAAGATGAAGCTCTACCGTCACGGAGTTGATAATTCTGGAGATGGGGAATGGTCCAATGAATTTTGGCCCTAATTTCTTAGAAGGTTGTAATGATTTTAAGTATTTTGTGGACAAATATACACGGTCTCCAATCTTGAAAGGTTTAGGTTCACAGCGTTTTTTGTCTGCTTGAGTTTTGTAAACTGCTCTAGCTTCCCGTAGAGATAATCTTACCACTGGCCACATGGCTTGTAAATTATCCATCCACTCCTTAAGGGAGGGGATTTCAGGTTCTTTGGTGGGTAGTTCCGGCATGGGGTTGAATTCTTGGCCCGTTGCTACGTGGAATGGGGTGAACCCTGTGCTACTATGGACTGAGTTATTGTATGCTACCTCTGCGAAAGGAAGAAGGTCAGTCCAATTGTCCTGCTGGTAATTAATAAAACATCTTAAATATTGTTCTAATACGCAAATCACTCGTTCTGATGCCCCGTCAGTATGTGGATGGTTCGAAGATGATAATCCCTGGGTGGAGCCTAATAGGCTTAAAAACGCCCGCCAAAATTTGGATGTGAACTGAACACCCCTATCTGAGATAATTCGTTGGGGGGCTCCATGAAGGCGATAAATGTGTATTAGGAACATCTTTGCCAACGATCTGGCAGTTGGGATCTTTTGACACGGAATAAAATGAACCTGTTTGGAAAAAAGGTCAGTTACAACCCAAATGACAGTATTCCCAGCACTTTCGGGAAGTTCCACTACAAAGTCCATAGAGATCTCTTTCCATGGGGCAGAAGGGTCTGCTACTGTTTGTAAAAGTCCAGGATATTTTCCTTGTCTTCTCTTTGCAGCAGCACAGATGGGACAGCTCGCAACATAGTTTTCAATGTCCTTTTTGAGGGACGGCCACCAAAATTGTCTTTTGATGAGGTGCAGGGTTTTTACAAAACCAAAGTGTCCTGCTGTTTTAGAGTCGTGGCAGCGTTTCATGAGTTCCATTCTCTGGCTTGCAGGGACATAAAGCTTGTTTTCTACCCAAGCCAGTCCGTCTTTGAGTGAGCACGTGTTTCTATTAGCCTGGAACCAATCATCTTTAAGTAGTGACTCCTTAAAAATTGACGTCGTTGTGTCTTCAGTCAGGGATGATTTTTTTTTCTCTTGTGCCCGGGTGAGTACCTTGGCTGCTAGTTGGGTCGGTTGGATCATCGGTTTTATAACTTCAATCTTTTTGCTGTTGTATTGGGGTTTCCTGGATAGTGCATCTGCTAAGAAATTCTTTCTCCCAGGAAAATATTTGAGGGTGAAATTAAAACGTTCAAAATATCTAGCCCACCTTGCTTGTTTTTCGGAGAGTTTCCGTGGATTTCTCAGAGCTTCCAGATTTTTGTGATCAGTCCATACTTCAAAGGGGATTTGGTTTTCTTCCAGGAAATGTCTCCATGTGAGCATTGCCCACTGCATAGCAAATGCTTCTTTCTCCCATACAGCCCATCTTTGCTCGGTTTCCGTTAGTTTCTTAGATGTATAAGCACATGGTTGTAATTGTCCACTTCCATTCTTTTGGAGGAGGACTGCCCCAACTGCAACATCACTGGCGTCTGCTTGGATGACAAAAGGTTGTTCGGGATCTGGGTGTTTAAGGACCGGTTCTGCTGCGAACAGGCGTTTGAGTTTCTCAAATGCTGCTTGGCATTCCATTGTCCAGATGAGGGGTTGCCTAGGCTTGGGTTTTCCCCCCCCCCTTCGTTTTTAGCAAGTTTGTGATAGGGAGGGCGATGTTTGCAAAAGCTGGAATGAATTGGCGATAAAAATTGGCAAACCCCAGAAAACTTTGCAATTGTTTGCGTGTGTGGGGTGGATCCCAGTCCAATACAGCTTTCACTTTCTGTGGGTCCATCTCTATTCCCTCATGGGATATTCTGTACCCCAAATAGTCAATTTTCTCTTGGTGGAACTCACATTTGGAGAGTTTTGCATATAGTTTAGCGTCTAAGAGTTTTGTGAGGACTGCACGGAGTAGTTTGATGTGTTCTTCCATCGTTTCCGTGTAGATTAAAATATCATCAAGATAAACTAAAACCCCTTTAAATAAAAATTCATGAAGGGTTTCATTGATCAATTGCATAAACACTGCAGGTGCTCCTTGCAGTCCAAACGGGAGCACTTTAAATTGGTAGCATCCCAATGGTGTGTTAAAAGCAGTCTTCCACTCATCCCCCTCCTTTATTCTGATGCGGTAATATGCTTCCCGTAGGTCTAACTTTGAAAAATTTTTTCCTTTCGAGAGGTGGGCTAACATGTCCTTCATGAGGGGAAGTGGATACATATTTTCTATGCAAATACAGTTCAGTTTTTGATAGTTCACACAGAGACGTGAGGAGCCATCTTTCTTTTCACGGAATAACACTGGGGCCGCTATTTTTGGTCTGGCGGGTTCGATGAAACCCCGCTTTAAGTTTTTATCGATAAATGCTCTGAGTTCTTTCAGTTCTCTGGGAGACATGCTGTACATTTGTGGTTTTGGGAGTTTAGCCCCTGGTAGGATTTCGATAGCGCAGTCTGTGGCTCGATGGGGTGGGAGTTCATCACAAGCTACCTCACTAAATGCTTGGGCCAGATCCTGATACTCATTGGGGATGTTAATGGGTTCCACAGACTGTCCAGTCATGGCTGATTCTCTGTCCTCTTTCCCATTCTTTATCCTTTCCTCAGGTCTTTTTACAATTATTACATCTCTCTGGAAATGTATGGTCCCTGTCCTCCAATTTATTTTTGGATTCCATTTCTGTAGCCATGTGAGGCCCAGAATTAGTGGCTCTTCCATCCCTGGGGCTACAATGAATGTGAGCATCTCCCTGTGTTTTCCTAGTCTTATTTTCAATGGTTCTGTGGTAAACCTGGCTGGCTCCCCCCCTGCTATGGTTCCATCTAATTGGCAGAAAGCGATGGGATTTTCCATTTCTTTCAGTCGGATTCCCAATTTATCTGCCAGGGAGGGGTTGATTAGGCATCGAGTGCATCCCGAGTCCAGCAAACGCTGTAACTTCCTCCCCCTTCCCTTGGCTGGGGATAAACAGTCTCAGGGGTAGGGTGATTGGTTCAATTGGTTTGCTTACCAGCGGGTCATCCTCCGGATCACTTTCGGACTGGCTCAGGTCCCCTTGGAGCGTTTGGCGTTCTTCCTCCGGTTTGGGAGAGGTTCGGAATCCCACATCTACCCGGCCGCTCAGGCCAGTCTCCTTCCCTCGAGGGCTGGATGTTGTGGGTTTCCTCCCTGAATGGTGGTCTAGCCTTCTGGCAGGGGTCTTCGAGTGGCATTCTGCTGCACGGTGCCCCTCCTTTCCACACTTAAAGCAACCAGGCGTTCTTGGAGTCATGATGGATCGGGGTTTGAAAACTTCCCGTTTCTCCAGGGGTGGGGATCTTTTCCAAAATTTACCAGCACGGTACCTGTTCCGAGTCATGTCTATCTCTGCCTCCTCTGCCATCATGTACCATTCATGCAAGAGGTTTGGGGCCCCACGGGCCAGGCAGGCAGCGTAAAGATCATCATTTAGTCCATCTTTGAACCAGCAGACTAAGATATCCTCTGGCCAATCTACCCGGCCGGCCAGGTCACGAAATTCCTCGGTGTATTCTGCTACCGGGCGACGACCTTGTTTCACGACTCTGATGCGGTCCCGGGCTTTTCTATCGGCAAGCGGGTCCTCGAAACGGTGGCGTAAGGCCGTCATAAAGCGATCTAAGTTTCTTAATTCTGGGGCATTGACGTTGTGGAGCGTTACCATCCATCTGGCTGCCGCCCCTTCAAGAGCTAGGGTGACAATTCGCACCCGGGACCCTTGGGTTGGTAAATCCTGTCCATATTCTTGCAGGTGAGCACTTGTGCCAGGAAAAATCCCAATTTCTGGGGGTCTCCATCGAATTTTACCCCCAAGGGCGGGACCTTCCTCTGTAATTGTATGTTTCTGGGTTGGCCAGGGTTAATTCCCTGATCCGGGGCGTTTAAGGGTCGGGTACCTGGTGTGGCTGCTGGTTCTTCAGCTTGTCCCTCTTCCCGCTCAATCTCCGCTGAATCCGGGGTGGCGGCTCGGGTTCTCTCACTTTCTGGTTCCCTCGCTCTCCTGCGTTGTCGTCTTTGTGCATCCCCCATGTCGAGGTTTTCCAGGGCTTCCCTCACTAGGTGATTGATGTACCGTCTCATACGGTCATCGGCCGGCGGCTCCTCATCCCATTCTTCCTGATTCGATAGGGCCTCTAGCTCCAATTTCCACACGGGTTTGCGATTTCCTCGGGTGAGGGTTACTCCCCTGGTCCTTCCATTCCAGGTGTCTCTCTTTCCTTGGTGGAGGACTCGCAGGCAGCCTCGCTGTTTTCGATGGGGTGCATCGAGTCAGTATCTGACTGGGTAACTGTTTCTCCCCAGCATTCGGCTCCACCTTGCTCCTTGCTGCATTCAGACATTTTTTTCTTTTCTTGCAGGATCCCCTCAGTAGAGTGAATTGTTTTTTAAAAAAAAATTCCCTCTCCGGGTTGATCTCTATTGCAGACGCTGCTTTATGTCAGGCTACGGAACTTCTTCTCATTTAAACAATAAGAATGAACTTCTGAGAACCAAACGTATCAAAAGGAATTCTTTATTGGGGTGAGAGAATCCTGTAGGAGTCCAAAGCAGCGTCTGAGGTCCCTCAGGCATACAGTGATAGATAAAGGGGTTTAGAATCCCCCCTCCTCCCAATGTTTACTTAGGGAAACAAAAGCCAATATGTTAATCCCCCTCCCAGCTCCTCTGGGAGGGGATCCTTCCCTTTTTGGAAGGTTTTTCCTCATGTAACTTTCCCAAGACGTACCTAGCTTCCTCCCCCCACCCCCTTTTTAGAACGGACTGTTTTTTGAGATTTCCCAGAGCACTTCATTGTGGAGTTTTATGGATCCCTCATCTCCTGGCTGTGCCTCCCAAAGGTGATAGGTTCCGGCCATCTGGTTTCCTTCCCCCCCCATTGTATCATGTATGGGTGTGCATATTCGATACAAGGTTAAATATATTCAGGTTACATCAAGCAAGGATTTCTTTATCAGTTCCCCCCCCCCCCTTTCCTCTTCCTCTGAAGAAATGACAGATACACGGATCTGCTGTTTTCAGAGTTGTTATGGCACTTTTTTAAAGACTTCTGTTTACTTCAGCCCACATTACCATCCACTTTATATTTTATTTATTATTTATTTATTTAAGAGTTATTTATTTATTTATTTATTTTTAGGTTTTATATACCGCCCTTCTCCCGAAGGACTCAGGGCGGTGAACAGCCAACTAAAATACATATAGACAAATATAAATTGTTCAAAAAAAATTAAATCCTAAGCTGTCCCAATAAAAATCTAAAAAACCCCAATTAAAATAAATTAAAACTTTGTACCCCAGTTTATATTAGTCTCTTTTCTCTACTAATTTCTCTATTATTTTAATCATCTTCTTCGATTTTGTAACTTAGCCCAACCCCTCATTATTTAAATACTTAAATCTTTCAATTTCACTATATTCTCTGCTTATCACATACAAATACCACCAATATCTACTTCTCAATCCAACTTCCTCTTGAAACTCTTACCTAATATATAATATATTACTTAATTGCTTTTGGGCTGTATACTAAGCATTATTATTTAATTCTATTGAATAATAATTATCTTAGGTAATAATTCATTAATAGTTCAATCAATAAAATAATAATTCAATAGTAATTTATCTGTTACAATCTTATCAATCTAATCTAATTAATATCTATTAGAAAGAAATATAATTACAAATATATACAAATATGAAAATAGTATAAATATTTCAATATAAATATATAACTCTATTTATAACTGTATGTGAGAAATCTATAGCTTTTTATAATTACAATAATCAAACAGTATATTTAAATCTATATTTTTTCCAAAGTCTCTTAACTTCTCTTAATTTAAGCTTAATAGGTAGTCCAATGGTTTTAGTCATTCACTGTCAGTACCATCAAACACTGTCTTTCAATATACTTCTATTATCAATATAGTTCTATAGTTTTATTATCTCAGGTGTTCCTCTGTCCTCCTCCTTCGAATCTCAGCTTTACTTTCCACTTTCCTTCTGCTATTTTCTATTCCTTCTATCACTCTTACTCTTCTAACTTTCAAACTGGATCTCCAGTTCTTTCTTCCAATCTCCTAATATCCGTCCAGTCGTTCCTTTTTCACCACCTCGTCGTTCTCGCCGTTTCCTTCCTTTTCGTTTCGCTACGCAGGGTCTCAAGTTTCTTCCTTTCGATCCCCTTCCTTCCTTCCTATTCCTCCTCTGTGTGCCCACTCGTCTTTCCTCACCTCCTGAATCCTTCACTCAAAGTTCTGCATCCTCTGTTTCTCAGTCTTTTCCGTCTGCATTAATTTGCTGATTCACTGCTTGTTCTGCCAAATCACTGCCAATTCTTCAGGGATTCCTCCCCACTGGAGCTTCGTTTTTCAGTAAATATTCAGACTTACTTTTATGGCAAATCATCACCATTGCGCCTCTGGGATTTTCAATCAGGTATAACGACACGATCTGTTAATAATATATTTGCTTCCTTATCATCTGTAACTAGTCACGGCTTCGGGTCTGCCATACTTGTATGACAGGCACTTTCACTTTGGGTTTGAGGAGTTTCCTTTTGTGGCGGCGGGTGATAGCCTTTCACCTTGCCATCATCCAGACTTCCCCTCTATTCCGTGTGGCTCTCCAGGCTCTCCATTCCCCTGAAGAGTCCCCAAAAGCGAAAAATCGGGGTCTGGGAATGGAGACCGTTCTCCTTTCCCCCTTTTGCCGAGATGTCACCATCAGACATGCTTTTTGGACGGAATTATTCCACTGACCAGGTTGTTAAATGAAATGGTTGCTATGTGAACACAACTTTGACACTGTGAAGATAATTTATTGCTGTCTCATTCAGAATTTTTTTCTCTTATATAGCTACACCATTGTTACTTTCACTCTGGTGTCTGTCAGATGTATGAAATTTGGTTGTAAAAGCGCATATTAGTTGTAAAATGAATTTTTTTATTGCTATCATATTTGCAAATGTTTTCCAATTGTGGTTAGTCGCTAAAGAAGGATGTGATTGTGGATGGATGGTTCTTGCTGTATTTAACTATATTAACATGGTTGTCTCTCTTTCCAGGGGTATCTTTAGGCTCTTGGTAGAGTACCAATTGGAAAATAAGGATAATCCCTCCTATTTAGGTAAACATGCAACATTTGTAATTTATTTCCTGGAAAACTAGAGTAGGGTTGTCAAGACAAGAGTTTGATAGAGAATTTTGACACTGAACATTATCTGTTAATAAACAGGCTGAAACTTAATGTTTTTTTTTTCCTAATTGGAATATGGTATAGCTTTAAACTAAAGAGGTCCTTATGCTAGGATATATAGTGGAAAATATGGGCTTGAACTAATGGATCTCATTTTTTTTAGGTTATAAGGTTTTTCTGAGCACATCTTGATAAAGAACTTAAAATTTAAATGGTGAAAATGACTGTCACTATGCAGAGTTCCCTTTTAAATTTTGCTCACATTAGGTTACTCAAACAGCTGTTTGGGGTTGGAATATAGTTTTCCTTTTTTCATTATGTTCCACTTCTTCAATTCACCAAACAGCCAAGTCATCCTGTCTTGATTTCTGTGGCCATCTAAGCCTTTAACCATATATTAATTAGTGTATAAATGTAGGAAAATTCCAGTGCTGTTTCTCATTGATAGATTCTGATGCATATGGTTTTTATGTGTGAAAATAATAAATTACTTTATGGTAACCTTTTGGTCAAGTATCTACATATCTATGAAAATGAATATCATATAATGGCGGAGCTCATGCAAAATCTAAATGTTGTGAACATTTATAAGGTTCAAGTTATAGCTAATTCTAAACCATAAATATGTTCTTATGTTAAGCCAAAAACAAACTACATTATAGCTTAGAATAATGTGGGCAGCCAACCACTGGATTAGTGCAGACATAACCTCACATTATGATTTAGCTTACAATATTTTTCATAATTCTGACTGAGCAATAAATTCCATTATATCCAAATCACAATATAGGGTAAATGGGCTTTGCAATTCTTGTTTGTAAATTACTGACTTTACAAACCGTTTTTGTTTGATTTTATGATAAAATCAGAATATAAAAAAGAATGAATATGCGCAAATTGACATTGTATATGCAGACAGAACAGAATGGGACAACTCATCATGGCCAACTCACCATGGGACAACTCACCGCAGACAGTTCAACAAACGTAATTAATTTCAACAGAACCATGGCCAATAATAATAAAGTCATTCCAGAAATACAGGAGTTAAAATAATTTCAACAAAAATGTGGTCACCAATAATAAAAGTAAGCGCATGAAAAAGTGCATAATACAATGTTGAATTATCCCATGTCAAGTTGGCCATAGCAAGTTGTCCTATGGTGAGTTGGCTGTAGCGAGTTGTTCTAGACCTGATCAGAACTGAGATATGCATGGAGTATACTCTGAGTTTGAACACTGGTGGCTTGTTTTGTCTTTGTATTTTTTTTACTGTAATCGTAAACTAATTTTATGTACAATAGTTAATACGTGCATTTCTTATTGAAAGTTTTAAAAAAAGAATATCCTCAGCACTAGCAATCAGATTCTACAGATTAGACTAGATTATGTTTCTTCGTACTGAAATAAGAATTGTCCATTTGAACAAGAATTTATTTTTTATGCTTGATATTAAACCTCTTTTCCTTCTCTTTTACTAGGTCTTTCTTTCCAAGATTTGTATCAGCGTTGTCGGGAGGCATTCTTGGTCAATAGTGACCTCACTCTTAGAGCTCAGCTCACAGAATTCAGGGATCACAAACTCATTCGGACTAAGAGGGTAAGTCAGGAGAATCTTTGTGTCTGTTGTGAACTTACATCTTATTTAACCATTTTAAAGAAAGAATCCAGGTTGAATTATTATGGCTACATTGATAAATGCCAGAAGAATATCACATGTTAGGTGTTCCTAAAGAAGATAAAATGCCATATTTTTGCCATTAGGCTATTGATAGAAGCCAAATAATGTTCTCACTCATACAGACTAAAACACAATAAGTTTACTACTGAAAAATATTGAATTATGTACTAGAGTTCCCCAACCTTTCTGGATTGGTGACCCTGGGGGAAGGGTCGCCTTTATACATGCATGTGTGTGCACGAATGGGGTTAAGAGTGTGACGCAAACAGTGCTGCAAGTGCCCATGCGATGCTTGGGCGACGCGAGTACCTACATGCTGCTGCAATGCTAGTATAAGTGAGGAGTTTGCTCTCATGGCAAAGCTAGAGCCCGTACAACATGCCATCACTAGTTTCCGCACAACACAGTGCAAGTTGGGTGCACTCGCGGCATCACTAGCACCCACACAAGACCACAAAGCTAATGCAAGTGGGGGGTGGGTGCATATGCGCACACTGGTCAACCATTCATGTGGCCCGGTGGCCAAGAGGCCACGGCCCAGTAGTGGGCCACGGCCCATAAGTTGGGGACCCCTGTCCTAGAGGGAATAAGTAAAAAATATATATATATATATATATATATATATATATATATATATATATATATATATATATATATATTTCTAAACTAATTCTCAATTTATTTTCAGGGTGCTGATGGAGTGGAATATTTATTAATTCCTGTGGATGCTGGAATATTGGTTGACTTTTTGCAAAAAGATAATAATGTTTGAAGGCTCACCCTTTCAAGAGCAATTCTATTAAGAATTGTTGAATTTTATCCTGTGGCCATTTTGCAGATCTCAGGAGTCTAATCTATCTGTAATAATGGAATGTGATGCTGTATAAGCCAAGCCAATTTTGAGCTGCTCAGGTTTCTCCCTTTGCCGGTCTATAATATTATAGACCAAGAAAAGGTCATCCACTGATATTACTGTGCCTTTTGTTCATAAATCTTCTGGAAATAAGGATTGAACTGGAGAACTTGTGTTTGATAATACACACGATTGGCTATTAATAGCTGAATTCAGCTATTGACTGGTATATTTTTAATACATCATAGACAGACCATTACTGATCTTCAAATGTGTGTCATGTGGGATGGAAGGATTGGATTAGGAAACTGGTTGGACTTGAGCAAAACAAACCATTAATACCAGAGATGTGAATATCATCTTTATGAAAAATTTAGCCTTAATTGGGAACAAAAGATTCCCCCATATTTAAGCCATTTTTAAGTATGACAGCTGTGAGTTTTTGTCCATAAGAACAACTGCAAATATGCTCATTTAACCTGTTTTTCTTATCTAATGATTGTTTAAAAGCTGTCTGAATAAAAATAAACATGCATTATGTCCTTTTGTATGGTTCTTTTATGCCATGTAACTATTTCTTTGTCTTAGAGAACTGTTCTTTAAATACTGAGAGAGCTTTAACTGAAAATACTGTTTCTCGGCTCTACCAGAATATCTCTTTTTCCATACCACTCCTGAAGTAAACTTGGTTTCAGAGTTTTATGTTATATTGATATAGATGACATAGGAAATGTTTAGTTGATGTTAATGGATGACAAATGGGTTCAAATCTGGTGATAAAAATGCATATCATTATGCAGAAAGTACAATTAGAAACTAGGGTAACCAGCAAAATTGACCTCAGAGAAGGAAAAGAGGACAAGGATAGTGTATTGGAGTGAGTAATGACTGAGGCAGACTGAATATGAATGGACAAAAAGAGAATGCTGCTAATTGGAAACTCTGCATAAGCTTTTCTCCAACCTGATACTCTCAAAATGTAAAACAAAAATCTGAACATTCAAATGTACTTTTTTTCTATCTGTGGCTCCGAGAGTCCAGATAGATAGGGTTAAATCAGATCCTGCCCTGTTGGACTGAGTCTGCATTAAAACTGAAGTTCCACCTTGCGCTGTGGCATGCCCCAGTTTTTGACTCAGTCCTGCCAGGACATGACATGAGTTGCTGAGGCTCCACTTGAATTGCAAGTGGAGGCTTTTTCCATAACAAAAAAAGTTTTAAAGAGCAGCAGAGGCTTTTGGAGGACTGTAGCCAAGGAGTGAGGCTTTTAGTCTCCGGGCTTGGCTATCGCTTTCAGGGCGGCTGCCCCAATACATGGAGCTGCAAACACGTGGAGCGGCTCCATGCGATCAGCCTGATAAGGGCTATCCACTGTTGTGCGCGGTACCGCAGCAGCTGCAAGGAGGAACAGCACTGTTTCCGCTTTCGGTTTCTATTTGATTGCCTTGGCTGCAAAGCGCAAAGCATAGCAGCAAGCAGCAGCAGCTAAAAGGGGCAATCAGCCCAGAGGAGGCTTTGCAGCAGCACAAAGTAACCACTTGATCGGGCAATCGGCCTGATCCCAGGTGGGGCGGGGCAGCCGCATGGCAGCAGTTGGCGCTGAAGAGTGGTGAGGACTGGATCGACCTCAGCTGAGGACGCAGATCGACCATGTTGCCAGGGCTGTGATTCCAGCTACAGAATTGAGGTGATCGCATAAGCGCCAGTAGACCTGTACACAGGTCCATTATTACATTGTGGTGACTGGCAGCGTGTGGCTACAGCCCAGCAATAGACCTATCTAGGCTTGCTTCGCCGGTTCAGAGGTAAGAGGACCTTTTTTATTCTGCATGGAGCCTTACTGACAAGGGCAAGCTGTAAATATGTTATTAACTCCTCATCCCCTTCCGCACCAGGATCCATCCTTCCTCTGGCTGTGTTTCTTAATCCCAATCTCCTAGTGGGATGGCAGATAATGATCAGGAAGGTGATCATTATCTAGTTCTATCCCTCTACTTCTAAAGGTAAATCTAGGGGCAGGAAGAAGAGAAAGGCCCCTGAACCCAAGAAACCTTCCAGGGCAGAGGAACAGGATGCCTTGAGAAGGCAGAAGGCTCTAGAAAAGCAGGTGGAGAAAAGCCAGCGTGCTGCTGGTGGGAGGAGCCAGAGATCACCAGACCCAGGAGTCAGATTCTTCTGCTCTGCCTCCAGTTTTACAAATGGAGCTTGGGCCTTCTACCTCCACTAGTGGATCTTGCTTACAAGCCTGGTCACCTGATAACTCATCTGCTATTGCCGATCTACACCCAACAGAGGGAGTTTCAAGATTATGAAGGAGATCCCCAAGCAGTTTGCCAGGATGAAACTAGGGCACTTCCTCCAAAGAGAGCCAGATCGGGTGGCAGCAATTTATATGCCCCAGCTGCTGGCTTACACAGTTCTGAAGAGGCTGAAGCAGCATTACCTGCGCACAGGGAGGCAATTATTTCTAGAGCAGAAAGACTGGGAAAGAGGGACTTTAACAGATCTTTTAATCTGATATCTTCACTTTCTGTTCCCAAAACCGAAGGAAAAAACTAACAAGCCAATAATCTGGATTCCACATCACAATGACATTACCACATCTCCTGCAGTATCCTTCAAAGTCAGAAATGCTAAAACTAATGATAAAAAAAGAGGAAAAGTCCCCAGGAAAGAAAAGTTCCAACCACTTGAGGTATACTCAGGGATTGCTCAAGAAAATAAGGAAAAGCATTACTTCGTTAATAGCAGTGACGGCGGCGGCGACGGCGGCCTGGTTCGGCAGCATTGCCTGGCTCGGCGGTGGCGACACCTGGCTCGGTGGTGGCGGCGGCCTCAGTGGCGGCGGCCCTGGCTTTGGTGGCCCCTATGGTGATGGCGGCGACAGCAGCGACAGCAGCTTGGTGGCCTCGACAGCGACGCTGGTGGCGGCGACGGCGGCCTGACTTGATGGCGTCGCCTGGCTTGGCAGTGGCCTCAGCGGTGGTAGTCCCGGCTTCGATGGCTTTGGTGGCGGTGGTGGGGAGGACCGGAACTGCGGCGGAGGGTCCGCCTGGGTTGCCGGGCGTGGCGGTCGGGGGATCATTCGAGCTGCCTTGGTCTCGGCCTCGACGACGATGGCGGCAGCGACGACAGGGGAGGCCGTGGCTGGCAGGATGTGGCGGCCAAGTGAGCCAGGTCCAACTTGCCGGGTCTCTCCGCCTCCGACACCGGAGGCTGCCTGTGCCGGATCCTCCCGTGGAAGCACGGGCGGCCGGGCGGCGAAAGACTGGGCCGATTAGATACTCGTCAGCGGACTTGTGGGCACTGGGGAATGTCCCCCTTTCCTTGAGGTGGCCCCCCCAGGTAATGGCCTACCTTAAGGACGGATCCTGGAATCCCGAGAGGTGGCATGGGCAGAAGAAGCGTGTTAGGGGTGGGTACCCAATTATTTTCTTTTTTATTACATTTTTATCCGGGCTAGAGAGGGTGACCAGGTTAGCTTTGGGGGACAACTCACCTGAGACGGGGGTCAGACCAGAAGCCATGTGTGGCCGGGAGGGTTTGGGGTTGGGGAGGGTCAGATCAAGGATGGGGGGTTATTTCTGGGAGGGAGAGGCAAATTTTATTTGCACGGTGAGCGGGAGAGGCAGATATGGCGGTTGTAGGGGGCCATATCATGTTTTGGGATCACGCCCCCATTGTTTGCATGCGGTGGCATGCTCCGACCCCCAAGGCACTTCCCGTTCCCCGGGTGGTCCGAGTCATCGGGCCCTGGGCCTTCGGTTGATGTTATGTAACACCAGGTCCGTAGTAAATAAAGCCCCCCTCATTTATGATCTGATTCGGGAGGGGGGAACGGACCTGGCGGGCACTACCGAAACCTGGTTGGGCCAGGAGGGGGGTGTTCCCCTAGTGGAGATGTGTCCACCCGGGTTTTGGGTTTTCCATTGGCCAAGGGCTCGGGAGGGGCGGAGGGGTTGTGGTGGTTATTAAGGAAGATCTGTGTCCTAGGGAATCCACTGTTCCTCAGATGACCGGATGTGAATCCCTCTTTGTGAAGTGTGGTTCCGGGGTTCAGATGGGCCTATTGATCATGTATCTGGCTCCCTGCTACGTGACATCGGCCCTGCCTGAGCTCCTGGAGATTGTAGCTGGCTTGGCGGTTGAGACCCCTACGCTTATGGTCATGGGGGATTTAAACCTGCCTTCCGCCGGCGAAACCTCGAGGATTGCTCAGGAGTTCATGGCCTCCATGACAGCCTTGGGCCTGACCCAATTAATTCAGGACCCCCCACACACGGGGGGTCACATCCTGGATTTGGTTTTTGTCTCTGGTCAGTGGCTAGATGATCTAGATATGGGGGACGTTGCTATAGAGTCCCTGTCATGGTCTGATCATTTGCTCCTTAGGCTGGACTTTCGTTCCGCATCCCCTCACCGCGGGGAGGTGGGGCCAATAAAATGGTTCCATTCCAGGCGCCTGATGGATCGGGATAGGTTCCGGTTGGAGCTTGGGCCTTTTCCCGAGGCTCGCACACACAGTTGGGACCTGGTAGCCATCTGGAATAGGATGGCTGCTGGGGCCCTTGACCAGGTCGTGCCCTTGCGGCCTCAGACCCGGTGCTGATTCCAATTAACTCCTTGGTTTTCTGAGGAGCTGAGGAGATGAAGCGCCGGAAAAGATGCCTAGAGAGTGGTTGGATGATCACCTGCTCCGGATCTGACCGAACACTATTACGGTCCAATATTAGGACCTATTTAGTGGCAACAAGAGCGGCAAAGCGGTCCTACTTTTCCGCCCTTATTGTGGTCCACAGAAAATCGCCCAGCTGCCCTTTTTAGGGTGACCCACTCCCTTTTGGATGTGGGAGTGCGGGAGGATCCCCTGCAGGGACGGGCTGAAGATTTTTCAAGATACCTGCAGGATAAAATCGCTCAGATTCGAGACGAGTTAGACTCTGACTGGGTATCTCTGGACAGGATGACTAGGGCAGATCCTAGGGAGGTTGTTGGGGTGAGTTCGACCCTGTGACCCTGGAGGATGTGGACAGGATACTGGGTGGGCTTAATGCCACCACATGTTTATTGGACCCGTGTCCCTCCTGGTTGGTTTTGGCCACACGAGAGGTGACACGAGGTTGGTTCCAGGGTATTATTCATGCTTCCTTGAGTGAGGGGTTTTTGCCTGCCACCTTGAAAGAGACGGTGGTGAGGCTCCTCCTCAAGAAACCGTCCCTGGACCCAACATTATTATCAAATTATCGTCTGGTCTCCAACCTTCGCTTTGTGGCGAAGGTTGTTGAGAGTGTGGTGGCACGACAGCTCCCTCAGCACATGGATGAAGCTATTTAGATCTGCTCCAATCGGGTTTCAAGCCTGGGCACAGCACGGAGACGGCGTTGGTCGTGTTGGTGGATGATCTCTGGAGGGCCCGTGACAGGGGTTGTTCCTCTGTCTTGGTCCTGTTAGATCTCTCAGCGGCTTTTAATACTGTTGCAGCGGTTGGGTGGGTTGGGAGTGGGAGGTACCGTGTTGCGGAGGTTCTCTTCCTTCCTCTCTGACCGTTCCCAATTTGTGTTGGCAGGGGGGCAGAGGTCGACCCCGAGGCCCTTGATCTGTGGGGTACCTCAGGGGTCGGTGCTCTCGCCCCTGTTGTTCAACATTTATGTGAAGCCGCTGGGTGAGATCATCCGTGGTTTTGGGGTAAAGTTCCATCAATATGCTGACAATACTCAGCTACACATTTCTACCCCAGGCCACCCCAACAAAGCCGTTGAAGTGATAACCCGGTCCCTGGAAGCCGTGCGGAGTTGGATGGGTCTAAATAGGCTTCGACTCAACCCGACCAAGACCGAGTGGCTGTGGTTTCCTGCGCCCAGATACAGCCAGCTTATTCCATCGCTGGCTGTGGGGGGAGAAATCTTGACCCCCACAGAGAGGGCACACAATCTTGGTGTCCTCCTGGATGTACGGCTGTCATTGGAAAATCATATAACGGCCGTCGCCAGGGGGGCTTTTTATCAGGTCGGTCGGATCTGCCAGTTGCGGCCCTTTCTGGATCGGGACACGCTTCGCAGTCACTTCTGCCCTTGTTATTTCCCATCTAGATTATTGTAATGCTCTCTACATGGGGCTCCCCTTGAAGAGCATCCGGAGGCTTCAGCTGGTGCAGAGTGCGGCCGCACGGGTGATTTTGTGGGCTTCTCAGAGCTCCTGGGTTACACCACTCCTGCGCAAGCTGCATTGGCTTCCGGTGGCCTTCCGGGTGCAATTCAAGCTGTTGGTGGTCACCTTTAAAGCGCTCGATGGCTTGGGAACTGGGTACTTATGGGACCGCCTGCTGCCACCATCAGCCTCCCGCCGGCCAGTGCGCTTTCACAGGGTTGGCCTCCTTGGGTGCCGCCAGCCGGATGATGCTGGCTGGCGGAACCGAGGGTGCTGACCTTCTCTGTGGGAGCACCTTCTCTTTGGAATGAGTTACCCCTGGAGATGCGGACTATCCCTGACCTGCGAAACTTCCGACACGCAATGAAGATCTATCTTTTCCAACAAGCCGGTCTGGCCTAGTTTTATTGGAAGGTTTTAATCTTTAATTCTTACCCTGCTTTTAGTAATTGATTATAGTTTTAAATTCAGCCACATATTTAATTCATTTTTAATCTATTTTTAAATTTTATATTTGTCATTGTATTGTTTTTAGTTGCGCTGTGCACCGCCCCGAGTCCCAATCTGGGAGAGGGGGCGGTATATAAATTAAATAAATAAATAAAATAAATAGAGCCATAAGGCAGGTATTGTGGAAGGCCTCCAAGCTATGAGGAGGCCTGAATTGGTGGTATCAGAACGTTCAGACCTAGAACAATCCATTCAGTAGAGAAACAGAGAATCCTTAAGAGACAGGGCTTCCCCTGACCCCTCCATACTTAACTTTACACATAAAACACCAGAGGAAGACGAGGGAATCTGATTTCTCGGCAGACGAAATGGCCCCGGAGAGACCTTCCTTCTCCAGTCTCCTTGATTCTCAAAAGTTCAGAGCCTTATAAAGGCCAGGAAGACAGCCCAGCAGATGTCGGGGAAGTGGAAACTGCTTTTCCTCCAGACCAATATTTTGATGAACCAACAGTTTGGCCTGAACTGGTTCCAGTGTCTAGATTATTTTTGAATGTTATCAAGAAACAGCTGGAATCCCCGAGAACACCTGCCATGTTATCGGCCAGCAAACGCTACTTTAATATGGGGCCTGAACTTACCAGCTCATTACAGGTGCCATCAGTGGATGGTCCGGTTGCAGCCTTGATTCCTTCCTCATCAAACCCTGCTGATCCAGAGGAAGCATTGAAGGCAGAAGACAAGAGGATAGAACAATCCCTCCAACGTACCCACCTGGCGACTGCCTAGGCGGTCAAGGATGCCTTAGGCTGCTTCATTCTTTATGAGGTCTTCCTTACATTGGCTGCACCCAACTGCAAGACAGGGTCCCCACCACAGATGTCCGAGTGTACCAAGACATCCATAAACTTGTGGCAGTGGCCAAATTTACTGCGGATGACAGTTTAAACAGTACCAGATTTGCTTCAAAGGCCGTTGCCACTTCTGTAGCAGCCCACAGAATGGTCTGGCTTAAAAACTGGCAGACTGATGGGTGGCGGAAGTGGAAGGTGGCATCTGCCTCCATCAAGGGGGATAAATTGTTTGGGGAGGTCTTAGAGCCCCATCTGCTGGAGACCAGAGATAAAAAGAAATACCTTCCTTCTCTGGCAAGGCGGTCCAGTTACACAGCGGTACCATACACCCACAGGTCATCTTTCAGAGCTGAGGGCAGCACCAGGCTCAAGGGCCTCAGAGTCAGTCCTTCAAATGCCAGGAATGCCCCAGGAAAGAGTGGCCAGAGATAGGCCCCAATTTTCAGGCAAGCAGCCCTTTCATGGGGGAAGTCGCTTTTTTCAGCGTTCCTGCTAAATATAGCAGTAGTTCTCCCATTGGGGATAGGTTATCCAATTTTGCAGCCCAATGGGAGGCTACTTCATCCAAAGCTTGGGTCTTAAAAGACCATCAGACATGGCCTTTCCCTAGAATTTAGGTCACAACCCCCCAGATTTTATGTGCCTTACCCCGTTTCCAAGGAGGCTTCCTGTAGGAAACTAATGGAATAGACCATTCAACACCTACTGGATATTAGAGCCATCCAGTCAGTTCCAGTTAATCAACAGGGTAAAGGATTCTACTCCCTGCTGTTTATTGTTCCCAAGGCTTCTGGGGGGTGGAGAGCCATTCTGGATTTAAAAAGGCTCAATACATTTTTGTTGTACAAGCATTTCCGGATGCATTCGCTGCAGTCTATTTTGCAGAGCGTCAGGGAGGGTGACTTCCTCACCTCAATTGATTTAACAGAGGCTTATTTACATATCAGAATTTGTCAGACACACAGGGAATATTTATGCTTCAGCTACAAGGGGAGTCACTTCCAATATAGGGTTATGCCTTTTGATTTATCCTCTGCACCCAGGGTGTTTACTAAGGTCTTGGCTGCCTTGGCAGCTCGCTTGAGAACCATCCCAGTAAGGGTACAGTGTTACCTGGATGACATTTTAATCCAATCATCCTCACATGACTGGGCCTTAAAGGTTCTCCAAGCGACAGTCTCACTGTTACAAGACCATGGCTTTTCTATTAACAAGAAAAATCATTTCTCACCATTTACATGTTTATTGCATCTTGGAGCTAAGATTGACACAGTGTCTTGTAAAGTATTCCTCTCACAGGAATGCAAAGACAGTTTACAAAGCATAGTGGGGGAGGTCATGAGAACGGATAAATCCCCCTTGGCACTTCTCTCTCAAGTCTTAGGGAAGATGATTTCTTGCATCTCCACTGTGCCTTGGGCTAGACTACACTCCAGAAAGCTTCAGTGGTTTCTGTTGCCCAACGAAAAGGCAGGTAGGAATCACTCATCTCTCAAGGTCTCAGTCCCTGGGTCTGTCAAGCGGTCCTTGTCATGGTGGTTTTCTCAGGCTTTGAATGCAGGTCAATTATTCAGAGAGCCGTCCCGAACAGTAATCACTATTGATGCCAGTCTCTCTGGCTGGAGGGCGCATTTACAGTCACAGTTGGCCCAAAGCCAGTGGTCTGTTTTGGAGGGGAAAGAAGATTAATTGGTTAGAATTGAGAGCGGTTCAATGGACTCTCAAGAAATTTAGAAACAACATACAACACACACATCCTAATTTTAACAGATAATGTAGTCACAAAGGCTCACATCAACAGGCAGGGTGGCACCAGATCTAAGACTTTAATATTAGAGGTTGAATATTTGAGACTTTCAGCAGAGAGGAATCTCCTGTCAATCAGGGCAGAACACATCTCTGGGGTAGAAAATGTGCAAGCAGACTGGCTTAGCAGGGCCAAGTTTGCCCCTTCAGAGTGGAGTATTCCCCCCTTTTATTTCAGGAACTGTCACAACGGTTTGGACTACCAGTGGTGGACCTGTTCACATATCCAACCAATACCAAACTCCCCAGGTTTTTCACCAGGTTTGCGACCCAGGGGGCAGAACGGATCAATGCCCTCAGGAATAGGTGGCCTCAGGGTCTTCTGTATGCTTTCCTTCCTTTTCCACTGCTGCCAGCGGTAGTCAGAAAGATACTGGAGGAGGCAGAGGTTATACTTCTGGCTCCTTACTGGCCCAGATGCCCTTGGTTTTGTGGATCTGGTGAATCTATCGATCACCCAACCATGGAGAATCCCTCCTCACAAGGTGTCCGTACACCAAGGAGAAATAACCCACCCAGAGCCTCAGTGGTTCTATCTGACCGCTTGGAGGTTGAGCAGAGCGCTCTGAGGAGACAAAATATATCAGGCCATCTGTACCATTCTAACAGCTAGGAGGCCTTCAACCAACCACATCTATCAAGCCAACCACACCTTCAACCAACCACATCTATCAAGCTACATGCCAGTAGTGCATCAAGAATATGATTTCCCCCATTTCTGCTTCAGTAGCCAACATTCTGGATTTTTTACAAGAGGGTCTTGGCAAAGGGCTCTCGGCAAACGCTATGCAGACAAGTGGCTGCCCTTTCTTCAGTACTGTATATACACAGGAAGGGGTCCTTGTCTCAGAACCAAATCATCTGGAGGTTTTAAAAGGGGCCACCAACCTGAGACCTCCTGTGGTTCAGATTCCCCACTTGGGATCTTCCTAAGATGCTAAGGGCCTTAATGGCTGAACCTTTTGCTCAGGTCCATTAGTTTACACTTCCTATCTCTCAAAGTAGCATTTCTAGTAGTCATCACTTCGGCTAGAAGGATCTCAGCGATGGCGGCCCTTTCAGTTAGGAAAGATTTGTGTGTATTCCATCCAGATAGAGTGGTTTTGCAGTTAGACCCATCTTTCATCCCAAAGATTAATTCTAGGTTCCACAGGGCTCAAGAGCTTATTCTCCCAAATTTCTGCCCCAATCCTACTCATAATTTGGAACGAGCATGGCACACCCTGGATGTCCATAGAGCCTTAAAAATATACATCCGGAGGATACATTCTGTCTGGAAGTCGGAGGCACTTTTTGTGTCCTTCCAGCCGGGCACAATGGGGTTGAAAGTGTCTCCATCAACAGTGGGAGATGGATTAGGGTTTGCATTGCTAAGGCTTATCAGAGCAGGTCTCTCCCGGTGCCTCGAGGGGTGATGGCTCACTCTATTAGAAGTGCGGCAACGACGGCAGCATGGGCTACTCAAGCACCCATTGAAGAGATTTGTAGAGCGGCTACATGGTCTTCACCATCACCCTTCATTCGGCATTACCGCTTGGATGCTCTGCATCAGCCAATGCAGCTTTTGACAGGGGGGTTCTACAGAGCGTGCTCGAATGCCAGTGTGAGTAGGACCAGACTCATGCCCTCCCAGGGACTGGCCAGCTTTGGCATGTCCCTATCTATCTGGACTTTCAGAGCCACAGATAGGAAAATGAACATTGGCTTACTTGAATGTTTGTTTTCTTCTGTGGCGTAGAGTGTCCAGCCCCACCCTGATTCGTCTGGTCTGGATGGGGGTTGGGGGGCAGCAATAATGTATGTTCTTTTTTATCTCACAACTCCAGAATCACGTCCAATCTGCCAAGTGCTCCCTCGAAAGCTGGGGCATGGCCACAGTGCAGGGCGGAGCTTCAGGTTTAACGCAGACTCAGTCCAACAGGGCAGGATCTGATTTAACCCTATCTATCTGGACTCTCTACACCACAGAAGAAAACGAACATTCAGGTAAGCCAATGTTCATTCTCAGCTACAATAAAGTCATTTTGCTTTTTTCAATCAGTCATTTACTCATTTTGTTAACATTTTATTGTTATCATTAACATTTTAGGAATAAAAGCATATTTTTGCCAATATTTTTGTTAAGTCTTTGAAGAATATACACTTACATTATTTCTCAAAGTTTGCTTCTTTTATGCAACTTGAAGGGGGTCTCTATCTCTTTCAGAAACGATGATATTGATCTTATTCATAAAATATACAGCCAGCATTTGTTGCAGTTTTAACAGAAAGCCTCGTTCAGTGTTACTGTGCTCGCACAAAATTACAGAGATCCCTCTGGAAACAGCACCAAGTATCTCATGGTGGGACATCTCTCCTACAATGCAATGAGAACGGTCTTTTGGGATAGAGCATTTGAGCAAGGTTTATTTGTTTACAATTCTTAAGTAAAACTATCCCCAGAGCCTGCCTGTCTGATGAAGTAGGTAAAGCACTTCAAATGAATGATGTATGTTCTTAAATATGCAAAAATATCTGAAATACAGGGATATGAAACAAAATACCTGAAAGGCTTTCAGGAAATTTTTCCAGATCCAGATCTCTGTATGCAAGTTACTGCATTACTGTAGTTAAGTTTATAAAAAATTGGGTTACTTCCAGCAAACCAGGTTCTTCATATTTCATATAAATAGTAGATAAAGGATATTGCAGGAAAGGGGATATTAATATTTTATTTACGCAAATTTAACTAGTGAATAGTTCTACAATGTTAACAGAAAATGGTATTTCTGATCAACAAGAAAATCGGTTTTAGCAGACAGTTATTTCAAAATCCTGTTTTAAAAAGCTTCTCACCAGTAACATAGAGATCACTTTCTGTGTCTTGTAAAATACTTGCTCCTGAACCAGCACAAAGAGCAACCACCTTCACTGAGGACTCTACAAAAAGAACAATTAGCATAGTTTAGTACTGCAGGTTTTGTGGTTAGTTTTCGGTTTGTTGTTTTCCCTGAGCTGATGCAGAGTGGATGGGCAATGAATTAAAGATTGCAGGTTAAAATACATGACTGGATCAATAGTTGTTTCCCTAGGCCTTTAGTAATCCTGCAAAGCCTTTGGTGTTCCTTATAGATTCAAACAAGCAGGTTCATTCATCTTCAGTTAAAAAGAGAACTGCTAGTCAGAGCAATTCTAATTTAGATAGGGCAATTGCTCTGTGTTAAGTAAAAGAAGGCAATATAAGATAGCATCTTAGAGTGCAGCTGCAACACAATGTGATCAAATAAGACTTTGAAGTATAATGATGGATGCGGATTGCTTTTTTTCACATTCTAAGAAAAGGAACTCTTATTGTTTTTAGTCTAAAGATGTCCTTTCCAAACATTTTAAATATGCCAAATTTTCAAATAATGCTCCCTTCCCCACAACCCAAGTTATTTAAATGACTAGTCGGGCTGAACCAGACTAATTTTATTTAATTCCATAGCAGGGCAATAATACTTTACCCTAAAACAATCAGTGGGAAATACTGTTCAATGTTTTTATAAGTGGCTCTTCTGAATGTATTAGTCAACAAATCACTTCAAAATAGATGCATCTTGTTTTTGCCCTAATAAGCATCATCTCACAAAATAAAGAACCATGAATGGTTTAGGTACCAAGTAGCAAAAGTCCACTGCCAACATAAAATAAGAAAGTAAATATATACCCAGTGATTTCCCTGCTCCAAGAGCTAGACGAATATGAGACAATTTTAAGTGACTTTTCAATCGTTCAATCAAGACAGAAACAGAAGCTGGTTCCTGCAATGTACATAAACGTCCCATTCCAGTATCGGCAAGCAGAGGCTGAAAAGAAGCCAAAAATTGAAATGGTTACAATGAAGGTGCTCTGGCAGTTATCTTGCTGTAATAACGAAGGCAGGTTTCAATAAATCTGTTTTCCTAAGTACAAGAAGATATACTAAAGCACCAATAACGTATTTCACAATTTGTCCTTGACATGCACCTATGAGTTGCATTAACAACTGTTGAATATAGCTGTCAATCTTTTGCAAATTTAATTGGGATCAAGCCCCTTTTGAAAGAGACTAAACATGTTTAGGATGGATTGTAACGTGTAAATGATATTAAATTCGAGAACATCAAGGTCAGCTTGTGATTCACAACTATCCCATATGCACCAAATTACTCAATGATTATGCTTGTCCTATTTCCAGATCTGACATATGACATAACAAGTAGTCTTGATTAATAACCATTTGTTTGATGACCAAAGTTACAATGGCACTGAAAAAAGTGACTTATGACTGGTTTTCACACTTATAACCCCATGGTCACATGATAAAAATTTGGGCACTTGGCATCTGGCAAAGTCAATGGGGGAAGCCAGATTTGCCTCACTTGATTCACTTAACAACTGTAGTGATTCACTTAACTGTGGCAAAAGGATTGTAAAATGAAGCAAAACCCATTTAACAACTGCCTTGCTTAGCAATGAAAATCTTGAGCTCAGTTGTGATCATAAGTCAAAGACTATTTATGCTTAATACCCAAAGTCTCAGAAAAGAATGGACAAGTATTTCAGCACTCCAGTTGCTGCTTAAGCAAATGGTAAAATAAAGATGGGAGAATGAAATATTTTTGGAGCCATGAAGATTATTTAGTTATATGCTTAAAGAAAAGATGGGAAGAGAATGCAAAAATTGAAGATGGCTCTATTAGATGTTTAAATCGTTTGAGGCTGTACATTATGTTCTCTCAGGAATGGCTGGGATGGACAAATAATAAATGGCTGGTCCTCATTTTTCAAAACACAGTATATAATTGATACAGTCACAGTTTCTCTTAGCAGTCTTTTCTTATTGGTACTTTCTTCAAACTTCCTTAATATGCTAGGAAACTGCGGCAGTATCTGCAAAGAATTCCTTTTATTTCTGCTGGAAACAGAACATCTCTTTGCTAAATTATTTCTTTCACTTTCTTGCTAAGACGCAAGCAACCTTCCTCCATCACATCACTATATATTTATTCTTTTTGCAGCTATGCACACTTTCTCTGTGAAAATAAACTTTGATTTGTTTATCTGTGGTTTACCTTCTCTAGTGATATGATTTCAGTTGTTTGATATAGCAGACTCTTCTGGGAAAGCAAGGCCATTATTTGCAACAAAGCTAGCCGAGAACAGTTCAAGCTGACACGTGTTTGTTCTTCTCCTTTAATCCTTGGAAATTTGGAACAGAAATATTAATAAAAAAACCTTACAATACACTGCCAGTGAATCTATGTTACCTCCAGTTCTCTCACATGAGTGGATCACAAAATGTATTGCTTTTAGTAATCATACATAAGTCAACCCCACTCCCACCATTCACAACCTTTGGCAGGTAAGTTTAAGCAGGACTTATGCCATCTGTCAAGTCACCTGGCAGCTGTATGAAAATGCTGGTTGATACCATTCATGGATTTGAACAAGGATAGAACACTATCTAAGGCAGATAATGCTGCTGTCATTTCCATCTATTTGTGTCTTCAGCTCACATGGAGGGGGAAGAGTGGGCCACTTTTGTGGGGAGAAAGGCCACGTTCTTGGAGATGAATGTGTGATGAATATGGGAGTGGGTCTAATTCACAAGCATGGCCCTTAGAGACTATGGAGTTCCTTCCTGGGTTTTCAGGTGTTTGATGTATGTAGCATTCACTTATCCGTCCCCTTCCACTTCAGCACCAAGTTCACGGACAGGGAACTGGACATTTTATCAATGAGAGCCAGTTTGGTACTATACTGTTTAAGAAAGCAGGCTAGAAGTTAGGAGATTGCAAGTTCTAGGCATAAAAACCAGCTGGGTACTTTGGATTAGTCATTCTCTCTCAGCCTAACCCACTTCATAGAATTGTTGTGGGGAAAATACAAAGAGGAAAGAATAATATGAGTTATTTATAAAAAAATAAAGTAATCAATGAAATTAAAACTGTGACCCACCACCCAAAAATGTAGGACCAAAATATATCATTGTGCTTTTTATAATTCTGGTTGCAAATTTAGTACTTGGCATTGTTGGCTAATTGTGGGGACCCACTCCTATCAGATTAGACAATATTTGGCTAGAAAAGTTAAACAGTCTGGCATGAGAAGAGGTTGCTTCTTTGTTTATGGCATGGAAGGATAAGCTCATGCTTATAATTTAATATGCATCCTATTACTTATAGTGGTCTTAAAAATGCTCCTAGCTCTCAATTAATTTATTTGGCTTGAAATTAAAAATTAATTTTTATTAATTTAATTCAATATTTACATGCATGGTGTTTTGTGAGTTAATTTTGTGAGTTTGCTCGCTAGCAAATTTTATGAGTTTGCTTGCATTTTATGTGACAGACTGAGCTAGCCAATGGCAGATAGATAGATTTCTGAATGAATCTGTGATTCTGTGAGCAACTCAATCTGCCTGCCTGCTTTGCCTAATTTTGGTAAAAGTTGCTCTTTTTTATAAAAAATTCAATATTTATATAAATATTTATAATATTTACATACGAGCCATGCGCAGCCAGTTACGTGACCACCAAGCCACACCCACAAATTAGGCCATGCCTACAGAACCAGTTAGTGGTCCGTGGGATCTAAAATTATGAGTTTTGTGGTCCCTGAGATGCAAAAGGTTGGCAACTCCTTATTTAAAGTACAGTGCCTTTTAGCACAATAAAATAATACATACTACTTTCTTTCTATACATTCTCAAAAATGTTGTCTGGTCACAGATAAAGAACCTGCTCTTTTACCACATTGAAATTTGTCAGTCAACGAAAATAACCTAGGCTGGTCTCCAGCAATACCTGGCAGGTTGAGTTGCGATGAGTGATACCTCTGGCATTGCATGGACTTGGGATAAAACTGTTTCCAGACTTTCAGCAGAGGATACAGTGAATTCAACCCGGAAAGGCCCACCTACAGGGTAAGTGGAAGCTGTAGCCGGTTTCAAAGGAACAGCAGTGCAAGCCCCTGAGGAAAAGCAGAGCAAATTAAATACACTGCACAATATTCTTGTTCAGGGTTTACCTTGCCAAACATCAAATTGCATGCTTTCCATAATATCGTTCCCAGTATATTGTTAACTTACTGAAAGTTGAGGTTTATTGCAATGTACCAGTATTATCATAATATATGAATATTCTAATTCTTCATATTATAATGGCTGCTGAAGGATATAATGAATTCTAAATACAGCAATTCATTATAGCCCTGAAACTATTGCAGAGCATAAAAATTATTAAATTACAATTGTTTTTAAATCACACTTGCAAGGAAATGGCAGAGGAGGGGCAGAGATCTTTAATTCCAGATCATCCATGTTTATGATTTATATAGATCACATAGTAGGTTCTGGACTTTTGGCCATTTATATGTGCATACTATTTGTGCACAGAATATTGAGATGTTAATACCCTCTTTGGATTGCCCTACTTCATGAATTTGAAGTAGAATTAAAAGAGTCATATCACACCAGTCCTTTGAAAAGGTGTCAATTATATGATTATCATATACATTTTCCATTTTGAAGCACCAGCCCTTTACAGAATATGTTTTCTTAAGGCAAAATCATAATTTTAAGCAATTATTTAAAGCTACATTCAAGCTCATTGTTCCTTAAGGGAGAGAAATATAAGGCAATTCAACGTCCTAGTAACTATGTGTATAGAGCTGTGATGATGAAGGCACTCAGAGCCATTTGTGCAGGCAAGGCGAGCCCCAAGCAAACTTACCTCACTGCGCATGCGCGCATCTCCCAGCTGATTTTCAGGCCTTTTTCAGCCTCCCAGATGCTTGAGGGAAGCCTCTGCAGACTTTGGAGGCCAAAGCACAGGCCTATTTCATCACTTCCTGTATTTCCAGAAATACCGGAAGTGACGAAATGGGCCCATTTTTCGGCCCCCAAAGGCTGCAGAGGCTTCCCTTGAGCCTTTGGTGGGGCCGAAAAAGGCCTGAAAATCAGCTGCAAGGCACGTACATACGCAGTGTAGGTAAGGGGGCGGCGGGGGGAATGCATGTGCATGGGGCATGAGGGGGGCCATGCACATTGCCTTCTGGGTGCTGGCAGCACAGGAGCCCAAAAAGGTTAGCCACCATAGAGTAAGAGTAAGGAAGAAGGCTTTGACAAAGATATGCAGGAGCTATTGGCTAAGCTAAAGAAGCTAAAGAACTTTTTAATTCCAGAATATCCAGGTATCATTTGGAGATAGTTGAGACATATTCTAATTCACTCGAGTGTAATAAACAGTATGACTGTGAAAGTTGGACCATAAGGAAGGCTGAGCACCAAAGAATTGAGGCCTTTGACTTATGGTGCTGGAGAAAACTCTTGTGAGTCCCTTGGACTGCAAGGCATCAAACTGGTTAATCCTAGAAGAGATCAACCCTGACTGCTCTTTAGAAGGCCAGATCCTGAAGATGAAACTCAAATACTTTGGCCACCTAGTGAGAAGAAGGACTCACTGGAGAAGAACCCAATGCTGGGAAATATTGAGGGCAAAAGAAGAACGAGACCGCAGAGAATGAGGTGGCTGGCTGGAGTCACTGAAGCAGTAGGCGTGAGCTTAAATGGACTCCAGAAGATGGTAGAGGACAGGAAGACCTGGAGGAACATGGGGTCATGATGGCTCGGACATGACTTCACGACTAACAACAACATGTCCATGGGGTCATGATGGCTCGGACATGACTTCACGACTAACAACAACAAGAAAAAGGCGAGACACAGCACAATTCTGTAATTATAGCTTAAATCAATAAAAGTTATTTTAGCTTTTCTATGGAGTTGATTTCATGGCCTGGTCTACAAGGTGGGATTGATAGTATGATACTTCAAGATGGGGAGAGAGGAGCTCTCTGCAAATAATAGTATACTTCAGTCTAGTGTTTTGTCATTGTTTAAAATAATATCCATTCCGCTTTTTACTTGTCTTTTTTCCCCTAAGCAACAACAAAGATTTTAGTTATCTAACAGTCCTGCTGACACATTTCAACAGAAATGTATAATATAAAATGCTAGCAAGAATACAAACATAACATTTTAAAACATCAACACAAACCAAACACAAAGTTCATAATAACATTTTAAAACATAAAATGTTATTATCTACTTTGTTTGGCTTGTGCTTATAGATTCTTATTTTACATATAGTGTCATTATTAACAAGAATGCCTCACCCAGTCCTGTAGCAAGCCAGTCATTGATTCCATTAGGTATAGCATCATATGTTGTGTGAGGAGAATAAATGCCAACTCTATTTTCCAAGGCTCGGATTACCAAACGCTCCTTCCATGTTTTCCATGTTATACGTTTCAGTGGGTGGAAAATGGGTGGGTGATAAGAAAGAATGAGATTTGCTTTCTTCTCTAGGGCTTCCTGCATCACATCCTCAGTTAAATCATTGGTGAGAAAAAGGGTATTGACAATATGAGGAGGACTTGGCTCAATCAAGAGCCCCACATTATCCCAACTTTCAGCCAGGGAAAGCGAAGCAAAATCGTTTAAGGAGGTAACAAAGTCTTTCAGATCCATGACGAAGCGCAAAGGCTGAACAATCAAGGAGGGTGTTTGCAAAAAAGGTCGTGTAATCAGCTTCAAACAGGGCAGCGACATTCAGATTTCTAGAAAACCCAAAAGCAAAAACATTGCCAAAAGGAAAAGAAAGCACAATCTAATAAAAGAGAATATCAGTGGCTCAGGACTGAACTATGGAGTTCTATTGCTCTCTGAGCTTGATTGTTTGCTTACCTGACTCAGTAACATTATCAGTGCAAGTGAATATGGAGTTAGTAAGAGCTAACATATTAATAAAAGCACAAATGTGGGATTTGTTGCATGTTTATATGTAGTAGCTTGCCCTGCCAGTTTTTTGGGGGTGGAGTGTTGTAATTTCCTCCTTAAGGGTTCCTTACAGTATTGTTTTGCCTGTTTGTCTAGTGTTGATCCCTGCTTATCTGAATGTAGGCTACTGGAGGGGATGTGTTCTTGTTTCCTTCTTAGGTTTTTTATTATCGCCTTTGAATGCTATGTAAATGTGGTTCATCTCTATGTGTCTATTAATCATTATTAATCTGAATGCCAAGCTTCCAGGAATTCCCTAGCAGGTTTGGATTTGGCTTGGTCTATCAAGCTGTGAAAGTAAGGAGCTTTTGTCACACAACATATGGATGAACTCAACCCCAGTTTCAACTGTGAAACTATTAGCATCTTGAACCTAGGAAGGAAATAAGAAGAGCAGAACACATTCTCTGCAACAGCCCTCATATAGATAAGCGGGAATCAACACCAGACAAGAGGAAACTACACTCCCACCAAAACTGGCAGTACCAGCTACTGCATATACCATATTTTTCAGAGTATAAGACACACCTAGCTTTTGGGGGGAAATCAAGAAAAAAAAACCCTGCCTCTACCTCCCACAATTTGCCTCCTTGTAGCAAACAGCCTGGTCAGCTTCAGCACAGCCTGATTAGCACAAGCAACTGATTGTCGGTTGGATTGGCCTCCCAGCAATCAGCTGTTTAAGGCTGCAGGGATTGCCATTGCCTATTGCCGTCTCCACGCACCCCAATTTTCGGCCTTTGCATCCTGTTTTTCGCCTCCGCATGTCCCATTTTCGGCCTTCGTGTGCCGTTTTCCGCCCATTCCGGGCGGCAGGGATTGGAACGGGTGGAAAATGGGGCGCATGGAGGCCAAAAATGGGGCATTTAGAAGCCAAAAATGGGGTGTGTGGAAGCTGCAATAGACAATGGCGATCCCTGCAGCCTGAAACAGGCCAATCCAACTGACGCTCAGCTGCTTGTGCTAATCAGGCTGTGCTGAATCTGACCAGGCTGTTTGCTGCAAGGAGGCAAATTGCTGGGAGGCAGAGGCCAAAGGGTGGGGAATGGCAGGTGGACTGGGCTTCGGCAACATTCACTGTATAAGACACACAGGCATTTGCACCCACTTTTGTGTGTGTGGGGGTGTTTTATACTCCAGTAAATACATTCCTAGGCAATTTTCAAGCACAGTATATTTTTGGAAAGTCTTATTTCTATAATAGGGGAAATGGATAGTGTCTTTGATTTCTGGTCTTAAAAAAGAATGAAAAAACCCCACCCAAATTTCTATTTTCCTCACATTTTGCCATGTGGTTCAATCTTGTGCATTAACTTCTGCCTTCAATGGTGCTGTCAATTATTCACTGCTATCAGGCAGCAGAGACAGAGAAGCTCCCTAGGAAGGTGGGCCACAAGTAGCAGCCAAGGAAGAAATAATCAATGACCCCCATTTATAAATAGGCAAACAAGGAGATTGTTCTCTTTAATCTCAGGATGTTTCCTACCATTCCCACCTGACCTTTTCCTTACTTTTCCTGTGCGGGTGAGCATCTTTCCCCAAAAAGTACCAGGAGGCAACCACTTACTTGCTTATTAACTAGCCATTACCCATAGAGGGCCCAAGATATTTACTAAATAAAAAAATGTTGAGAATTTGCTTTTACAAAATGGTTGGATTCCCAGTTAGTTTTCCTTAAAAATGTTTAAAATGGGGAGGTAACAAGACCAGCCATAGTTCCATGTAACTAGATTACAGCAGATGCACTGTAACTTCCTAAAATGATAAATGAATTTGCATGACTTTTTCTCAACTCATGATTTCACTGATTGGATAAGAAATATTTTATTCTACCTTTACTTCATATAATTCAAGATGGGCACATATAATTCTACCTATTTTCCTACTTTTAATAATTAAGTGTTCATATGCATATCATCAGACTTTTAGTTTGATGGGCTTATGCAGTCAAAGCAGGAAACGCTGCCATAATGCAATTTGTTTGGCTTTGAATTAACTCATCATGTGAACCTTGTTCTTTGAAAATCCTGATGGTTTAGCATTATGAATGAATCCAGATGTGTCATCTTTAACAAAATAAACACAAAATTTCATCTTAGGTTTGTCCAAGATAAAAACAGGGTTGTTAATCATATTACTGCAATATCATCATAACTGTCAACTCATAAAATATTTCTCTGATCTTTTTAGAGTTGCCAACAGAAAGGGAGAGGGGAGCAGTGTAGCAGCTTACGAAACTGCATTCCTTAAATGTTTTCAAAGATAGTAACTAGATGACCGAAGTTTCTGCTGCAAAAAATTCTAACTAGAGAGCATGATTGATGACTCTTGGCTATGGATGTGTCCCACTGGTGAATATGAATTACAATACACCCAGGGGGTGGGGGGAAAACCAGCAATCCAATTGGGTGGACCTCCTGCTTTTCGCAGAGGTCGTGTACAATAATGCTATTCACAGTAGCATGGGTCTAATACCCTTCAAAGTAGTGAGCAGTATGGGCTTCATCCCAATGCCTGAGTATCTAAGGAATCCCCCCTCCTCAGTAAGCCTGATCGATTGGATGTCAACACTGAAAGCAACTTGGAAGAATATCAAAAAAGCACTGGCAAAAGCGGCACAGAACTATAAGAGACAGGCAGACAAACACCAAGCCCTGTAATGGCCATTCCAGATGGGGGAAGAAGGTCTACCTCTCCACCAAGGTTAAGACTCCCTAGCAAGAAATTGGGACCAAAGTTCATGGGACCATTCCCCATAGTAAAGGTAATCAACCCAGTTATGGTGCAACTGAAGTTGCCCAGATTTTTAGGGAAAATACACCCAGTATTCCATAGTAGCCGCTTAAAACCCGTGATGGGATCGACCCTGAGGCCCCTACCTTGTGAGCCCCCAGACCCCGTGGTCATAGGAGATCAAATCCATTAGGAGGTGCAGCGAATCCTCAATTCGAGGTGGGACAGGAGACAATTCCAATTATAATCAAGTGGAACCGATTATCCCTTATCAGAGGCATCTTGAGTAAAGATTAGGAATGTCCAAGCCAATCGCCTTGTGACGAGGTTCCATGCTGAAAACCCAACCAAGCCTTGGGGGGATGGGCGGGGTGTTTCCTAACCCTAAGTCCCATACTTGTAATAAATTTGTTTTCTTTCTGTGTTGTACAGATCATCTTCAAGAAGTGAGGGGACCTAAATGTCAACTCATAAAGTATTTCTCAGCTCTTTTTAGAGTTGCCAACAGAAAGGGAGGGCGGAGCAGTGCAACCGCTTTCAAAACCAAAACTGCATTCCATAAATGCTTTCAAAGATAGTAACTAGGTGACTGAAGTTTCTGTGGCACAAAATTCTGAGAGCATGATTGAGGACTCTTGACTATGGATGTGTCCCATTGGAGAATATGAATTATGATACACCCAGGGGGTGGGGAGGGGGAAATCAGGGTCAAGGGTAACAATGAATTATGTGTCTCAGATTCGCCTACACCCAGGCAGTGCTAACATTTTAACTCCCAATAAATCCTTTTTAAGTTTTGGAAGTTTGGCTCGAGACTCATGATTTAAATGGGGATAACTGCCGGAATCCTGATACATACATTCAGAAAGAAAAATCCTACATTCCCCAATGGAGCAGTAAAGTTTGATTTCCAAAGAGCAAGCTTTTTAAAACGATGACTAATAAAACCAGCTTAGAAAGTTAAGAGTCATGAAGGTCACATCTCCAGAATTATTCAGATCTTTCAAAACAGCTTTGTTCATCTAAGATGTAAATATCAGATCAGGAAAGCTGCAGTCAAATCCACGAGAACGATAGAAATGTGAACATGCGGTTATTCGAAACAAGATCTGTTTTAAAGATGGATATCTTGCCCAGCAGAGAATTAACTCAACTGTAAACCTTGGCAAAATAAATGTGATAACCATTATTCCTTCTGCCTTGCTCCCCCATTTTTCAATATTCATCTATTATCACCGATATGCATTGGTTTTGTGAACGAATTCCTGAGATAAAACATGAGAAAAGTCAAAAAAATACAAAGTAACAGTCCTCTTGCCCGGGCAACTACCGAGAGAAAAGCAGGGAGGAAAAAAAAAAAAAAACCTTTCTCAACTCCTTACTATATTAAACCCCGCCGTATGTTTTAGTTCCTGGAAGGATTGCAGACTCAAACCAATGGGTATTTCCTCCCAGCTAAGCTTTCCTAGTTTTGAGACACCCGCTGCCCAATCAAGACAAGAAATTTGCAATCGCCGCTCCCACCCCGCCGCCACCCGTCACTTGCAGCTGCCTTCTTACCCAAACCGCCAAGCTTTCGTCAGATTCTTGAAATGAATCGCTTCATTCTCCGTCCTGGAAAAACACTACTGCGTGTGAACCACCTCCTCAACTCGCGTCTTGCACGCGTGCATTTAGGCACCTCCTTCCCCTCGACCGCCGGAGGCGGAACTCAGCGCTTCGAGGGAGGAAGGCCGAGTGCGGCGGATCCGCAGGCGGGGCCTAAATGCAAGAAGATGCAAAGGAAGGCGTTGCGCGTGCACATTTGGGCTTGCGCGCCTTCCTCGCGGGCCCGAAGACTTGGCATGCTGAGTTGAGAGGTGGTCGGAGTTCTCCTCGCTTTTGCCCCGTCGGGGTGTCTCGCGAAAATATCGCCCCTTCTGCTGCAGCCATCTTACTGGAGCAGCGAGGAAATTCCCAAAGGCTTTTTAGCCTGAGAAATCGCTCTGCTCCACCCGGATTTCTTTGCCATGTGCTGTTTCTCCGCTGGTTTCAGAAGTGCTGCTTTTCGGGACTCCTTCAGACACGGGCGCATTGTTTTCTACCCGCTAACCGGCAAAGATGGTGAGGTTTGCGGTTTCAAGACCTTCCATACCGTGTATAAGGTGTACGCGGAGCTCTAGATCTCACGGAACAGCCTTCCATTTACCAAATACTATTGCTTCGCGTCCATATACAATTTCATTATAGAATCGACTTGGCATTCTTGGACATAGGGAGTTTTGAAAGACCTTGGCCAGATCTTGGGTGAAACGTTTCCCAGAGGCGTTTTGACTAGACCTCATCAGCAATCCAGTATCCATATTCTTTGGGCTTTTAACACCGAAATCAATGAATACCCATGCCTTGTGTCCTGTGGAGAAAGACCAAACACCTGCCTGTTTGAAGATCAGTATAAAACTTGATTTATATCTTATGGGTGTTGGATCTCCAGTTAGCCTTGCTGAGAAGATGATGGAAAATTATAATTGTAGTACTGACTTGCCTGATTTTAGCCCTATCACTCTACAAACATGACTAAAGCTGAGTCTAACTTATTGTACACACCCTTTCTGGGCCTGACATTTAAAATGCAGAAAATTGATGGCAGTATATTCTCTACAATAATACTAATAATAATAAATATTTATTTATATACCGCTCCTCTCCCGAAGGACTCGGAGCGGTGCACAGCCATACAATTAAAACAATAAACATGTGAAAAATGAAAACTAAATTAAACTAAGATCCTGGCTGTAATCAATTAAAACCCTTCCCTAAAACCCTAAAATTTAATAAAAAAGTAAAACACCCAAATCTAACATCAGCCCAAGCTGGCCTGGTCAAAGAGCCAGGTTTTCAAGGCACGCCTGAAGGTCCACAGGTCCGTGGCTGTATGTAACTCCGGGGGCAACCCATTCCAGAGGGCAGACGCCCCCACAGAGAAGGCCCTATTCCTTGGGGTCACCAGCCGGCACATAGATGCCGACGGGACCCGCAGGAGACCCTCCCTGTGGGAGCGCACCGGATGGTGAGGAAAATGGCAGAGAACTATGAACTGGTATTTAAGTTAGCTTTCTCCAACAAGATACTCTTAAGAATTTGTCGAACTGAAACTCTGTTATCCCTTAGAAATTAATTAATGAGAGGCACATATGCACTATATTTCCTTTTACAGTCAATTATTTTAATTGGATTGCTATAGTACATTTGACTGTTTTGTCTGCTGCAAAAAAAATAATATAGTTCAATTCCTTCTGCAGGCTGTCACATTGCACACTGATGTTGGAGATGTTAAAATTGAGTTATTCTGTGAACGAACACCAAAAGCTTGTCAAGTAAGTAATGAAAATAAAAAATAACATCGAATTGAGGAACAATTCAGATTTTATAAGCAAAATGCTCAGTATAAGAGAATTTATAAGACAACAAACTCTATGGTAGATATGCTTTGTTGATCTTCCTTAAGCTCATTCCAGCCCTATATTTCTTTAATCTGATGAAGCTAAGATCAGAATTCTTAGGCCCAATTTATTGGCCATACTTGCTTGGAAATTTTAGGAACTACAATTTCCAAAGATTTAGAAGGTACTAACCATTTTCATGTCTTAATAGGCATTCTCCTGCAATTTATAAAGTTAACTGCCTAATCCTTTTATATCTATACATTCAGTTTTGACAAAACCAGATAAACACTATTTCTGACATTTTACAGCTCTGCATTGAGCATTTTCATCCATTTTATTACTTTTTACTTGCATTCTATTAACTATGATGTATTTAAATGACATAGCTGTCAAAATATGTTTTAGAACTGATTTGTTTGACTTCTCACTAACAATCAATGATGGCTTAGCTGCAGAAGAGAGAAGGAAACATGAAAGGCGTATTCAGATTTCATTGAGCCCTATTTAAGCACGGCATTTGGTCATGGCTGTTATGTCTATGGAAGTCTTTGGAATGAGTATAAATATTTTATATCATGGTTTGTTTCTGTAGGTGGATATTCTGGATATTCTTGTCTTGGATGGCAAACCTCAGACAAAGAATATTCCGTGCAAAGCGCAACGTGTGCATGATTAACCTGAAGAAAACAAGACCTTAAAACCCAGATAAGACGGAACAAAGGACAGGAACTGAAGCTTATGTTAATCTTAACTAGAGTTAATCTTAACTAGAGATGAATGTATAAACTGCTGAAGCAGGTAGTAACTAAGGTTGCCTAAATAGATGTATAGTGTATAAATTAATCAATGCTATGCTACTATATATATATAGATATAGATAAAACGAACTCTGGCAATAGAGCAGACAGCTCTTCTTATTTTCAATCTGACAATAAAGAAAGGAAGCTTGTCTCATCTTCATGTGGTCCTGAGTCTTGATTCCTACAGTTTCTTAACTGACTTTCTGCTTCTTTTCTTAGAATTTTCTGGCTCTCTGTGCTAGTAACTACTACAATGGCTGTACTTTTCATCGAAATATCAAAGGCTTTATGGTTCAGACGGGAGACCCAACTGGTAACACCTTTTATGAAAATTAGATATACTATGCCATTCTCCTGAAGCAAGACTACTTTACTGTTAAGAAAAGCATTTTATTACAAATATGAACATGATAATTATAATTTTATGTATTTACTATGTAAATTTTGCAAACTGATTTGCCTAAGTTGGTTTTTTTAATACCCAGATAGCAGAGATTAACATCAGACCAACAATAAGTAGGCAATATTCCAATTAAGGAAGGGCTAAGTAAGCTAACAGTAATCACCCCAACCAAAGAACAAACCCCACCAACACCAACAGAGGGAGCCACTAGAATATAAACAAACAAAGGAAACCCTACTTCCTGCTCGATTGATAATGGGTAATGAAATGTCTGCAAGAAAACACCCAAGAAAACTTTGGTTCAGGGAGCACTGAAGACCCCTCTAATTTTTTTAAAACTTGAATTTAAAATAGTAAGCGGGGGTGGGGGAAACCCTTCTATTGTATAGATAGGTATATTCAGCAGATCTAAAAAAAATAAACCCACACAAAAATTTTAAAATTATAAACTACTGGGATTTAAGAGTTCTTTTAAAATTAAAATTAAAATGCTGGCAGTTTGAGCAGCTAGCATCTATTGTTTTTTAGAAACTCCACCTGAAATGTGAGAAAACTTCTCCATCTTATTTATTACTTTTTTTGGGGGGGGGGGGTGGAAGGGAATTGGGTGAGATACACCTTTTGGGCTAGAGAGGAAGATACCTGGATTTATGGAGATATTTGTGCTGTTCACTTCGTGTCTTGATTTTGGAGCCCACTTGATCCATGTATCCGTCTTCCCCTTTTCCCTGGCCCCATCTCTTTCTGATTACATCAGGTTCTGGGAAAGGAGGAATCAGTATTTGGGGCAGGAAGTTTGAAGATGAATACAGTGAATACTTGAAGGTGATTTTCTTGTCATTGCAGTTCCTTGTACATTTTGTTTTTAAAAATTACCTAAGAATAACTATGAACTATGGAAGAAGATCAGATTGATCACTTGATTCCTATTCCCTCTGGGAAAGGAGGATATTTGGGGATGGTGTAAGTTTGGGGCACGAGCAGGGGTGGGATTCTACTGGTTTGGAGCGGTTCTACAGAACCGATTATGTTTCTGTGCAGTTCAGAGAACTGGCAAATTGTGCCCTTGGCTGGTCCCACCTCTCTTTGCCCGCCCCTCCCCTCCCAGTCAGTCCTTATCACACATACGACATTGCATGCATGCCCAACATCGCTGACTGCGTTCTCCCCTGCCCAATCACTCAAGTTTTTTCCCCTTCTGACGATCAGCTGTTCCAATGATCAGCTGTGCTGGGATCCCCCTCGCTCTTACTGCTTCTCCCAGGAGGCTTCCCTGAGGCCCAGGAGGCAAAAAGGGGTATGGGGGGGAGGGTGGGGGGTGCTGTGCCCTCCCACGCTTCATTTTTTGCCTTCCTGGGTCCCAGGGAAGCCTGCTGGGAGCAAAAACTCTCCCCCAGAAGGCTTCCAGGAGGTTCAAAAACAGAGCGCAGGGCTTCCCAAAAACAGAGCCCCCCTGCGTTCCGTGTTTTGTCTTCCTGGGCCCCAGGGAAGCTTTCTGGGAGCAAAAATGCCCCCCAGGAGGCTTCCCAGAGGAAGTGGGGGGGGCTGCAAAAAAAAAATGCCATGCCCACAGAACCGGTTGTTAAAAAATTTGAATCCCACCTCGGGCATGAGCGCAGCTAGGAAATAGGACTGGTAATGCTTTAGGCAGACCCAACAGTCTTTCCCCTAGAGGAGTCATAATGCAAAATCTAAGTTTTATATAATTATACTTTGCTTTAGGGTTTCTATCCATCAACAAATCCTTACCTTTTACTTACCTGGGATGGCCAGAACAAAAGGAAACATTGTCAAAGTTATTGCAGAGACAGAAATTGTTTTTTTTTAATGAATTTTTGGAACATGTGCACTGACAAATTACTAGAAGGTGTTGTACAGTAAAGAGTCTTATAGACTCAAGTTTGGAAAAGGCTGAATTTAGCAAATCAGCCCAGAGATCTGTCAAGCCTCTGCATGTTTACTTTTATTCTGCAAACTACCTTAAGACAAAACAGAAAACTTAGAAATAAAACATTTACCAGAGTATTTATGTTCTAATTTCCTGATTAACTTTTAGCACAGTGTCCGTGGCGTTGTTTCCATGGCAAACAATGGTCCGAATACAAATGGTTCTCAGTTCTTTATCACTTATGGCAAACAGCCACATCTTGACATGAAATATACTGTCTTTGGGAAGTAAGTATTCCAATGTTATTGAATGAAATACCATAGAGGTCTAATAGGATGGAGACTGCATGATTTAGGGAACAAAAATTTTATCTCAGATATCTCCTCTACTACTTGTTAAGCAACCTGTCCCACCTGACCTTTTAATGTATTTTTAAAAATGGAAAGCTGGCATGCCCAAACCAAAATACAACTATTCTGAACTAGAGTGTTTTCCAGATATACATGCAACTCCCAGAAATCACAGCAATGGCCATATTCACTAGAGATTCTAGAAACGTAAGTCCACTATATAACAATTATTTACAATAATACCATAGACTTTCTTGAAAAACTAAAATCGTGGGTGACTACATGCCAGTGTTTTCCTTGGAAGTCTGTGAATAGAGAATTTTAGATGGTAGGACAGCATGATAGAAAGTCATCTCACCATTCTGCGTTCTCTTTCAGACTTTTTGTCATCAGGCATCATGGCAGCCTATTTGTAAATGAGCATGTATCTCCATAACAGCTTTTAACAAAGATGAGAGAAGATATATGGAAGGAATTTCTATGCAAGGAAATTCTCATTTTTATATTATTTTTATATATAAATTCTCATTCTCATTATTTTTTATTTCTCTGTGCAGAGTAATTGATGGCTTGGATACACTTGATGAGCTGGAGAAACTGCCTGTAAATGAAAAGACATTCCGCCCCTTGAATGATGTCCATATTAAAGATGTGACAATTCATGCTAACCCTTTTGCTCAATAGCTGCAATGGACCAATTTTTTTTTTATTTGAACATTTCACAGGAGAGAAATTCCAGACCTTGCTATTCAAACTGTTTAAAAGCAAATACTTTTCTGTTTGTAGACAGTATACCTGGTTTGACTACAGTCTCTTCTTTTAATATTCACTTTTGTTAGTATTTCTAAAAATGTCATCTTTATTGGATTTATATATTGCTGAAGCATATTGATTCATAGTGTAAAATTTAAAAATAGTGTAAAATTTAGGCAGCGTATATAGCAAAAAGCTACACACACAATGCTGCATTTTAATCCCACTCTTCAAAAATGTTCAGGATCTCTATTTTTGCAATTATCCTATATAGCAAATCAGGCAGGAGAATATGTTACTGATATGTTATTTTTATCAGGACCCTAGGCATGCACAAAACTATTTGTGTACATGGATTCTGGTGCCTTGTGTGCACATAAAAATTGTTTTGGTTTCAAATATTTCTGGGTCAAAGTATTTTGACTGCTGCTTTTTAATTGCTACTGGGAATTTTCCATTGTAACTTTTTTTAGCTATTTTTGAAATATCTCGAGAGAGAGGTGATAGTAGTTAGAGGAACAGGAATTCCCCCACCCAGTTTTTTTCTTAAATCAGCTCCTTTTAAAATGTTTTCCAATGACTTATGGTGGCCCAGATTTATTTATTAAATTTATGTATCACCTGATTCCCAAAATTCTGGCTCACAAGTAAAAACATTGTTTTAAAATACCAGAACAAAAATAAAAAACAATTCAGAAAATGACAAAAAACAAACAAGAATGAAATAAAAACTCTGTACAATCCAAAGGGTTTCATGCACTTCACTAAAGAAGAATTAGAGCTGGGAACATCCAGGTTTTAGAAAAACCTCATTCCAGAGTTACTGTATGACTTCTTGCTACAAAAGCAGGTTATGCTGTGGGCCAGTGGTGGGATTCAATTTTTTTTACTACTGGTTCTGTGGGCGTGGCTTGGTGGGCATGGCAGGGAAGGATACTGTAAAATCTCCAGTCAGAGGTGGTATTTGCCGGTTCTCTGAACTACTCAAAATTTCCGCTACCGCTTCTCCAGAACTGGTCAGAACCTGCTGAATACCATCTCTGCTGTGGGCCTGAGAACAACTACTGATGCTTGAAGATCTGAAATACACTCTACAACTACTGTAAGGTCCAGATTAGGCACAGGAAACACACTGGACAGTTATATTGGGTATGTCCTTGATTTATGACCAGTTGCTTAGCAATCAAAATTATATGTGCCGTGTAAAGCTACTAACAACCAGATTTTGAAGTTATGATGGTTGCAGACCTGCTCCCCACCTTTCATGATTGCATTTTAGGTGCTTGGCATCTTTACAGCAGTTTACAGTGTCCTGTAGCCATGTGACTATGATTTGGCAAAAGAAAAAAGAAAATGGATTTGCTTCACCACTACAAAAAATGCCAAAAATTGGGTCTGATCACGTGATGTCTCAACTTACAATCACAAAGTTGCTAATATGTCACTCCTAATGAATTATTTGAAGCTTTTTGAAGTTTGGCTCAAGGCTCATAATTTAATTAGGGCGATCACTGGAATCCTGACAACCATAATTCTGGGCTCAGTTACAGCTGTAACTCGAAAACTACCTGCACTTAGGCATCATCCAGATCTTTCCATGCCTCAAGGTGCCCATTCTCTGTTCTCACAGAGCAAGATAGGCAAATGAGGCAGTTCAAACGTATTCTGTCACATGAAATTATGACCTGGATGTTCAATCAGCTTCAGATATTTGGTGATATATAGATATAGATGCATGGTCCTTTCTCTAGTGGGGATACAATGAGAGTGTAGTGCTATGCTATAGTCTCAGCACTTCCAATGAAGTAGGGCAGAAGTACAAATGGATGCTGCTTCATGCTCATGTCCTGGAAGTAATGTATACTACAGATAAAAAAGCCATCAGTGTGAATCTCAACATGCCTTTGGTGATATTGGATAAAGAGCCCAACCTGTATTCTATCAGGCAGTGTTTGTTGGCAAATGACTGCATGGCTCCAAACTGGGTGGGATGGTCTTGGCCTGAAAGGGATCACAACTACAATCATCTCAGGTTCTCAGTGTTGGATGAATCCCATAAGCTCAGTAGTCACATCTATGAAAGGCAGGGGGTTCTAGAGCAGCACCAGGTTGAATTCTACCCACTGCCAAAGTTCTTAATCCTCAAGGTGCCTCCACCTGACAGAACTCATCACCTGTTGTTCAAGAGGTTGCTTGAACCAGTAGTGACGACACTGCAATGTTTTTGGCCACGCGTGTTCTTGAGAATGCCTTATGATCAAAGCAGTTTTGCATGTGAGCAAATGACAAATTTAAGCGCAGAGCCATACTGGGAAGGTTCTGCCCGTAATTCTTTTCTTAGAAGAGCCCTCGGATGAGCTGCAAGATAAATTGGATAATGCAAACAGGAGTAGCAGAACCACAAGGACGGAGATCTAAGATTCATTCGGGCTCAGAATTTTCTGGAACTTGTCTGTAAAATAACATGCAAGGATGCGGTTTTCAGGATGAAAAAAAGAAGTGTGTTTTTAGACCGGATCTTCATAATCGGTACTCTCTAACAGCGAAGCATCCCTTCACCTTCCGCTCCAACTCGACACCTACAAGGCCAAAACTGTATCACGCAGTACCGATTTGCGCACGCGCTAAAGTTATTTTTTTTTATAATAAACGTCTGATTGTTGGCTCATGACGCAGAGGGAGGGATTATGTTTGCGCATACGCGTTCTTTACAACCCTTTGTTCTAGAACATTCTTGCCCGGCGCCATTTTGTTACGTTGAGGATCTTGTAATGGTGGCTAGGCAGTGAAGAGCTGTAAAGTGTTTCTAGACGCCTGTGACCGGAGAGCGGTTCCGAGCGGAAAAGTAAGTTTGGGTGATACCAAAATCCCAAAGTCAGGGGTATTCGGCGTGAGATAATGTCTTCTTGTAACATAGAAATGAGTGGGATCGTTTGTTGACGATCTTTTTTTTCCTTCGTGGTGTGCAAGCCTAGCAGCTGTCGGTAGCTTCTGCCTCTTGGTTAAGGCTAAGAAAAGGGCCGCCTGCTGTCGAGGTCCGCCTATGGCCTTGAAGGCCTGAAAGAAAAAACAGTCCCGGTTGTAGTTATGTGTGTGTCGCCCTTGCTTCGCCTTAACGAGAAGAGGCAGAATTTTTTTTTTTAACCCACCGAGAGAGAGAGAAAGAGCACTGTCACTGTAAAATGGATTTGCCTTTTTATTGCGTGCTGACTGTGCCTGCACAATTGCGTAGTCTTCAAAAGATTTTCCGATCCTTACCAGGAAGGAAATAACGATGTTCTGTACTTGTGATATACGATTATTGTAAGATGTAAGCGATGTTGAGGGTGAGGTAATGGACGAGTAGGAAAAGGATTTTAATCAGGAGAATATCTCAATTTTGCTGTCGTTCTTGAAGATTCGGCGGCTGATAATTTATGACGAAGGGGAGAGGGTTAAAGGTAAAGAAATCAGGAAATGTGGAAAAAGAAAGCTTTAAGTTTGGGTTCCTTATTCTTATAAATACAAGGTAAGAAGAGATGGCATGGAAAGACGCTAAAATTGTTACCAAAGCATAAGGGACTAAGAATAGCAACAAAACTAAAATGCAGTTGAAATTACAGGGAAAAAATGGCTGCTAGTAAAAGATTTACCGTCTGAAAGAGGTAAGAGATGGAGGCTGCTAAATCATTCCAGGGAGAATAATGCAGAGCTTTTACTACCATGGTCAAATAAGTTCTGTATTTAAATTTATTATCAATATTTCTTGCCATTCTAAGAGATTGATTTTAAGGGGTGGACCAGCTTCTGAGGGTGAAATCTATGTTCTGACAAACGTTAACAACAATGTAGCAGGGTGATTTTGGAGACATCATCTTTTTGAGAATAGTATTATTGAGAGTTGTCTTAATATTTCACTGATATCAACAGAAAAATTATCTCTGTGGAATTAGATTCCACATATTAGGCTTTTTTTTTAAGTGACTCTTTTCATGACATGTGTGACCTGTTCATTTTCTGAGTTTCACCAGATATTAAATTTTTAATGATTTTTTTAAAAAAACAAATTTAATTGATTATACAGCTAAAATGACAAACGCATAAACAACATAGAGGAAAGAAAAGGAAAGAAAAAGAATAAAAACAAACAATTCCATTACTAAAAGTCTGTGGTTCCTTATTATCATTATTGGTGTCATATTTACAAATAAATCTTAGTGCGAATATGTAATTACTACCTCTTTTACAATTTAACAATATTTACTAATATATTTTCTATTTTTGTTCTATCCAACATTCCCATTTTATAATATTCTGATGATTCTTTCTCCTTAAGTGCTAGTGTCAATTTATCTATCTCTGCACAGGCTGCTGTTTTCTGAATAATCATTTCCTCTGTTGGAATATCGACTTGTTTCCAACACTGTGCAAAGGTTAATCTAGCTGCAGTAAGAATGTGCAATATTATATATTTGGCTTTTTTAGAAAATTGTCTATTAAATATCCCTAATAGGAAGAATTCTGGTTTTAATTCAATTTGCTCTGCCGTTATTTCCTCTAACCATTTTTTAATTCTACACCAGTATCTTCTTCAGTGCAGGACTACCACATATGAAAGAATGTTCCGTGTTTCTTTTTACATTTCCAGCAACTTGGATTCATGTTAGGAAACATCTTTGCTATTTTCGAAGGGGAGAGATGCCATCTATAAAACATTTTATAGGCATTTTCTTTATATGTTGCTGATTTTGTGATTTTATTATTCCTGATCCAGACCTTTTCCCATTCGAATAACGTAATGCTACATCCAGTATTTCCACTCCAAGCTATCATATTGCTTTTGACTACTTCCTCTTCTAAATCTTAAATGAATTTAATAGACTAAGTTCACGAGATAGTGTCAAAAAATTAACCAATTTAGCATGGTGGTTATATTGTTATCCACATTGAAGATAGTGTTTTACATTTATATTGTTATTTCTTGTATAGAACTAGATTTTGAGAAATACTTTTGAAAAATGTATTCGGAACTTTTGTTTTTTATGTTGAGCTTGATAGTGGAGTAATAGGGAGTATATGGAAATTTTCATTTAGAATCTGCTGCAAAATTGCTTCTTTCAAATTTGGTATTTATTTCATTTCTTTTGTTAATCACATTATGGCCCTATCTTCTTCAGCCAGGTTTCTTAGAACTATTGGACTAGAAGTCCTATTGTTACATTTGTGATTGTGATAATTGTAGTCCCTTGAATCAAGAAGTCATCATAATTCTTAAGTCTGATTTTGGTAACCCTGATGACACCCATATCATTTTTAAGTTTTATGTAATATTGAATTAAATATACAGGTAGTCCTTAACTTACAACAATTCACTTAGTGACTGTTCAAATTACAGTGGCACTGAGAAATGTGTCTTATTACCATTTTTCACAGTTACAACCTTTGCAGTATCCCCTTGGTCATGTGATCAAAATTCAGATGCTTGGCAACTGGTTCATATTTATGATCGTTGTGTATTCCAAGGCCACGTGATTCCCTTCCCCCCCCCCCCCAAAGTCAATGGGGAAGTCACATTCACTTAACCATGTGATAAACGTATCAATTATGGTGATTCACTTAACTCTGGCAAGGAAGGTCATAAAATTGGGCAAAACTCACTTAGCAATGTTTCACAACACAAATTTTGGGCTCAATTATCATAAGGACTGACTTACCTGTATTAGTGCATTATCAAATATATCAAAAGCATATAATATAAAGATTTCCCTCACATGTTCCCTTGCACACAAGTTTCTGGCTCTAGGAGGCGGTGCTCATCTCCATTACAAAGCCGAAGAGCCAGCCCTGTTCAAAAACGTCTCCATGGTCATGTGGCCAGCATGACTAAATACCAAAGGTTCATGGAACGCTATTACCTTCCCATCAAAGTGATCCCTATTTTTTTACCTGTATTTTTACATGCTTTCTAACTACTAGATTGGCAAAAGCTGGAGCAAATAACGATGTGGCGCTAGGGATTCAAACCGCAGAACTGCTAACCTTTCTGATCAACAAGCTCAGTGTCTTAGCCACTGAGCCACCGCATTCCTTCTATATTAATTGGAATAAATATTAAATATTAATTGGAACTGGTATTTAGTAGACAACACAGTGTTTAAAAGTATATACATTTTTGAGAAGGATTTCATTTTTCTCAAGCTTGTATGTTATATTTTATTTGCTATTTGGACCTTTTGAAAGCTTTTCAATCTGGGTTTTTACACATTTTGCTTTATGAGTGTGCTAAGAATCAGAGACTGATACGGAAATAAAGGTTTTTCTCATTGTGTATTTGCTGAGTTCAATATTTTGTCAACCGAGAAGATCATGAGAGTTTTTTTAATTTCTAAGAAAAATAGGGATGGGTTAATTGGAAGTTATCCCAAAACTTTTTTTCTAAAGCATATTGATATATCTGATAATATATATTATATGTACTTAATTTATTTCAGATGAGGTATTCTAGACAAAGTCAATATGGTAACTGTGATGAAAAACAATGTTGGGATTCCCAAAACCAGCATAAGAGAAAAAGACAATCACACAGCACATATGAATACAAACGCTGCAAATATGATCAAACTCTAATGTACGATAGGTAAGTTTCTCAGTTCTCATACAGCTAAAATGTAAGTAATATTAGATTTTATCATGTGATTTATGGTAACATTTTATAAGAGTTAAAATTCAAAATACAAGAACAATTCTTGATTTCCTATATCTGAAATGCTGGTTTTTAGTATTAAAATGACCTCATGTTTAATAAACAGCTGTGTGTGTTCTTAAAATTGGACGTATCTGCAATGTGCAGTTTTGCATTGCATGATGTTTTATGAATTTTTTCCACTCTAGCATTTATAAAGATACCAGCTCCTTCCAGGAAAGAGATGAAGATCATGAACGCTGCTATGTTGAAGAGTACAGAAGCAACTTCAGTCAGTTGTCTGAAACCAGGCACCATTGCAGGGTCCATGAGAATGACTGTCACAACCATAGTAGCAAGTCATCTGGTCAGAGTGGCAGAAGCAGTTACAAAAGAAAATGCAAGGCTGATAATAAATCATATCATACAGATACGGTATGTATAATTTAAAACACCTAGAACATGGATAGATATTCTTTTAAATAATTACAAATGTGTGAGGATACATTCTAGCAAAATTGTTTTTTTTTCTACTAGATATGTTCCAAAATGGGAATATTTGTAGCAACTGAAGACTTATTTTTCAATGATGATTTTTGTTATCTTTTATAATATTTTACTTTTAAAATATCTGATTAAATTATATACTGAAATTGTGTTACATTGTGTTTACCTATAAGGATAATTGATGAGAAAACATGACTCTCTGCTATTCTGAGACCTCTTAGGTTTCATTGGTGGTGTTGAAATAAGTCCCTTTATGCAGATCTGCCCCATTAGTCAAAGGATAAAATTTGCCTCTTTATTAATTGAATGATTGATAGACTTGATCTACATCGTTTTCCCCCATGGCTTATCATCTGACTGGCATCTGTCAAAGTAGACGTTGAACCTTTATTGAATTATAATTACTGGATAAATAGAAATTAGGGCTGCTTAGTGCTGTTTAATTAGAAATACTAGAGGTTTTGTGATGAATTTTGATTGTCCTAATTAGGTGAAATATGCAAAATGTATTTTACACTTGTTGAGATTATTTACCCAAAGATTACTTTATAGGTCAGTACATGCCAACACTTGATGTATGGCAGCGTTAAACTGAAGAATATTTATTTGCAATTTAAAAATACTTAATTCTTCTAGTGAACCATATTTTAAAAGCATATATATATTATTTGTTGTTACCTTGCCACTTGAAGTACCTTATCTGAAAATCTGTTCCTTGCCATGTTTTTTTCCTGTAACCTAAACTATGTGCCCTGTGAAATTCTGGGGAATTTGAAATTGTTCCTGCCAACCGTTTGTGGCCTGGCGCGTATCTGAATGCCTGAATATCTCCCTGCTGAATGAATTTCGTATTCTGCCCTGAATTCACTCGGGTATATTGATTGGCTGGATGATGTTGGTGCCGCACACTTGCCGTTACCAGAGGAGTCAACGAAGAAAAAGATCCAGGAGTGTAGAGGATGATGAGGAGGGTCACCTGATCTGTCAGAGTGGAGACGTACTAAATGCAAGATGTATAGAATATTTTTCACAACTTACTTTCAAGATAGAATAATTTCTTTTAGATAAGTCAGGAAATTTTTTGGAAGTCCTTTACTTTGCGTTTCTTTTGTTACGTGTTTTGTTTTTTTTCTTTTGGGGGGTTCTTTTTATATAGAGTTAAACGTAATTGAAACTTCCTGTATAGTAAACAGAGCTGATATAGAACAAGATAGACGTAACTGTCTTGGAGACTTGACCAATTAAATACTTAAAGTTGTTTAGTTATATTTTTTGCATAGCATGGTATATTGAATAATAAAAATATGTCATTACTTATATAACTAATTGCCTCCCATCTGTTTTAGATGAAATTATCACTACTCTTGGTGAAGGTGCTTTTGGAAAAGTAGTAAAGTGTATTGACCACAAAACGTAAGTTTTTTTAATGATGCTACTCAGAGTTTTCTAAATCTCAGATTATATATAATGTCATTTCTGCTTTTCCTTTCCTTGTGATAGGAAGTTTCTTGTGACAGCTGGGAAAAAAAGGTATTGATTTTGAAAGTCTAAAAAATATAAGGTCTAAATATCTGAGGGACTACCTTTTCTGTTAAGGTGATCAGGAAATGCTCTTTTGAGGTGATCAGGAAATGCTCTTTTGAAGATGCCCCCTTATCAGAGGCCTGTTTTCCTGATTTATTGTGGTAGTGGAGGGAAGGGTTCTTCCATTAAAATTCTTAGCATATCTATAGTCAGTGGTTTCCCAGGAATCTATAAACACCATGTAAACAACAATTTAATAAAAATGGATGAATTGCAGTTACTTTGAAAAATATAGATTAAAAAAAAGTTTGTTTTCAACAGCTCTGCCTGAAATGCAAAATTTGTCATTTTATTTCATTTTAAGAATCTTATTGACATTCAGGAAATGTGCATATATTTTAATATAAAATGTTCTAAAAATTAAGGTAACTGGAGATATTTTTCAATTTTAATTTTGCAAGAACTGTATTATAAAGCAGTTTTTCATTCATTGAAAGAAGACTTCATTATTCCTGTGACTCTTAGTGACACTTCAAAACTTTGTCTTTTAGGGGAGATAAACATGTAGCAGTGAAAATCGTAAAAAATGTTGACAGATATTCAGAAGCAGCTCGGTCAGAAATACAAGTGTTGAAGCACTTAAATATATCAGATCCTAATAGTACATTGTAAGTATATGATACAGTTAAAATGGAATGTGACCATGTCTTTTTTTCTTTCTTTCCTCCCTCCCTCCCTCTGAAAGTGATTATGTTTTCTTGTATACTAGTTTCTCTGTAATCAACAATTTACTTTCAGTTGTACTTATAAATTGCTCATTTGATTTCATGTTCTTATTTAATGATATCTTCTGAGTAACTTTATTGCATTTACAGTCATTGTGTCAAGATGTTGGAATGGTTTGATCATCATGGCCATATTTGCATTGTATTTGAACTGCTAGGACTCAGTACCTATGACTTCCTTAAAGAAAATCGTTTTCTGCCTTTCTGTCTGGACCATATCAGAAAAATAGCTCATCAGATTTGCAAATCTGTAAATTGTAAGTATGTATTAAGCTCTCTTTAGCAATTTCAAGGTGAATAAATGGAAAATATTATTTAATTAAAATAAACACTGATATTTAAAGAAGTCTTAAGCTAAAACATAACTGCTTTACAATTTGGATTCTTTACAGTTTTGCATTCAAACAAGCTGACCCATACAGATTTGAAGCCTGAAAACATACTATTTGTGAATTCTGATTATACAGAAGAATATAACCCTAAACTGGTAAATTTTATCATTTAATATTTAATAATTGCTTTCATAACTGATTCTTACTACTTATGCCTAATAATCCTATGCTACATTTCAGAGACATGGTGAACGCACATTGAAACATCCAGAAATCAAAGTTGTAGATTTTGGAAGTGCAACGTATGATTATGAACATCATAGTACACTTGTATCTACAAGGCATTACAGAGCTCCTGAAGTCATATTAGGTGAGATAATATACATATACTAGTACAAACATTTGCAGTGTACATAACGTGTTATGCATGTTGCAAACTTTAAAATAAATAGTTTAGGATATACTCTAGACTTGCTAAAGTCCCTCAAGTTGCTTGAGATAGAGGAATTCATGACCAAATAACACTGTGGTCAGTTCATGGAGTGAAAAAACAGTCAAAACCCATCTTGATACAGCAATAGTTGAGGGTTGAACATGTGAAGGATATACTATATAGGTTATACCATATAAATATATTCGTTGTGAGAGAGCAACGAAAGAGAGTGTGTGTGTGTGTATACTATATACTATAGATTAGTATAGATTAATCGAGGGATTGGAGAATGCAGGACTATGAGATTTGCTGCTCTGGGATAGGAGTAGCTGGAAGGAGGGAAAGGTTATGATGGTTGTGGGTAGGAAGGCAATATTCAAGAGGGAACTCTTGAGGGGAATGACAAAAATAATAGTCACCTTTGTATATTGTGTTTTCAGCCAAAACCAACAGCTAAAGCAGTTGCTGCCTCAAATTTTTTTCAGAAACTTCCATATCTCAAGAATACCCTTCGTTCTTTAATATCAAGTATTTATAGTTTGAAAGTCTTTATAGTATTTATAGTCATTTTATATATTTTTGCCACAGCTTTGGGATGGTCACAACCATGTGATGTTTGGAGTATTGGCTGTATTCTTATTGAATATTACCTTGGATTTACAATATTTCCGGTACGTGACTACAGAGGCATATGTTATAGAGGTAGTGACAATTATTAGGAAGGTTTTTTTAAAAAGATTTACATTACTAAAGTATTATGATTAATAATTCAAAGTAAAATAAGAATTGAAGTCAACGGGAAATGTGTAATTTCAACATAGATAAAAGCAAATAGCAAACTACAGTATTTATGGGGAACCCAAGGTGTCACATCTAAACCTGGATTTGTCTAGAACAGGGGTAGGCAACCTTGGCTCTTTTATCACTTGTGGACTTCAACTCCCAGAATTCCTGAGTGAGCCATAAAAGGTTCCCCATCCCTGGCCTACTGGTTTTTCAGTTGTGGGGGAAATCAATTTTTGACTGGAATGAGACTGTTTAATATACAAATGTAGGACATATTCTTTATATATTCTTTATATGTCCTACATTTGTATATCAAACAATCCCATTCCAGTCAAAAATTGATTTCCCCCACAACTGAAAAACCAGTAGGCCAGGGATGGGGAACCTTTTATGGCTCACTCAGGAATTCTGGGAGTTGAAGTCCATAAGTGATAAAAGAGCCAAGGTTCCCTACCCCTGGTCTAGAAGACAAAATATCAATTCCATCATGACTTCAGATGCTACATTTGTTTTGAAATACTGTCATATGAAATCCATTGCCTTTAAAACACTTCAATAGGAGTATTAAAAAACATAATTTTAGTTGTGTTTACAAAAATCTTATCCCTGTCCCTTTCAAACATATTTTGCAGCACATTGTTTTGTATTCACTCTTTTCGATTTTCTAAAATTTTCAAGATTTGTTTTTGTGGGTTTTTTAAAGACACATGACAGCAAAGAACATCTGGCTATGATGGAGAAGATACTAGGACCATTACCAATTCATATGGTTCAAAAAACAAGGTAAAGAAAAGTTTTTTCCCCTCAATATTTTTCCTTCTGCTGAGTACCACCAGTGTTCATATGCTTCTCCTTAACTATTAGCTTACATTAAAAAAAATTAGTAATCTGAAGCAATAAATGTTGAACCTACATAGGTTCAAAATACCTTGACGTAAATTGTATGATTCTGGGAATACATTGTAAAATTTAGAATTGTTTAAAATTAGTTAGGTACAATGCTCATTATTTGCATTTTATCATATAATAAAATGGCAGAATGTCTTATATTGTGGTCCTAATTATAATTGTATACTTTGGAGCTGTTTCTTTTATTTGATCATGTCTTGGTGTTGGTTCTTATCTGTAAGATACTATTTAATTTTTTATGATGAAATAAAAGTACATTTTTATTGTGATAACTAATGCGATGGTGTACTATTCTGTTTCTTAATTAATTTCAGAGGAAAATTAAATTTGTCTCTTTTATATGACTAGTAGTATTATGCAAAGCATTCAAGAGGTTTGTGTTTGTATATTCATTGTATTGGAATTGCTGGGGAAAACATTGTCCATACAAAATAACAAGAGACAGCCTTTGAAACAACCATTGAAGCCTTTCAAAAGATGCTTTTAGAATAGATGCTTCACTTGCACTAACATGCTTGTGAAGCAATTTTTGAATGGTGCACACTATCTGATATAAATGTGAATGAAGGTAGGAAATGTGCAACTAACGTTAAAAAAATAAAAATATTTGGTTTATGATCTGAGTTATGGCAAAGCAGTTACAAGGAAGGTGTTACACTAGATTTGTCATTGCTAAAGCTGCTTTAAATAATTTCATTCTTAACGTCATTTACAACAGAAAACGCAAATACTTCCGGCATGATGGTTTGGATTGGGATGAATTAAGTTCTGCTGGCAGATACGTTTCAAGGCGTTGCAAGCCACTGAAGGTAAAATAATCTTCTGCTTGACTAAGCTTCCTCTACTCCCATTTTCTCAGAAGTGCTAATTAGTTTTTTCCCCCACCCACAGGAATTCATGCAGTGCCACAATTCTGACCATGAGAATCTATTTGATCTTATTCAGAAAATGTTGGAATATGACCCTGCCAGACGAATCACACTTAATGAAGCTTTGGCACATCCTTTCTTTTTTCCATTAAGAAAGAAGATGAAACGAGATTTTTAAAAATTCTGCCATTGAAAAGATGTTTCACATATTTAAAATGTTTTACATATTTATTTTGTAATTCTGTAAATTTATTTTTTGATATTGTCCTGCTTAGTCTGTTAAAATAGCTCAAAATAAAACATTTAGCAACACTTGTGTTCAGTTGTTTTCTTAATATTGCATGTGAGCTGTGGTTACATGGGTGATTAAAGTTTCACTCTGAATTTTCTTTTGGAGCTAGAAAAGAAATATGAACCTTCCCATCTCAGCAGCAAATCTATGTATGGTTTGTTCAGTTTAATTAGATTTCAGTAAGCTTGTTCCTGATACTTTATATATGCAATGATTGCATGAATAGGCTTGGTTAGTTCTTTTTGAAAGCCTTAGTTGCACTGACTCATGTACCATACTCTATACTAACTTGTCTGTTCTGAAATTAAGAGAGAGAGAAAATGGACAATTTTGTAAGAAAACTAAAAATACAGAACAGGTGTGCTACATACTATATTCTCTCATTTATGCTTCTAGCAGGGATTTATTACATATCCTGAATTCAAAAATGATTGAATTTGAAATGTTCATTTTTGATATTCTGAATGTTGCTCAGAATATTTTATCCCAGTGATCGCCAGCCGGTGGGCTGCGAAAACATTTTGGTGGTCTGCAGAGAAATGTCATCCCCAAAGCATCCCCCCAAAGCAATTAATTCAAGGTGCAGGGGAACAAGGCTTTGCTTCCCACATGGCCTTGTGGGAACACAAGGCTTGGGAACACAAGGCTTGCGTAGCTTGCAGAAGGAACAACATGAGGTAGTGAGGGAGGGGGAACTTGCCTGGCCACCGGGTTGCTTCTTCCGCTTCTTTCTTCTGCTTTTGGCTGCACACAAGAAAGCAGCAGAAGTCTTTCTCTCGGCCAGAAATGAGACTTTGGGACCTGCAAGGCATCCTTGCTCCAAGAGGCTGCACCAGCAAAGACTCATTTCTGGCGGAGTTTGGGGGGAGGGAAAGAAAGACTTGCTTTCCTTGCGTGAAGCCTGAGAACGGAGCTCAAAAGCAGGCTAGGAATGTGGCTACCTTGGAGGGGGTGGGGATGTGTGAGGGAAAGAAAGAAAATCACCAGCCCTGTTTAGATTGGATTTCTTCCCCCCCCCCCCCCCCAGCTCAAAAGCAGGCTAGGAATGTGGCTGCCTTGGAGGGTGTGTGTGAGAGAGCATCACCAGCCCTCCGAGGTTAGATCAGATCTCTCTCTCTCTGTCCCTCCCACCAATGTCAGCAAGCCACATCAGTCAAAATTCACATTAGTGTCCACAGGATTTAAAATTAGTTTGGTGGTCCCTGAGGTCCAAAAGTTTGGCAACCTATTTTACCCTACCAAGTTATTCCCATTGTTTCCTGTAAGAATTTTAAATATTTCCTGTTTTTTGGGGAGCTTTTCAGCAATCTATGCACATGAAAGAACTTGGTATGCCTTTTACAGACCAATGGTAACCTGCTTTAACCTAGACGCTTTGCTATACATTGGCAAATACAATTCTCAACAATAATCATGATGGGGAGTTGAAAGATTTTTATTACGAGTGCAATCTTCTACATAAAGAATTAAAAATTATCAATAGCATTTTTCAGCTGTTTCAAATTTAATGCCTATGGAATGAATATTTTCAGTTTTGTGCGTGGCCCATGTTGTTTTGTATATAGCCATAAATATAGCTGCACTCTTAAAAATGATAACTAGTTGCAATGAAGTCAAAAGATTATTTCCTAAAGCTACAGGATGGTAAAATTAAATATATATGAAATGAGAGAAGTATATGTTGAAAAGTTGGAATCTATGCTTTAGGACAGTGGTCACCAACCAGTGGGCCGGGGACCACTGGTGGTCCATGAGAAAATTTTGGTGGTCTACAGAGAAAAAGTCCCCCCCAAAGCAGTTAATCCAGGCTGCGCAGGAACACAAGGCTGTGCCGCCCACATGGCCCACAGGAACACAAGGTTTGTGTCGCTTGCATTGCAAACCATACGAGGTATTGAGGGGAGGATGGAAAGGGCAGGCGGGGCCACTTCTGCTTTTGGCTGCATGCAAGCAGCAAAAGTCTTTCTCCCCCAAACTCCGCCAGAAATGAGTTTTTGTGATCCTGTAAGGCATCTTGCTCCAAGAGCCTGTGCCGGTGCGACAAGTCTCACAAAGACTCATTTCTGGCAGAATTTGGGAGAGAGAAAGACAGACTTCTGCTGCTTTCTTTGCATGAAACCAAAAGTCTCTCTCCCCCTGAGAACAGAGCTGGAGATGGTATCCTGCGATCCCAAAGAACGATAGGTAGGAAAAGGATGGGGAATTTTCCTGCAGACTTTTTGGGGGATTTTCCCAGGGTCCCTGGTCCACAGAATTTAAAATTATGAGTTTGGTGGTCCCTGAGGTCCAAAAGGTTGGCAACCCCTGCTTTAGGAAATACTGCTCAAAAAAATAAAGGGAACACTTAAACAACACAACGTAACTCAATTACACTTCTGTGAAATCAAGCTGTCCACTTAGATAGCAACACTGATTGACAAATCAATTGCACATGCTGTTGGGCAAATGGAAAGACAACAGATGGAAAGCATAGGCAGTTAGCAAGACATCTCCAATAAAGGAATGGTTCTGCAGATGGTGGCCACAGACCACTTCTCAATTCCTATGCTTTCTGGCTGATGGTTTGGTCACTTTTGAATGCTAGCAGCGCTTTCACTCTAGTGGTAGCATGAGACGGAGTCTACAACCCACACAAGTGGCTCAGGTAGTGCAGCTCATCCAGGATGGCACATCAATGTGAGCTGTGGCAAGGTCTGCTGTGTCTGTCAGCATAGTGCCCAAAGCATGGGGGGTGCTACCAGGAGACAGGCCAGTACATCAGGAGACGTGGAGGCCGTAGGAGGGCAGCAACCCAGCATCAGGACCGTTACCTCTCTCTTTGTGCAAGGAGGAACAGGAGGAGCACTGCCAGAGCCCTGCAAAATGACCTCCAGTGGGCCACAAATGTGGCTTCTCAAACGGTCAGAAACAGACTCCATGAGGGTGGTATGAGGGCCCAACGTCCACAAGTGGGGGTTGTGCTTACAGCCCAATACCGTGCAGGATGTTTGGCATTTGCCAGAGAACACCAAGATTGGCAAATTTGCCAATGGTGCCCTGTGCTCTTCAAAGATGAAAGCAGGTTCACACTGAGCACATGTGACATGTGACAGGGTCTGGAGATGCCATGGAGAACGTTCTGCTGCCTGCAACATCCTCCAGTATGACTGGTTTGGCAATGGGTCAGTAATGGTATGGGATGGCATTTCTTTAGGGAGCCACACAGCCCTCCATGTGCTCACCAGAGGTAGCCTGACTGCCATTAGGTACCGAAATGAGATCCTCAGACCCCTTGTGAGACCATATGCTGGTACGGTTGGCCCTGGGTTCCTCCTAATACAATGCTAGATCTCATGTGGCTGGAGTGTGTCAGCAGTTCCTGCAAGACGAAGGCATTGATGCTATGGACTGGCCCGCCCATTCCCCAGACCTGAATCCAATTGAGCACATCTGGGACATCATGTCTCGCTCCATCCACCAATGCCATGTTGCACCACAGACTGTCCAGTTGGGGGATGCTTTAGTCCAGGTGTGAGAGGAGATCCCTCAGGAGACCATCCGTCACCCCATCAGGAGCATGCCCAGGCATTGTAGGGAGGTCATACAAGCACGTGGAGGCCACACACACTACTAAGCCTCATTTTGACTTGTTTTAAGGACATTACATCAAAGTTGGATCAGCCTGTAGTGTTTTTTTCCACTTTAATTTTGAGTGTAACTCCAAATCCAGACCTCCATGGGTTGCTAAATTTGATTTCCATTGATAATTTTTGTGTGGTTTTTGTTGTCAGCACATTCAACTATGTAATGAACAAAGTATTTAATAAGAATATTTCATTCATTCAGATCTAGGATGTCTTCCTTTTGTGTTCCCTTTATTTTTTTGAGCAGTGTATATCAATTTTGTCTTCAGAACGAAAGCATATTTTTATCTTGCAAAACACTGATCTGATTTACTACATTTCTAATGCATGTCAATATTCCCTTAACAAGTTTCATTTAACCATCTTCCACTCCAAATTTATAGAAACTTCCTTTCAGATTTTATACTATGTATTAAACATGGCTATGCAGCCATAAAACCCCAGGGAAAAACTGTTACCCAACTATACATTCATATATTTGCACACCCTAGCAGGGATATCAGGAGGATTAACAATATCAAAATGGCAAATATGACCAGTGACAGAAGCCGTTGCCCCCTTTTGCATATGTGGATTTTGATTGCCTGGCAAAGTAGAAGACGACTTCAATCTAAAGAGAAACCATTTTGATCACACCATTTTCCTATTGACACACATACTTATCACAGATATCGCATATGAATTACTTAGACCTTGATAATTTAATGTCAAACAAAACTTTTAACTCATCTAATTTTGTGAAGATATCTTCGATCAATAACCAGTTTCAATAGCACTGAACAAGTTTCAGTCATCCCAGTAACTTGCATGGTTAGGCAATTGTGATCTGGACCCTTGGCATCCTGCTTGCATTCATAATTACTGCAGCAGTCACACAATTGTAATTTGTAGCATCCCCTGACAGTTTCCCACAGGCAAAGTCAAAGGAGAAGCCAGTAGCGAAGCGAAATTCGGACAAGTGCTCTCCACCTGTATACCCTCTCTTCCCTCTGAGTTTGTGCCATGTCTCCCTGATCATTCATCCACTTATAACAAGGGTATCAAAAAAGTTAGTAACAAAAGAGTTACTAGGAGGGCAAAGCATCGGTTTAATTGGGAGATATTAAAAAAAAAAGTCAAGATTCTGAGCCTAAAATACAATCTAGCAGGGATATCAGGAGGGTTGACAATGGCAAAATGGCAAATTCAAGTAGTGACTGAAGCCACTGCCCCTTTCTGCATATGTGGATTTTGATTGTCTGCAAGCAAAATGCTCTGAATCAAAGTTTCAACCACAAAATAACCCATTTAGAATTTTTAAAAGATTCAATTTAAATCATTGTACAATTTGCATACTATGTGCTGCATTATGAATTAAATCAATTTAATTTTTCAGCTAGAAAAGTCAGAAAACTTTTTTCTCCTTGCTATAGCATTCTTAGCTGGTCACTGCAGATCATTTCTGCATAGTACTCAATTGCAAGATTTAATAATCTCAAATTATTTGTGTTTTCATTAAGAACAAGGAATATTGTTACTCCACTGAGAAAAAAAATCTATAAAAAGACACTTTAAGGGCCATCTAAAAAGTGCAAGAGTATCAAAACCAAGAAGCTGAAAGGAAAGAAGGCAGTGGTGTATGTAGGACAATCCATTCTTAGTCTAGTTCTCTTTCAAACAAAATCAAACAAATATGGTTTGTAGATTTTGGATACTTGTACAGTTTAATCTGCAAACAGAATTTTATAACAAATTTCATTTTCCATGTCTACTGTAAACCTTTATAGAAAACCCAGGGATAAAATGAATTTAAGTTGTGGAAGGCCTTAAATTATGTTACAGTAGAAAATACAGGAGGTAGAATGTAACTAAAAGGATTAATGCAATGTTAGAAGAATCAAATCTAGAGCTCCTGTAAGCTGCTAACACATGGTTTTAAAAACCTAATTTCAGTGTTTTCTAAGGACCCTAGAAAACGCAAACAAATTTGCTATGAGAGCCCTTATATCATGCTTGATAAAGGGAGGTAGGATGTAAGAATCAGGACACAAAACATGACACTTTATCTACAGCTCCTGTTTGCTTTACTGTTGACATTTTGACAATTTAGTCACCTTCTTCAGTTTCAGACTCCGATTCTGAAAGACAAACAATTTCAGCTTGAGTACAATATTTAGGATATCTAATAATTAATAGTTTAATAAGAGTAGGACTACTTGCCTTCCTCTGCATTTTTGAGCCATTCTACGAACTTTTTCATTTGTTCCAGAAAGACACTCTTTCCTTTGGCAAGGTGTGCATCTTTATACCATTTCAAAATGGGTTCTTCACTGAGTACCTCAGCTGTGGAAAACAAAACAGAGCTGTCAGGCAACACATCCCACCAGCAAACAATGAATGAAGAACTAGTCTTTGCCTTCTAGGTCAGGCAAGACTTTCTACAGCAATCCAGTATGTGACTCCTTGAGAGGGAAAAAAAAACAGGTCATTTTCTTCAAGACTCATTCCCCCCAAAGATAAATCAATTATCACAAGTTCTGTATTAAAATGAACTTCAGGAGATCCCTTCATAAGAGTTGCTAAAACAAACTCCATGCAGCTGAAACAAAGCAAATTAAGTGCCTTACTCTTAAAAATATAATGGCTTTATGAATCATCTAAAAATATAATTTTAACAGTAACTTATGGCATCTGATGGAAAAGAATCTTAACAATGGCTAAATCAGGAGGGACTTCTTTTATTTTCTGCTGGGTCTTCAATGAGCTCCACTGGAATAAATTATAATGAATGTAGGCATTTCCACCACACTTAAGTGTTCTCCAATTCCCATTATTTTCCACAGTCCTCAATAAGTGGCTTTCATTGCCTCATAACTTTCTTCTTCAGAATACTTTTGAATGTCATTTTGCACACTGCAAATCATTCCAAACATTCAGAAACGTACCATTAGTCCGAAGTCATTCAATCACTGCATAGCAGTGTGCAAAACATGCTATCCTAGGCATAGAACAGTTAGGTGATCTCTAAAATGTTTCAGTTTCCTCACCAAATGTTGCAATCTGGATATTCTGAAGCTGTTTCATTTCTGGAAATAAAATGGCTTGTCTTGTTCCACACACAGTCCAGAAGCTCGTTTCTAGAGTCAATTTGAATTCCAATCTACCATCAATTCCACTTACTTTTTGTATTACTATCCCCAATTAAGTTCTCTGATGAGGGATGTAATTATAGATAATATGGGAAGCAGTTTGAATACTTAACATAATGAGGACCCAGATTGTTGGGGGCAATATGCTGATTGTAAACAGCTTAGAGGGCTGTAAAACACTATGCTATAAGTCTAAGTGCTATTGCTATTCTGATTTTATACTTTATTATAGTGATTCTAAGACCAATTTAAATTTCTCCCAAGTTTTTGTTACCAGCAAATTGTTTTCAATGGATATATAATTATATTAAGGATAGATATGTTAATTTTTGTTATTTCATTTTAACTTTTTTTAAAAATCAAGATTCATTAAGATAAGCGGTGAACAATTCACCAGCTGTATAACAAAATTTTTTGCTTCTGTAGAAAATGCAATTAATTCTCCCATCCCCAAAGATGGGCAAACTTTTATTTAGGCTTAACATACTAAATAAAAAGACTCCATTCCCCCTCACCCAGCAACTCCTTGTGAAAATTCTAATCCCAATACGCTTCCAAATTATCATACCCTTGATGCCCCATCCCAGATGTTGTACAACATTGCCAGATTACATTTACCTAAAAGTATGCCTTGGTTTAAATCCATTCATTTAGCAACAGTTCAAAGTTATGGAGGTTTTGAAACAATGGATTTACAACTGGACCTTCAAGTTCCAGCCATCGCAACATCCCCATAGTCACATAATTGTGATATAAGTGCTTAGGTTACAATCAGTGTTGCAGCAAGCTTCTCACAAGCAATGGGAAAGCTAGCAAGGAAGATCACAAATCACCCCAGTAAGTTGCTCCCATCATCTTGTCTTCCAAGAAACTTCTACAGATATCTCATACTTTTTATAACCCCACTGCCTTCAGAAAACCTTCCCAATGTCCCTGCCAGCCCTACCTGACTACATTTTCTAGTGGGCTGACTGTGGCACCACCATGCCCCATGGCATCTATGTACCACCTGGTGCATTTTACCTAGGACTCCTACCATTTCACACTTAAAGACCCATATACCCTGGGATTAAGATGGTAACCAGGACTGCCAGGATTGCTGTCGTTAAGCAATACTATCATGTTACTGTATAACCAGATTGCTTATTGATGGCAGTACCAGTTCTATTGTAATCATATCTTGAGGACTATCTGTATTCTTAAAAATTCTTTCAAAACCAGCAGTACCTCGGGAAAAAAATTATGTAAAGGGGCTCAGAAATGTATCCATCAATAATATAACCCCAAAGCTTAAACAGAATAGGGCTGAATTGGGGGAAGAGTGAAAGAAATAAAGCTCAAAATGGGCTGGATCCAATTAAGTTTTATGGAGGAAAAAGGTCCTCAGTATACCCTACAATAGTAGTAGTCAGGCTCCTCCATTTTAAACCTCGCTCACATCATCACTTGAAAGTGAGCTTCTATTAAGGAATTGGAAAGAATTTGAGAATACATGCTCTGCATGCTTTGTGTATCTTGTTTTAAATTGGAAAGAGGAATAGGCATGCCAGCAGATTACAACCCGTCCCATTTTCAGGCAGATCAAAAGCATAGGGGGAGGGGATTTTATTTTGCATCAGATTAACCTTTTCAGATTAATTGTAAAAAAAGGAGGGGCACCTTAAATAGTCTGGCAAGAGAGGATAGAACCTTTCATCAGCATCCAGAGAACTGCCTACAAGCCTTTGTTTTATAAGATGCTCTATAAGAATATACTACTTGGTGCCGTGGAGGCTTGGTTTTCAGTACAAGATTCCTAAATATAGAGAGTAGAACCCAGCACGCCCCCTTCTACAAACAGAAGGATTTCTTTCAGAAGCATTTGCTGCATCCAGAGGGAAGTGTAGTGTTATTCTCTTCTTCTGAAGTTCCCTTATCCTCCCCAAAGGATTTGTGACCTCGTGGAACAGTTTTTAGGAAAAGGAGAAATAAAAGAGATGTGCTTTTTTTTTTTTCTCCACAGCAGAATATTCTTAGGAGTGAAGATCAGCTCCCCGGAATTCTGGATTAATTCAAAACATATATGGGGGGAAATCTCCATTCTGCTGAGAAATGCATTGTAATCAGCATGTAGCCTGGCATTCTTTGAGTAAAACACAGGCATTCTTTGAGCATTGGACAATTGTGAGGAAGTGCTCTAAGGAAAAGTCACTTTCACAGAATTTTATTTATTTCACAGAATCCTTGACTAGTTTTGTTCCAAGCATTAACACTTAGCACAAAAGTGAGTCATTAATCCCTAGAGCAAAACATAAATATCTGATAATTATCTTGCAATAAAAGAGGCTATGTTGCTTATGAATTATTTAATCTCTATAGCTTTACACAAACTTAAAACTCCAGTAAACTTCAAAAATGGAATAAGAGGCTCCAAATGTATTCCTGGATATAGACCTAGTTAATTAACACCAGAAACCAAGATTATACATTAACTTCCTCTGCTTTCAAAAGAGACAGATTTGTTATATATTACCTTTGTAGAAGAGCACCACTATTTTCGGGAAGGCTTTCATGAAATGGATGTTGTCGTAACAGTACTCTTGAATCTTTAGCAACAGAGTCAGTTCAGACTGACCTTGGGTTGTAAAGGCAGCAAGAAGAGGGCTGTATTGCTGGGAAGATAGGAGAGGCTTTGTCATAAATAATTTCCTAATTTGCATTTAAACATTTGCTTAAGATGCCTTTCTAATTCTTATAAAGAAAAAATGATATTGTCAAGAAACATTAAAATCTTTGGAGTAGTTTCTTAATAGCATTAAGTCTACTTTTTAAAACCAGGATTATTCTGGAAAAAAAAATACTTCAGGACAACCTCAGACAAAACATCCTCAGAAAGATAAATGGATGATAGATACCTGCAACAGACTGAAAAAATATTGAAAAACTAATCCTATAAACAAGCTTATACCTTCAAGTGCTTGATGGCTTGTTCTGCGACGAGCTCCTCTTTTTTGTTCCATTCCACAGTACTCATTACACTAGACCAGATGATGCCAATTACAGTCTGCTCTGATATGTTGTTTTTCTTCATTTCTTCCTTGACATACGGTATGATCTAGGCAATCAGGATTTGCACATTAGCCTTGTCCAGACATATCTCTGGATAAAATGAATTCAAACTGGACTTTAACTAAATCTATACAAGAATCCAAGTCAAACAAGGTCTTGAACACTAACCACTGTACTCAAGCCCAAGTAAATCTGGATATAGCTTCCCCTTTGACCTGCCAGCTGAAAATATGGAAATGGGGCAGAAATCTGACAATGTTTTGAGCCTACTTTGGTTTACCATACAAATATTGAAATGGTGGGCTTGCCATTATTCTTTATTCAAATTTAACTTTGTGGCAGAATAACAAACAAACAAATTTAGTAGTATGCTTAATGTAAAAAACACCACATAACATATTTTGAACTGCTATTGAACACCACACTGAAATATCACTCAAGGCTGAAAGAGTGTTTTTTATGAAACAAATTTTCTCTGCACTGCTCAAAGTATGTTAACAGTAGGGAATAATTGCTGGATGTTACATAGAAAGTTCAGAACATTAATTTTAAATACAATCATAGTCAAATGACTTCCCTCCATTTCCATAAAAGAATTGTTAAAACTGAAAACATGGACAGCAACCATAGAGTTGTTAACAAAAAAATTGCTTTTAATTGTTAAGCAAGGCAGTTCCTAAGTGAGTTACATCCCATTTTACAACCTTTTTTGCCACAGTTGTTAAGTGACTGACTGCAGTGGTTAAATGAATCATATTGTCATTAAACAAATCTAATTTCCCCCATGGTCTTTGCTGGAACTGACTAGGAAGGTTACAAATGGTGGTCACATGACCCAGGGCACTGCAACTGTAAATGCATGCCAGTTGCTAAGTGCCTGAATTTTGATGATGTGATCATGGTGATGCTGCAACGGTCATAAATGTGAAAAGCAGTCATGTCACTTTTTTCAGCACTGTTTTAACTTCAGTCACTAAACGAATAGTTGTTAAATCAAGGACACCTGTACAATTATGCATAACATGCATACAAATATTTATGATGAACTATTCTTTCATTACATTTCTAAAGTAAATGTCTGCAAGAAAAATATAGTGACAGTGATCTTCTAACGTAAAAAGGTCCCCTGGAGCTGTCCTCACATCCCTGTAACTATATCCATCCAGTTTTCTGAAATTAGTTCGTCATCATTACCTTCTTTTAGGATATGTGTTCAATTTTTCAGTCTAACTAACAGCCCCAAGATTTCCAGTAGATCTTTGTTCGAAGATTAACCAAGTCTTATCTTAGTTAGCTTCTGAGATCAGTCAACACTGACTAGGTTTTTCATAGCATTTTTCAATAAAGCACAATGTTTTACACTGAGGAAGTTAAATAAGATATTTCATGAATCTTAAGAATTTAACTTACCAAAACTATTATTGTCCTATTATACCTAACATGTATCATTTAAGGACTCAGTTAAAAAGGCTATTTCCATAATACTGGTATTCTATTAAGTTCTTACAGAATTCATCTATACTTGCCAGCTAACCATACTTACATCCTTAAAGGTATCTCCTCGTGACATCTGCTCTTGAAGTTCTTTCTGTAATTCTTTACGAGCCCCTATGCACTGCTGGTTCCGAACATATTCAGAAAGTTCCTTCAATCCTGCATCAGTGAAGTATTTTGTAAAATGTTCAAGACTTTGCTTGTTGGCTGGAAAGAGCTCCTGAAACATATAGAGTTTTTTTTTGCAAATATTAAAGAACTATACATGGATGTGCTTAGCACAACAATTCATCCATGTTTGATGCAGGGAAATACTTAAAATAACATTAATTTTCTATCTGCTGAGAAGGTAAATATGAGGAGTCATATATTGTAGTTTTTATTACCATACATTTTCCCATCAGGTTCCCGAGGATCATACTATGTCAAAATTTGTGTTAAAACACTGAATTCAAATCAAGATTTACCAAATATAAAAAAATGCCAAACCAGAGTGAATTATAATGGAGATACCAAATTCAGAAGATTTTTAAAAGTTAAATATGCAATAGTGCCATGGTGGCAAGACTATGGCACGCATGCCGGAAGTGGCACACAAAGCCATTACTGCCAACACGTGAGCCCTCGCCCAGAAAAGGTCTACTGCGCATGCGCCCGAGCCGCCCGCCAGCTGATTTTTGGGTATCTGGCATGCATGCGTGGGGGAGCACGGGAGACACACGTGCATGCGCAGAAGTGCACAGCATGGGTCATGCGGGTCACGCGCGTGGACATGGCCACCCCTGCACACATTGCCTTCTGGGTGATGGCACGTAAGCATGAGTGCACAAGCGCATGCGCAATTATCTGCATGGGAGCCCAAAATGATTAGCCACCACTGCAATAGTGAATTCAGCTATTAGAAGTGCTTCAGACATCTATGTGCAGAACAGTCACTGAGTAGTGGAAAGGGAATCCCTACAAGCTAAATCATGTTCTTGGTATGCACCACTACTCTACTCTCTGCTTAAGCAACAGATGTTTCACTTTGACTATAAAACTATCCACTTACCATCAGCCTATTATCCATATTGACTTTACGAAGGCTAGCAGCAACTGCATTGATATCTTTTTCATTTATCCATGATTTGAACAATTTTACTGCAAAGGCTGCTGAAACACCTGCACAGAAAAGCGCACAATTACTTTTTAAGACTTCATAGTGGGAATGGATATGACCCTACAGGCTTTCCAAGTTTTATCCAGACAATAATACATTTAGATCATGTAACCTCCTTCTTCATACAATATAACTTACAATAGACTTTCCAAGAGGAAAATGTCAAAGTGAGTCTCAATAATGTTAACATCAGGATTATGCTGAACAATATTTTGCAACAGTTTTTGCTACCCTATTACTGAAAGACATACTGCCTGCAGGAGCTGAAGATCTTAAAAAAGTATAATTTATTTTTCATATTTCTGAACTGCCCAACTCCCTCAGAAAGGGGTTCAACAATTGCACAATACTATGCAACACAATGAAACTCAACAAATTTCTATGGTGACAAAGCAAATACAATGCTCCTTGGCCTTAAATGCTATTTAACATTATTTTTATTTTGCTCTTGTCATATAACAGTAGCTTATGTTTAAACTTTAGAAGCAACTTTAGTTTTAAACTGAATACACAATATCTATGAATACACAGTTGTGTGTCTGTAATAAAGGCTGCCCATTATGATCATAAATCATGATGGTCGTAAAGCAGGTCATCACGTGATCGACTCAATTTTACCTTTTTTTTCTGAGTCACTAAGCAAATCACTTTGATTAAGTGAATCCACAAGTTGAGAAAGTAAGCCCACTGTTTGCTATGGAGATTTTGCAAAAACTGGAAATAAATGCTGATTTCCCGCAAAAACATCACAAATTTGGTCATATGAACATGAGACACTGCAAAATGGCCATAAATGTGGGTCAGTTGCTGAGTCCTGGTTATTTTAGTGAGGGGATAATCCATCAGAACCAGTCATAAATAACTTTGAGGGGTCTACTGGAACCTCAAACGGTAGCTAAGCAACCGTAAAACAAAGGACTAACTGTACTATGAAAATAGCATGTGAACAACAATAAGAAGCTACATCAGAGGTAAGATTTCTCTAATTACCTTCTTTAACAAGATTCTCATTATACAGGCTGTTGAGAATTGATGCATTAAGTGTCCCATTGGCCAGAAGAATACCCGTTAGCATGGCCAGTTTGTTCCGCTCGGACTCTGAAAAACCTTTCAAGAAGAGCAGCAACTGCAAGAGGAAATACAGTAACAAACATTTTGAAACAAATGAAATACTGAAGCCATACTACAGTATTAAAAGGATTTTATGTGAGTCATCAAAAAACCACCACTTTTCCACATTACACTGCTCAAAAGACATTTGTAATTACTTTCTTTCAATGTGTACACATGCAGTAAAATTGTTATACAGTGAATGAAACTTTTCTCCCCTTTTCCCCCAGCTAGCAAATGACCTGCAGAAGCAGTCTAGTACTACATAATAAAATCCATTATTTTTGGCAAGATAAGGTAAAAATCTAGTTTTCACAGAGTACCTTTTTAACTTCATCCTCAAAGCCTTTTTCCAGGTATTTGTATCGCCTTATCAGCTTGTTAAAGACCTATAAAATAGATAGAGAGCAAGTTTGGTGAGGTGGTTAAAGCAACAGGTTAGAAATCAGGAGAATGAGAGTTCTAATTCTGCCTTGAAAATTGGCAGGGTGACTTTGAGCTAGTCATTCTCCCAGCTAAACACACTTCACAGGGTTGTTCTGGTGGGGAAAATAGGAGAAGAAAGTAGTGTGTTCATTGTCTTGAGTTAATTATAACAGTTATTTATAAAAATAATAAAAGTGGAATAAAATAAATGAAAATGATCAGGATTAAGAAATAAAACGCTCAATTCCGGTAAGTCATTTATAGTTTTACTATATTGATGTATCATACCATCGAAAGATAGAATCAAGAAAATAATAAAACACACAACCTGAGCAAATGCTTGCATTGTTTCTAGGTCTTCTTGTGCAGCAAATACACAGACATCTGTGTGCATCATGTCATCTGCCAGGGTACCACCTGGGGCTGTTAAAAATTGATTTCAATTATAAGAAAAACAACTGTAATAGAAATTGTTTTGGTCTACAAGATATTTGTTGAAAATTTAAACAATCCATATTACACCCAATACTGCAAATCACTTTCAAATTTTATATGTGTAAAAGCAATTCTGAAAAACAAATTAGAATTTCATAGTAGATCCATGTAATCATAAATTGAGCAGTCAATACTTTTTTTTCTTTTTTCTCTTCTACCCTACACTTTTCTCTTCCCCCTTTCCTCCCCTATTTTATCTTCATCTTTCTTTATATTTTTGTATTTTATGCTTTGTTAAATTAATAAAAATATTGAATAAAATAAAGATACTTGCCCAGCATTCCACCAGCCACCAGAATGTCAAAGAGTGTCTCTGCATAGCGGCGATAATCAAGTTTTGCTCCAGAAGCATCAAGGAATTTTGCTACTGCTTCCAAATCACTGCCAGTTTCATTTAAACCTTGAATAATACAGTCCTGAAACTGAGTGGGGTCAAACCTCTCTTTTTCATCTGCAATAAAAAAGTAATACTGTAAATGTATCTGAAAAGAAAATCAGAGTAATTGGAGTTATTGATTTCATGCTGAGAATCAGATCAGCCAAAAGGAAAGTCAAGCCATTAAATTCAAACATGTTAGGCAAAGTTTAATGCAAACATTACAGTTGCTATTATTGCCATTGATTGATGCCATTGATTCAGAGTAATACATAGTCAAAGTACCCTCTGTTGAATTCAATGGAGGTTATTCTCAGATAATGTGCCCAAAATATATTACTAAAAAGAAACACCTTTTAAAACATCATTGTTACATTTGTAAATTCAAAGCTAAGTAATCTAAAGAAAAATGAAAACAAAACCAGAAATGGTTTCTCCTTGAATTCTGCTGACAGGCACTAAGACAATACAGTTTTCCTTTATAAACATAATATCATGTAAAGGAAGGTCCATATTTTTTAAAATATGATAAAAATCAAGATTGTTCTCTTGTTCTAGAGCCCAATCTCTCTCACATAGCAGTTTCATATATAAAATTAATAAAATTAAGTATTGTATGCTTTATTACTAGTTAGTTCTCAACTTACAACCATTTGTAAGTATGAAAAGTGCTGAAAAAAGTGATTTATGACCAGTTTTCACACTTACAATTGTTGCAGCAGTCCTATGGTCACGTGATCCAAACTCAGCCACTTGGCAACTGACATCTATTTATAATAGTTGCACCGTGGCTCATGTGATCACCATTTGCGACCTTCCCAGCCAGCTTCCAACAAGCAAAGTCCATGGAGGAAGCTGGATTTAATTAACAACTGCACAATTCACTTAACAACTGCAATATTCACTTATCTGTGGCAAAAAAGGTCATAAAATGGAGTGCAACATTTAACTGCCTTGCATAGCAACAGAAATTTGGGGCTCCATTGTGGTCATAAGTCAAGGACTATCTGTACCTGAAGCATAAAATGAAAAAATACAGTATGACCCAAGTTAAACCTTCCTTCAGATTGCCCAATCAACTTTTTTGAAGAAGTAAAAATGCAAATTTCCTCAAACACAGATTCCATTAACTCAACAGTCTTGTGTGAATTTAATATAGGAAATACAATTGTCAGACTGATTAAAAAATCAGTGACTAGGAATAGGACTCAGGACCTGATTCATGAACTTTAAGATTTTAGATGGAATATATTAATCATTTCAATAGTTAGTAATAAGGAAACAAATCAGAGATGTTGATTCTGTTTATTGCTATGTAAACATGTTTTCAACAAGTCTTGAATAAGATTTATTAATAAAACCATCAAAAGTTCATATTACAAATCAATCTTTACAGGGATGTGATAATTTGTAATTGATAAAAATAAACTGGTTACACAGGCATATGATTATGCTTACCTCTTTTCCTAGTTTTAAAACGCTGGCCTGATAGCGTTGGCTTTTGCTGCTTTTGATTATTCATAAAAGACACCCTGTGATAAGCAACAAATTGAAGATATATTGGTTAAGAAAGTAATCCTTAAGGATTTAGAAAGGTTGTCAACACATTTACTACCTAAACACATCAGAGTACACAGGTTTTTCCCATTCCCAAAATTGCCATGTCTACAATGCCATTAAAAATGAGTCTTAAACCACATATTTATATTTAAATCTGGAATGTTAACCAGAAACAAGTTTTGTTAACTACAAAATAGTGATTTATAGAATACATAGTTAACAAGGTGGCAAGTTTATTATTGCATAACAAGTAAGAACAATCACATGTAATCTTATCTCAAGTTAATTCCTGTTGCATTTAAAGAGAACATTAGGAAGATCTCATTCCTACTACAACTGAGTGGGGGAAAGCAATTGTTTTTCTTTATATGTTATTTTTCTGGAGAACTGCAATGTTCACAGCAGGAATTAAAAGGAATTCTTTGCATTGGTAGACTTCTGATTAAGAAGAGTCTGTAAAGATACCTTTGTAGTCGGTTTGCATCTTGTCTTGGAAAACTTACTTGTGGCATAGTTCAGAGCAGCTGTATCTTTTCTATTGTGAGATTGGATAGTCCAAGTACCAAGTATATTTTTTAACTGCCCTGTCTTAAGACAGCTTCCTCAAGACTCCTTCACTGAGTCATCACATAGGAAGATGTTTTAAAATTCACTTCTCTATTATAAACTGATCTAGTTCAGTCTGTTCTAATTAATTCTATTATTGTAAGTGTTAATAGGAACAAACAGAAACCAGGCACTGTTGCTGTAACTAGTGAAGGGGGCTCTATCATCACTATGACGACAGAATGGTGACAACCTATCTGGTTCACACAAATACTATGACTTGCATAATTGCAACAGGCAAAAGTTGCTATTTTTCTTGTGAAGAGAAGTAGGAGCATTTGCTCACTAGATTATGAGATTATCTGTATCTCCCTGATTAAATATTATAGCAATTTTGAAACAAGTTCCCTTGCTGCCATTTTGCCTGTAAATCCTATTTTCCTTCTATATGATATTTTTACATTATAAAGCGGAAAGCAGGGAATAATATGTAAATTGCTGTTTAAGGCTGACAAGCAGTGAATGGGGAATGGGGAAGTCCAAAACATCTTTATGACTCAACTTGATGGATGAATCAAACTGTATCCATCAGGAATATACTTTGCATGACATTCCCTTCTCTCTTTTCAGACTTCTACTTACAGCTGTCCCAATTTCAAAGCTGTGACACAATTGCAGGAACTCTCAAAATCACAACTAAAATCATACTGGAAATTCAAATTCAGTGAACCAGTAATTAAACCAATTTCATAGATTGAAGCCAGAACAAATCGCCTTACTGAAAGCCTCAAAATTAATTAAGGGATAAGTTTTGCTTTGAAAAACAAAGGTTCTGTCTTTCTGATTTTACCAGTGCTCTGTATCAACATAAAATAAGAACAAGCTGGATGTCAGTATTTACACTAAATCATTAATAGTAAGGCAAAGTTAATAATAATCTACAATAGTCTTTCAGAAACTAGAACTTTCAGAAACTATTTATGTATATTAGGACTTTAATCCCAATACAAATTCTGGAAAACTAAATATATGTAAAAAATAGCTAATAAGGAAAAATTGCAACACAGAATATCCTGTAAAAAGTCTATTTCCTTTCTAACAAGCAAAAAGAGGAGCCTCCATTCAATTTAATTAATGTAAATACACAACTATAATACACTAAATATTGAACATTAATAAGTAGTACAAAACAGTGAAAAAAGATAATAATCACATGCAGGCAAAAATAAAAAAGAAACAAAATATTTTTTCAGAGTTCCACAAGTTAGGGTGGAATTAAAATAACAAATTAAGATTCCTTAGACAAGGATGGGAAGAGAGCAAAAAGGATAATAAAATGATTTGCCCCATTTCCATTGTTCCTGGCAATGTTGGTTCTACAGGATGTGGTCTCCCTATACGGTAATAGGTATTGTATTTCTCCTTAAAATTGGAATAATTTTACATCAGGAAGTAGGGCTACTTCTTGGTAGTCTTGAGAAAGCAAAACAATAGTAGAACAGAGTAGAACCAGAATGATTTCCCTTAAAATGGAAAAAAAATTCCAATTTTTCCCCTATAAATGGGTATTAAACGTCTGTGCGCACGTGCGTGTTGTGTTCATTTTAATACTTTATCCTAGTTTACTGAGCGTCCAGTAAAGAGTTTGGGAAACAAAGCCATTTCTTACAAGGCCCATTCTGAACTCTTCGGGGGAAATATTTTAAATGCAGTATTTATTTTTCCTTGTCTTTTTTTAGTCTATTGTTAAGAAAAAATGTAATCCTAAAAAGCACGATCCTAAAAACCCCACTTAGAGGGCCATCTCTTATATATACACCCGGGGGAAAAAGGTTAATAATAATCGGGTTAAAGGAGAGACAAATATTTATATTTCTCGCCTTCGCTGATCAAGTTACTACCAGGCTCCTCCTCCAGGTACGCCCAGGGAGCCTCGGGATCCCTGGCAACTTTCCTTCTCACTACGTTACAGCCCGCTCCACAAAAGAGCAGCCCGGGAACGTGATGTGGCGCTTCTTCTTTTCCTTTTCTACCTAACGTAGCTGTCTAGGATAGAAAGGGGGGGGAGCACCCTTTCCCCTCTCTCTCCTCCTTTCATCTCCCACAGCGCCACCTCGTTCTTTTCCTTCTCTTCGTTCTACCCACCGAGCCCTCCGGGCGGAGGCGGCCGCTGCTGCAGGAGGTGGAAGCGATGGCCGAGGGAAGGGGGGATGTCTCTCACAAGCACCGCCACGGCTAGGCTAGAGTCCCGCTTGTTCCTCCCGGCCACCACCGCCGCCGCTGCCGCCGCCGCCGCCGCCTCGGGTCTCTCTCTCTCTCTCTCTTTCTCTCTCCCGCGACGGCGGCAGCAGCGGCGTCACCAACCAACAGAGGCCGCCGCTTTGTTACCCGACAGGTCAGGCCAGGCCGCGCCAGAGGACGTGGAGGAGGGGGGAGGAAAGAGGGCCGACCAGCGCGGCCGTTACTATCCAGGCGCGCGTTCCGAACGTCCCCCACGCCCGCCTCCCCACTCCGTCTCGAGCCTCACCGACTTTTAAGGCAGGAAAGGAACGTCCAAGGAGCACGAGCTTTACCAGCGACGCGAAGAGGACGGAGGGGTGGCTTGAAGCAGTTGTATCTTCAGGCTCCTCCCCCTCAACCTCTCGCGAGAAGCAGAAATGACGCGAGAGCTTACTGAGAAGACTCCCCTCCCGGAAAAAAAACAACCCTTCGTGCCTGCGTCGCTTGTGGCGGGGAGATGATATCCAAGCGCGAGCGACAGACGCACTTGATTTGTTACTTTTCCGCCATAAGAGATCTGTCGTTATTTGTTTTCCTCCGACTGGACAAGTTCCTGCAGTTTTTTGGGCAAGGTTTCGGGAGTGGCTTGCTCTTTCTTGCTTCCTAGGATTGGGGGAGCGGTGGGGGACTGGCCCAAGGTCACCCAGCTCGCTTTGTCCCTCGGGCGGAAGCAGAACTCGCTGTCTCCCGGTATCTCGTCCGATACCACTGTGTGAATCTGACTGTAAGAAATCCAATTTTCTACAAAAGGATCGGCGGACACAGTTCCCAGCCAACGTGGCCGGTGTATGTTGCAACGCGCCTGGTTGGCTAAGGCCACCTAATAACAACCTAGACCAGGAGTAGGGAACCTTGGCTCTTTTATCTCTTATGGACTTCAACTCCCAGAATCCCTGAGTGAGCCATAAAAGGTTCCCCATCCCTGGCCTACTGGTTTTTCAGTTGTGGGGGAAATCAATTTTTGACTGGAATGGGATTGTTTGATATACAAATGTAGGACATATAAAGAATATATAAAGAATATGTCCTACATTTGTGTATTAAACAGTCCCATTCCAGTCAAAAATTGATTTCCCCCACAACTGAAAAACCAGTAGGCCAGGGATGGGGAACCTTTTATGGCTCACTCAGGAATTCTGGGAGTTGAAGTCCATAAGTGATAAAAGAGCCAAGGTTCCCTACCCCTGACCTAGACGTAACTGAGAGTCCAGTTTGTCCCGCGGGGCCTTCCTGCATTCTGGCACACCCTGAAGTTAGCAGCACCAGCCGCCCTGCGTGAAAAGAATCGGGCTGCTCTTTTCATCAGCTGAGATCTGCCTTCTCAAGAAAACGATCTGTTCACAAGTTTTCTGTGAAGAAGAGCGCTATATATAGGGAATAGCATCTTAAGTTGCACGATTGTCCTGGAAAGAAATGGGCAGGGTCTATCATGTCTATAAAAGTTGATATCCACTCTGCAAACCCACAATGACCATGCTGTAATAAATGCTGTAAGGATGCTGCAATGTGGATATTTTTGTATACCTTGCTGCCTTCCAAACCGTGTACTCGAGAATTTACTTGAGAAGTAAATTTAGCAGTATATGAGGCTGCATAGCCCTACACATCTTCATTCAGGGGCACAAATTATTACTAATAAAATATCAACAAATTTATTAACAAGGGGGGAAGTGTCAAAATCATTAGACACATGAGACGTCTAGAGCGCCACTAGCGGAAGACGGGATGAACTCGATCAAATAAAGATAAGAGCTGCTATTAAGTCCTACCTCAGGGCGATTCATATGGCAAAGGGTAAATATTTTTCTACACTAATTGAGTCTGCAGATAATTGCCCAGAGACCCTCTTTAAGGTGAGCCGTCTCCTCCTGGGGAAGGAGGAGATTGAGGTCCACCTGAAGGGGCACGCTTCTGGAAGGCAAAATGGCTCGACTTCGTTCCCAGTTAGATGCTGGTGTGGTTGCTGGTCCGGTGGAAGCTCCTGAGGCAGATGCTTGTCCTGTTATCTGGGAATGGTTTGACCCTATTACTCCTGAGGAAATGGACAGGATCCTAGGGAATATGTGCACAAGCACCTATGTTTTAGACCCATGTCCCTCCTGGCTTGTGAAAGCTTCCCAGGAGGTGACAGGCAGGTGGACTCTGTCGGTGATTAATGCTTCCCTACTGGGGGGGTGGGGGGGAGGGAGAAACAGTGCCCCAGCGCTTTAAGGAGATTGTGGTCCGTCCTATTAAGAAGCCATCTCTGGACTCCACCCGACCTGTCTCCAATCTTTTGGGGGAAAATGGTTGAGAAGGTGGTCACGCAGCAGTTCCAGAGGTTTCTGGATGAAACAGATTATCTCAGTCTAAACCCTTGGAAGACCCGAGTGGCTCTGGGTTTGGGGTTCGTTGGCTCAGAGAGAATTGCCACCTTTGGTCTTGGATGGGGTGGCACTACCCCAAACAGACCCTGTGCGTAATCTAAGCGTTTTCCTGGATTCATGACTCCTACTCGAAGACCAGGTGGCAGGCCACAGGAGGGCCTTTGCGCAACTGCGAGTTGTGCACCAGTTACACCCTTTCCTGGACCAACGGTTCCTACTCAGTCACTCATGCCCTAGTCACTTCCTGTCTTGACTATTGCAATGTACTTTACATGGGGCTGCCCTTGAACACCCGGAAGCTCCAGTTGGTGCAAAATGCAGCGGTCCACATAGTTTTGTGCAGACCCCGGTGTGCACATGTTTCACCTCTCCTGCGGGACCTGCATTGGTTGCCGATTTGCTTCCGTGTGCAATTCAAGGTGCTGGTTGTCATCTTTAAAGCTCTTCATGGCTTGGGACCAGATTATCTGAGGGTCACATCTACCCAACCCATTAGGGCAGGGAGGCAGGGAATGCTGCCGATTTGCTTCCGTGTGCAATTCAAGGTGCTGGTTGTCATCTTTAAAGCTCTTCATGGCTTGGGACCAGATTATTGACGGTCACATCTACCCAACCCATTAGGGCAGGGAGTCAGGGAATGCTGTGGGTTCCAATCCTGAGGGAGATACACCTGGTGAAACCCAGAATAAGGGCCTTTTCTGTGTTGGCTCCCTCTGTGGAACATCATTCCCCCAGAGATTAGGATGGCCCCCTCTCTAATACTTTGGGAAGGCACTGAAGACCTGGCTCTGCCAGCGGGCCTGGGGAACCCAGAGCAGGATGGAGCCCATCAAATGGCTTGTGTGATCTGCTGTCATCGGAATGGGGGTGGGGTGTAAGTTGGGGGGTGCTTTTTATTTATTTTTTCCCAGATTTTATTCTATTGTACTTTATTAATTTATTTGATTCTTTGTGTTAGTTTTTATTGGTTTTTATTTTAAATGTGGTTTTACATTCTGTAAGCTACCTTGAGAAAAACAAAAGTGGCAAATATTTATCCCTGCTTTAAATGTTTTAAATTTTTCAATGAAGTACTCCTCCCCCCCGCCCCACAAGCCAGGGCTATCTCCAAAGACCTATGCAAGGGTCCTCTTTGAAGACTTCAGCTCAGCATTCAATACCATCATTCCAGATATTCTTCTAACGAAACTAAATCAACTAGCTATACCTGACCACACTTGTAAGTGGATCATAAGCTTTCTAACAGACAGGAAGCAGCAGGTGAAGCTAGGCAAAATCACATCCGATATCTGTACGATCAGCACAGGGCCCCCCCAAGGCTGTGTGCTATCTCCACTTCTCCCTATATACCAATGATTGCATCTCAAATGATCTATCTGTTAAAATACTGAAGTTTGCTGATGACACAACAGTGATTGGTCTCATTCAAGACAATGATGAATCTGCATACAGACAGGAGGTTATACAACTTGCATCATGGTGTAACCGGAACAATCGAACTGAACACACTCAAAACCGTAGAAATGGTAGTAGACTTTAAAAGAAACCCTCCCCTACTACCACCTCTTACAGTACTAGACAACACAGTATCAACCGTAGAGACCTTCAAATTTCTAGGTTCTACTATATCACATGACCTAAAATGGACACCTAACATCAAAAATGTCATCAAAAAAGCACAACAAAGAATGTTCTTTCTGCGCCAACTCAGAAAGCTTAAAAGTGCCCAAGGAGCTGCTGATCCAGTTCTACAGAAGAATTATTGAGTCTATCATCTGCACCTCTGTAACTATCTGGATTGGTTCTGCAACCCAACAGGACAGACACAGACTTCAGAGGATAATTAGGACTGCAGAAAAAACAATTACTACCCACCTCCTACAATCGAGGACCTGTATATTGCACAAGTCAAAAAGAGGGCTGTGAAAATATTTACAGACCCCTCATATCCTGGACATAAACTGTTTCAACTCCTTCCCTCAAAACGACGCTATAGAGCACATCAGAACAACTAGACACAAGAACAGTTTTTTCCCGAAAGCCATCACTCTGCTAAACAAACTGTTTCCTAATATGATTTGATGTTTATTGTACCCTATGACTATCATTAAGTGTTGTACGTTATGATTCTTGATTCTTAACAAATGTTCCTTTTCTTTATGTATACTGAGAGTATTTACACCAAGACAAATTCCTTGTGTGTCCAGTCACACTTGGCCAATAAAGTATTCTATTTTATTCTATTCTAAATACACTGTAGAAATTGTGGTAGATTTTAGGAGAAACTCTCCTATACAACCACCTCTTACAATACTAGACAACACAGTACCAACAGTAGAGACCTTCAAGTTTCTAGGTACTATCATATTTTAAGACTTAAAATGGGCATCTAACATCAATAAAGCACAACAATGTCTTTCTGTGCCAACTCAGAAAGCTCAAACTGCCCAAAGAGCTGCTGATTCAATTCTACAGAGGAATTATTGATCTCCCGCCTAGACTATGCCAACGCTCTCTACATGGGGCTTCCCTTGAAGTGCACCCGGAGGCTCCGGCTGGTGCAGAATGCGGCCGCATGGGTGGTGTTGGGGGCTCCTCAGAGCTCCCATGTTACGCCACTCTTGCGTGAGCTGCATTGGCTCCCTGTGGTCCTCCGGGTGCGCTTCAAGGTCTTGGTTACCATCTTTAAAGCGCTCCATGGCTTGGGACCAGGATATTTGCGGGACCGCCTCATTCCGTTATCGGCCTCCTGTCGGCCAGTACGCTCCCATAGAGTCGGCCTCCTCGGGGTGCCGCCGGCTGGATGGCTGGTGACCCCGAGGGTGCAGGCCTTCTCATTGGGGGCACCCTCCCTCTGGAATGAATTACTCCCGGAGATGAGGACCATCCCTGATCTCCTGACCTTCCGGCGCGCGTTGAAAACCTATCTATTTCATCAAGCCGGTCTAGCCTAGGGGTTTTTAGGATTTTAATTTGGTTTTTATCTAGTTTGGCTTTTAAACTTCTTATAAATTTCAGCCTTTCATATTTGGTCTTTTAACTGTTCTCTGCATTTTAATTTGGCTGTGCACCGACCTGAGTCCTGTCAGGGAAATAGGGCGGTATATAAGTACAATAAATAAATAAATAAATAAATAAATAAATAATTCAATCTGTCATCTAACCTCTATAATTGTCTGGTTTGGCTCTGCAACCAAACAAGACAAACACAGACTTCAACGGATAATTAAAACTGCAGAAAAAACAATTGCTATCAACCTGCCTTCCATTGAGGATCTGTATACTGCACAAGTCAAAAAGGGCTGTGAAAATATCTACAGACCCCTCACATCCTGGACATAAATTGTTTCAATTTCTACCCTCAAAATGACGCTATATGGCACTGCACATCAGAACAACTGGACACAAAGACAGTTTTTTCCTGAATGCCATTACTCTGCTAAACAACTAATTCCCACAACACTGTCAAACTATTTAGTAAAACTCTATTACTATTATTCTTCTCATCCTTCCTATTACCTATCCCCACTTATGACTATAACCGTATTGCTTATATGTTTACAATTTATATTCTTTTATTTGGTTCCTAGTATGATTTGATGCTTATTAGTAGCCTATGACTATCACTAAGTGTTGTATCTTATGATTCTTTATGAATGTTGTTACGATATGTACAGAATAACCCTTGAGTAACAAGGATATGCACATGGAAACGTTTATGAGAGTAGATATGAATAATTATTCAGTCACACTCAGATACACTAAATTGAGTTAAAGTTTACTTTAAGAAATAGCACAGTCCAATAAACAGTCCAGGTCATATACGTTTTACAGTCCAAAGAATATCCAATTACAAAGTCTTCTTACCGGTTGCCTTTGTTGTTTACAGTAAACAAAGATATCAAAGTATAAGCACAGCATAAATACAACAGAGAACCTTAGCAACAGAATGTTAGAGATACAGAATGTCAGAGAGAGAGCAAGCTATGATCTCTCTAGCTCCCTCTTATGGCAACTTGCAATACAATCAACCAATCGGAATATAGCACAAATCAATACAGTGACCTTGTCTTAAGACTACAAACATACACTTTTGGTTTATATATTGCCAACCCAACTAATTTGTGTTCAGATTCCTAACATTCTCCCCTTTGGGTAGATCAATATAAAATACATTACATCTTTAAACCATAATTCTCACAACACTCTTTATGCTTAATTGCACCTTGAGCTTTTGTGAAATGATCTGCAATATTTTGTTCAGTCATGCAGTATTCTAACTAAATTAATCTATTTTGAACACACTGTCTAACATTCAAATCTCTCAAATTAGTATGTTTAGACCTTGTTTTAACAGCTAAATTAGTAGCCATACTAATTGCAGATTGATTGTCTTCATAAACAATAAATGGATCATGTACAGTAATTCCAATATCCTTCAACAATTGTTTATAATATATTAATTCTGTACACGTTAATGATAAACATGAGAATTCCGCTTCCATAGTAGATAAACTAATATGTTGTTGCCTAATAGACTTCCATCCTATTAAAGCATTACCCAACATTATGACTATACCTGATGTTAACTTACGAGTCATTATATCAGTAGCAAAAGTTGCATCAGCAATATGCAATTAACACTAATTCATTACTTGGTTCTAAATATAATGAATAATGGATTTTATGTTTTAAAACCTAATTATTCACTTAGCTGCTTGCCAATGCCTTTCATTTGGTTCAGCATTATACCTAGACAATTGGTTTACACTGTAAGATATATCTGGTCTAGACCAATTACCCAGATATGATAGACTACCGATTAAGGATTGATATATTTCCTTATCAAACATAGGACTTTTAATATCACTATGTGTAAGTTCCTTACTCACTGGTGTATTAGCAGATTTACAATGCTTCATGTTACAGCGTTTTAATAATTGGCTAATCTTCTTGACTTGCAAAATTTTAAAACCTTTATTCGTTTTCATTATATCAAGACCTAAATAATGCTTAATTTCCCCTAAATTTCTAATCCTGAACTTTTTCTGTAATTTATAAACAATATCATTTGCTTCTTGTTCAATTATTTAGTTATAATTGTAATGTCATCCATAAATAACAGCAATAGAGAAATTAAACCATCTTTTTCTCTTCAGAACAAACAAGGATCAGCTATACCAGCTTCAAAGCCTATTGAAACTAATTCCTTTACAATACATATATTCCATTCATAACCAGATTGCTTTAGACCATAAAGACTTTTCTTTAATTTCCAATAACCAGTTTTTCCATCATCCTTTAAACCTAATGGCTTTTTCATATAGATGGTATGTTGTAAAGGTGCATGTAGATAATGTAGTTTCAAAATTTACATGGTTTATTTTATATTTATTCTTAGCTGCCCAAACTAATGCTACTCTCAATGTATTTGCTCTCAGACTAGGTGCTTCATCGTAGTCCTTATCTGACTGAGCAAATCCTTGAGCAACGAATCTTGCTTTATGGGTAATAGTCCCATCCACATCAGTCTTTATCTTATACACCCATTTGCAACCTATTGCACTCTCACCTGGTGGTAACTTTACATCCTCATACACCTCTAAATCCTTTAACAATTTTAACTCCCTATTCATAGCTTCCTGCCAAGCTACCTGATCCTTTGTACATGCAGTTTTATTTCATTGAAGTTAGAAGTTTCTGTATTAATCTGACATACAATGCTTGCTTGAAATCTGTCAGGTGGACATCTCCCCCTAGTTGACCTCCTAGGCAACTCAGTACATGTTGTTGGCATGTCCTCTTCCTTTACCTCCCCTATCAAATCCTCATCTTCTACAGTCATAGAGGGTTCTTCTATTGAGGATTCCTCCATTGAGGATTCCTCCACTATCTTATCATCAATATTATTATCATCAGGATTATCGGTAAGCAATGGAGTCTCAACAACAACACTATCCTGTTCCTTATTATATTCCTGTTCATGCTTTCTTTAGCCAACATGCTCCAGAAATTTAGCACTTGCACTACAATATATATTAGTAGTACATGGCTCCCAAAATTTAAATGATCTATGATTAGCCTCATAACCTACAAAATATAATTGTCTCACTCTATGTTGTCCCTTTTGCCTTACTTGCATAGGAATATGAACCCATGCTGGGGTTCCAAATGTATGTAAATAACTGAGATCTGGCTTTTTTCCATTTCAATAAATAAATGGTAATTCACCAGTCGTTGAATTCACTACATTATTCAAAACATGGTTAGCACACATTATTGCTTCATCCCAAAGTTTCTCTGATAAATCAGAATACAAAATCATAGTCCTAGCCTGTCAGATCCGTGTATCTGTCATTTCTTCAGAGGAAGAAGAAAAAAAAGGGGGAGACTGATAAAGAAATCCTTTCTTGATGTAACCTGAATATATTTAACCTTATATCAAATTTGCACACCCATACATGATACAGTGGAGGGAGAGAAGCCAGATGGCCAGAACCTAACACCTCTGAGAGGCACAGCCAGGAGATGAGAAGACCATAAAACTCCACAGTGAAATGCTCTGGGCAATCTCCAAAAAACAGTCCATTCTGAATAGGGGTTGGGGGGAAATTAGGTACGTCTTGGGAAATGTACGTGAGAAAGAACCTTCCTAAAGGGGAAGGATCCCCTCCCAGAGGGGCTGGGAGGGGAATTAACATATTGGCTTTTGTTTCCCTAAATAAATATTGAGATAAGGGGAGGGGTTCTACACTCCCTTATCTATCACTGCATGCCTGAGGGACCTCAGACGCTGCTTTGAACTTCTACATGAACTATCTCATCTCAATAAAGGATTCCTTTTGATACGTTTGGTTCTCAGAAGTTCATTCTTATTGATTGAATGGGAAAAAGTTCTGTAGCCTGACATAGCCATAGCATGTAATGTTTGTCCTCTATGTTCAATATATGAGTTATGTTGTGGTCTATAAGGAACAGAACGCTTAAGTTCAATGCCAGCTTTCTGTAACATGGCTTCAAATTTTCTATTGGTAAATTCAGTACCATTATCAGTTACTAAACTAATAACTTTCTGTTTCTTTTTCCTTTCAGCAAATTTTAGCCAGTTTACAAAATGTTGGTATGTTTCTAACTTCGTTTTCATTAAATAGCAGAAACCATAGCTGGAAAAATGATCAATTATACTTAATATGTAACAGGCTCCACCTAAACTAGGTTTCTTAGGTCCAATAATATCAGCAAAAAGAACCTCTAATGGTTCACTGGTTTTGAATCCATTTACCCTATTTGCGGGAGTTACCTTGCTTTTTTGTTGATTGCAAACATTGCAATTTAAATACTTTGTACAAGGTTTTAATTTTGTACCATTAGATAACTCAACAGTTTTCTTTAGCATTTTGAAATTTATATGTCCCATACCTCTATGGAGCAGATGAATGATCTGTTGATGATCCAAGCTCTGTAAAGGACCTAGGATACGCATCTCTAATGATCTAAGTGCTAGAGCCTACTGTAACTACATAGCCAAAAAGGCATTAAGAGTTGTTAACCTACTCCTACATAGCTTTTTCTCTTGTAATATCACACTACTAACTAGAGCATACAAAACATTTGCTAGACCAATACTCGAATACAGCTCATCAGTCTGGAACCCACATTACGTATCTGATATTAGCACAGTTGAGAAAGTCCAGAAATATTTCACAAGAGGTCTCCACTCCTCTACTCATTGTAGAATACCTTATGCCACCAGACTTGAAATTCTAGACCTAGAAAACCTTGAATTATGCCGTCTTCGGTCTGATCTAAGTATGGTATATAAAATCATACATTGCAATGACTTACCTGTCAATGAATACTTCAGCTTCAACCATAACAACACAAGAGCACTCAATAGATGCAAACTCAAGGTTAACCACACCAAACTTGATTGCAGGAAATACGACTTCAGCAACAAAGTGCTCAATGTCTGGAATACTCTACCTGACTCTGTGGTTTCTTCCCCAAACCCCAAAAACTTTAACCTTAGACTGTCTACTATTAACCTCACCCCTTTCCTAAGAGGTCTGTTGGGGGTGTGCATAAGCACACCAATGTGCCTACTGTCCCTGTCCTATTGTTTCTTTTATTTTTCTTATATGTACCCATTTCATGTATTCATAACTATGTATATACTTATACCTATTAACTTGTAAGCGATTGACAAATCAAATCAATCAATCAATAAAATAAATACATTCATCATGAGGCTTTTTATTCTCATAAACTGAGTTAGCATTAATTAATGGATTATCATGTATAATAAACAAATCATTATCTAATCTTGCAGTAACGCTTTTACCCTGTTTTTTAATTAAACATTTATATCCCTGAAAGGTTACAACAAATCCTGCTTTTACCATTGCTCTTACAGATAGCAAGTTAAATATCAGTCTAGGTACATATAACATTGGTAAACGTTCATTAATACATGAACAATATGCAGTACCTTCTCCAGATGCTCTCAATTTCTATCCTTTAGCTAATGATACATGCTGTTTACTCTTTGTCATGTTAACAAACTTCTCTTTACTTTTATACATGGGATGCTCCATTGTCAACTACTCATATATTATGGTTTACAGTTGTAGTTGTACTTGATATGGTTAAACTAACATCTTTATAAGCTTTTTGTATATTAATAGCATTCTGTTTCTTACCCTTTTTACAGTATCTGGCTATATGACCTTTAGCCCCACAAGAAAAACATTTCCTAACAATATAGGCAGTTGAAGACAGTTTTTCTTCCTGTGGTTGTCTTTCTCTCAGTTGATTTCTATCTTGCCTTCTTCTTGACTCTTCTAACAGTCTTCCAGTTATTTGCAAAACTTCCAGTGAAGACACATAATCATCATCAGTTTCATCCAAAGAAGAAAAAATGATGTAAACTTGATGCAACTCCGAGAAAATCAGCTCCTTTTCTTGTAGCTCTTGTAAAGTCATTTTCATAAATTCCAAATGAGCTAACATATTGCCACCTTTTATAAGATGGGCTCTAAACAATTTACGTGTAAGGTGTATCTGTGCACCCACAGTATCTTGAATATAAATCCTCTTCAAAATGTCCCATCATCTAGCAGCAGATTCTTCACCATGAATAGGGACTAGCTGCTGATCACACAGTGTCAGTCCAATTATACAAAGAGCCTTTTCATTATCCTGGCTAAAGTCAGCTATTTTCTTTTTATCTTCATCATTCAATGGGTCCCATGCTGTTACATCCGGTGGACTATTAACTACAGTCCATAATCCATCTTTACGCAGACATAAGCTGCACTTCATAGACCAGTGTTATAAGTAAAAATTTGGTTATTACAGCTGAGAATATAAAGAGCCGAACTGAAGCCATTTTGTATTCACAGTCTGAACTTTTAAAATTCAGAACATTTATGTAATGTGTTTTCTGCTAAGAATAATACAAGATTGCAAAACTATGCACTTGGCATAAGTTAGAGGTATGTGCTGGGGCGCTCTGACATTATAAATCACATTAAGAGATATTAATGGTTTTCTTATAATCTTCTGGAATTTGAATAACAGGAAATCTGACTATAATGAGAACATTGGAAGTTTTCCATGGAAGGTTGGAACTTTTGTATGAACATGTTGTATAATGTCCATATATGGGAAACAGGAAGTGTTCTGTAATCATGTGATTTGATAAACCTATATAAGCTGTATTCACTAAATGGGGGTGTCTCCTTCCTCCTAGAATTTTTTTTTTCTGGAATAGAGGGGTCCATACTGCAGTATTTTCCCTATTAAGTATCCTATGGATCAGATTATCAAAAGTCTGTTGATTCATTTTTATGTTCTTCTCACAATTTTGACAAGCCAGCAAGGAGATAGACATTTTTTCTTTCTTTGGATGGATGATTTTTCAGGGCTGCAATGGTGCCTCTCTGCTGGGTTTTGTGGAGGCAGTTGCTGGGTCTTCCGCCCAAGGGAGGGGAAATCGCTCTTAAGGCCTTGACTGATAATCTGATCGTAGGAGCTTGGAACGGCCGAAGTATGGTGCACCGGGGGCTGAGGTGAGCAGAATTTAATTACTAACTTTTCAAATTGTGTTGTAACATTTCCTAAATTGCTTTAGAGGTCTAAAAATGATTTCTGTTTGATGTGTGTGTGTTTTTTCTTTTATCTTTTCTCCCTGTCATATTTTGTGTTAAGGGGGGCGGGCGGGTTAGACATTTTTTGTTTAACGAGAACAAGATGTTTGTAAAGTTCCAGAGTTCTCTCTCCTCTTGGAGAGCTGGTTCAGCTTTTGGCTGCTGGTATTTAAATATTAATCCCTTGATGAGTGATACAGATTGTACTTTGTATGGCTGGAATGGCTGAATTATGTTTAAGACTGTGAAATTTGGAGTGTATTGACATGTGTATTGGTTTGAATGCCTTCAAAGCTGTGTTAAACAGTTAACTGTTGAATCTTTATGTTGTCTCTTTTAATGCTGTATTGAAGAGTTAAAGAGGTTAGATGTCCAGGTGATTTATGTTGATCTGTGATATGTGGAAGGATCTTTTCCCCTCTTAGTAAGAGATTTTATTATGCTCGTCTCCTTCCCTATATTTGTTCCAGCTGTTTCAAAAACAGCTGAGAGAGGAAGAATTGAAGGGCATTCCTGTGAGAATTTTTGTAAATGTGTTACTTACTTCCTCTATTTTGAGGAATTATAAGCTGTCTATGCTGTCATTGCAAAGTGTTTCGATAAGGAATTGAAGGTTTAAGCATTTATACTTTTGTGGAGTTGCAGCATATTTTGGGTTATTTGTTTACTCCAGAAGAGATAGATACTATACTCTACTAGTATAGTCTACTGCAGGAAATACCTGGTGATATACTGGCTGGAATAGTCAGGGCAGTTTAATATAAGGTATTAAAACTGATGTGCCACGAGGGTGGAATCTGGTTAGAGTTTTTTTTTTAGATAGGTCAGTTAAGAGATGAATCGCCAGCAGAATTCTTGAATAGAATTAGGTTTAGTGTGAATAAGCATTCTGTTTTTGCTTCAGAGACACCAGAATACTAAGCGTTAATGAAATTGTAATTTGTGCCCACACTATCATTGGTCCTTTCACAATTTCCTCAGCTAATTCTATTCCAATAGATAGTTATATAATTTAGATATCATTTTTGGTCTAAGCCCAAAAGTATCTTATCAGATTTAGTGCTCTTTGTTTCTATTCCGAATTCTTTTAAATCCTTCTCATATCTTATTGTTATTTGGAAATAGGACCAACAATCAATCATTATTTTTGGTTTTCTAACTCTTGGGTCAGTTTGAGCTTTCCTTCTTTGTTTAAAATTTGGTGATATTTGAGCCTTTTACTGATGTCCATTGTATTAGGGTGGAATATTGCCTCCATTGTTGACAACCATAACGGAACTTTGATATAATGGTTTTTCCTAGTATCAGACCAGGTTTTTATCAAAGATTTGCATAAAGTATGTCTTTGAAAGTATGAGTGACTTTTACTACTCAGGTTCCACAAGAAGGCATGCCACCCTATTTGTAAATCGTATCCTTCTAATGTTAGAATTCTTTTGTTTTCCAGTTTGATCCAATCCTTTATCCATATTAAGATTGCTGCTTTATAATAGGTCTCCCAGGCAGGGAGACCAAAGCTGCCTCTGCAAGCTTTGGAAAGGCTGGACTTTTTATTTTCTATTTCTTTTAGATAGTGGGGATAGATAATTACATATCTAGTTTAGCTTAGGTTTGTGGAACTTTGGGATGTATTGTTGATTATTTGGTTGAATGTAATACATTTTTTCCCTGTATTGTTGATTATTTTAAGACATGAAAGAATAGACTGTTGTACACAGATATTGTGTCCTCTGAGTGCGGAAGAAGATAAAGAAGTGGATGTAAGTCCCCAAAGTTCGGTTGTAAGTTTTGAAGTGTAAAACTACATATGTTAAGGTGGGTGGGGGCCTAGTCCATTTGTTAATATGATATGGATAGTGATTATTGCCTTATGTGTGATAGGTATGGAGGCTTCTGAGTATTGCCTGGTTATCCATTAACATGGCAATGGTTATGTTTCCAAACTGAACCCGACAGTACTGAATATGAAGGGCAGATATCACTGACATTGATGAAACCTATGGCTGAGGTTGGAATCTGTATAAGATTCACCTTAGATGATGGTTTATATTTGAGAAAATATCCGGTATGTAACCACACATATGACATAAGGACTTGTCTAAGAGGATGGAACAACTATATGGTCATTGTTTTGACATGTATGGCAATTATTTTCCTTCCTATATGAGATTTAGAGCTTTGGAAAAATGATTGTTTATGCCATTCATTGGATTAAGAAGTACTCTAATGAAGTTGATGTTTTTGTGTAAAACAGTTTAGTTAGCGCAAAAAGTTCACTTAACTGGAAAGGTAGAAGTTAGATGTTTTGAAACACCAAGAATTTTACACAGAAATGTAAGATACTAAAAGTAAAGAGCCTATTGCGAAAAGTGAAAATGTTTTTCTTGAATAAATGAGAGTAGCTTTGAATAGTTTTTCTTTTTGTGTGAAAGGAAAGACTACAGTTACAGACATCATCTCTACTTGTTTTATAGAAATTTCAGTGTTAGGAAGATTTTTTTTATATAGTAGAGTTTACAATTATTATATATCCTGATGATTATATTTTGTATAATTTGTCGCAGATGATACTTTGTTTGGATTTCCCGTGAAGCCAACAGAATGGACTAATCAGAAAAAGCTGACAGTTTTTCCAGCTTATGATTGTGTTAAGTACAAACATCCAGGTGACAAAACAATTTATACTTATTTGCCTACTGAAGTTTTTTTTATTGTATGGAGATTGAAGATGTAGGTGGAATGAAACATGTGTGGTATTTACCTAGAGGTTGGTTTATGTTTTGTGGAGCATATGCATATACATTGATACCAGTTAATACAATGGGTGTGCAATTGGTCATTTAATGACTGTTATGGCAACTGCCCATGTTAAGGATATAAGCAAAGAAATTAAGTTATATGATGAGGTGCTGAACATGAATCTGTGGATGAACATGTGAAGAAATATAGAGGAAAAAGATTGGTGTTTAGTGATGCTTCTTTTACAGAATGTGATGTATGTAAGTTGTGTTTCCGCTGTTGTAAGGCTACCTGAAGTAAAACGTAAGATGTTTAGTAAGCAGGAAGTTAGGCTTATGTTGAGAGAGCCTGATGGAAATTCTCAGGTATAAATTATTTACAAAAGAAAACAGTGGATTTGTTATAAGTAAAAATTTGGTTATTACACCTGAGAATATAAAGAGCCGAACTGAAGCCATTTTGTGTTCGCAGTCTGAACTTTTAAAGTTCAGAACATTTATGTAATGTGTTTTTTGCTAGGAACAATACAAGATTGCAAAATTATGTACTTGGCATAAATTAGAGGTATGTGCAGGGGCTCTCTGACATTATAAATCACATTAAGAGATATTAATGGTTTTTTTATAACCTTCTGGAATTTGAATAACAGGAAATCTGACTATAATGAGAATGTTGGAAGTTTTCCATGGAAGGTTGGAACTTTCGTATGAACATGTTGTATAATGTCCATATATGGGAAACAGGAAGTGTTATGTAACCATGTGATTTGATAAACCTATATAAGCTGTATTCACTAAATGGGGGGGTCTCCTTCCTCCTAGAATATTTTTTTTCTGGAGTAGAGGGGTCCATACTGCAGTATGTTCCCTAATAAAGCATCCTATGGATCAGATTATCAAAAGTCTGTTGATGAATTTTTATGTTCTTCTCACAACCAGGAAACGTAGTTTGTTCCATCAAACCAGGTTATCTGGGATATACTGGTTGACTGTTCTTGTCCCATTGGTAGTTTAACAATACACCAGAATCAGCTGTCTGAATATGAAACTGTATATTCACACTGATTCTCAATATCTCTCTGGGCCCATAACCAATGTTATGATATGTACAGAATAACCCTTGAGTAACAAGGATATGCACATGGAAACGTTTATGAGAGTAATTATGAATAATTATTCAGCCTCTCTCAGTTACACTAAATTTAGTTAAAGTTTACTTTAAGAAATAGCACAGTCCAATAAACAGTCCAGGTCATATATGTTTTATGGTCCAAATAATATCCAGTTACAAAGTCTTCTTACCAGTTGCCTTTGTCGTTTACAGTAAACAAAGATATCAAAGTATAAGCACAGCATAAATACAACAGAGAACCTTAGCAACAGAATGTCAGAGATACAGAATGTCAGAGAGAGAACAAGCTATGATCTCTCTAGCTCCCTCTTATGGCAACTTGCAATACAATCAACCAATCGGAATATAGCACAAATCAATACAGTGACCTTGTCTTAAGACTACAAACATACATTGTTGGTTTATATATTGCCAACCCAACTAATTTGTGTACAGATTCCTAACAAATGTATCTTTTTTTCTTATGTACACTGAGAGCATATGCACCAAAGACAAATTCTTTGTGTGTCCAATCACACTTGGCCAATAAAGAATTCTATTCTATTCTAAATAATTCTATTCTATTCTTAGGTCTCCCAAAACAAACATTGTCTGTTTCAAGTGCTGTTGGTATGGCTGGTTTACAATAAAACTGTACAATCATTGATCTAATTTCATATGTGTGCTAGCAGGGACTTTTATTTATTTTTAAAAAGGACATTGAAAAAAACTACAGCACAAAGAGAGAGAAAAGATAAAAGCACTCATTTCATATGTCATATGGTGAAAAGAAAAAATTGAGTTTAGAATGTGACTAAAGGGTCTACCTAATTAACAGGAAAAAGAAAGTATCCATACAGTTGCTATTGATAATATAAATGCAATCCTTAAATTTAACATTAAATGTAGACCATATAGAAACATATGCTTCCTCTTCCTCTAGTTAGAGGAGACTTTTCAAAGATAAGCATCCTTTTGTTAATACCAGGAAATACATTTCCATTTGCATAAAATTATCCTCTTTGCTATGTCCCCAGCTTGAAAGAGCCAAAACATTTTATGAGATGACAAATTCTAGAACTTAATTTTTTTACTGGTTGTTTTTTGCTCTTGCATCCCAAAATTACTGGTGTATTCAGACCATATTACTTGGTTAGCAGATGTTCAATTATATATATTGTCAAGCAAATTAGTCAACTTATAGTCAACCTACAATGTTTCAAAGTGTTTAAAGCAATCAAGTTTCATCAAAGTATTGATCCCTTGTGTAGACATATTTTAGTTAAACATCTCCCCTGAATTTTCAAATTGTGATTTCTCATGTGATTTGGAATCAAAACCTCATTACTTAGCTATTAATGGTAAGCTTTCAAGGCTGGAAGTGAAGACTACTGTTCAATATATCAGAATGGATTTATTCTTTTCATAGTAATGTCGTTTCTGGTGCAATGAGAATGATGCTGAGATTGAACATAAAGGTTTTATAACAATCCCAGTATTGCAATTAGGGAATTGGTTCTTAAAAGACCTAAATTATGAGAATTACCTTTAGATTAAGGCAGTTGTCAGCTTTAAAATTCAGCTGTCACATTTCATTGAAGGTGGGGTGGAGGAATTGAAAAGTTCAAGGTTATTCTGTATGTCGTATTAAGAAATTCCAGCTGCAGTTAATTGGTTCTCATGATTTATGAAGTGTAGAAGTGGGAGGAGAGAAGGGAGGAGAGAAGGTGGATTCTGTATAACGCGAAAAATTTCACTTTGGGAAATTGCCTTTGACATGCCAGATCTGTTTCTAAATAAATCAATTTGAGAGAAAATGTCTCGGAGTGATTTATATCATGGATACTTTCTGGATGCCTTACATTTGTTTCCCAAAGTTCACTTTTATTTTCTGAAGGGGCTTGGCTGATACCCCAGAGTTCTTTTCCCAGAGATTGGAGAAAGATCAACAATCAGCCGAAGTTGGAGATATTCAGGGGGGAGAGTATGGGGGCCCTCTCTCCAGAACATTAATTAAATCTGCAAGCCTTTGTTTGGAGGAGATGATGGATGCTTCCAGAATGACAGTAGAGGAAAGAGGTTTGGGAGCTATACCGAAGTGTTTCAATTAAGAAGTTATAACCCAGAGGTAACCCAGCTGTTTGAAGATAAATCTTTCTCAAGCCCCAGGCAGATTGCTATTCTGTCCGATTGGAGGGAGGAGACTATACAGGTGCCAGTTGGAGGAAGCCAGAAAAATGCATCAACTGACAGAGGTATGTTGCAGCCTGCAAGGCAATCCCCTCATTTTCCAGAGGGAATTTTGCCCCCTGCAGAGAGTATTCCTCCAGGGTGGGGATTTTATCCAGACCAGGGGTGGATTCAATGCCAATGGCAGCCAGCACCAACACAGCCCTGGTCTGAAGGGGGGTTGCCCAGACAACAGACAGCAACCACTTCCCCTCCACCTGACCAGGGAACCAAGTCACACCCATCTTCCTCCTGGCAAGCACAAATGCAGCTCCAACCAGCAGCAAGGCCACAGGGACCCTTATTCCATAGAGGCACCACCCAGCAAGGATACAGGGGACCTACCCAGCCTACGTACACCACCATGCCAATTCCTTTCATTCCAGTACAACCTGCAGGGGCCTGGCCTGTGCCACTTCCGCAACCACGACCCAGGGTGGACCAAATACCCTTTAAGGCCATATTCAATGGCTGCCGTGATCATTTCAATTACTTCCTCACTTGAATCCGATCCCATATAGAACAATTTGGAGATCAATACGCCACAGAGCACAATTTGGTTATGGCCATAACAAATGGGATGAATGAAGGGGATGCTTCAGACTGGGTGGCCCAACTACACAACGAACAAGCCCCTGAATTATGCGATGAAAATGGATTTATTAAATTATTAAGACTCAGATTTGAAAATCCAGACAGACAAGAGAATGAAGAGAAGTTAATGGAAATGAGACAAGGCAAGCGACCCTTGTCCAAATTTATTTGGGACTTTAGAAGGGTCGCAAGCCACCTCATGGATTGGCCTGAAAGAATTACTTTACACTATTTTAAAAATGCCATTGATCCAGAAGTAAAGAAGGCCTGTGAAATTAGGGGAATCCTTTGCAGTCGTGGTATGTCGCCTCCTTCAGCTTAGATCGCAGCATCAACCCACACAGGAAACCCCTTCCAGCAGCCCCGCCTAAGAGAATTGTGGCTAGGAGACCACCAACTGGATCAGCTGAACCTGCTCGTTACCCAGCCTACCAAGGTGCTGAAATGTTACTGATATGGCCAAGGCAGCCATAGAGCAGCAGATTGCCTGACCCCTGTTCCTGTACCACAAGCTCTGCAGTCGAAGTCTAATCCAGCTGTTAGAGGTCAGAAGAATCAAGAAAGACCTCCGGCCAAGGGTGGGTTCACCAAACACAGCTGGGAAAGTCCCCTCTGTGCAGATGGGAGCAATGGACTACCAGACCGCCACCACATCCCCAAGAACCCGACCTGCGAAGACGATCAAATGGTGAGTGATCCCATCATACCTTTTACAGTCAAGGTCAAGTTAGTGGTACCAAACATAGGGGAGGTCAGGGAGTTAGAAGCTATTATTGATACTGGGTGTTCTAGATGTCTTATCGCACTCCCCATCGTTGAACAATGGGCATAAAGACTAACCTGCTAAAACGCCCAATCAGATTTGAGCAAGTGGATGGAACCTTAATTTGGGGGCCTCAGCCACTCAGATGACTGAATTGATCAAGATGGAATTAGGGCCCCATTGCAAACTCATATGCTTCATAGTGGCCCCCAAGATGTCAGAATCAATCATACTGGGACTCGCTTGGCTAGACAAATGGGCCCCGATGATCAAATGGGGGGATGGATTCAGAAAAATCCTCATTGGAACAGTCCCATTGCCCCCTCTTCCACCCACTACAAAGCCACCGGTCAGTTTGAACCCAAAGCCTGAGCCAGAATCCACGGCATCCCACCTTCTCCCAGATAATCCCCAGGTACCCGACCAATACAAAGACTTGGCTGAAGCATTCAGAGAAGAAGAGTGTAATGTTTCACCTCCCCATCGAGACACTGATTGCACCATAGAATTAGAACCCGGGGCAAAATTACCAAAACCAAAGATGTATTCCATGATGCCTCCTGAAATGACTGAATTAAGGAAATACATTGACAGCAATTTGGAACAAGGTTTTATTGAGCCTCCAAATCAAGACTAGCTACCCCTGTGTTGTTCAAGGAGAAGATGGTGGGTTGTGACTGTGTGTTGACTTTAGAGGTGTGAATGCCGTATGCATCAAAAACATGTACCCTCTCCCCCTTATGAAGGACTTAATGAACCACCTGTCGAAGGGTGAGATATTCACCAAGCTAGATCTTAGGGAAGCTTACTACGGGGTCCGCATCAAAGAGGGAGATGAGTGGAAAACTGCTTTTAACTGCCCTCTGGGTAGCTTCCAATTCAAAGTCATGCTTTTCGGACTTCAGGGGGCTCCTATAGTGTTTATGTGGCTCATCAGTGAGGTGCTACACCTGCACCATTACCGGGGGGTCCTCGTGTACTGGGTTACATCCTTATCTTCAGCAAAACCATGGAAGAACATATTCAATTGGTCCAACAAGTTTTAGAAAAACTAAATTCCACAAAGAGTCGTTGGACTACTTAGGCTACTGAATATCCAACCTGGGGATTGAAATGGACCCTGGAAAGGTGAAAATGGAGCTGGACTGGCAACCCCCCAGAACCCAAAAACAACTTCAAAGTTTCTTGGGATTTGCCAACTTCTATAGACAATTCATTCCGTCCTTTGCTGAAGTTGCCCTCCCATTGATGGAGCTATTAAAAATGGTCCCGTCGCCCACCAAACTGAAGCCAAGTCAACCCCTGGCTTGGACTATGGACTGTCAGAAAGCTTTCAAGGCCTTAAAATGCCTCTTCGCAGCTGAGCCATCCTCCAGCATCCAGATGCGACCAAGCCTTTTATTGTCCAAACGGATGCAAGTGGTGTAGCGGTGGCAGCTGTTTTGCTGCAAAAGGACTCTCAAGGCCGACTGATGCCTTTCACTTATGTGTCCAAAAAGCTGAAAGACACAGAGTGAATGTAGGCAGTCTGGGAGAAAGAAGCATTCGACGTACGATGGGCTTTGTTGACTTGGAGGCATTTTCTAGAAGGGGCGCCAGAGGCCTTTGAGGTATGGACTAATCATAAGAACCTCGAGGCTGTAAAGACTCCTAGGAAATTATCACCTAAAACAAGTCCACTGGGCCCAATATTTCAAGTGATTCAACTTTAACATTAAATATATCCCTGGAGGGAAAAACGTACTGACAGATGCTCTGTCCAGAAAACCTCAGTTTGACAGCCACCGAGAGGAAATAATACAAGCCTTAATTTCAGAATCTCAATCGGCAGGCCAAGTGACCACTCAAGCCCAAACCAACTGCAACCCCAAACACCTGGAAGATAAGCTGACTACAGAATTGAAAACGGCCCTATTGACCGATCCTTGGTTCCTGGACCATCAAACCGAGTTGACAATGAATGATAGATTAGCTTGGAAAGGGACTAAGCTTTATGTACCCACAACCTTAAGACTACTGGTACTAAAGCGTAGCCATGATTCCCGGCTACAAAAACCCTACATTTACTGAGAAGACAGTTCTGGTGGCCAAAAATGAAACCTGATGTCGAGGACTATGTAAAAAGTTACTCAATTTGTGCCACACTGAAATACCAAACTGGAAAACCCCCTGGTCTCCTTCAACAAATTGCTGAACCAACCCAACCTTGGGAAGGGATCACAATGGACTTTATTGGGAATTACCTAAGAGTGAAGGGAATACAATCATTTGGACTATAATTGACTTATTCTCTAAACAGGCCCATTTTATAGCCTGCAAAGGACTTCCATCTGTGAAAAAACTTGCAAAGCTGTTCATGAAACATATCTATAGACTACATGGAGTACCTCATAGAATAATATCAGACAGACGGATACAATTTACTGCAAAATTTTGGAGGAAATTTCTGAAATCCATTGATTCCTTTCAAGGTTTATCCTCAGCTTTCCAACCTGCTTGTAACGGAGCAGCAGAGAGGACTAATGCCATAACTGAACAATACATTAGATGCTATGTAAATTATCAACAAGAAAATTGGGCTGAGCTATTACCTTTTGCAGAGGTTGCTTACAATAATGCAGTACATAGCAGCACAGGATTGACTCCATTCCAAATCAACATTGGAATGGAATTTGTCCCAATGCCAGAGTTACCTAGACAACCTCCCTCATCTATGTCCCTAATAGAATGGATGAACTCATTAAAAAAAGGATGGGAAGATACAAAAAAAGCTTTGACCGAAGCTACAAAAAATTATAAAAAACAGGCGGATAAACATAGATCCCTTCAACCACCTTTTAAAGTAGGGGACAAAGTATATTTGTCAACCAAGTATGTTAGGTTGAAACTGCCCAGTAAGAAGCTGGGTCCAAAATTCTTGGGTCTATTCCCAATTTCAAAGATAATCCAGTCACTTTTGTCTTCCTCAACTATTGGGGAAAATTCATCCAGTATTCCATTGTAGTTTACTAAAACCAGCTACCACATCAGTGATAAGACCACCGCTAATCGCTCCCCCTAAACCGTTAATGGTACAGGGGGAAACACATTATGAAATTCAAAAAATTCTCGATTCTCGATTACACCGTGGCCGATTGCAATATTTGGTCTTATGGAAATGATACCCTCTCTCAGATGCTAGTTGGGTAATGAGTTAGGATGGTCATGCTGATCAATTGGTTAACCAATTCCATGAGGATTTTCCCCACAAACTGAAGGGTTCTCATGGAGGGGGGGAGAGGGGGTTAAGGATAATGTGTTAACCCCTGTATCTGTTTTTTCCCTCTTCTTTTAGGAGGAGGAGTTTTCAAGGGGGACACCTATCAGCTTTAAAATTCAGCTGTCACATTTCATGGAAGGGGGGGTGGAGGAGTTGAAAAGTTCAAGGTTATTCTGTAGGTCGTATTAAGGATTTCCAGCTGCAGTTAATTGGTTCTCGTGATTTAATGAAGTGTAGAAGTGGGAGGAGAGAAGGGAGAAGGTGGATTCTGTGTAACGCGCAAAAAAAATTCACTTTGGGAAATTGCCTTTGACATGCCATATCTGTTTCTAAATAAATCAATTGGAGAGAAAATATCTCGGAGTGATTGATATTATGAATACTTTCTGGATGCCTTATTTCTAATAAAAGGCTGTCAAAAGTGTCAAGTTATTCAATCTTTACTCATTAAAGAATGCACACATGTGAGACTTCACTAAAATTCTACATAGCATATGTGTTCAAGCAGACAGATTAGAGGAACATTTTTAATATATAACATTATAGAAAAATATGCAGCTATTTTTCAAGTATTTTTTTTTTACCAGTGTCACATTTATGTTGAAAATAGCCAGCTTTCTTACAGACCAATATACCATTGGAAATCACCAATGCTTTGCTTGAATCAATAATTGTGTTGATAGCTGCTTTTCATTTCTAGCATATGATGTCCTTAATAAGCTTACCTTACTTGCCCACAAGATAAAATTGTCCATGATGATATTTTCCCCACATTCAATTCTATGTTTCCCTTTCCCACAGAAGCTGTACTGTTTTAATCTATTGTTGACTAACTTATCTTGAACAGTTAGAGCCCTTCACAACTATAGCAATTCATTCAATTGATGAGATGAGATACACAACAGTTAATAGCATTAAAATTTTTATACTATTATTACCACACAGGTAATATTTATTATAATACAGTGTTATACATCTTATTTATTAAATTGAAATTAAATTTATTTGCCATCTATCAAGGCAAATACTCTAGAGCTATTATAGGTGACACAATAATAAAAAGGAAGAAAAATGGAAAGATACATAAAATATCTTTCTTTACATCTCATTTAGCAGTTACAACCTTTTCCTTAAATCAGAAGCAACACCAAATGACCTATCAGAGAGAGAGAGAGAGAGAGAGAGAGAGAGAGAGAGAGAGGGAGGGAGGGAGGGAGAGAGAGAGAGAGATACTGCTAAGATTTGTTTCTGCTGGTTTCAGTCACATAAAGATCTCTCTTATAGATTTACTCTCATGCTGAAATGTGTCTGTTGCACCAAATTTGGTCATGCATTGTTGGAAAATGATTCAAAGATCAAAATGAACAAGTTTGGCCAACAGTATCCTGAATATGGTTTCAATATTCTTGTCTTGACAGACAATGAAGGATGCAGTCTTATAAACATTTATTTGGAGTGTATGTCCCATCGAAAACCATATGATATATTTCTGAAGAGATATGTTCAACATTATGTGATAAGAAAATCGCAGCTTCATTGAAAAATAAGTAAATAAGTAGAACAGAGGAGGTATTCAGCAGGTTCTGACCAGTTCTGGAGAACCGATAGCGGAAATTTTGAGTAGTTCGGAGAACCGGCAAATGCCACCTCTGACTGGAGATTTTACAGTATTCTTCCTCTGCCATGTCCACCAAGCCAAGCCCACAGAACTTTTAGTAAAAAAAATTGAATCCCACCACTGAAGTAGAAGATTAATCAACTTGGATAGCCCAAGGTGTATAGGTCCCAGGCTTGTCTCTTGGAATCTAAACAAGAAAGGAACATGAAAAATTATTTAATCATGTGATTGTTTAGTATGAGATAAAACATAATTATTATAGTTGATATTCTAGACTGCATATTTAAGTTGCTCGATAAGATACAACACAACATACTGGGGTAGGCTGCTACAATTACATGCAATGTAATAACCAATACAATATTGTACACAAAGCATTTTCCTCCAGTCTTGAGAGCCATAAGGAAAAGTAGGGTAAGGAGATAGAAAACTGTACTACTGCAATTTGAACCACGTTGGAGTTTCCAACAACAGTGCATTCTATTAGGTTGGGAAGTTTTTGTTGAAATATAAAAATATCAAAAAAATGCTATTGTAATAAAATAAATTTATTTTGCTTTATTTTAACTGCTTCTTTGCAAGATTAATCTTAAATATTTCCAAAATATTTGGAAATCTGAAATCAGATTTCATTTTGGTTAGTTTATTGACTTACTCTATGTATCTCCATATATTTCCTGAATCTTTTGTAAAACCTTGGATTGCTAGCTTTGCTCCACGAACACTGAACTTGACTCTCTTGAGCAGATAAGAAATGAAAGTTTTGTTTTGCTCCAAATTGAAGGTCAGTGTTTTAAGAAGGCAACCATAAAGTTACGATTGCATGCATACTAATCTATGGTGCACAACATTTATGCAACACCTTTCAAATGTCCAGATTACTTTGCTATGAAATGAACTTTTCATGTTTAATGGGCAATAAAATAACATGATACTTTTTTTACTGCATTGCATAACAACACACCAAAATTAAACTTCACAGAAAATCATAATACTAAATTTCAGAGTGCTTAATTCATCTGGATGATCGAAAGCAAGGAGAGCAAAAAGCAACAACACCATTTTAGATTAGTGATATCAGTGAAGTGGTGGTTCATTGAATCAACTAATCTTTATTACGGTTGTGGACTACCACTACAAACAAAAGCATTAAAAAATAATAGTAAAAAACAAAAAAAGGCAGACAAAATAATATGTTGCAGTTGGTGGTGGATTCAGTGGTCAGTTAAAGTTCATCAAATTTTACATACATCATAAGCAAATCCAGGCCACATTCAAAAAAGCTATTTTGTACTGATCTGATAACGGTGATTGCATATAAAATATAATTATTTCCCATATATTTTATTAAGCAAGGTGTTATAAATTGAGTCTGTGAGTCCTTACAGAAGATGTAGTATAGCAAGATGTGAGCTATAGTTTCAATGGCCCTTGTCCACAGGGGCACAGTCTCAGCTCATATCATATTTTTTTGCATCAGCCCTCCAAAACTGCTAAGGTTAGTGCCCTTCAGATTTTTGGGATGTTTATTTGATATAAATATCTTGCTGCTTTAAGAGGGGGAGTTTGACTTTCAAATAAACATTCTTGAGAAAAGCAGCCTGATCTTGCTGGATTTCCAGATCTTTAATATGTAGTTTGTGCAAAAAGTGCACATTCATACCCCATCATTTTAAAAATTGGTGGTTCAGAAGTGGGGGGAGTTTTGTAACTTACACAGTAAATCACAATAAAATAATATAGCAGAGTTTTTATCACATCAGGCAGTGGTATGATTAAAAGTCTAAGTGATTTTGGAAACACAGAAGAAGTGAAAAAGATATTCAAAGTAACTCCACCTTAGTTTTGCTAGATATCAGTTAACTGGCAGGCTTTCAAGATTCTGTTACATTATTCTATGAGTAATCAAGATTGTTCCAGTAATCCAAGTGGTTCTTTCCTAAGTTTGCCATCTCACAAGGCTTGTTGGGAATGGGAAGATGTTGGGAGTCTCTCCCTCCCTCCCTCCTTCCCTCCCTCCCTGATTCCTCTTCCATCTGCATTCCCTAATACCTTCTGCAAAGTTGCTGGAAAAAGAGAAAGAAGATACTGAAGAGCAGCTTGAGAGGCAAGGCTTCAGGAACAGGGATAATTGACAGTCTCCAAGCCCATTTCTCCCATGGGAGCCTTTTCTGACCACAATAAAATTATCATTTATAGAGTAGATAATCTGGAACTATTCTGTTCCCCCCCATCTTAACTTTTCCTTACTTAATAGTACTGAGCATTTAAGACTATGGTTTTATACTCTTTCATTTACAATCTTTGCCTTTCTGGTTGAAGTAGAAATGAAAGTTAGAGGAAAAGGATAGAGGAAATGAAATTACCTTACCATTTCTGTAAAGTAATCAGCACAGGCCATGCGAATCCTCTCTACATTCAGTGGACTGTCCAGTGTGAAAACAGAGTTTAATCCTCTTTCCTTCCGTGCAGCACCTACTGCGTCTCGTATAGCAAAAAATACAGAGGATCCGAGGAATACTCCAGATTCCCCCAATCCCTGGGAAAAAAACAAAAATAACTGAAGGGAAGGGAAAAAAAATTATTGGTGCAACATTCTTGTACAATAGTGACAACAATTTCACACAGCTAAGGGTCTGATACAATCATCCTTGTTAGTAGCATCCTAAAAATTTGGAATATTTTCAGTGCATAAAAGACAAAGCTCCTTGTGAACTGGAAATATAGAAAATGTATTACAGTTTGTAGAAATTGCATCCTTTTCAATACATTACAATGGCAGATACTGAAGCTCAAATACTTTGGCCACCAAATGCGAAGAAACGACTCATTGGAAAAGTCCTGATGTTGGGAAAGATTGAAGGCAAATGGAGGAGATGGCAGAGGACAAGCTGTCTTTAGATAGTGTCATCAATGCAGTGGGCATGAGTTTGGACACATTCCAGGAGACAATGGAGGACAAGAGAGCTTGGCATGCTACAATCCATGGGGTCATGAAGAGTTGGACAAGACTTAGAGGGACTGAACAACATCAAATATAGTTAAAAGGTTCTTACGAATTCAGCTTTCATAGAAAATAACAGGGAAGTTTTTATGGAGATCTTGCACTTTTAATTTGCATATTAAGTACTAAGTAGTAAGCAAGATCCTCTTTCTTGGTCATCAATAAACATTATACCTGTAATCACTTTATAAAACAAAACTTCCTTTCTTTTCAGGAAAACATTTATTTTTACATATGATGCATGTTTACACACGATTTTGATTCTTTAAACCTATTTTATAAAAAATATAAGATTTACTGCACATTGTCAGACTATTGACCCATGGTTTCTAAATTAATATATAGATTTTATTGTCCATATGTAGGATTAACAGTCTAAAAATGTTCTGCCCAGATCATTTTGATGTGGAAAAAGTCCCTGAATTTTTTTATTTTTTGAATATCTGATTTTGATGTTTTGTTTTTAACATTAATTTATCATACAGACTTTAATTGAAGGGTTGTTCCTTGTGCTGATATTTTTATTGTATCTTATTGACATAAACTACTTGGAGTCCTGTGTTTGGGCAAACCCAAATTGTGACAATAAAATAAAACAATCATCATGCCTCCTGGAAAAGTAACTCATAAACCTGGAGCACTCTGCAAGCTGCTCTTTATCCGTTAGTGGAGAAAAAAAATCTAACAAAATGGAGGTTGCATCCGTCCTCCCATCCACCTCCATCTTTTGGACATGATCAGGGTCAAACCAAGTTCATATCCTTGCCTAATCCTATGAGACTCAAATTGACCCTGTAGTCCAAGACAAAGCCTTTTTGTAATTCCATCTTAGCCAAATAATAGAAGTCCTCTCACCAGCTCATAGTACAGCCCAAGGGCAGCTCTAGGAACAACAAAATAATAATCCTCAAAGTTCCATCCTCAATCAGCCTGAAGAATCAGCATTCCATTTCTTTTAACAGTGGACATCCTTGGCTCAGCTGCCTTCTTGAAAGGGCCATTTTGCCTAACAATAGATGCACTGACAAGTCCTGCCTAACTTCCACAAACTGACTTCCAAATCTGATCTATAGGATTTCTTGATTTATAGCCTTTAACTTCAATAAAAAATATTTGCTTTCTCATATTTTGGGATACCCTCTTTCTTGCAAAGCAGGCACCCAGCAATCACTAAATAAGTAGATGGCATTTTCTTCTTGGAGTTGTGTTCCTTACTTCAATAGTCCCAGGACAACTCATATTATTTGCTTACCCTGGAGGAGTAGATAGCAATTGGATTTCTTGAGTTTGGCAGCAAGTAGGTTCTAAGATCTTCTGGAATATCACAAAGACCCGGTATCTTATATGTGTCAGGACCCAATGTATACTGCTGTCCTTCTGGAGAGAATTTTATCTCTTCTGATGTATAAAGTCCAAGTCCCTGAATAAAGCCACCTTCAACCTGAGAAAAATTAAAGCCACACTTTTATATATATATTTCTTCTAAGAAAATAATAACTTCTTAAGTTTTTCATACTAAATATATTCCTTTGGAAATTTGTTTCCCCTGAATGTGAATATGTACTGTAAAATGTGCTGTAAAAATAATATTTTTTATTCTTCTGCAGAACAGTAACTCTGACAAGTTTCTTAAATTTGGAGATACCTGTTAGACACTTATGTTGACTTGTGAGAATCCACTAAAATGAAGGATAAGGTAGATGATATCCTGATATGATAAACACATCCTACACGATATGCTGGCTTTTAGTTCTTGTTTAATGGTTTCATCCAATTCCAGGGTTTTGGGGACTTAAGGAAACTTTCCACAAAATGTAGAAAACGCATATTGCCTTTCTATTTCTTAACTGCCATGCACTCTTAATTTACATTCACATTGCAAGTTTCTTGTTATTTATTTTCTCATTTGCCAGTTAGGATTCTTTTGTTGCTCCATCTTATTACAACTCCATCACATAAACAATATTTGTCTAGAATTAAATGAATAGTAAGCAGCAGAAAGAATTGTGACTTCTCCATTCCAACAAGTCCATTCCCATGTCCCATTATATTCAATTACCGTATTTTACTATTACTGAAGGAAGACATATTAATTTATTTATTAAATTTATTCTCAACTCATTCCATATTGAAATGACTTACAAGATACATTAATACTTTAATAATAGGCTATGTCCTAAAATAAAGAGAATTTCTTTCTCAAACATCCATTCTAGGAAATCCATGGATGCTTGAGATTCTGAACACAATATTTTTCAGCTGCAGCTCTCAATGAATCAGCTACTACCCTTTGTTCTTCCAAGCACTGCTTCTGTTGCAAGTTTATCAGTATCCACGAATCCTTCTTGCAAATATTTCATTTCATTTCCTTCCATTCAGGTTTTTTTTCCAGAAGCAGATCACATATTGTCAGATCCGTGTATCTGTCATTTCTGTTGGTAGACCTATTTGTTTTTTAAAGGAGGGCAGGATGTCAGATCCGTGTATCTGTCATTTCTTCAGTGGAAGAAGAAGTGGGGGGGGGGGAATTGATAAAGAAATCCTTTCTTGATGTAACCTGAATATATTTAATCTTATATCGAATTTGCACACCCACACATGATACAATGGAGGCAGAGAAGCCAGATGGCCAGAACCTAACACCTCTGAGAGGCACAGCCAGAAGATGAGAAGACCATAAAAACTCCACAGTGAAATGCTCTGGGCAATCTCCAAAAAACAGTCCATTTCTGAAAAGGGGTGGGGGAAAGATCCTTTCCTACAGAGGGGCTGGGAAGGGAATTAACATATTGGCTTTTGTTTCCCTAAATAAATATTGAGATAAGGGGAGGGGTTCTAAACTCCCTTATCTATCACTGTATGCCTGAGGGACCTCAGACGCTGCTTTGAACTCCTACATGAATTGTCTTATCTCAATAAAGGATTCCTTTTGATACATTTGGTTCTCAGAAATTCATTCTTATTGATTGAATGGGAAAAAGTTCTGTAGCCTGACACATATATTGTAGTTTGATTGGAAAGAGAAAGTAAAAAAAGATGCAAAATTAAAGAACGTCTTACAGTAACACGTTTGTATACTAACTGTGACACCATAGGATAGCAACACTATTATAGCAATCTGGAAATAAAAATGCCAAGATGAACCAAAAATTAATGCAGATTTGCACTGTTTCTCTCTACAATCATGATGCTTGGAAGCTTCTTAATATTCAAATGTGAAGCAATACAAAAATAAAATAAAAAACCAACAGTGTAGATTACCAAATCTATAAGAATGCAATGTGATCAATAAGAGAAAACTGAATTCTGCAGCATGGATATACGAAAACATCATACTCTTGTTTAATCATTCCAGCCTATCCCAGGATTGATAAGAAAATAAAATGATATGGTATCATTTAATTTATCTTTTCACATCTACTATCTATTTACTACTAAAATTCTCATTGGCATGACATTTAATTGGGCAAAATAGTATATCATAGGGCAAAAAGCTACTTCAAATGGACTAAATAACAGAATGTGTCCCAAAATCCAGAATCCATGACTCCTGAGGGGAAATTCAGGAAAGTCTACTGGCAGCTGCTGTACTAAAGGGCTGCTGCTGCTGCTGCAGTCACATGATCTTTATTTTCAATATTTTGTAACAGTTTCCCAGCCCGTCTCATAATCCCTTGCTCCTTTTCCCATCTAACAGCAGCCACTTATCTGCCTGCTAGAAGCGGAAAGAAGGGAGGAAAGGAAGGAGGATGAGAAGGAAGGAAGGATCTGAACAATAACATGCAACTGGGATTCATTTCTTTGATCTTTCAGGAAAGATTGTTGGCTTGTAGTTACAATAAGGGGGAATTTAAAAATACGTACCTGTCCTATATCAATGCCTGGATTGATGCTGAAACTACCATCTATGACAATGTCAGTTCGGAGATTCTGTTGCACAGAAAAATTATCATCAAGACATTTTATAGCAGTTCAGAAAAAAAATGAAAATTGTGGAAATTCAAGCCTATGATATTATAAGGACAAATATATTATTACCATAAAACTTTTGGATGTTTTTCCAGTAGACATGATAATATTTGGGGGCTTTGGCTGGAAGGCACTGCATCTTTGAACTTGTCCTCCTGGAGTTTCTAAGTATGGCTATATGCCTGCTACTTTATTAAGAGGAATAGGCTAGGGGAAGGAGGATTCTAAGCACAATATTTTTCTACATTTGATAGCTCTAATAGGATCTGTTCTGTCTCCCCAAAAAACCAGCACTAACTGAGACCATAGAACAAATGCTATTCTAGAACACAGCTTCAGAAACCACTTGGGAGTTCATGACAACTCTAGACCTGACCCAAGTAATTTGTGATTCAACATAAAAGTCAGTCCACACATTAGGCCAGGCTTATATCTCAGGGCAGTGGCAATGTTATCTAGAGTTGGGGAATGTTACTATCAATTCCTTATCATGGATGGATTTTCCTTGCTGATTCTTGATTATTCTGATGTCACAGGGAAGCAGAGCCAATTTGAACAGTCTGCCTCAAGCACCTGATAGATTCTAATGAGTTCCAAAAGGAATTTGGAGTGTTCCTGTGGTTCCGGTGCATGGCTCAACTGAGTCTCTAGTTGCTGCTTGAAATGAAGGTAGCTTCAGCCTCGGATCAGATTGCACCTAAGCAGTTTCTCTAGGCATATGGATCCTGGAGACCCCTAGGCTTTCTGAGGAGTGTTGGTGATGAAATAAACTAAGAAAACTGTACAGTGTCCCTGAAGGAAAATGAACAGTGAATTTGACCAAACATGGGTAAAGCCTTTTATAAGGATTGGCAATAAAAGCCATTTAATAATTATTTCTCCATCCCTATTGTATCTGCCAATAACCTCATCCCTTCTAAGTAAGAAGAAGCCCTGGGAATTCTTGCAGGGCTGCCGTGAAGACTATTTTAGTTAAATGTCAGACAAAGTTGCTCAGTTTGTTATTTGTTAAAATTCCATGGAATTTCCTGAGGCAATTGGTGATCTGTGAAGAGTTTGAACTAGTTAGTCTTAATGAGATAGATGAGGCAGACAATGTCTTTCAAGCAGTGAATTATGGATTCCTGTTCCTCCTGGCTGATTAAGGTTTCCTGGGAAGTGATAGGCGATGGGGTCCATGCAATGGTAAATACTTCTCTGTTGGAAGGGATGGTTCCATCCTCCTTGAAGGAGATGGTTGTCTATACCTTCTCCTTAAAAGATCATTGCTGAATGCAATGAATCTGGACAACTTTTATTCAATGTCCAATCTTTCCTTTTTAGAAAGATTGATAATTGGTTGGCTTAAACCCCAAAGATCTTTGGAAGATGTAGATTATTTGAACTCTTTTCAGTCAGGATTCAGGCCTGATTATAGTGCTAAAACAGTATTGATTGTGTTTGTTGATGATCTCTTGGAGGCTCAGTATGTGAAAAATGTATCCATCCTGCTCACCTTGACCTCTCCATTGATTTTTGGTCGCTGATCATGGTATCCTGCTATGCTGGTTTAGGGTATTGGAATAGACGTATGGTGATTTTACTCCTTTCTTTAGGGCCGCTTCCAGTTGGTGTTAGCAGGGTGGGAAAAGTCAAGTCTGAAGCTTTGCTTGGTGAGGTGCCTCAGGGCTCTGCATTCTCCCTTCCCCTATTTAACATCTACATAAAGCTGCTATCATCCACTGGCACAGGGTGCCATATCATCAGTATGCTAATAATACCCTATCCCAACCCCATCCTGAACCAGCCAAGTAATGTCAAAATCCTTTCCCTGATACCTAGAGGCTGTAAAGGTCTGGGTCGGGGTTCAGTTTTAAGCTGCCCCCGCATTGTTAGTTCCTGAGATTTTCCATCTTTAACTCTGTCAAAAGTACACTTCCCCGGTCAATGTGTAATTTTGGATTCATACTGGACTTACAGTAGGAGCAGGCAGTAGCTGTAACTGTGGGGGGGGGCTGCGGGGGGAGCTTTGCACAGTTTTGTTCTTCAATTGCGCCCAGTTCTGGACTGGAAGGTCTTGCTCATGGTAATTCATACCTTAATTACTTTCTGTTTGGATTATTATCACTTGCTGTACATGAGGCTGCACTTGAACAAGACTTGGAAGCTGAGCTGCTGCAGGAAGCAGCTGCATGGGCAGTCTTTGGCATTTCTTGTTAATTTCTCGTATAATACTTCTGCTCCATAAGCTGCACTGGATTCCAGTAGGCTTTCTGGTGTGATGAAAGGTGCTAATTATCACTTACAAAGCCCTATATGACATGAGGGCAGGCTACTCGTGGGGCTGCATCTCTCCCATTGTTTCTACTTGGCTGTCACTGCTATGCCCAGATTTAGTAGAAAGTGTATGCTCTATGATGTGATTGGAATTTATATAAATAAACTCCAAACAGTATCAGTGAGGAGAGGCCATTATATGGTGTGCAGATGGGCACCCTGTTGTTTTAGGGCAGCACGGACCTGTAGAACCCCTTTTTGCAGGCTCTGATGCTCTTTCTCACAGTGACAATCTTCCATTATTTTGTGATGCGACATATGGAAAACTGTGGCATAAGATCTATGCTAAAGGTAACATACTTAAAAAAACCAACCCCCTCCTCTTCCCTTCTGAAAACTAGTCTTGTCTATGGACATCACCCTATTCCCTAGTTGCATTAATGTTCCACCCAGTGAGGATCTTCATCCCCTAATCCATGTTATACACAGGCCCCCAGCCACCAAAACATTTCCTGTCTCCTGCTAAGAAACCACCTACCTGAAAAAGATGCCTTAGCACATTTCCCCTTTCGCCTAACATTGTCTGTGCCAAAGTCTGAACTTGGAGCTTTCCACATACACTTCCACAAACGCTCCCCTTCCTGGCTTATGGATTCTCTGGTGGCATTGTCTAATTCCACAAAGATTGTTTTATAGTATTGACTACATACCCTATAAAAACTTTCCCTAATCTGGCGCAGCCTTCCTTGACCAGACACAACATGGATATTTCCCCCACATATCTATAGGAGATGACCTGGCACTTGACAGTATCCAATTGAAATAGGTTCTGATTTAATTGAGCCAGTAATTGCAAAAGTTTCCCAACTTGAGTGGCCAATTGTTGATATCTTTGAAATACTTGCTGATGTACAGTATATTACGATCTCTCCATGTTTATCCTTCAAAATGTTTGGTGGTTGAACATTGCTTCAGCACAAAATTTTCTGATCACTCAAACCTAAAAGGCAGGAGGGCTACTTAATCACCCCATAGGCTATCCCATGGTTGAGCAGAAAAGTGGAGATTATGATGGACTTACTTTATGGTCACCAGTGAGGCAGTCAATCTCAACTTCAGAACACGATGCAGCAAAAATAAAATATGGAAATGCATGACCTTCTCCTTTCTCCCAGTCCATATTGACAACATATCCTCTGGGAAAGGGGAAAAAATGAGAATTTCCTTTAGAAATCTTTTCAAACAGACATACACAAGTCATGTGAAAGGACCAAATTAGATACTCTGAAAAAAATAAAAAAGAAGGATCTGGGATGAGATGAAGAAGCTCCCTCTGTTTCAATGGAAAATAACAAAATGGAAATTGGTTGCGAAATAGAAAAACCAGTGACAGTAGTCATTTCCTACTGTAACTAATTAAGGACTCAAATGAGACCTAGAATTTGCTGGGGTTAACTTCTGAATTGCCCAAGTTTGTGACTTAAATAAATAGGAAGCACAGCTTTTGCCAAACATTAACACTGTGGTCTGAGCTGCTCCAAAATGATAGCTTCTGCCTTTCCCTTTGAGTCTGTCAGTGACTTTTCCCAATCCCAAAATATTTTTGGACCTCATCTGTTGGTTCATTTAAAACATTCACATTGAGCAAGAAAATATCAGAAGAAAATCCTTGCCTTCTGTTTCTCTGTGCCTTTCCAGAAATTAAGGCACAGTCAACCTTCCTTTATGTCAAGATAAAATATATATAGGCCTCATTTTCTGACCTCATTATCACTCTCAATCAGGCTCTCTTGTGCATCAGTGCCCAGTGGTTTTGTTTGTAATTAAGCTGATTATGCATGTGCAGGGTGTGATAAACAAGGCAATAGCTTGATTCATCCCTTCATCTTCAGCATGGATCTGTTCTGTCCCTATTCATGTCAGAAGCACCAGCAAAGCTAACTGAAGGGTGCATCAGAGTTGAAAGGATTTGCAAGTAACAACACTGTTTCCCAAGGGACACCCAATTGCCAAAGGTAATTTGGGGAGGCCCCTTTAATGTCCCCATGGATCTGTTAAGAATTACTGGGTTAAAGTTCTTAAAAGTTCTATTGGCTGATTATTCTAATGCATTTGTGCAATTGAGCCTTGTTTGAATATACTTGGTTATCAACTCTTTTCACCATTCAGAGGTCAGATAGTAATAGCGCAGATCACATTGTATTGCACAGGTAGACAGAAGCAGAGTCATTTGCATGCAAAAGAAATGTGGTTGCTAAATAATGTAAAAGAACAATGAATTTGTAACTGGCTGACCAATTGCACTCAACACATAGTCCTTAATGGAACTGCATCTACATGGAGGGAAGTATACAGTGGGGTACCCCAAGGCTCTGTCTTAGACCCTGTACTCTTCAATATCTTCATCAATGATTTAGACAAGGGGAAAGAAGGGGAACTCATCAAATTTGCAGACAACACCAAGCTGGCAGGAATAGCCAACACTCCAGAAGATAGGCTTAAGATACAGAAGGATCTTGACAGACTTGAACATTGGGCACTATCTAACAAAATGAAATTCAATGGTGAGAAAAGCAAAGTTCTATATTCAGACAAGAAAAACCAAATGCTCAGGTACAGAATAAGTGTATAGTATAATAAGTCAATAGTAGTAACTGTGAGAGGGATCTTAGAGTCTTAGTGAACAACCACTTAAATATGAGCTAGCAATGTGCTGCAATTCCCCAAAAAGCCAACACAGTCCAGGGCTGCATTAATAGAGGGATAGAATCAAGATCACGCAAAGTGTTAATACCATTTTAATGCTTCAGTTTACACCCCACTTGGAATTTTGCATCCAGTTTTGGTCACCACAATATAAAAAAGATGTTGAGACCCTAGAAAGAGTGCAGAGGAGAGCAGTAAAGTTGATTAAGGAACTGGAGGCTAAAACATACAAAGAATGGTTGCATGAAAAAGAAGGATTTAAGGAGTGATATGATAGCAGTGTCCCCATATCTAAGGGGCTGCCACAAAGAAGAAGAGGGGTCAATCTATTTTCCAAAGCACTTGAAGGCAGGAAAAAAGCAATGGATGGAAAACAATCAAGAAAAGAACCAACCTAGAACTATGGAGAAATTTCCTGACAGAACAATTAATCAGTGGAACAACTTGCCTCCAGAAGTTGTGGGTGCTCTAATACTGGAGGTTTTTAAGAAGAAATTGGGCAACCATTTGTCTGAAACGAATGGGAGTTGGACTAGAAGAGCTCCAATACCCCTTCCAGCTCTGTGATTCTGTTTTCTGTTAACCTCCATGCAAAAAAAAACAAAAACACACCTCTACCACATCTATGCAAATTAGAAGCATCACCAGCACTGGAGTCTAGCTCTTTAGGAAGACACTCTTTAGGAATGGCAGGAGATAAGGGGATTAGAGGGATTATTGCCCTAAAATGGCCCATAAGTGCCTTTTTCATGCTGGGTGGTGAATAATAATAAATTTTACATACGTTGTGGTTGTTGAATTTTGTTAGTTTAAGTGGGGAAATATACAGTATTTAGCATTGGTACAGCTAAGGGTTGCTTATCAATGTATTACTTACTAAGGGGCTGGCATGAGATAAAGATAAAGACAACTTCATATGAACCCAGCAGAAAAAATATGGGTGAGTTTGTATCACGGCTTACATTCAAATGGAGGTGGGGAAGGGTCTTCCCTAGTAATAGGGCCTTTGAGAACAATCATGTTTGCTCTTGCCCTCCCAAAACTGCAGTGATATTCAACATGTTAAACTCTCCTTAAGTCCTGATTTATCACCTTTAATATTGAAAATAAAGCCATTTAGGAATTCGGAACAAGGAGACTTCCGGTTTGGGCTTCTTTGGCAACAGACTGAAATCCGCAATCATGCATGGTTTCGATCCGTACTTGCTGCTGGAGCGCCCCGAACTGCTTGGATTCGGGGCTGAATCCACCCCATAGAGGTGGTGAAGAAGGGGGAGACCACCAATGGGGTTGAGGAGAGCTGCATTTCTCCTCCACAGCCGGCCATTACTCCCTTTCCCAAAGGCGGTTGTTGCGGTGGTCAGAAATGGCCACCTCAAAGAAGAACGCAACCAGACAAGATTGTGCAGGAGAAAGTTTGACAGACTGGGTTGAACGGAGAAAACATCTGGAACTTGAATTACAAAGACAAATACTATTCCTAAAAAAAATTTTAAACGGCGAAAGGGAAAGGAAAAAGAACTGTTTTTTTTCTCTCACACTGACAGCTCTAATTGACTTTGAATGTTAAGAAGAAGAGATCTAAACAAGAAATTGATATTAATCCACTTTGACATTAACAAGCTATTTGTAGCTGAAAATAAAGCGTCAAAGGGATAAAGACTCTTGGATAATTTAAAAATTTCAAAAAGAAAGAAAGCAGAAGGGGAAAAAAAGAGGGTGGAATCTGGAAAAATGGAGGAGACCACCTGGAAATAAAAAGAATTGATAGTGGAATTTTAACAAAACTTGTAAAGGACACATTGTAGCTGAAACTTTGTTACAAGATAACAAAGCCTCTGGAAAGAGAAAGTGAGAAAAGAAGCAAGAATCAGCTTTGGATTATTGGGTAATTCCTGGAATTTTGGATGGTAGATCCTAATGAAATGAAATAAAATAAATTGGGGTTGTTTAAAAATCTTTAAAATGGTATCACTCCTTGAAGAGTTAAAAATGAGACTTAAAGAACAAAAAGAAGCACAAGAGGGAAGAAGATCTTTTGGCTTCGTATTTCAATTTTTAGAAATGGAGATTTTGAACTATGAAAAACAACAAGAATTGCTTGCAGAACAAGAAGGGTGGGACAAAGAAGAAGCCATCTTTAATGACTAAGCAATTTTAAGTGGGGTAAAAAAGGGAAAAGCGGGTAGTTAAAAACTTAAAACTTGAAGTAACAACCAAAAAAAAAAAAGAATAATTTGAAAAGTAACTATAACATTAGGAAGAAGCAGAAGGGAGGATCACAGAAGGGAGAATTAGATAGAAAAGGGAATAAAAAGGGGAGGGAGAAGAAGAGGGGGAAGATGGAAAGGAAAAGAAGTTATAAAGGACAGAAACAAGATATAGAGAAACAGGAAAAACGTACAGGAATTAAAGGTATAAGCCTATTTAAAAGTCAAGAGACAATGGTTAAAAATGTAATTTAAAGAGAGGATTCTGCAAGGGTACATGAGGTAGCATTGTTATTAGAAATAGAAAAGAGTTAGAAAATATGATAGATGATTAAAGTGACAGATAAAATTGGCATTGATATGTAATGGAATATTTGTTAGTAATTAAAGGAAACAAAGTGGATAAGAGAATAAGGCTCTCAATGATTTAAAAAAAGGTATATAATTGAAAAGAAACATAATATCAGTTGACAGGATGAATTTGAATAAGAATAATAATTTTATTGACTACTGTTAATAACTATTGTTTTGTTTTTTGTTTAAAAACAGTAATGAGTAAAATATGAAACATAAGTGATTAAAGTGAATGACAACTGATATTATTAGGTAATGTTTGTTAAAAGATGGAAATATTTTAAATAGAAATGTAAAAGATTGCTATCAGTATTAATGGCTGAGCTGAACTTGAATAGAATAATTTTTCATTTACTATTGTTATACACATACATACATACATTCATACATACATGCATGCATGCATGCATACACACACACACATACACACTTTTTTCAAGAACTTAGTGTGTATTTTTAAGGGAATGTACCAAGCAGAATTCAGTTGATAATAGTTATGTATTATAAAATAGAGGTTAGAAAATGAATGTTATAACTGTAAATGCATAATTTAAACTTTAAACAAGATTTGAATGGATAATAATTAAAAGACGCAAAGGTGTTACACTCCAATCTAATAGTTACAGGGGAAAATTTGTTTTAACAGAAAAGAAAATATGGAATTATAAACAAGACAGACAAAAGTATAAAAATATTGATTAGAAAGATACTGAAAATTAGAAAAAGATATGTAATTGAACTTAGAAAGGATTAAGATAATTAAAAAATAAGGTTATAGAAAGCAAGGAAAGGGAAAAATTATTGAGAAAACTGTGAAAATAGATATAAGATATGGATTAGAATACATAAGATGAATATGTAATTGAGTTTATGTCTGTATGGAGAAGTGATAACCCGGGAGCATGCTGTTCTCAAACAAGGATATTTTATTTGTATTTGTATGTTTTGTGAAAATCCAAATAAAACTCTATTTTAAGAAAAGGAATTCGGAACAAATTGCTTACTTGAAGAAGCCAGTAGCAGAGAGGCTGATGCTTTCCTCATGGGCAGCTTTAATCTGAAAGTGGTAAATTGTTAAGTGGCAATATTTGTAATACTGACAAAAATGTATTTGTGCATAAAATAACCAAATTGGGGATATTAAAGGTCAGCCTTTCTCCTTTGCATAAGAGAGCTGAGAAAAAAGTTATGTTGAATTTGTTCTCCACTTATACATCTAGGATTACCACCCCAGAAATGTATCTTTGCTGACATTAAGCAACTTCCCTGGATCCACATCATGGAATTTTAAGTCTGTGTATAGAAGATGCTTCTAGACAAATTTGCATGAAATAGCCATCTTACCTCAAACATTAATTTTATGAGCGCTCTACACACTTTCCACTTCCAATGTTCTTGAATTTACTTATAGCTTCTTACTCTTTTAAAAAAAAGATCTTATCCAAAATGTTCATTAAAAAGGGAAAGGACTATCTCTAAATGATACTGAGTGGATTATTCTATTCTTAGGATCCTAAGAGAATCCCTATGCATAGAGCATCAGTAAAGATTAAATGTCACTAGAATGAATTAATTGCTGAAATTAGATAACTTAAATAATCCAAAACTCAGTGGTATCAAGAAGTGCCATATATCAACAATGCTCCCTGTTAGATAAATTTAAAATTGCTGACTATTTGATAAGGTGTTCACTTTAACTTCTGTGCTGTTCCTATATTTATGGTTAATGTGTCAAAAACTATTCTCCTGAAAATGTGCTACTAAAAGGATTAAAATTATTATGTTTTAAAAATGTAAATGATACCTACCCAGTCTTCCCACTTTCCTTTAGGATTTTTTTTAATGATTGGCTCAAGGCGCTTCCTTAGAATTTGACACGCATTCTATAGAAGATGATACCAAAGAAAACAGGAAAAATTAGTCCCAAAGAATACATTTATTGTTTGTTTATTTATTTATTTATATTATTACACTTTTATACCGCCCCCTCTCCCAAAAAAGGGACTCAGGGAGGTGTACAGCCAAGATAAAACAACATAAATAGTAAAAAATTTAAAAGAGATTTAAAAGAAATTAAACTAGTGGCTGGAATGATATTATAAAAGCAGAATAAAAAGGGGTAAAAAAGTTAAAAATATCCAAAATTTAAAACCCTAGTAATTAATACTAGGCCAGACCGGCCTGTTGGAAAAGGTGGGTCTTTAATGAGTGCTGGAAGGTCTGCAGGTCAGTGATGGCCCGCATCTCCGGGGGTAATTCATTCCAGAGGGAGGGAGCCCCCTCAGAGAAGGTCCGCACCCTCGGGACCGCCAGCCGGCATCATCCGGCTGATGGCACCCCAAGGAGGCCCACCCTGTGGAAGCGCACTGGCCAGTGGGAGGCCGATGGTGGCAGCAGGCGGTCCCGTAAGTACCCGGGTCCCAAGCCATAGACCGCTTTAAAGGTGACCACCAACACCTTGAATCGCATCCGGAAGGCCACTGGTAGCCAATGCAGCTCGTGCAGGAGCGGTGTAACAAGATCACCCACGTGGCCACATTTTGCACCAGCTGAAGCCTCCGGATGCTCTTCAAGGGGAGCCCCATGTAGAGAGCATTACAATAGTCTAAGTGGGAGGTGACGAGAGCAGAAGTAACTGTGCAAAGAGCGCCCCGATCCAGAAAGGGCCGCAACTGGTAGATCCGATGGACCTGACAAAAAGCCCCCCTGGTGATGGCTGCTATGTGCTCTTCTAACGTCAGCCGTTAAGATGTTATCCAAATGTTATTTTTGAAGGCACATTTAAATATTGCATTTTCTGCAAGAATTGGACATTTTTAATGTTAACCTTCATGACATGAATAATTGAAGGACTTTTTCTTAACAGAAATTACAATTTTGTTCAAAATTCTTCAACCATTACAGAATCTCACATGCCAAAATGCAATACAGAAGAAACTTCCACTATGACTGTAATATAGCTGTGAAAACAGAAGGATCTTTGTTAGAAAAAGATGGCAACTTCTGGCAGTGCCCCATCTTTTAAAGCCAAAGATATAAACAATTTAATGGGACATTAAACTATTTCTTTTAAGACAAATGTCCTATATCAAGTTGGAACATTTTCCCATCTAGTTCAGCACTGCCTACTCTCACAGCAAGAAGCCTCTAGAGGCATAGGTCTTTCCTTTCACTACCGGTAATGGTTTGATCTTTTAAACAGCAGAAGTTCTATCGTTGAGCTTCTCCCCATCTTTCAAATCTAGCAATAACTGGGAAAAAAGGAAGTCTCCCATTCACAAAAAGGTATATTTTAATATCAGAAGGATTAAGTTCCATCACATTTCAAAAGAATTGAAAAGAATACGTCAATTATGCATCTAACCTGGACTGCTTTCCCATTGACGTCTGTACTGATTGATCCCGCTGTAACAATTGCATTTGGTATTGTGACTGTTGTTCTTTCGTACTGGTGTATGTAAGATAGCGGTATCTTTAATTCATGACTAGCCACCTTGTGGTTTTAAAAAAGAAAAAATATTAGCATTTGTAATTTCCCTGGAGTTACAATCCAAAATGCAATTACAATTACTATTACAGGGAAAGTTTTGTTTAAATAATTTATTATTATAAGAGATAAGTACAGGTAGTCCTTGGGTCACAACAACAGTTGGGACTGGAATTTCAGTTGTTAAACATGTGGTCATAAAGTGTGTGACTTCATGTGAACTCATTGTTTAGCAATGATGACAATCTTGGCAGTCCACACTGCCATCAATTAGTGGTGAACCCTGCGAGCTGTTAAATGAGGACCCCATGTGACTGTGACATGGGAAGAGGTCCTCAAAACCAAATACCAGGCAAGCAAGCTGGCAGGGAAGAGCTACAGGTGGGTGCTAAGGAGTATGAATGGGTGGATGCCATGGAGTTTGAGCAGGCCGTTGCCATGGACAGAAGTTACAGAGTGCAGGTGATTTGGAGAGTGGCACAGAGTGCAAACAGATGCCGCAGGGAGATGCTATGGAGTGTCGGCAGGCAAGTCCTATGGAGTATGAGATCCCCATGCGGGATCCTCTGGAAAAAAGGATCAAGACCAGAAGCAACTTGTGCCCTCCTGCCACAGAGTGCAAAGAGATGCTGTGGACATGCATTAAGGAATCTGGCCTGGTGGGTGCCATGGATATGTACAATATCCTATGCCACCTGCATGGGGGATTCTTTGGCAAATAGGAGGCAGAAACAAAAGTGACTTATAAGAGCAGCTTGTGATCTCCTGTCAGCTTTCACATTGATTTTGGTTGTGGGAAACTGGCAGGGAAGGCCACAAATGCTGATCTTGCAACCATGGGATACCGCAACCATTGTAGTTTTGAGCCAGTTGCAAAGCTTCCAACTTGTAATCATGCAACCAAGGATACTGAAACATTTGCAACTTAGAGCACTGGTCATAAATTCCCCTCATTCAGCACCTTTGTAACTTTGAATGGTCACTAAACAAACAGTCGTAACCTGGGGACTACCTGTAATACTTTATATTATTTCAGTACAACATCTATACAGTAATGACTAGAGATTATTGACACTCTAATGTTTAGAGAACCTGAATGTTTAAAGTTAGAGAAAAAGAAAAATCATAGTGTTAACTATAGTTTGAAATATGGATGTTGATAGGTTCTTTACATTTTACATCCAAAGTAAATATAGCATTAAAAGCAATTGCAAATAACATCAAATTTATTGTACAATAAAGGTTTCTGTCTTAAGCTGGATATTTAATACTGTTACTGTCAGTATTGTTACTTATGGATTGTGCATGTTAAAGGGGAAAAAAGACTAAGTGCCCAATACACAGTCAGATTACTATTGGGAGTGTGTGGGTGACCACCTGAACTTCAGAATTAGTTCATAAATATCCACAGGGAGGTTCATTATAACTTTGAATGGTCGCTAAATCTTGGAAATTATTGATAAGAGTTGTGTTCCATCTAGAAAACTTTTTGTATCCAATTTTCTTTGGAGTTGTACTCGGGATAAGCTTTATGGATTTGATCCATAATTCTTCCCATTGTTCTGATTGTTTCTTTGAAAATTTTCATCAATTTTTTCATACAATTTTTTATTTGTCCTGTGTCCGTGTTATACCAAAATAAGAGTTTATATCTGTGCTGTAACAAACAGCATTGGTATGTGGGGTAGGTGGGGCGGAAATGTTAGATAATTTGATAAACAAACAAACAATGGAACATTCATTCATATTTATTTTAGGACAATAAATATATTGTAACCCATATGCATTCTATAGTAGCCCTCCCCAGCTGCTGCCTGTCAGATGAGTTGGTCATGCTGGAGAGGAATGATGGGGCTTGTAATTCAACACATGGAAAGGGCACTCAATTTGGAAAGATTGCTTTGCACAAATTAGGAATATCAGATTTTTAAAATATCTTAATTACCTGTAACATCTTGGTATAAATTCCTTGTCCCATTTCACATCCTCCATGGGACAGTAGTACTGACCCATCTACATAAATATGAACCAGAGCAGCAGCCTACAAAAAATAGAGATGTATTTATTTACTTATTTAACAAATGTTAGTTTTAATCTTTTAAATCTTGTTATACAGAAGTAACATACAGAGAATTGCCCTAGAAACAAAGTATCCTTTATCTACCAGTAGTATATAACATTTCTTTAAAAAAAGGATAAAATGAGTGATAAAATCAAAGCATAATATTGTAGTATTATACATGTTACAAGTTTGTTTGGACTAGAAGTGGGAAACTGAGAGCTGTGCCCTGAAAGTTTGGAGAAAAGAGAATTGTTTCTCACTGTGGCATTTTCCCAAAGGAAATGTACCCATCCCTTCAAAACTGCTGTTCTCTTACAGTTATTATTTTACTTTTTTGGGAGGATCACATTCTGAAAAGTGAACATCTTGCCTGGTGGTATAATGTGACATTATATCCAACTGAAAACAACATGGGGATGATTGCAATTCCTTTCTTCTTCCAGTAATTTTGTTTATTGAATTCCTCAGCAGCTTCTTTTCGGGTGTAGTAATCAGACTTCTTCAAGCATTCTTTCCAACATGCTAGCAGATTTCTGGCATCCACCTTTTCTTTGTAGGGGGTTTCAGATATCGTTTTGTACATATTCATCTCCCTGACCTTCAGTAGAGACACAGAAAATACTTTTAATTTCTCCATATGTTTAACAAAGCATGTAAAACTTGGTACGTGCATTTATTTATTCTGCATTAATAATAATTACCATGCCTTTAGTATGCTAAAAAAATCACTGCAATCCAAGGGTCGAGTCCACAACAGCCACCTGTTCTTTGAGCAGGAAATGAGAATCCAGGAAGACCATCTGATTATGTCTCAGTTCCAAATGGGTTAATGCAACCCCATTCAGGACCAGAGGGGGCATTTCCTGGAACTGGGTAGTCAAAGAGCCACAGCCAGTCTTGCTAGTGCTCAGCTTGAGCCTTTCCTTCCCACCCAGTTTCCAGGGATAGGAGAAGACCTTGACAGCATTGCTTGGTTAGCCAGGGTCCAGATGTACAGCTGAATATAGTCACCATACTGGTGATTCCTACCCTAAACATCTCCCACTGTAGATATTAAACAAGAGCAGTGACAATATCAAACTCTGTGGCACCCCACAAATCAGGAGCTTTGGACTTGACTTCTCTCCCTTCAGCTCCCAACCTCATTATTATTCCCATGTCGACTCTGCCACAAGCTCTATCAGTGCTGTCTCAGTACTATGTCCTGACCTAAAAAGAGTCCAGATAATTTTTTCCTGGATTCTCAGTAATTGTACCCTGACCATCTTCTCAATGATCCTCTCCCAAAAGATTGAAGACTGGACAAAAAATTGTGCTATGAATAGAAGTGGCAAGCATGCTAGCCATTGTGCAGAATATACAGACGTCTGTCTACCCAATGCTTTGGCCTTACTTCCTACCCTGTCTTCCCATAGATGCTTCCCTAGGCATACTATTTTCTGTTTGTGTTCAAGATACATTATGCTGAGTTTAAAAACATTTCTGTTCAGAGTGTTCTGTACAACAATAAGAATGTGATTTATTATGTTTTTTAAACATAATATAAATCTCCCCCCTTGACATTCATAGTAAAGATGGGAAGAAAAGTACTGGTGGTAAACAGCAACTTTGTATAAATTGTTCAGTATATTCTAATAGAACATGCATATAGTTTTTCTATGTATTCCTTTGGTGCATCCCCCTTCCCAAAAGATACTACTAGTTATAGGAAAGCAATAAGTTTCATAACAGATTAATGGCCAACTTTGGAATGATCATTTTATAAATACAATATGAAGAAAGATATTAATATATATTGTATTTCTTTCTCCCTTCACCCTTATGACCAAGCAAAGAAATTGTGTCCCTTTGCCTTAGTGCTTGGCCTATGGACAGAATAACACACGTGCAGAGATTCCTTTTCAGCTGATCATCTTCCCCTCCATTTTATTGGATTGATATCAGTTCCAAATAATAGCTAGTGTCCAAGTGCTCTGATAAGGCTGATATTGTGCTGAATCTCTATCTTTGAGTTTCTCACAATGCTTATGTCCCCAGCTGAATATTTATCTGGGATACTGTGAGAAATGGAAATCATTGCTTTGGCAACATTTAGAGTACTGTCACATCAGTTGTTTTATATCCATCCAAGTCCAATGACCAAAGAAGGAGGCAGCAGGGACCACTTGCCCTAAGTCTCCTTAAAGCAGAGAGTGTCCCACACTGAGTTAAAATGATTAGTCTGTTCAAAAATTCCCCAAATTTGTACTCATGAGAGTGTTCTAGAAGCATTGTTTGAGGACAGCACTCTTAAGTTGAGACATTGTGGAATGTTTCCTTGTAGAAAGATCACAGTTTGTTTTCACAGTAAGTATCTTTCATATCCTTTTGCTCGCTCTCAAAAAGGTGAATTATTCTATAATACATCCTAGTGGCTATAAACTAGAAAAAGCTAATTGTGCTTTAGATGCACTGAAGCACCTTTCTCAAGACCCATGTCAGAGATATCTAGAATTTTTTCTTGGGAAAATCCAGACTGTAACTCATGGAAGCTACATTGTGGCAACTCAGTTTTCACCATCAGAATGAGCATTTATATAAATGTTTAAACTGGGACAGAAAGTTATCTCCCAAAGATGAATCATGGTATAGAAATATTGTAATAATTAAAACAATAAATAAATCATGCAATTATTCAGCATGATGAGAGAAGTTTATTTTCAGTCTTATCCAGTGGTGGGATTCAAATAAGTTAACAACTGGTTCATCCAGGGTCAGATTGGCTGTTGTGGGAGGCGTGGCCCATCCCCATCCTCCAGCTCTGCCCCACATGTGGACGAGCCTCCCATGATGGCCAACCTGACCCTGGGAGAACCAGTTGTTAAATTACACCCCCCCATCAAAGTAGATCCCTGACATTGTGCTGCAATGGAGAAATGGGCTACAGAGTGGCCAGCATGAGGGAAGGAGGGAAAGCGACCTTCTCCTTCCCTTACACTGGCTGCTCCATTGCCCATTTCTCCATTGCAGCACAGCACCCAGTATCCAGTTTGATTGGGGGGGGGGGATTTAACAACCAGTTCAACTGAACCAGTGCAAACCAACTGAATCCCACCACTGGTCTTATCTGATATTTGTCATGAGCCTGTGGTACTGTTTGAGATGGCATAGTAATGACAAAATGATACACTGAGATAAACGTGTTGGTGCAAGGAAATTATCTCTGTGACTTACAAATGTCTGAATTTGGTTCAAATATAAGAGCAATTTCCCTGGTGATATCAAAGGACAGTCTGTCAATGGAAGCTGTGAAATCTCTGGAGATTTTTAGGAAGAGGCTGGACAGCCATCTCTCATGAATGGTATAGGTGATTAGATCAGAGGAACTTTGTGTTCCCTTCCAAAGCCATGAATCTTTGATTCTATGAAGTATTGTTTATCCACGGCCTTAGAAGTTTTGCCTCTTCCATCCAAGCTCCCCAACTGGAAATAAATCTGTCTGGGAGAACAGGCTTAGGAGTATTTACTGGGGGAAATATTCTGGTTTATCTTCAGATTTTATGAATCTTTTACCTTTTATTAGAAGGGATTCAGATCCCTCTTCTTTCTGTCAATTTTATTCTGCAAATGAAGACTGACATATCTGTGTTACATATGCAAATGCCAAAGCAACATTGTGGCCTTACTCTAAATTAAACACACCTTTTTTGCAATCCTTTATTTACCTTATCAGGTGGAAGATCAAGGCAGTCAGCCACAGCTGCTATCCACATTTCTGCACTTAAGGCTGATTGTGCAAATCCAAACCCTCGAAATGCAGTATTTGATGGTAAATTTGTCTTGCAGGCCCATCCCTGGCTTCGGAAGTTGGGGATATCATATGCATTAAAAGATTTTAGCACAACATACTCTATTACCTAATGGATTGGAATAGATAATAAACCTGTTAATCTTATGGAGTTACCCTCATATTTTAATTCTCAGCATCCTTAGGTTTCTGCTGTCACTATCTACCTGACATTCACCAGCTAACAGCAGTGGGGAAAGACAGTGGGAATATATACCAGTGCCACCCTTTATCATATGAGAAATAGTGACTACAGAATTCAGCCCACACTCCCTTTTTAAAAAAACTTCAAGTATTAAAACATGGTGATTTGAGGTGAAAGAAACTGTAGTCATGACAGTACAGCAGCTTGCAACTATGATCAAAAAGAAAAATCTCCAAAATAATACAATACGCCTGCAAATCACAAAGTGGAGTTGGTTTGCTACACATGAAAACCCTTCTCTATAAAACATAGATCACAGGAGGATTATGTATATGAAAAAAAATCACAAACAGCACAAAATGTGGATGAAGGTGGAAAATAAACAGCTAGTTTATAATCAAATTCAAATCATTAGTTATTGTGGTCATTAAGCAGCAGAAGACAAACAAAACCCTGGGCATAAAGTTGGAATGAAAAGGAGGAACCATATCTAGCAAACCCCATAACCATTGTGGTTTCTACTATTTTTAGTTATTATATGCCTTATTTTATATGGATAGTCCTTAACTTATGACCACAATTGGGACCACAATTTCCATTCTTAAACAAGAAGGTTGTTAAAAAAATTTCAGCCGATTTTATAACCTTTGTTTGGCACATTTGGTAAGTGAATCACTGCAGTTAAGTGAATCGCAGTCATTGTGCAAATCTGTCTTCCTCCAAGGCTTTGCTTGTCAGAAGCTGGCTGGGTAGGTTGCAAATGGCAATCATGTGACCAAATGACGCGGCAACTATTGTAAATACATACTGGTTGCCAAGTGCCCAAGTTTTGATCATGTGACCATGGGGATGCTGCAAACTTGTAACTGCAAGGAGTGGTTGTAAATCACTTTTTTTCAATGTTACTGTAACTTTACTAAACAAATGGTTGTAAAATGAGGTCTACTTGTATGCAGCTATGCAGGACTTGGCTAGCTTACCTATTGTCGTGAGACTAATGTTAAGCAGCAGGAACTGTGCAAACAGGTAGTCCTCAACTTCTGACTTTAACGTAGTCCAGAATTTCTGTCATAAGTCATGACGGTCATAAGTCAAGGTGTCTACTTGACCAATGTGATTTTATTTTATGGTAATTGTAAAGTGAACACTACATAAAATAAGTCAATTCATTCCTATGTTCTGAAATCTGGCAAAAAATACTAAATTGCTATCATATGATCGTGGAACATAGCAACCAGCCACAAAAGTCAGTTCACAAGTGCTCAAAATACAGTCATGTGACTCCGGGTGTGTGTGCCGTTGGAACTGGGTTAGAAGAACTTTTTGTTCTAAGTCTCCATTGTGACGTTGAATGGTGGCTTAGTAACTGGTTGTTAAGTGAGGACTATTTGTATTGCTGGGTGATAAATCCTTTAATATTATTCAGAAACAGAATAATTGGGCTCTGTTAAGTTCCTGAAATCGCTGAATAAATCCTACCTATTTTGATTCACAGGAACTTACTTGCCATGACCAGTACAATATATATATTGTATCGACCTTCTGGCACTGCTCCCTGGAGGGCACAGCATTGGACTAGAGTGTGTGAAAGCCCTTCTCCAGTTCAGGACATCCAACTGCAATGAGATATGCAGTTGGTGCTATGATATTCTCACTCTGTCAGTCAGGAAAAAACAGAGGCTATTGCCTACATGAATTTGGCATTCTAGATCCAACAGCTACTGCTTGAGCATCAGGGTTGCTTGTTTGAAATCCACTGATAGTAAACAAGAAGATGAAAGCACTACAGATATGACAGCTTGCTGTAAACTGTTTGCCTCCCCATAGTTTGAAATCTGTGCTTTAATATCAAGGTGTCAAAACTGTGTTAGTCTTAGCTAACAATTTAATACGGTCTGCCTATTCTAGTTCTCCTACTCACCATTCTGGTCTCTATGTGTATGGTTCCTAAGCTTCTCTGGAGTTTTTTTTCTTTGCTGATACTTTGCTTTGCTTTATTGGGGGCTTGACTTTCTTAAAGGGGAAGGGATATTTTAAGCTTTTTACATTGCTTTAATGGTTCCTGGCACTGTTGTTTGAGGCTGTGTTTCCAAGAGGCAGGATGCAAGCTTGGGACTTATTTTTTTACTGCTTTTCTGCGGGCATATGATCTTTCCTTAAATCTGGATGATTTCCTTAGGATACCTTGTGAGGTGAGTGAGACCAGCTGGTATCTTTAAGTGATGCAAATGGATCTAAGGATTGCTTCTCCTGGGTGTGAAAGGGTGCTTTGTCAGTTCACTGAGCACAGGAGTCTCTTGTCTATGGGGATTCTTTAGTCATCCAGGTCATGTCTGTCCCATAGATGCTTTTTTCAAGAGACAATTGGACTTCTTTGGTTTCCAGAAAGTCCAGTTGCCTCTTGAAAAAGCACCTTTGGTGCTTTTGCATTGCTTTGGAGTGGCCAAGGTACATAATTGCTCACTGATAGTCAGATTTTTTTAAAAAGGAGGTAGGGGTGTGGATCCTCCAATTCATTTTAGTTTTCTCTCATGATAATAAGGCTTAGTAACATGTCACCAGTTTATTTAGATATTTGTGGCATGTACTAATTTTATTGTAATCCTGACAAGCTTGGGAGTCATGAACCTGGGTTCCCTATATAATTTGTTAATTTGTCACTTTAGTTTGGCATTTTGTAGCCCAAATATGCCCATCCACTTTCTGGAGAGCTTAAATGACCTCTCTGCTAAATGGTTTCACTTTATGAGCAAGGTTGGCTGCTGATAGTTATCATTGCATTTTAACTATTTTAATTCCTCAAGGCGCTCTGGCACCCTGCCTGAATTGTAACTCCAATTTGCAGGTATTTCTAATCTAATGATTAGTGTTTAGGGCAACTTTTTGCAAACAAGGAAGCTGTCTGTATTTTTGTACTTGACTTACAACACTTCTTTTAGTGACTATTCAAAGTTACAATGGTACTGAACAAAGTGACTTATGACTGTTTTTCACACTTAAAACTGTTGCAGCATCCCCATGGTCACAAGAGGCCAGATGAGGTGAAGCACCCCTCAACATGAGTGATGTTGAGTTGGCCATGCCTGCCCAGTCACATGTCCACCCAGCCACGCCTACCCAGCTGGTCATTAGGACAGAGAACCAGTTATTAAATTATTTGAATCCCCCCACTGAGTATAAGATTATTTTTCTCTCAACTAGCACTAAATATATTGTTCTCATCTATGAGTCTTCTGTTATAAAGAAACTTACCATTTCGGATTCATCTGGTGTACATCCACCATTTATGAAGATCAGGAGGTCAACAGCTTTAATTTTGCCATCTTTTGTGAATCCCACCTAAAATCATAACAGTATTGTTAGAAACGCATTATCTCCCTCATCTGAATCCCCTGAAGTTTATTGGAATTTTCTCTGGGCAATTATTACATTTTTATTTATTAGCATTTATTACATTTTTAATTTTTTTCTTCAACTGTTTTGATGGTGCTGAAAGGACAATAAGCTGTGTGTAGATAACCTTTTTCTTGGGGAGACCATTTGATTGCTAATGTGTCTCCACTTAGGAATTTTCTTGACAGGTACTCATGTCTTTTGCTTAGGAGAAGATTCTGGAAAGAAATAACTGAAAGAAGGGAATATTTCAAACTGTTAATAGATTCGCAGCTATTACAGGTGATGAAATACTAACATGATACACTTAAAACTGTCCAATTTTTGAATATTTCTTAAAAACAGTCACACATAAAACACAAGGAAGGAAGGAAGGAAGGAAGGAAGGAAGGAAGGAAGGAAGGAAGGAAGGAAGGAAGGAAGGAAGGAAGGAAGGAAGGAAGAAAGGAAGGAAGGAAGGAAGGAAGGTTGGTTCTAAATGGAAGATTATCAAAGCATGCATGAAAGATACTGACCAAAATAACTCAGAAAGATACTTTTTTTTTTTTGCCTTGGGTTAAACCTGCCCTATGTTTAGAAGATGGCTCATTTCTGCATGTTTTTCTGCACAGTCCATGACATTGTGTACTGTAGCAGTATAAGGGGACAGAATAGACCAGAAAGAGAAATTGTGTTTTTGCTGATGGGCACAGACAAAGTAAGTCTGTGTGAGGTAATAATTTAGGTATATAAAAGTGCTGCTTTTATAATAGCTTACTTTATATTTTCCATAAAGCGGATGTCGTCCTCCAACTATTAGCATGTCATCCTGTCGCTCCAGGATAAAACGAACTGGACAACCCGTTCTACAAAAATGTATGCAACATTATGATGAGTTGTTAGGACACCAAAGAGCATATGTCATAGTGCAGGGATTTCCAAGGGTTTGGACTACTTTTGTACCAACTTCTTATGGGCATAAAATATATTTTATGATAGATAAGTGTCAATTTTATCTCTAACATATCTATCATAAAATATATTTTATGCCCATAAGAAGCAGCAGGCAAATAGATTCTTCTCATTCTAGTTCACATTGCTTTTTACCCCCTCAACATCTCTCTGTCACTCTCCCCCTATCCCTCCCCCCTCCCCTCTCCTCAGCAAACACAATACATGGTTGGTCCCAAATAATTTTATACCCTGCCTTTCACGCAAGAATGCAAGAGCCAATTTGATCTCATGGTTAAAGCACCAGATTAGCAGAAGATCGTGAGTTCAGTTCCATGAAAGCCAGGTGGATGACCTTGGGCCAGTCATTCTCTCTGTGAGGTCCAACTCACCTCACAGGTTTATTATTGTGGGAAAAACAGGAGAAGGAAAGTGTGATGGATATGTTTGCTGCATTGAGTTATTTGTAAAAAAATAATAAAAGTAGGATACAAGAGCAGGAGGGAGGTAGGGAGAGAGAGAGATTAATGGTGTACACATTATGCTCCTTCCTTCTATGTTTTCTCCACATGTTTTTCTATGAGGAAGATGTGACTGAGAGGGGCTGCCCCAGTATTACAGTATCAGCGAGCTTCTCTGACTAGGGATCAGTCAGAGCAGGGGTCCCCAAGCTTGGTAACTTTAAGACTTGTGGACTTCAACTCCCAGAATTCTCCAGCCAGCTATCCACAAGTCTTAAAGTTGCCAAGTTTGGAGAGCTCTTAGTTAGAGCCTGGGTATCCTCAGTGCCAGTGTAACATTTTAGCTACTGTACCTCACTGGTTTTTTATTTTTTAAAAATGCATTCAGGCAAGTACATCCCTAGGAATATTCTTAAAAAGTTACGTTTGAAGCTGCTGCTTGATTAATAGCATTCTGATTTTCCATTCAATGACTTTAACTAAAATGATAAACATAAAAACAGGTAAGGTACTCAAGATGACAAAAGGGCACCGAAGTTGTGTATGGACAAAGTGGTGTTTATGGGAGATACATTTGGAAATCAAGCCATTAGATACCAAAAGTTTTATATATGTTTTTATATGCAAGCAGTATCAATATTATCACAATATTCATAATACAACAGCTTAACAGAAATCAAGTTTCTACCTAAATCCAAAGAAGATGATGTGTGTGAACTGGAGCACATCAACAAATTCTGTATCAGATTATTAGGATCTTTAACTACATTTCATTGATAACTTAACTGGAACATTCAAAAAAGCTGGTGAAAGAAAGAGAAGAACAACAATCTAATTTATATGGAAGGTACATTGGGCTGTCAAACTTGTGGCCTGTGGGCCGGATGCATCATGCACTGGCCACGCCTGGTTTAGTGAAGGGAAAAAAAGTGATGATATGTCATGTGATGCCACCATGATGACGTGGGTTTGACAGCCCTGCTCTAGTGCTATTAAGTATGATGCAACTTTAAAAATAGTTAACTTTTAAAGCAGCCACCTGTCTTCTTATATAACATAAGAAGGATGAGGCTTAGTGAGTATTCAGTATAGGTAGAATCTCTGGACCTTTATAGCTCTACACCCTAAAGAAATAATTTTCTTCATAGCAAATTGGTGTCCATAATTTTAGAAAACCAGAGAAAATAAACAAGAAACCACTAAATATATGAACTGGGTTTCAGTTCTTTGAGATGGTTGCACTTTAGTTTAGTACTTACTTCTTTGCAGCTACTGCTGCTGCCGCTGCAAAAAATGGAGGTTTAGTTGTTTTTCCGCCAAAAGCGCCTCCAACTCGTTTTGTATGGCACATGATCTTATTGCTCTGAACATCTAATACAGAAGCCACCATATTCTATAAAAAAGAAAAGCATCCACAGGTTTGTCTACACCTGTCAAGCAGCATATCCCCACTTAATTATTTACAGCATTACTTACAGCTTTATTAACAAATATAATTCCAACTCTGTGTATGGGGGTTCTATCCGCAGGATTGTACATATTTTTTACTGTCAGTTAGAATACTCCAGACACTAAAACCTGTCTTGTGGAAGTGATTTTCGAATTATGCTCATTGGAGCTTTCCAATCTCATCTCAATCATTTTGCAAAAGGCCTTCTAGTTTCTGTTCACTGTGATGAATATAAAATGAGGAAGCATGCAGGAGGTGGGGTGCAGGGTTCCTAATCTATCCTCTCATAAAGGATAGAATCCTATTTCAACAGTGGTTCACTTCAAACTGAAAAGTAATTTTAATGGCCTTTATTGCCTTCCTTGTTGTTTTAAATCTGTATTTAATTTTTGTAAATTACCTGGTTATAACCCTAAAAATGCTTTTCAAACAGTGGCTGGACTTTCTTTCTCTGAAAAACTTTACTTCTCATTCAAAAAGCTCTTCAGTTCCGAACTGAAGAAGTTTCTTGGATAAGAAGCAAAATGTCTTCAAGGAAAAAAAAAAAGAAAGTCCAGTTGCCTTTTGAAAACCATGAGACAACCATGACATGTGTTATATGTGAAAATTTGGTTATTACACCTGAGAATATAAAGAGCCGAACTGAAGCCATTTTGTGTTTGCAGTCTGAACTTTTAAAGTTCAGAACATTTATGCAATCTGTTTTTCTGCTAGAAATTGTACAAGATTGCAAAACTATGTACTTGGCATAAGTTAGAGATATGTGCTGGGACGCTTTGACATTATAAGTCACATTAAGAGATATTAATGACCTTCTTATAATCTTCTGGTATTTGAATAACAGGAAATCTGAAGACAAATCTGAATAAAGAATGTTGATCAGTTTCCAATGTCAAGGGGGGAAATTTTGTGGAAAGACCCACAACTTTCCTATGGGATTTTATGTAATTTTGATTTGGAAAGCAAGATGTGTTGTGTAACTGTTTATGTAACCATTTATGGGTGTGAATATGTGGGTCTTACTGGAAAGGACATCCCCTTTTCCTCATATTGTGTCCAATGTGGACTAAAGGTAATCGGTACTGCAGTATCAAACTCAATAAAAGCCAGTTACATGTTTTCAGAATATCAAGTCTGTTATTTCATTTCTGCTCTCACTTATCACAACATGGATGACTGAAAATCTCCATAGATACCTGATTGTAAATAAACAGAGGCCATAAAATCAACTAATCTTAATATTATTATTAATGAACACAAAAATCAATACAATTTTAGAACATCTTTGGATGAGTGGGTATGTGTCTTGTCTTGCCTCATAGTTACTGCTGAATCAGTGGCAAAACCTCAGGTTATTTCACCTGTACATGTGCAGCATCCTGAGTGGACACATATATATCCATAGTATTATCTTCTTTTCTTGGAATGACACACACACTATTTGTTTCCAGATAAAAATGTTCTTGACCCCCAATATGGACTTCACCTATTAAAAACAATAGTACCAGCAAAATGATTAGTATCTAATTTCATTACTTAGTTCAAACTAGATCCTAACTTTGCCTTCCTCAGTGTGTATATCTCTCTGGATGCATTGGATCAATTTCCAAACTTCCCTTGGCAATACAGTTGGGAATTCTTGAAAGTTCATCAAATAACAGACCAAAAACAATAAAAGCAGAATGATAAATAGCAAAGAAATATCAAAGCAGGGAATATTTCATGCCATTATCCTAGGATTAATATTTCATTTTAGGCAAACCTTCTGATCCATAGATGAAAAGTTCACTTGTACTAAGTTTAAGCAAAATGTCAATGAACTAACTGAATCTACACTATAGAAATATTACTGCTTATCACTAGGACTTCATGGTAATTCAGGACTAATACTTCTTACCTTCAATAATTTTGTCCACAGTCTGAAATGCTTTTTCCACATCTCCTCTTTCAATTTTTTTATCTTTTGCTAAGAAGGAGTCACGATTAATTGCTTCCTGAAACAGAGAAAGAAATTTTGAGACCAAGTTCTAGAACTCAGAAGTTGATACAGAATTAATGTATCAATTTTGTCTTGGTACAATTGCATTGACTTTACCCTGGTTAAGAAATTGTCTCATTGCAAATATGTACACAATTGGCTTCTGAGGACTAATATACAAGTCCTTCTAAGGACTAATATACAAGCCAGGATTAATGTTCAAATTCAATTAGTAATGGCAGCGAAGGCCCACCTCCTAAGACCTGCCAAATGTAAGTCTCTAAAGAGGAGATATGAAGCATACCCTCTCTGCCAGATCAGATAGGTGGGCAGATATAATAGAGGAGAAGCAATCTTTCGGATAATGCAACCCATGCCATGTACACCTTCAAAAGTCAAAACCACAAGATTGAACTGGACCCCAAAGCAGATTGGTAATCAATGCAGCAAGATCAGTAGTGTAATATGTGCTCTAAATAACTGTTCCTGCTGCTTCATTCTGTATCAGTTGAAGTTTCCAGATACTTTTCAAGGGCAGCCCCATAGTAGAGTGCATTACAGTACAGGTAATCCTTGATTTATGGGACCAGAATTATGGTTATAAGTCAGTGCCGTCATAAATTGAGACACCATTTGAACAGTCCTACTTTTACAACCATTGTTAAGTGAATCACATGGTTGTTAGGCAAATCACATGGTCTTTACATGAATCCTGCTTCCCTAATTGATGTCCCCCCTTTTTTGCCAGAAACCAGTAAATGGGAAACCAACTAGCAAAAAAGTTCCAAATCACAATCACAAGATTGTGGGGCACTGCAAACGGTCATAAATGTGAGCAGATTGCCAAGCACCAAAATTGCCATCATGTGAACTCAGAGATGATACAATGGTCTTAGTACAGTTCATAAAGCTTTTTCTCCAAAGGCTGTTGTAACTTTGAATCATTGTTAAACAAACAGTTGTAAGTCAATGTCAACCTGTAGTTCAATCTGGAGGTGACTAGGATATAAGTAACTGTGAGCAGGGCCTCCCAGTCTAGGAACAGGTGCAACTGGAACACAACATTGAGGCTGTGCAAAGGCCTTCATAGTCACAATTGCGTCCTGCTCTTTGAGCAAGAGTCATGAGCCAGAGAGGTTCCCTGATTGTGCAGTGGGTCTATTTGGCGGAGTGCAACCTGATCCAACACCAAAGATGGCATAGTCCTAGAACTGTCAGGCTGCAAAACCCAAAGCCATTCTATCTTGCCAGGGTTCTGTTGAAGCCTGTTGTTCCCCATTCAGTTCCTCACAGCCTGCAGACACTGGGATAAGATGTTACTTATCCCAGTGTCTGCAGGTCCATCAGTCACTGGGATGGGGGGCAGACCAATCTAATGGGTCCAACTTCAACAAGTGGATAATAGCACTAAAACATCTCATGGAAATTAGGGTGTGATCTGACCATGACAAAAGCAATAGCAAGAGTTCCCCCGATTTTAGATCATACGGCCATTGCTCCAACACGTTCACCAGATGTGAAGTGTGACCACTACTCTAGGTCAGGCTCTGGATTATCTGAGAAGGCTCATGGCCATCATGGTGGTTCTGAACTCCCAGTCCACCTCAGACCCCACTCCTAGAGAAGGTAGATTGAAGTCCCCCAGAATCATAAGACTGGGCAGCTGACTCCATTGCCAAACCCAGAATGGAATCAAAGAGTCCAGGCAGGGAGGTTGCTGTGCAGTAGTAAGACTGATACAACAGCAACAAGCTCAACTGATTCCTAGAGCCCAACTTAATGAACACAATTTCACTGTAACAGCATTGCCAAAAAGGCATTAAGAGTTGTAAATCTAATCTTACAAAGCTTCTCTGGAAATATTGAATTGCTAACTAGGGCATACAAAACCTTTGCTAGACCAATACTCAAATGCAGCTCATCTGTCTGGAATCTGCACTGTATATCAGACATTAATACAATTGAGTGACTCCAGAAGTATTTCACGAGAAGAGTACTACATTCCTCTGCTCGCAACAGAATACCCTATATCACCAGACTTGAAATTTTGGGCTTGGACAATCTTGAACTACAGTTGGATTTAAGCATAGTACACAAAATTATCTGCTACAATGTCCTACCAGTCAATGACTACTTCAGCTTCAACCGCAACAAGACAAGAGCACACAATCGATACAAACTCAATGTTAACCACTCCAAACTTGATTGCAGAAAGTACGACTTCAGCAACAGAGTGGTCAATGCCTGGAATGCACTACCTGACTCCGTTGTTACAGCTTCTAACCCCCACTCCTTTAACCTCTAACTATCCACTATTGACTTCACCCCATTCCTAAGAGGTTTGTACGGGGCGTGCATAAGTGCACCATCGTGCCTCCTGTCCCTGTCCTATTATCCCCATTTAATCGTACCTATTTTCTGTATTCTTACTCATGTTTATACTTATACCTATTGTTTTGTAAGCGATTGACAAATCAAAATAAATAAATCAAAATAAATAAATAAAAACATCCAGTGACCTGTGTGCATTACCCTTTAAAGCCATAAGAGAATCCTGGATGACAATCAGCACACCTCCACCCATGCCCAAAATCTTGACTGATGCCACACCTGAAACCCAGATGGATATATCTTTGAAAGCAATTGAGGGAGACCACATTTCAGACAGCTTGGCATTGAAAAGTCAGAAGTCAAAAACTGAAGGTTTGCTGACAGGCTCTGAGGGCTGTGATCTTAGTTAAACAGTTAAGGCAAATAGTCAGCAAAATGCAAAAAGTTTCCCAAATGTTTACCTCAATTGTCAAAATCACTTCTAGATCTTGATAGTCGATCTTCACTTTTTTTGCAGCTTGTTTTGCACACTCAAATGAAGTTGCGACGACACCACATACAATATGCCCAATGAATATTACCTGCATGAAACCCGAACCATAGAGACTGCATGACTTTTGAATACAGTACAATTTATCTCTATAAATGTTTTGAAGGTTATTTATATTTTAAAAACAAAGTTCCCAGATGGGTAGAACATATTTTTCTCCCCCCTTCCGATAGATCTTGTGCACCCCTAATATTCTCCTGAAGAGTTGTGTGGAAATCTTTAACTGCTCATATTGATATATGCTCATATGAGGAGTGCTCAAATCAATGATTATTTCTCCTTGCTTGATTTGTTAGTTTGGTGGTGATGATGATGTTATCCATTCAGTCATTTCTGAGTCTTGGCAATTCTATGCACCAGGTCTGTCCACAACTTCTTGCACTGCTTCTTTGAGTTTTTGTATGCTCTGGCTGTTGTTATCTTTGATGGTTTCCAGCCATCATTTTATTTGGCAGTCTAGCTTCCTTTTACCACTAACTCTTCACAACACAATTGCTTTCTCCAGTGAATTCTCCCACACGACACAGTTAAAACAAGTGAGACACAGTCCTTCCAGTGACATGGTGTTATTGTGCTTCAGTACTTGCTTGTGGATCACCTACCTTTGCTGTCTAAGGAATATACAGAAGCCTTCTCCAGTATCACAACTCAAATAAGTTAATTTTCTTCCCGCCTTGCTTACAGGTAGCTACAGGAAACACAATAGAGTGGACTAACCTACATTTGGTTGCCAGGCTGATTGCCAGGCTTTTCCATATTCAGCTCATGTTCATCATTGCTATGTGACCCATTGCAATCCAACATTTTATTTCTGGGCTGCATTTACCATTTTGAGTGAATTGCAACCCTAGGAAAACAAATTTTTCCAAACATTCTATCTCTTCACAATCTGTTTCCATTTTGACATTTCCAGTCTTTGCAGTAGTCTTTTTGATGTTCAGGAAGAAACCAAAATTCTCACTTTCTTCTTTGATCTCCTTGATCAGGTGTTCCAGGCCTTCTTTGTTTTTTTATGGGAGACTTGTCAGGATATCGAAAATTGTTGACATTTCTTCTTTGCATTGGTTGGAACCCTGACACCTCCAATCTTTACTCCAATTATTGATTCTTCAAAATCTAGCTTCCTCATGATCATTTCAACATACAGATTCAATAAGAAAGGGGAAAGAATGCAACCTTGTCATTCCTTTCTCTATTTTAAACCAATTGCAGTCTCCATAGGATATTTGCGAAGTGACTTCCTGATTTGTGATTTTGCCAAGTTGATCAGATGTGCTGGTATCCCCAGGTCTTGTAGGGCTTTCTATAGCTTCCCATGATCAACACAATAGAAGACTTTCTTGTAGTCGATGAAGCACATGTAAATGATATTTTGATAGTCACAAATATTTTTTTTAGCTTATTTCGTCAAAATCAATAATTTCCATTATTCTAAAAGGTTGAGCAAGCAGGATACAAGTAGTCCTCTATTTACAACCATTTATTTAGTGATCATTCGAAGTAACAATGCAACTTTAAAAAGTGACATATGTCCAGTTTGCACACGTGCAACTGTTGCAGCATTCTCAAGGTCATGTGATGATCAAAATTCAGATCCTTGGCAGCTGGCATGTATCTATGACAGTTGCACTATCCTGGCATCATGTGATTACCATTTCTAATCTTCTCAGATGGCTCCTGACAACTGGCTTCTGACAAGCAAAGTCAATCAAGAAAACCAGATTTGCTATATTATTCACTTAGCAACTGTAGTGATTTGCTTAAAAACTGTGGAAAAGAGGTCATAAAATGGGACAATACTCACTTAAGAACTGCCTTACTTCATAACGGAAATTTTGAGCTCAATTGCTGTTGTAAACTGAGGTACCTGTAATTATAAATCTGTATCTTGGGTAAAGAAACCCTAGAACAGGAAGAAACTCCTATACTAACTAATATTGGCATAAGTTGTGCATAAAGTGTGTTTCAGGATTCCAGCGATTGCCCTAATTAAATCATGAGCCTTGAGCCAAGCATCAAAAGAACCCTGAAGATTTATTAGGAGCAGCCTTCTTATGCCTGTTTTAGAGTTGCCAGCTAGACTGTTACATGAAAATAAAATATCAAAACAAGAATTACTTCATCATTTGCAAACACATCCTCTTTGCCATCACCATTTTTCCCTGGAATGTCTCGAGCTGTTACTACATCAACCACACCTGGTTCTTTCAAGGCTTCTGATAAATCAATGGCGCTGGAAAAAAAGAAGAAATATGTCCCATTCAGCTCAGTCCAAGGAATTGGTTAGATGATGTCTCTATGTCTCTATACATATAGTACTTGTTTTGTGACCTAAAGTAAAGATCGATGATAAAAATTAGGTACATGCTTTTCTTTATCATTCCAAGCAATTTAAGACTATACCAGATAGTCTACAAATTGTCTTCGGGTTCCAGTTTCTGATTTTACCCAGTTAACAAAAAACAAACAGTGGCCTAAGTGAGACTGAGTCTGTTGTTCAAAGGGAAAAAAATCATTAAAATGCCTACCAAAATGAGCCAAGAGACAGCAACTAGCCCAAAGTCACCCAGCTGGCTTTGTGCCTGAGGTGGTAATAGAACACAGAAACTCCAAACTCATTTTCTAAATTCATTCTCACATTTTGATATACTAATAAACAAATGAATCGATGTATGTGGCATAGATTATATTAGAGATTTTATTTTATACTATTTATTCTTTTAAAATGAGACACGTATGTACTGCTGAAAACTTCAAATATGCAATGTTTAGAAATTTTGTAATATTTCTTTTTTTCTGTTTCATTTTCTGTTTCTTGTATTTTTTATTTCCCCTTTTTCTTTTTGTGTATCATTTTGTAAAACTAATTATGAAATAAAATAAACAAACATTGGAAGTAGGGAAAAGACAAGGAAACCTGTAAAGATTAAGAATGGATTTCTTATGAAATGAATATGATGAACAAGAAAATCTAGTGCCTGCAAATTGTATTCTACTCTTATTTTAAAGAATTGGATCCTGAACACCTCTCTTTTCATTTACTTTTTATTTATAACCTTCACTTTTGACCCTGACCACAGATGAACTTAAAATATTTAAACAGATTTAAAGTGTGTTCTGAACCTGTGGAAATATGGCCCCAAATACACATTTCTCATGCCTCTTCTTTCATGTTACTTACAGAATTTTGGCATGGGCCCGTGTGCTGGTCACCACTGCCATGTACAGTTGCCCTTCTGCTGGTTCCATGTCGTCAACATAGACAGCTTCACCAGTGGCATGCTTAATACCAGACTCATGCTTGATAGGACGTCCCACAGGGTCCTGAGGAAGTTGTTGAGGATCTACATCCTGTCACATAATAGGAAGTCACTGAAACTATTGAAAAATGGCATTTATAAACCCCTTTCTATTTTTTCCTGAGAAAAAGGTTACATTTCTATTTATTTTAGAGTTCCTTATTTTTGTGAACCAATAACCACACGTGAACTAGTGAGAACGTAAATGAATTGTTACAAAATGGTTCAAACAGTTACAAAAACCACATATACAGAACCTACAACCATCAGGCTGTAGGTTCACCCCATTTTCTTTTCTAAGAATGCCTCTGGCATCTATGTGGGCCTGAGAAGCATTGTTGCAAATGTAGATTGCAACTGGTTCTGCACTTTATTTTGCAATATTTCCCCATCCCACTCATGTTTGAAAACAGAAATATTTTTTTAAAATAAAACTAAGTAAAGCAGATAATTTGATAGACATCAATGTGTGTGTTGGAAGGATCATTGTCACTTTCAAAGACTTCATTGGGCACCTACATCATATGTTGTCCAACTATTATGTACATAACTTGGAAAATATTCCCAGTAATAGCAGAAAGCCCAAATTTCTAGAGCAAGAGCAAAATACCCTCATCTTCAAGAACTAGATGAGTAATTAGCCAAGCCACAAATTCCCCTTCCCATTTTTGTAGGATCATTTCTATTAACTAATTGAGATATTTTTGGCTATTTAGAAAAAAATATATTTTTATCTACATAGAACTCTCTTTAAAACTGACTTCACTGACCTGGTATACTTGCAAGCCCTTTGGTGGTGTATCACAGAATTCACCTAAAGCACTCATGTATTCCTTCGGTAAATTAGGATAGTTGTATGGAAACTGTAGGAAGTTAGGAATTCATTTAATATATTAAACCAATATTTCAAAACTGATTTTGCTAGAGGAAAATCCAAAGTCAAAAGAGTACTGTTATATTCATTGTAAGTTACAATTTGTAACATTAACAATCATTCAGCATTATAAAAATCAACTTATTTTATCTCTTCTAGCTTCACTAAGTAGTCTTTTATTTGTGGTAGAGAATGGAAAGAACTTTGGAAGTTGTCTATTTATATTTTAGATTCAAATTTACCATTAATCAAGTTTAAATTCTAAACTGGAAGGAGTTGATACAACACCATATCATAAAGTACGATGTAAAATTAACTTGTATCCCAAGTTCAGATTAACCACAATCTGCCAAGAATCAGTCAATAGTGCAAAATCAGAAGAGCTTCCTGATCAGAGGTGGTATTCAGAGGTTCTGACCAGTTCTGGAGAACCGGTAGCAGAAATTTTGAGTAGTTTGGAGAACCAGCAAATCCCACCTCTGCCTGTAGATATCCTTCCCCTGCCACACTCACCAAGCCCTGCCCACAGAACCGGTGGTAAAAAAAAAAAATTGAATCCCACCACTGCTCCTGATGTATTATAGCAGAATATTATGATTTTAATTTACAGTAGTATCATTTAAGACTCTGGAAATTACATTGGCTAAAACAATTAGTGCAACTAAAAGAATACATAAATCAAATTTTAGTTTATTCCAATCTAGTTCTATTCAATTAACCATATTAGCAAAATATTTCCTAATAGATTATTTTTTTATATATGGATATGCTTTAGAGTAGAAATCTGGAGTCAAAGGACAGATATATATGCTTATGAAAGTCTATGCTTTTTTTCATAACTATAATATGGTGTTTAAATGTGTAGTAACTTGATGTCAGCACACTGTATGTGCAAGCATGGTAAATAATTACTATCAGAAAGCATAGCATCTGCTGAGACATAAGTCTACTTTACACAGCTGTTCTTGGTGAAAGCTTCCTAGGATTACCCCCATATCACAAACTCAAGGTTAATTGCACCAAACTTGATTGCAGGAAATACGACTTCAGCAACAGAGTGGTCAATGTCTGGAATACTCTACCTGACTTTGTGATTTCTTCCCCAAACCCCAAAAACTTTAACCTTAGACTGTCTACTATTGACCTCACCCCTTTCCTAAGAGGCCTGTAGAGGGCGTGCATAAGCGCACCAAACTGCCTACCGTCCCTGTCCCATTGTTTCTTTTATGTTTTTATTTTTCTTATATGTATCCATGTATTCATAACTATGTTTTTACTTATACCTATTATCTTGTAAGCAATTGACATAAACAAACAAACAAACAAACAAACAAATAAATAAATAAATAAATAAATATCTGAGCTGTTCAAATTCAGACAATGACTAGATGGCAGTAGAGTTACAATTTTCTGTATTCCCATTATAGTCCTAAACGTTTCTGGTAAATTTAACTGATGAAGTTAAATTTTTATTGGTTGCATTTCTATTCTTAGCCACTATGGATGTCTATATCATCAAATTGCTGATACAGAAAATGCTGTTTTATCAAATTATTGATGCATTTTGATATTTGATAAACATTGATTATTTTGTGAAGCTAAACCTTTTAACAGTTAATGTAGACAGGCCCATCTGATTCTAAAATTACAACAAGAAAGTCTGGTTGAAAAGATGGCAGTCCTAGCACACCTTCTACTGAGCTTGTTCATAAAGGAAAACGTGAGCAGCCAGTCCCAGGCCACTAGCTACCTACATAAGGCAATTTTATCATCCAAATAGTTTTGGAGAAACTGTTTGGGTATACAGAAAGTCTGTTATTTACCATATTTTTTAAATCACGTAGCACTTTCAGATAGAATCGGAAGAAGAAACTGATGAGCATAGTGCGTCTATATTCTACTTTCCCACCAGGTGCAGAGGGAGAGAGTGTGATTTCTTCAAGAATTAGCTGGCAAGCTTCATTCAGCATCTGCTCATTCCAGTTTCTGGGAGGGAAAAGTCGTAAATCAAGCATGCTTAGATGAGCAAAGTACAGAAGGAAAAATTTGAACGAGCAACGATAAGCCCCTCCAAATACAAGAAGTCCTTGACTTACAGCACTTCATTTAATAACAGTTCAAACTAACAATTGCACTGAAAAAAATGACTTATGACCGTTTTTCACACTTATGATCAGTGCAGCATCCCCACGGTCATGCGATAAAAATTCAGATGTTTGGCAATTTATGATGATTGCAGTATGCCAAGCTCATGTGATCACTTTTTGCGACCTTCTGACAAGCAAAATCAAGGGAAAAGCCAGATTCACGTAACAACTGTATTACTAACTTAACAACTACAGTGATTCACTTAAGGCAAGAGAGGTCGTAAAATGGGGCAAGACCCACTTAACAAATGTCTCACTTAACCACTAAAATTTTGGGCTCAATTGAGGTCTCAAGTTGAGGACTACCTGTACAATCATGCCCTGTAACATCACTGCTTACATCATTGTTGATAGTTGTAGCAGTACTAATGAAAATTGCAATGACAAATTCAAGATTTACACAATAAACTTTTTGAGAATGTGGAGCTAATTCTATGCTTTGGGATAATTATTACCATACATAAAGTTAGTAATATGACATTGTCATCCATGGAAATGTCTAGCTATTGTGTTAATGAATGTTCTGAAACAGATCTGGGAAATGTACAGGAAACATCAGCTAAACATTTAGATTGGATATGGAATTTTTACTCACTTATCATGTCCTTGCCAAGGACTTGGAATAGGCAGATTATATTAGTTGAATTATTATTACATACAACCATGTGAAATTACAGCTACTAGTTCTGCTAATATTAAAATTATTGGATGTTCAAATTTACTCCTTTCCTGCAACCTCTTAAATCTGTCCAAAAAAGTTGAAGAATCTTAAGGAGGACCTTAGGGCAAGACATAGAGAATTCAGAAGGAAGAAAACAAGGGGCCACCCCACTGGAGAAGGAACATTTCTTTTTCATGATATTAGATGAAGCTTCATAACAATTTCATTAATCCATGTTCTCTGAGTCCTCTGTGTAAATAATAAATAGTATCGTTGACTTATACCTTCCAATGAGCTTCTGGCAGGAATTCCGTGCAGTCACAGTTGTACAATCAATGCCTCCGTATAAAATAGTTAGGTCCTGAATGACATCTGTGCCTGATTGGAAAAGGACTTTCATTGCAGAATTTGTCACCGAGAGTGCATTTCTTTTACGATCTGCCTGTCGGAAGGCTGATACAAATTCATTCTGGCAGAAGGGAGAAAGAATTCTACATACTCAAATGCTCTCCATTCTTTAGCTCACGTGTGAAAAAAATGCCTATCCTGAAAACCTCCGCCTATGAAAGAAATAGAGCCAAGCGATATGTGGCATAATTCATGCTTTTAAACAAGAAAATGTCACCAAGACATTGAGCCAAACTACTAATATTAAAGTCCTATGAATAGCATTACTTTAACCCACCTAACCCCCACCGCATCCCTCCAGAATTTCTCCTCCATCCAAACCTTGTACAATTTCAACTTGTACTCTAAATAATGAGAGGAACAGTTTTCTAAAATATTTGGGTTACATATGCTAGTATAGTGGAAAGGAAAAGAGATAAAAATCTTAATATGGGCTGGACAAAGTATACCAAAATGTGTGGTTAGTTCTCAACACTGTGCATGCTAGTTTTTCCACAGGCTATGTGATCAGAGATGGAGAAAAATGCATGGACTTACTTCCTTTGAGAATGGAATAAAAACAGAGACAACAACTTCATTTTTAAAAAGGTCTGCTTGAGGCATTCGTTCAAGGAATTCATCATTTAGTGGAATCTCCCGTGTACCATCTGATAGAGGAAGCAACGATTTTTAGAGAAAATGCTCTTTGAGACCACACAAAAGAGAAAAATTCTGATATGCCCAAGATAAGCATTTACACAGGCAATGAATTATTCTATCATTTTGAATAATTCTTCACATTTGTATGACTGCTGGCAATGAATAATTCTATTCTTTCCAAATTTATTGGCCGTGATCTCTGATTCCCACTGACACTGTACCCAGAGTTCTCTATGTCCCAATCTACTGTATATATATATATATATATGCCTGCAGGAATGGAGATTCTTGGGGAAAAATACTCCCGTTAAGAGTTCTTCCAGCCAGGATCAGCACTTTGAAGAAATAATTGAATAATGAAGCAGAGTTGCTGGAAAGAGGTTTTTAATGACAAGAAACCAAGATGAGTGACATTCAACAAGGCTTCTTGGCTAGCTAGAAAGATTGACATTCAAACGTGAGTTTACATACCCTTTCTGAGTTTTGGTCTAAAAGTAGTTTTTGGCGAAGTTTAATTCTCACCGCATGGTGAGGAGGAAGAAGTCGAGATTGAAGAAGCTGATATTGGTATCTTTCTGCTCATCTTGGAATAATAGGAAAGTTGAGAAGAAAAAGCAAGAGCAGCAACTGCCACTCCAATAAAAAAAGATAAAAGCAAAAAATAAAAAATAAAAAAGGAAGGGAGTTTCTTTTTCTATTTGGGGAGGGGGTTTTCCTCACTGCTTTAATGGTTCCTGGCACTGTCTTTTTGGGCGGTACTTCCAAGAGGCAGGATACAAGCTTGACACTGTTGTTGTTTTTTGTGTGTGTGCCTTTGGGGGGGCATATGATCTTTCCTTAAATCTGGATGATTTCCTTGTGAGGTGAGTGAGACTAGCTGGTGTCGTTAAGTGGTGCAAATGGATCTAAGGATTGCTTCCCCTGATGTGCTCTTTCTGGAGAACTTAAATGAACTCTCTGCTAAAGGGTTTCACTTTATGAGTAAGAGTTGACTGCTGATAGGTATTGCATTTTAACTATTTTAATTCCTCAATATGTTCTGGCACCCTGCCTGATTTGTAACTCCAGCTTGCATGATTGGTATTTAGGGCAGCTTTTTGCAAGCAAAGAAGCTTTTTGTATTTTTGTACAGGTAATTCTTGACTTATAACAGTTCATTTAGTGACCATTCAAAGTTACAATGGCACTGAAAAAAGTGACTTATTTATTTATTTAAATTTGTATACCGCCCCCCCTCTCCCAGAGGGACTCGGGGCAGTGCACAGCCAAATAAAATATACATATAAAATACACATACAATACTTAAAATGAATTAAAAGAATTAAATAAATTGGCTTTTATCAAAAGATTAAAAAGATTAGAAGATTAAGAAAGCTAAAACTGAATTAAAAACTCTAAAAACCCCTAGGCCAGACCGGCTTGCTGAAATAAATAGGTTTTAAACGTCAGGAGATGTTTTTCAAGGTCAGGAGATCAGGGATGGTCCTCACCTCTGGGGATAGTTCGTTCCAGAGGGAGGGTGCCCCCAACGAGAAGGCCCGCATCTTCGGGATCATCAGCCATCCAGCCGGCGGCACCCCGAGGAGGCCGACTCTATGGGAGCATATTGGTCGGCGGGAGGACGATAACGGCAGGAGGCGGTCCCGCAAATATCCTGGTCCCAAGCCATGGAGCACTTTAAAGATGGTAACTAAGACCTTGAAGTGCACCCGGAGGACCACCGGGAACCAATGCAGCTCACGCAAGAGCGATGTAACATGGGAGCCCCGAGGAGCCCCAACACCACCCGCGTGGCTGCATTCTGCACCAGCTGGAGCCTCTGGGTGCTCTTCAAGGGAAGCCCCATGTAGAGAGCATTGGCATAGTCTAGGCGGGAGATTACGAGGGTGGAAGTGACCGTGCGAAGCGCATCCCGATCCAGAAAGGGCCGCAACTGGTAGATCCTACAGACCTGACCAAAAGCCTCCCTGGCGACAGCCGCCACATGGTCCTCCAATGACAGCCGCACATCCAGGAGGACACCCAGATTGCGAGCCCTCTCTGTGGGGGTAAGAATTTCCCCCCCCCCACAGCCAGCGATGGAACCAGCTGGCCATATCGGGGTGCCGGGAAGCACAGCCACTCAGTCTTAGATGGGTTGAGCTGAAGCCTGTTCCGCCCCATCCAACACCGCACGGCCTCCAGGCACCGGGCCATCACTTCAAAGGCTTCATCGGGGTGGCCTGGGGTAGAAATGTACAGCTGAGTATCATCAGCGTACTGATGGAACTGTACCCCAAAGCCAGGGATGATCTCACCCAGCGGCTTCATATAGATGTTGAACAGAAGGGCGAGAGACCGACCCCCTGAGGCACCCCACAAACCAGGGGCCTCGGGGCCGATCTCTGCCCCCCCGCCAACACAAATTGCGAAAAGCCAGAGAGGAAGGAGGAGAACCACCACATAACAGTGCCCCCCACCCCCAACCCCTCCAGCTGTCGCAATAAGATACTGTGGTCGATAGTATCAAAAGCCACCAAGAGATCTAGTAGGACCAGGACAGAGGAATGACCTCTGTCACGGGCCCTCCAGAGATCATCCACCAATGCGACCAATGCCGTCTCTGTGCTGCACCTGGGCCTGAAGCCCAATTGGCGTGGATCCAAATAGACAGCTTCATCCAGGTGCTGGGGGAGCTGTCGTGCCACCACGGTCTCAACAACCTTCACCACAAAGTGAAGGTTGGAGACGGGATGATAGTTAGATAACAAAGTTGGGTCCAGGACAGTTTCTTGAGGAGGGGTCTCACCACCGCCTCTTTCAAGGCGGCAGGCAGATATCCCTCGCTCAAGGAAGCGTTAATAATACCCTGGAACCAACCTCGTGTCACCTCCCGAGTGGCCAACATCAGCCAGGAGGGGTACGGGTCCAACAAACATGTAGTAGCATTCAGCCCCCGCAGTATCCTGTCCACATCTTATGACTGTTTTTCACACTTACAACTGTTGCAGCATTCCCATGGTGACGAGAAGCCAGGTGAGGAGAAGCATCCCTCAATTTGAGTGATGTCAAGTTGGCCACACCCACCCAGTCACATGACTATCTAGCCACACCCATCAAACCATACCCACAAAACCAGTTGTTAAAAAATTTGAATCCCACCCCTGAAGCAAAGTACATTTCTGAAGTCTTCCCTCCCTTTTCCATCCTCTTCACTGTTTAGGAATTGCTGCTATTTGCAGCATCCAGGAAAGACTGAGACCAATTAAGCATGCTTTAATTTATTTCTAGCATTTAAAATGTGAGAGGTCACTAGTAACACTTACAATATTTATAATTGTAATATTTCCCCATAATTTTATGGGAATATACCAGCCTTTCCATATATCAGGTACCCTCTAAGTTTGCTGGGACTAGAACATTAGAATTCACAGCTAGTATGGCTGTTGGCTCCCCACAGATAGGGTGCACAAGATTAAGCAGTTTAGTTTGAACACCGCATAAATATAAATATCAGGATGCTTTATATTTACCTTCTGATGCCAAATAGAGAATAGCTTTCCCAGCTGCCAGGACAGGGTTCAAATCCCAGGTGGATCCTCTGCTTACAATGTGTCCTCCTAAAGACTAAGGAATAAGCCTTATTTGCTTCTTGCCCACATCTCCATACAGATTTGAAATACAATGATAAGAAAGTAGAGGTCTTTTTTATTCATAGAGTATCAAGTTAGTGAAGTAACCTTATTCAATAATAACAGCAATTTTAGCCTTGTTCAATAATAATAGCAATTTTCAAATGTTGGCAGTAAAATCTTGTATATCTGTATTCAGAAGTCCCACTGAATTCAGAGGGATCTGTTAATGTAAATGTCTCCTACATTATAGCTGAAAATTACTGCAACATATTCAATAAAAATGACCTCATCTCTACTGTCTAGATTATTTTTATTCATATTGTAACTTTCCCCATTATTTTTATTTAAGTAAATGCTTTGTAACATTCTCTTGTATATTGATAATTTTATAGGAGAGCCTACTGGGGGGATGTTATGAAAACTGTGGTTATGGAGTTTTCACCTTTTATATATTTCCATGTAATGTTGCAATGCAAGTACAAAATGGCTGAAATTGTATTGTGATGTCACAATGCACATTTTATCATTTGAGGTTAGGAATAATATCGGTCTTGTGTCTCATGAATACTGAATTAGCTTGCATAGCTTGCCAATCAATGAATCACTCAGAAATTCTTCTTTAATTCTTAAAAAGAAAAGACCTGTAAAAAAATTACCATTCGAATTTCAATTGCTAGATTGGGGTTTCTTGGTTGGGGCCAGGGGTGGGATGCTACGGGATCAGCTCAGTTCTATAGAACCTGTAGCTGCAAAGAGCAGCTGACACTGAACCGGTTCAGTGTTTGGCCCATATGCCTGCCCGGGTTCTAGGCTGTCCTTTATTCCCTGCTTTTCCCTCCTCAGCTGCTTTGCATGGCACAGCTGAGATTGAAAAAGCAGGAAACAAGAGGGTTTTCAAACGTTGCGCACCTGAGCGCAGCGCTTGTCAGCTGTCCAGGTGGCACAGCTGATGATTTCTTGCAAACGCTGCACACACACATTATGATTGTCCACAGTTTGGAGAACCGGCAAATTGCTCCACTGGCTAGCCCCTCCCATCCCCTCCCACTCACTCCTTACCTGGGATGCAAGCCATCCAACTTGCCTGGTTTGGTAAGTTGCTATTTTTCCTTTTTTTCTCCCAACCATCAGCTGTTCTGTTCTGCCAGGAGATTTAGATTAGCCAGAAAGCAGAAAATCCTTGGATTTCTTGTTTTCTAGCTAATGTAAAAGCAGAGCCAAACTTTCCTTAGGACTGAAGCTTTTCAGTGCAGACTCAGGTAGCTAATTGCAGATAGATCTCTAAGTGAATCTGTGATTCTGTGAAAAACTCAATCTGCCTGCTTGCTTTGCCTGCTTTTGGGTAAAAGTTGCTCTTTTTTAAAATAAAAAATTCAATATTTACATACATGGTGGCTTGTGAGTTAATTTTGTGAGTTTGCTTGCTAGCAAATGTTATGAGTTTGCTTGCAAGCAAATTTTATGTGACAGATTCAGGTAGCTGATTGCAGATAAAGAGACTTCTAAGGGTGATTCTGTGAGAACTCAATCTGCCTGCTTGCTTTGCCTGCTTTTGGGTAAAAGTTGCTTTTTTTATAAAAAAATCAATATTTACATAAATATTTATAATATTTACCTACAAGCCATGTCCAGCCAATCACATGACCACCAAGCCATGCCCAGTCAGCAAGCAATGCTCAGACAATCACATGACCACCAAACCACACCCACAAATTAGTCCATGCCCACAGAATCAGTTGTTAAGAAATTTGATTCCCACCCCTGGTTGGGGCCAATAAATTGACTTGTAAATCTCTAAGCTAGATATCAGAACAACATGTGCATTGAATATGGGAGTGAATACTTTCCTGCTAGTGGATTTTTTTCTATAGGTTGTGGAAGAAAAATATTATATAGATATTTCTCTTCTCACAATTGTCTGCCACCTTTTGACGGGTAGACAGGAGTCCATGCTAGATTGCTAGAAATAGATGAATCCTGCTCTTATATTTTCTGGAGATGATAGGCTGGGGAATAGCTTGTGGAGACATGTAGAGCTAATGAGATGAAAGATGTGCATATTGGGAATGAAAACCATGTAGAAAACACACAGCCAGACTTCTGATCTGTTCTCCAGCCAGAGTCCTCAGTTGCTTCAAGAGGGTACAGTAAATCTTGGTCTTCTCCATTGGGAGCTCTGAGACAATGCTTAATAGTAAGTCTCTTAACTGGGCAAAGCGGGTGGCTGCTCCTATTAGTATGCCTGAAATCAAATAATTTTCAAAGAACATGATTAATAGGAAAATTAGAAACAATAACAGTAACAATAACAATGTATAGTGTCAACTGAACTAGATAGATAGATTAGATTAGATTAGATTAGATTAGATTAGATTAGATTAGATAGGCAGGCAGGCAGGCAGATTTGCAGATTTGTAGTCTCAACTAATAGTCATATTTCTGTGCCAGCGTTACATTGGATGTAATGTGATATGCAGCCTTTACAATGGAATAACAAGTAAAGCCTACGCTGCCAAAGAACGATTCTGAGAGAACATGATGTTTACGTGGGCATGCAACTACTCATAGTGGGCCAGGCTGGGCATGCCTTGTCCACAGCAGAGGAAAAAGAAGTCAGAAGTCAGCTGGGAGCAGCAGGCCAGTGGAGTGCATAGAATATCAGAGGCATTGGGGGTTTTGTGCTGCAGCACTGTGGTAGCTGACCCTGGGGTTAGACTTGAGATGACACTCCTCGGCAGTGCCAGGAACATTACAGCAGAAATAATGGCCAGGGGATAGTGGCAGCCAGCTGAAACTGCAGAAGCTCCAGATCTTTACTTCAGACCCAGCACTGCAGGTGCTACCACTATCACTGAGGAGAGCACTTTGCAGGGATGGGGAATGGGCAGGAGGGGGAATTGAAATTCCCCCGTGGTCATAAGTGCAAGTGGGCAGCTAAGCACCAGAATTTTGATCAAGGGATTACAGGGGAATTACAACAGCTGTGACTTTGTGGACCAGGCCATTCATTCAGCACCACCATAACTTTGAATGTCCACTGAATGAACAGTCATTAAGCAAAGACCACCTATACATTCTAAACCTTTCTTTATTCAAAGACCTTCTGCACTTCTTTAGCAAGGAGCTCACTGATTTTTGCCATTTGTGCAGGCTAGCCACTGTTCCTAATTACAATGGTGATGAAAAAAGTAACATAACCGATCCTCACATTTACAATATTTGCAGATCTATAAAGTTAAAAAAAGCTAAAGTAATATCATAAGCATAGTCATGGTTTCATTCAATGACCCCCTTACTTAATGATCATGTTACCAGTTCCAGTTATGGTCACTAAATTAGAACTACTTGTGAAAATTATATTTTGCTGCATTTATCTCCAATCACTTTCGCCCCTTATTTGAAATGGACATGTCTCACAATAGAGACGTACCATTTTCTTTAATGCTGGTGACATGCAGTTCTGGAACCCTTATAGGATGGAGGAAAATGGGATAATAAACTTCCAGAAGTTTCCTATCGAGTCCTAATGGGGAGAAAATTAGAATCAGAGGCAAAACCAAAATTAGAAAGAGAAGGCAAAACCAAATCTTGGGCAACAGAAACAGTCTATGCAAATGTTTGCTGTGCAGAGTAGCTTCCAGATGAACCTGCAATGAGTTCTGGAGACAACCAGAAGTAACCTATAGGGACATATAAACTTTTGAGAGAAAAGTAATGAGCATGTAAGAACATAATAAGCATGAAGCCATTCAGGGTATTCTTTTGTACTTCTGGGCTTGAAAACACAACTGCCATCATCATGTCTACTTCTATCCTCAGAGAGCTATTTTAGACAGCTAGACAAGGACCATGCAACCTATACGTGGAACCCCAAGATAGATTGCTTTCATGTTGATTTATCCTTTTGCAGAGTAAGGGAATCACATTTTTAATGATCTCTTTTGAATAAAAAGAATAGCAAAACTGATGTTTCTGTTATAAAAACAGTAAAAAGCATACCTTTCTCAGCATGCCCATTTTTTGTATCAGGGACTTTGGGATTGGTTTTATAAACAAAGCATATTCAAATTATATTTTCTCTTTGTTCCCTGTTGTAATACAGCTCTGTTATTTCATTCTCCTTCTTGTTTAAGTCTATACCTGGTAAATTGTCTTTAAAAAGGTAGCTTGTAACATTTTGTATCACCAGTGAACAGCTTAATGTACCAGCAACTTCTGTTTTCTATTACTGCAATAGTGTATCCATACCACCCACATATACATATACAGGAAGGAAGGGTACTCAGCAGCTTCTTCTCAGTGAATGCATTCAATAGTTTGCTTTATACTTCTTCCATCATGTCACATTTCCTCATGTCTGACTATGTGACATATGGCGTTTGATCTACTTACCTACACAGGTATTTCCTATAACAAGAGGTGCTTGTGGGTAGGTAGCTTTCAGCTGGAGAAGTTCTTTCAGAGATGAAGGAGAAATCCACATTGTCCTTTTCCCATTGAAAATCAGAGTTTTCCCCCTGTTCTCTTCAGCCATTCTCTGTGAGGAAAGGCAACATTGATGGAGACTGTACATACTCTTAGTGTTACTCAATTAGTGGGCTTTTATACAGAGCAAAGTCTCCTCCAGAGCATCTACTGCTTCTATCTCTCTTCTGTGGCTGTGACATATCCAAATGGGTTGCTGCTTGATGGGCATGGATTGATGGACACAGTGACTATATGTATAACTCAGTCTAGTAGCATTCATCCATGTTTCATGTTTCTTACTTCAGAAGAGCCATATTTCTTTTGCATGAACATGGGAATCATGTGCCATAAGCTACCTATGCAACTGCTTCAGGACAAGTGGCACTTTGTGTAGGAATTTCAGGTTTGTTTTTCAAACATATTTAAATAATATCTCTGCAATCTTGAACATTTGTTACTTGGCATCAACAGCTTGGTCACCATGTGAGCCCAACAACTTTTTAGTTTCTGTTTGCATTCTATTAAAACTGCAGCTTTAGACTGCTTTATTTTAAAAGGCTAATAAAAGTCACTTATACTTCTGCAGATGGAACAGAGATTTAAAAATAAAAGTTGGTCCTTTCCAATGTTCACTTGTGTGGCTGCTCTATGACAAATATCCCCATATTTTTTTTAAAGAAAGAAGTCATCTCTGAATGTCTCATCTGTTAACTCCTTCTGGCCTTTCATAGTTAACAGAAAAAAATTAGGATAAATATTGCATTGAAAGTTTTACAGATTTATAGCAACTAGCCATAAAACATTAGTAGTTATTAATTATTGATTTTTTGGAGGGGAGGGAGAACATAGGGAAAGTAGTTGCCAAAAAAGATGCCATAAAAATGGGAAAGCACTGAATTGAGAGGAGGCAATTATAATCAGCAGAATGGCCAGAATCAGAAAAAAAATGCTGTATCATATCCATTGGTAGCATATTTCAAGACAATAGGCTACAATACAGGAAATCTTGTAAAAGATTGTAAAACTTTAAAAGCTGGATAAAAGATTGATATCCTACCATCAGTTCAGGAGGAAATATGTAATCCTGGGTCGGATCCCTGGGATAGAATTTTTCTGGCTTACATAGGCCTGAACAGATCTAAAAGAAAATTATTATCATATCATACCATACCATACCATACCATACCATACCATACCATACCATACCATACCATACCATACCATACCATACGGAGATTAAAAGTATGTGTGTAATTTACAAGAGTGGTTATTGAATGTGGTAATGGGATTTCCCAAAACATGCTCAGCTGCTTTAGTTGACTCACTAACCATTTCAGATCATTATTTGAATTCAGATGAATGTACAGGTCACTTGCATGCATTGTCTACCTTACTGATCATCTTACCAGAATAATGACATTTTGTTATTTACCCATAAGACCCAGTCATTTCTTTAACAATGACATTTCCAATTTGGTCTGAAAGGAAAACAGAAATATGCCCATAAGCACAGTCACAGTTTCACTTAGCTACACTCTGCTTAACAACCAAGTTGCCAATCCCAATTGTGGTTGCAATAAGGACTACCCCTAATTATGAATATTAGCAGCATTTTTTATAAATAAGTATGCACATATTATTTATTTTTATTTATTTATTTATTAAATTTCTATACCGCCCCCTCTCCCAAAAAAGGGACTCGGGGCGGTGTACAGCCAACTAAAAACAAAAACAGTATATACAATTAAAAACAAATTAAAAACAATTACATTAGAGGCCGAATATACAATTAGAGAATATAAAACTAATAAAAAATTTAAAATACCAAGTTTTAAAAACCCCAAAAATCGTTACTGGGCCAGGCCGGCCTGTTGAATAAACAGGGTCTTTACTGCGCACCGGAAGGTCTGAATGTCAGTAATGGCCCGTATCTCCGGGGGCAAATCATTCCAAAGGGAGGGAGCCCCCACAGAGAAGGCCCGCACCCTCGGGGCTGCCAACCAGCAACGACCAGGTGGCGGAACCCGGAGGAGGCCAACCCTGTGGGAGCGCACTGGGTGGTGGGAGGCTGTTGATGGCAGCAGGTGGTCCCGTAAGTACCCAGGTCCCGAGCCATGGAGCGCTTTAAAAACGATCAATATCACCTTGAATCGGATCCGGAAGGCCACAGGAAGCCAATGCAGCACGCGCAGGAGCGGTGTAACATGGGAGCTCCGAGGGGCTCCCAAGATCACCCACGCGGCCGCATTCTGGACCAACTGCAGCCTCTGGACACTCTTCAAGGGGAGCCCCATGTAGAGAGCATTGCAATAGTCCAAGCAGGAGATGACGAGGGCATATTATGATATGTTTAAAAGAAAAATTGGGAGGGACTCTAAATCACCTTCCCCAAATGGATGTCTTTCAGTTGTATTTGCTTTCAATTCCTTTAATAACTTAGCCAACATGATCCTACAATAAGTGAAGGACAACACTCAGATGGAGGAATGTTCTCTAGGTAATCGTGTATAGTTGATCACTTTAAATATTGTTTGTAGAAAAGCAGCTATAACATTAATAATGAATGTAACTATTTATCTCATGCAGCCATGGTTAATTTAACCAATACTATTAGGATAACTCTCAATCCTAATCTTCACTTTTCACTAAGCTGATGAGAACAGGCAATAAACAGGTATGAGTATGCCATTGCTACATATTAAATTTAGCTGGGATTGTCTCTAAACACTCTGCCATTCAGCTTTTATAGTAATGATCCACAAGATGATCTCAACTTATTCAATGTCCAATGGCTATACACCTGCTCCACCTTGTCATTGATACAGTGCAGGTTACTTCACTAAAAACATGTGCAATATTGACTTGAATTTTTAGATCCAATTAAGCACATGATTCTTTTCTATTAATGGGATTTATTTGGTATGGAGGGAACTAGCCTGCTGTTTGTTTTATAAGTATTTTTTTTACAAACTTAGGTTATGCAGGTTGCCCTGTTGAATGGAAGCTAGCAATGAATGCAATGAAATCAGAGTGTAATAGTTGCTACTGAACATGGGAGCAAAACAACTATGAAAGAGACAGAAATGAGAGAGTACCAATCTATAAAGGGCACTAAGAATGATCAATGCAATTATGAGTCTATGAGCCTTTTGAATGTTGTAAGCAAATTACATGCTAAACATATATCACAAGTTCCAAAACTGGATAGAGATTTAGAGTGAATAATCCAAGATGAGCAGGCAAGATTTATTTTATTTTATTTATTTATTTATTTATTTATTTTGTCAAGCGATTATAAGATAACAGGTATAAGTGTATACATAGTTATGAAAACATGAAATGGATACATATAAGAAAAATAAAAAGAAACAATAGGACAGAGATGGTAGGCATGTTGGTGCACTTAGGCATGCCCCCCTACAGACCTCTTAGGAAAGGGGTGAAGTCAATAGTAGACAGTCTAAGGTTAAAGTTTTTGGGGTTTGGGGAAGAAACCACAGAGTCAAGCAGAGTATTCAGACATTGACCACTCTGTTGCTGAAGTCTTATTTCCTGCAATCAGGTTTGGTGTAGTTTACCTTGAGTTTGTATCTATTGTGTGCTCTTATATTGTTATGGTTGAAGCTGAAGTATTCATTGACAGGTAGAACATTGCTATATATAATTTTATGTACTATACTTAGATAGGACCGAAGGCAGCATAGTTCTAGGTTTTCTAGATCTAGAATTTCAAGATTGGTGGCATAAGGTATTCTGCAACGAGTAGAGGAGTGTAGAACTCTTCTTGTGAAATATTTCTGGATTTTCTCAACTGTATTAATATCAGATATGTAATGCAGATTCCAGACTGATCAGCTGTATTAAAGTATTGGTCTAGCAAATGTTTTGTATGCTTTAGTTTGTAGTGTGATATTACCAGAGAAAAAGCTACGCAGGATTAGGTTAACAACTCTTAATGCCTTTTTGGCTATGTAGTTACAGTGGGCTCTAGCACTTAGATCATTAGAGATGAGTATTCCAAGGTCCTTTACAGAGTTTGGATCCTCAACAAGGTCTTGACTATTCAGCTTGTATTTTATTTTCTGATTTTTTTTTTGCCAATATGTAAGACAGAGCACTTATTTGTTGAGATTTGAAGTTGCCATTTGATTGACTATTCTGATACATAGTCAAGGTCTTTTTGGAGGGTAGCAGTATTGTCGGTGGTGTTGAATAGCTTTACATCATCAGTGAAGAGAACACAGTTGCTCTTAATATGATTACAGAGGTCATTTATGTAGAGTATGAAGAGAGTTGGCCCTAGAACACTGCCTTGGGGAACACCACTGTTGACAGGTACAGAATTTGACCATTTGTTGTATGTTTAATAGAAATGCTTCTATCCAGTTATGTAGGTGTCCAGATGTACCATAAGATTTTAGTTTTAGTAGTAGTTTGTGTGTACCACAGAATCCAAGTCTTTACAGAAGTCTATGTAAATTGTGTCTATTGCTTTGTCCTGATCGAGTTGTGTAGTCCATATATTTTTGCAGTGTAAGAGTTGCAGATTACATGATAGTTTTTTTCTGAAACCAAATTGTTAGAGAGTAGGTTGTTTGTCTCTAAGTGGAGGATAATGGATTGGCTAATAATTGATTCCATGACTTTACAGGTGATGCAGTATAAAGAGATTGGTTTATAATTTTCAACTAGGCTGGGGTCTCCCTTTTTGAAGATGTGGATAACCATGGCTAGTGACCATAGGTTTGGCATGGACTTGGTCCTGAAAGATTTTTCAAAGATGAGAGGTTCGGCTATGGCAGCGGATAGCTTTTTAAAGAAGTAGGCACATATTCTGTCTGGTCCAATGGATAGAGATGGTTTTTGATTGCGTAGTGCTTTTTCAACATTGTTTTCTGTAAAATCGATATGTATTAGATCATTGTAGTTGTCTGTGGTTCAACTAGGAAATACTGGGCATGATCCATTGATACTGAGCCAAAGAATGTGTTAAAGATGTTTGCTTTAATGGTGTCACTGTTGCAGTCTTTACCATTAGGTCCTCTCAGGGGTGGGATGGACCTTGTGTCTTTTAGTTTGTTGTTTACAAAATTGTAGAAAGCGCGGGTGGAATTGGTGTGTAGAAGGTTTTCTTCTTGTTTAATGTGATAATTGGTGCATTCAGTCTTTATCTGGTGGCATAAATTTTTGTATTGGCTTTTGAAGTTGGCAACGTGAGCAGATTTGTTTTTCCGCCAAAGTGATTTCTTTTTGGATTGAAGCTTCCTTATTGTTATGGGTAATTTGTTTTTTTCTGGTTTGGGAGTTGTTATTGGTACATATAGTTTGATGACTCTTTTGACTTCAAGTAAAAATATGTTGTAATGGTCTTCAACAGTATTGCATCCGGTGAATAGAAGTTGCCAATCAAGAGATGAGAGATCATTGTCTATAAGATCATAGTTGCCTTTTTTGAAGTTATAATAGGGGATCTCGTAGTTATGATTATTTTTGTGTGGACGTATGTTGAAACAAAAGTCAATCATGTCGTGGTCACTGTTGGAAAAGGGTTCTTTAATTTGTATTCCATAAATTGAATTCAAACTATTGCAGAAGATGAGATCAAGACAGTTGTTAAGTCTAGTATTGTTGGTTACTAGTTATTCCAGTCTTAATGTGGTAATGGCATTGTACAGGGTTGTTTGAATGGGTTCAAATGTACATTCATTTAGTGTCCAATTTATAAGAGGTAAGTTGAGGTCACCAAGAAAAATGAGAGGGTGTGGGCTTGTTTGCATGAATTATATCATAATCAGGGGCTCGATAGCAAAGTAAGAAGCGGATTGAGGTGTTTAGGGACAGTTCACAGATGATGGTCTCAGGAAGAGCAAGCCCTCGTATATTTTGGATCTTTTTTAGATTTAGAAACTTTTTATAAAATATAGCAACTCCACCACCTCTACAGATTTCACAATCTGACCGAAAAACTTGATATTCTCTTGTAGTGGTAATGGAGTCTGGGATAGATACATTTAACCACATCTCACAGACAAATATAATGCCAAATGTGGCTGAGCTTAGAAAATGAGGAATTCGTGCATTTTATTTGCGAGGCTTCTTGCATTAAGTAGTTTACATTTAAGATATGAAGTAGTGGGTTTGGAGGAAGTAAGGCGCATGCATCCCTAACATTGGATGTTTGGGTGATAGATATTGTAATGTGGGTTGTGGCTCTTGCTTTTGATAAATCAGCATGGTAATCAATGTATAGATTTGTATTATGTAATTCATGTAATCTTTTTTGCTCAGAACATAGCTCCCGGGATCGTATACGTTGTAAGATTAGATCAGGGTGAGAACGAAGGTTCTTATGGTTGTTGTTGCTCTTTGCAAATGAATTTATTGAGAATTTGCATTTGCTTGGTTTGTTTTTGCAGAGGCGTGGGATCATTAAGCCGTCTTTGTTTTTAAGCTCAGGACTGGCACGGGAAATATCAAGTATTTCTTCAGGGGAGATGGTTGATGCTTGATTTTCTCTGATGATGTTTCGAACGTTAGAGATGTCATCATTATCATTGACCTCTAGACCAAATAAGATGGCATTTGGTCGCTTCCGTTCAAGCTCAATGGCTTCTTTGATGAGGATGGGGATATCAATATTTGTAGGATTTGTTGTTTGTTGTGGATTGGGTTTTGGTTGTGGTTGTTGAGTAGAGATATAGTTTGTAGATGTTTGATGTTCATTTTTTAATGCTCTTTTTTTTTTCAAGGTTTGCCAATCTAGTTTGTATAGTGGCCAGGGATGCTAAAATGGTGTCAAGGGATGTTATATGTGTTTCAATGGTATTGACTATTTCAAAAAGGGTAATGTGTTTTTCTAGTTTGGGTCTGGATGGTGGACAGAAATATGGAAAAGCATTGGTGGATATTTTTAGGAATAGAGCCATTTGCTTGGGTAATCCTAAGCAATTATGGTGAGCATAGTTGTTACAAAGAGAACGTTTGATGTAATCTTCATTCTCCTTTAAAGATTCCTTACAAATAAGGCCAGAGCAAGAGTCTTGTGGTTCTTTAGTAGGGGTTTCTTTCTTTTTAAGTTGAGGTTTGACATTGGATTGTTTTCCTGGCATGGTGGATTTGTTGAGATGGTTTGTTGATTAGGTTATTCAATCAAACAAGGTATTATGGTAATCAATAAAGTAATATCATGCCAAACAGTCTATTATACTAATCACATTAGTCAATTAATTTAACTAATCAATAATCACCCTAATAATTAATTACACTAATCAATAAACACACTAGTCAATTAATTGTCCTAATCATTAATTTGCACTAAACATACTAATCATACTAATATTCAAAATAGTTAACCAAACTAATCAATAACCACTAGTCTATGATAATCTATAGTAATATATTACTCAGTAATGATAAATAATTGTAAAAATTAATTAATCATTTAGTAAGATCAGTTAATCAATTCTTGGGAAAAATTAGGGCAGGAAGAGAATAATGGGAGGAAGAAGAGAAGATTTGGTTTGGATGGTCCTGGGGGCGTATAGGAAGAGGGCATATATTAGGTTGGAAGTATAGATGAAAGTCTTTTGGCAGAAGGTTACTCTTTACTAGTTTGTTCAGATCTTCAGTTAGTGATTTTTGGGAACCAGATCTTCTTGTCTTCGGGCATATATTAGGCTGAAAATAAAGATGAAAGTCTTTTGGCAGAAGGTTAATCTTCACTCATTACTTCAGATCATCAGCTAGCAATCCCTAAGGATTAGGTCTGTCTTCTCACGGATCCCCTTGTCTTTGGTCAGCAATCTTAGGAATTAGGCTACTGCATGAATTAGCAGGGCTGCTCTCTGAGATCAGGACCTCCAATGTGGGATTTGACGATCACAGATGATCGATGGTGTAGGCGGCAGTTTGGCCAGCAGTTTTACTGGAAGGTCAGCACTCCGGGATCAGGCCCTCAGCTGCTGGAAGTTCAGTGGTTGGAGCTCTGCCGTTGATCCAGGCTCCAACGGGTTTAGGGCTACAGCGCTCCCTTAGGAATTAGGAGCTTAGGCTCCTTGGGATCTCCGGTGCAGGCGATGGTTTTATAGGTTTTTATAGGTGGGAAAGGTTCCAACGGGCTCTGGGCTACAGTGTTTTGAAGGAAACAGTAGCTCTGGTACTCTGGGATCCCCGGCACAAGCGATCCTTCAGGGTGGCCACAAGGATGGCAAGCGCTTCTGAAACCAGTCCTCAGTCACAGAATCGGGTGATTATTGCCAATAACTGATGCAGGTGGCGACCTAACAGAATCTGTTTTGATCGGGGATGAACAGCAAATCTTCCCACGATCAACTATTTATTTTAATGAGGAAGGGAAACGATAGGGGCCCACTCACGATCAAATGACCATTGGAGAGCCTCATCTTGCTAGTTATACGCCGCCATCTTCTTTCGAGATTCAGAGAAGAAAGTCAACAAGAGTTCTTTTTATGAGTGTATTTTGGTACTCTAGTACCACCTGGTACAAAAATACACTCATAAAAAGAATTCTTCTCTCTTCGTGGCCTTTCTAGATTTTAAACATGCCTTTGACTCACTTCCCAGGAATGGCAGAAAATAAAAAAATACAACTATTGACAAATGCCTCCTCTTTCTATACAGAAATAAAACCCCACCTTAAGAGTGAATGCAATACCAAGGTTCCCTCTCTGGCACAATAAGTATTCAGAAAGGGGTGAACAGAGATGTACTCTGTTCTTTTTAACTTGGATGTCAGTTCAATAGCAGACCTTGTTCATTATCCAGATTTCTATGTGGATAAACTAGCAAGGTGCAAAATCCCTATACTCCTCTATGCTGTTGCTGCTGCCATAATTTTATAAACTCCCATGAAGCTGAAAAGAACAATAATAGTAGTATTTTGGTACTGCAGAGAAAAATCACCTGGTTCTCAATTTTGATAAATGTAAAATCCTGTTTATTCTAATAGAGCCACCCAACAAGTAGAAATGCACAAGTTACGGTGTGTTACTGCATTTAGGGTGGTTTTCCATTCTAAAAGCACCTGGAAATCACATCAGAATTGCATAATGCAGCCAGCTCTTAGGCCTACAATTGCTATTATGTGCTTCTTCTTCTTCTTTGTATAAGTGGAGGAGAATTAATCCTATGGCATTAATTGGCCCAGATCCTTTATGGGGCACAAGAAGGAATTTATGTGAAGAAGGATGCACTGGGAACAGTGCAAACAAATTTTTGAGATCAATCCTTGCTACATCCAATGGAACAGCAAATCCCAATTAATGCTTGAGACAAGAATGCCTGCAATCTAGGAAAGAGCTTGAAGGAGGATGATAAACTACTGGCTGAAAATCTTTTCAGTTGGATTGACCCCTTGAGTTTTAATATATATATTTTCTTTTTCCTGGCAACAGGCTGTATAAGAGAAATTGGTATATAGACATTATGTTACATTCCTGATTTATTTAGGATATGGCAGAGCCAAATATCTGTTTAGTCAGAAAGTAAGAGATATAGAATTTCAGTTTAAAGTTAATAGATTGCCCCAGATGGTACAAATTGGATACAGTAGATAAGAGTACTTGGGAACCAGCAAGGTGATCTATACAATCTAACTTCCACCAGGGTGAGACAGTATTTTTCAAAGCCAGGCATTTTATATCTGCACTGCTGCAAGGCAGATACTCCAAAACCCTTTAACAGAGCATACCTGCCCATGTGGCGACAAAAGATCAAAACCATTTCACATACATTACTATAAAGATATTTATCTATGTAGTAGGCTGTATTGATATTATCCTTCTCATCTTTCTCATCTTTCTTACTACCTTTTCCTATTAGTATCTATGATTTATCACTCATTATATCTTATGATTGATTATTGTAACTATGATTTATGATATATGACCTATCACTTCGTTGTTTGTATGTACACTGAGAGCTTATGCACCGGAGACAAATTCCTTCTATGTGCCATCACTCTTGGCCAATAAAAATTCTATTCTACATTATAGGAATATCTGATCTGCTTAAATTCTGCAGCTACTATGTACATTTTCAGGAAGACCCGAGTGTTACTAAATGAATCTTCTAGAAATTCCTGTGAGGTAGTCAAATTCTATTTTACCACCCACAATGAAAATAAGGCCTATGGGAATAATTGCTTCTATATTATTTATCACTTTAGATATAACGCATACTAGCTATCTTGGTGTGTGTGTGTGTGTGTGTGTACATATGTCTTAATTAAGTAATTAATACACTATTATAGTAGTGTGTTACATTTGTGTTAATTTACATTCGTTATGCTAGTAATTAATCTATTGCATTTTATTTTACTATTGTTTTTAAATTTGCTGGTCGTTGACTAAATAAATCATTATAATTAGATGGAAATGAGGCTTTGATGGTGGCTTTCTAGATAAGGCCACTGAGTGGTCCTTCTGTATTCCTCAGATCAGCATTGTTAGAATACAAAAACAATCCTGTACTGATAATGTTAGAGTTCTTTAATTATGAGTAGAAAATGTTCTCTGTCAACTTTTCTAAAGGAACTGAGAACAACAGATATTTGCTTTAATCTCTCCTAAGTATATTAATCCTTTTTTAAAGCAAGAAATGCCGAACACTGTTCATAGCATGGAATCTTGCTGATTACGCTCAATTTTCTTGTTCCAGATCAAGTATCAGAACCAAGAAACACCTGGATATTTATTCAGGTTTTAGGCAAAGATCTTCCTCTACTGTATTATTGAAAGATGTGGTGAACATTTTTTAATTTGTGTGGAAACCACCCCAGGACAGTTTAATTTAAACATTATTATATGTGAGTCCTATCAAAGAGTTAATCCACAAGTTATACATATCCTAATACCATCCTTGTCAGAACTTGTCTCAGCACAAAAGAGCTTTGGAAGGCAAAATATTTAGACAATCCTTGGGAATCATTTCATTAAATTATTGAATTACAAAACCCCTACATCGTGCATCTTTTACAACTGGTGAGATTTCACTTGACTAGTGAAGCAAACCAGTTTCCCCCTCCCCTAAGAATTATATTATTAATATTATTAGATTTCATTTAAAAATAATTATATTACTTCTAAATATAGGTAGAAAATTGCTATTCCAACTTATAGCAATGCATGGATATAGAAGTATGTCTATTTATATGAAAATAAACTTCACTGAACACTTCTGATTCAACAGGGAAAAGATTCAGATACTGTTCAATCAATGATTTGTCAATTTCCAATTATTTTTCATAGCAATTAGGTAAAGCTATGGGATCTGGGCTGCAAACATCTGACCAAAAATGCCAGTAAATAGATAGAAAAAAACTGGAGGTGTGGCTCCAAAGGTTGTGGAGGAGGCTGGGGAAGGTCAGAAGCCGGCTGGGCAGTCAGAGGAAGAACCAGGCCCATTTCCTCTGCATTCTAGGCCATGTAGGGAGGAATGGAGAAGGAAATAACTTGGCTTATGAGAGAGGAAGCGGCCATGATCCTCCTCATTGGTTGCAGCTGGGGAGACTAGTATATAAGAGAGATGATTACAACACAGCGTTGCCAGAAGCAAAGCATGTTTTATTTTGGGCTGAAGTTATCTTGGTTGGCATCCTTCCAACAGACTGTGCCTTGTTATCTCCTTGAATTTGGTAATTACTTATCCTGGTCCGTTGTGGAAATTTCATCATTGTAGTTTGTTTGGTTTTTTATTTCACCTCTATCTGCTCATTAAGTTTGGACTGTATTGCTTTCTTTTGAAGACTATTTTTGAGTATGTTTTATCTCCAACTGAGAATTATTGAACAGTGGGGCCAAGTTGGAGGCATTAAAGGACATTTATTTACATTTTGGATTTTGTTACGTTTGTGTTACACTCCGAGTCATCACACTAGCCATTTCCAAGATAGAGGGTATCAGATGAAAGAGACTTCATCATAAGATTGGGAATCTAGACATTCCTATAAGATTGATATATACCACCCAAAATAAACTCTTTGGGACTTGCATCATGAGTTCATTCATGGAAGCACAAAAACCATAAATGCTATAGCATACCTTTCCTCTTCTTAACGATGGATCTTCTGCATAATTCTCTTTCTCTTTACTCTCTTCTTTTTCCATGCAACATTTTCCACTCCCTGCCAATGGGCAGCATTCCTAAGAAAATAATTCGTTCTATGATATTCAGGAATATTATGATAACACTGGAAAGAAAGCTAGAGGGGGTTACTTATTATTGTTTTCAATTATTTTATTGCTGTATATTTCTTTGTCATCTTTACAAAATAATCATTTCTTCTATCCACATTTGCAATAGAACAACATTTTCTTCCATTAATGGGCACTTTCAGGAAAACCAATGCATTGATCATCCATTGTTTTCTTACCGTAGAAAAAGCACTAAAGCTGTCCAGTATAGGTCTGTATCCAGTACAACGGCATAAATTACCTGAAAGAAATTATCACATGCAACACATTTATTTCAGCGATCAATAAGCATTTTGTATCCTCCTTTTAATGCATGTGCATTACTTGGGAAGGTTAATAACAATTAACATAAACTTTACATAGTTTGCAAAAGAAACAATTTTTATAAAAAAAACTACTTCATAAGAACAAAGTAAAGTAGGAAGAAATATATTCAAATAAACTTTTATTCAGAACTTAGAAAGAACACAGCAGTTTTTCTTCCTAATAGTTCTCTGCAGGCATAGGATTGATCTCCATGCTTCCCTCTGGTCAAATCTTTGCTCCCTTCAACAAAATAAATCTGTAGATTAAGATTGTTCCCATAAACAAATAGAATGTTAAAGGATACTCAAAAAGGTAGCCTTAACCATAACTTAATCAAACTTGATTACTTTATATATTTTAATTTATTAAATTATACATTAATTTGTGTATATGTTTTGTGCCACTTGTACTTCAAAAATATTTCAAAATATTGTAGCTAAGGCCAACTGGAGCCAAGATCTGGGTAGAAGGTTCAGTTATAGGTTATTTCCGCTTTATATTTTATATATTTTAATACAAATAGAGAGCACAGAAGACTAATATTGGAAGTATCTAGTAGCAGATACCAAAGAAGGAAAGAACTGTTTGGAAGGCAAATACTTAGATATACACAGGTAGTCCTCAATTTATGACCACAATTGAGCCCAAAATTTCTCTTGCTAAACAAGACAGTTGTTAAATGAATTTTGCCCCATTTTACGTCCTTTTTTAACACAGTTGTTAAGTTAGTAACATGGTTGTTAAGTGAATCTGGCTTTCCCATTGATTTCACTTGTCAAAAGGTTGCAAAAGGTGATTACGTGACCCTGGGACACTGCAACCTTCATGAATATGAATCAGTTGCCAAGTGCCTAAATTTTGATCACACGATTATAGGGCTGTAACAACAGATATAAGTGTGAAAAACAGGCATGTCACTTTTTTCGGAGCTTTAAACAGACACTAAACAAACTGTTATAAGTTGAGGACTGTCTGTAAAAATAGCTGCTTCTTTTGCTATATGTCTAAATTACTAACAAGCATGGAAAGAAAAATAATTTTTTGAAGAAAGGCAGCCTACCATCCAAAGATGCAACAATCTGCTCCATGCTGGGTTCAGGATGATTTCTCAGGAGAGAATACATAGACATCACCATTCCAGGAGTACAGAAGCCACACTGAGAGCCAAAACACTTTGCCAGCCTTTCCTGGAATCAAAATATCTAAATTTATGACTCACAGGAAAACATCATCTTGTAGATATATTTATAACTATTTTTTCATAGCCTGGATATGAATTAACTCTTGCTGCAATGATTTATTTTTGAAATGTTATTCTTATGACTTTATTATTCCAACTTTATACTGTATTTACAGGATTTCTAAACAGATTTTTCTGCTGATTATTACAAAAAGCAATTAAGGATAAGCTTTTACTTTTTTAAAAGAGAAAATGTTGCATATACAACATATGTCTAAACTAAGGCTACAGAAATTGTCACAACTGCTCTTTCTCCTCTGCTGCATACACTGCATGAATCCTGAGCAAAAGCAAGGGCTGATGCCTGTACAAATTTTCACCACACACAGTACAACCTCTATGCTACACTTGTTTTTCACTGCCTTAAACTGTAGCCTGCAGTGCAAGACTTAAGAAGAAATCTTCCTAATTGTTTTATTTCTGTATTACAAAGCTCCTACGTGCCCACATTTTTTATGCAAGGCCAGTGTCCAACTTGACAATTTGCCATATTTTTTACTGTCAAAATAAATGAAAATGTTTCTGAAAATGGAGATCTCTCCCTAAAGGACCCCATGGGAACAGAAATCAGACAAGTGCATTATCATTTCAAAATGCCACATAAAAATTCAGCTGCAACCCTTTAAAGAATCTGTGATAAACCTGATCCTACATTGCAAGAGGTACTAGGGGGGCCCTTCTCTTCTCTGGTAAATGTGGGTCACAGCTAGAGCAGCAGATACCTGGGGACATATATCAGTTGGAAGGAATCTGTGATGCAATCACAACAACCAGATAAGGAGAACAAAGCAAAATAAATATTTAGTGAGATGGGAGCTAAGGAAGCTGGGAACATAAAACTGTTAAGAGTTATGCTCCAACTCAGATGGTATGAACTAGGCTTGAGAAAAACTATAGGTTTAAATGCTCAATTCAGTTTTGAAAGAAGCACTGTAAGTCATCATATCTTAACTGATTTAACCACATCTATTATTCTTACCTGTATAGGATTAAGTTTGGTCTTTGTGGTTCCCACTCCTTCTACAGTGGTTATTGCAGCACCATGGATAGAGCACAATGGAAGCAGACAAGAGTTGGCTGGATAATGACTTTGGGATGTAAAGGAGAGTATCCACATGCATAACTATTAAAATAGTTGCTGATGATCTCCACACCATCTAATCTGACATGTTGTCTTGGACCTCAGCATTTCATAGCCCTCCAGAGAGACCTTCCTATTGGGTCAGTAACTTGGCAAAATATTTGTGAAAAGGAAACCTGTGCGCTTGATAGTCCCCTGCAAGACCCTTGCTTTCTTTTTCTTTCTTTTTCTTTTTTTTACATTTTCTTACTTTGAAACCAGACTTTGACAGCTATCAGGAAACATTAGAATAGTGGACAGAGTATCAAATAGGATTGAATTAAAGGATGTATTCCATCAATCACAATTCTCCAATTATAACTGTTCTTCCTTTGGTAATGATTCAAAAGAATTGCAGCCAAGAGAAGTGATCCACAAGCATCCCAGAAATCCACAAGCACACCACCACCTTATATAATAAGGGAAGTGGGGAGGGATAATGAATATCTCCTTTTGAAGCACTGTAGCTTGAACAGGTATTTATTGTTTTAACCAAAACTTGGCATCAGGGCTCTTAAACCCATGTGGGCCCACTGAGATTCCAACCATTTTGATTATTTGATTATTTTGATTATTCTTGTCTGACAGAATTATTCTTTTTCTATCTGTACTCTCACAATTCTTTGGGGAGAAAGCAATCTCAGAGACTTTCCTTAATTTTACGTAATTTTTAGACAGAATCCAGTTTTCTCCCTTTCTGAAGGATACTGTATCTTTTTGGTTTCAGGATTATAGGTCGATATCATCACAGTACAGGCCCCACAGCCTCCAATTCCACAGCCATATTTAGTTCCAGTCAGGTGGACTGATACAGATGTATTGTTAAGGAAAGAAACATTGATTTCCATTAAAGACTATATGCTTTGCCGGAACAATTTCCCCATTACTTTCAATTTCCATAGGGAGCAAATGGGAAGAAAATAAATACAGATAGTCCTCAACTTACAGTCACAATTGGAACCAGAATGACAATTGCTAAGCAAGGCAGTTGTTAAGTAAGTAACACCTGATTTTACACCCTTTTTTGCCACGGTTATGAAGCATATCATTGCAATTGTTAAGGGAATTGTGTGGTTGTTTAAGTGAATCTGATTTTGATTTTGCTTGTCAGAAACTGGTTGGAAAGATTGCAAACGATAAATACATGATCCCAGGACATTGCAACCATCATAAATACATGCTGGATACCCAAGCGCATGAATTTTGATCATGTGACTGTGGGAATGCTGTGACAATTGCAACTGCAAAAACTTGTAATAACTGACTTTTTTTCAGCACTGTTTTATTATGTTAATGGTTTTAAGATGAGTAATACCTGTAAAAGTCTGGCAAGCAGGGAACCTACCAGCAAAAGTTATGCAAGCATTTGCTATTATACATTTCTAAATCTCTCCTGCTCCTCATATTGAAAGGTAAACTTATTGTCCAAAAAGTCATCACTAAGGTTTATTCTGTCATTATCCTAACCAGGGAAAGCCAGGTGCCCTTAAAAAGTTAGGATACTAGAGAAAAATTATTATATTTTTACTGTTAAAGGTACAGCCTGCCTTTTCTACAGGAACTCAGTAGTTTCTTTCACATTATTCCTCACAGGACCAGCCTTGTGAGGTAAATTGAACTGAGAGAGACTGATTGCCCCAAATTTATTTATTGAGTTTCTATGACTGAAAGTATGTTTCACATAACAGCAGAAAATATAAATTAACAAAATAATCACAGTTCACTAAGAAAAAATGTAGCGTAATTAGGTGACTTGAATTTGGTGGCTGTCTCCCAACAAACTCCAGAGTTCCACTTTTGGAAGACTGTCCCACAAAAATAGGGAAAGCCACATTTTCTGATTTTCTACTTCTGCACCCAACACTAATTTGTATAGTAATGCTTTAGATCTCTCCATCAGTGCTATTATTTTAGGAAAGGCATTAATTTCTGAGGGCAGATTTCTGAGGATCTGCTTTGCATAGTCTGAATAAACATGAGCCAAAAGGCTTTGTTTTCCTAGGAAACTGAGATGCAGGAAAATTATCATGCATTTTGCATAATCAATAAAATTCATTATAAAATGCTGTAGCGAAAAAGGATACGCTCCTTTCTCAGGTAATTAAGCAAGTATTCTTCAGGATCGGGATAATTGTCTGTCACCTGTATTGAAAGAACCATTGTAAGGATATAATGTACTTTTCCCCAATAGGCTTAATGTTGTTTTTAAGAGTAGAAAATAATACTGCATACTTTTTCTTTCCTCTTACTTAGGCTTAGCATTATAGGCTTACAAATCTCTTAGCATGCTTGAGTTAATTCAACTGAGACTTGAGTCATCTGTTACTAGAGAAGGACAATGCAAAGTTGTTTGGGCTGTGGACATTCAGATACAAAAGACCATTAGGATAAGAAGGGAACAGGGGGGACGTGGCATAACCCCAACGAAAAACCATAATAAATCAAAGGACAAGAAATAGACCTTCTTTCCTTTCCTCCCTCCCTCCCTTGGCAATATAGCTCTATTTACAATTTGCTCTCTGTGCAATGCATGAAAATTCCTTTCAGTGTTGATATGTTTTTTTAAAAAACAAGTTTTATTCAATTTTTCAAAAAAAAAAAAAAGCTCTTTTCAGTGTACAACATAATTCCGGATCACCACTTTTACATGCAAATATGACAATAATTATCTATTCATTTTCTACATTCAGCTTCCTATCTTATCCATTTTTAACTTAATTCTATTATTACCTCTCCATTCCAACTTTTACATAAGAAAAGGAACAAACAAATTAATCCTGTTCACTAATATTACTTTCATTCTAAACATCTTCTCAGTTCATTTCAATTTATTTCAAATATTTCTTAAACATTAACGTTTCTTTTAAGCTTGACCTTTTCTGTGATACTCTTTTCTCATTTAAATCACTAATAATTCCCATATCTTCATACTTATTACCTTTTAATTCTTTTATCTGTCAGATTTGCAATTCCATCGCATATTCTTTCCATAGATTCTAGATTAATACAAGCTTTTACACACAAAATAGAACATAAATTTCCCCTCCCTTTTTACTAATTTGGGAGTGTCACCTCAGTGGTTTAAATATACCTTAATTCTCTCATCTTAATTCCCAATAAACATTTATGTTAATTAGTCATAGTAATAATCATTCCCTAAAAAAGGAACTACATAACATTGTACTTTTCAGTCAGATTCCGCAGTGTATTTTCCCCCTTTACTTCCACAAAGTTTTATTTATAGTACCAAAAAAATTAGAAGAGAAAGAAACAATTAATCCATTTAGCTAGTCCTGGTCATTGATATTAATCTCATTTTAAAACATCCTCACAATTCATTTCAATTATTTCAATATATATAATAAACATTGATCTTTCTTGTAGCAATAAAAATAAGAACATACATTCATCTACTAAAAAATATCAGTGCCCCTCCCTCCTCTCAGTGGTCTGTATTCCCCTATTTTCTAGATAATTTGTAATTGCAAATACATTCTTATTACCCCTCATATCAGTGCGGAATCCCCTTTCTGAATTCATTAACCATTATACCTATGTATTCTAAATAAACACTTTTTCCATTATTTTACAATTCCCATATTTCTTTCTTTCCTGTTCCTGTTCCTCATTACCTCTCTTCTCTTTTATTTTTCCAAATATTTTCTCCCTCTGATTTGTGTCCCTCTCCCTCTTTGTATCTTCCTTCCCCCTTTTACTTTTCTGCTGTTTCTTCCTGTCTTTCTTATTTTTACAGGTATTCCCCTTTTTAGTTACTTTTTGGAATCTCCTATTTTTAACCCCCCTTCTTTTCTCATCTTTGTAGTGTTTTTTGTGTTGATTGTCTATTTAAGATGGCTTCTTCTTGAACTAACTCCTCCTTCTCTGAGGTTTCTTCTTCATGTTCTTCAATCGCCATTTCCATAGCTTTTAACACAGAGCAAAATGATTCACCTCTTGCATGCAGTAGTTCTTTCATATTTTTAAGTACCATTTTTAATTCCTGCAGAGATATCATCATTGCACACTCTTATATCTTATAGTTTTTAAAATCCACAAATCAACTTCTCTTTTTCTTTCTTTTCTTCAGGCTTTCTGGATTCACAATTATTCCATCAGTGTTGACATGTTGATGGAATTGGGAACAAACCAGCATTAAGTTCTATTAAAATAATATTAACCTTTCATAAGAAAACATCACTGTACAGATAGGTTTACAATAGTTTATGATATGAAAACTATTTTATTTTTTGCCTCTTTTTGCTGACGCCTTTTGGAATATAAAGAGCATTTGGAATATAGGGACCTCTGAAGGCAATGGGTCTTCTTGTTTCTAATTAAAATATTCAGGGAGCAATGTTGTTATTCACTCCTCTTTCTATTACTTCTGGATTATTTTATTACTCAAATGACAAGTTAAGACTGGCTGAGCTATGGTTTCTATTAATTTTTACTCTGATAAACTCTGGTAAAACCCCAAGGCACCATATTTACCTGACTAGGCAACTAGGAATTAAGTTGAGGCAATATTTTAAGTTCCTTTAGTGTTCTCTTACTTCTCTAGACTAAATCAGATGTTTCTCTCAGCTATATGTTGTCTCATCCTATTTCCAACTGTATTAAGGTGAAGAAAGAACCTGTGAGTTGTATGAGAGCTGTGATGCAATCTTTAAAAAAAACATTACCAGCAGCGATCTAATTACAGTGATCTTTTTTTCTCCTTGGATTTAGAAATAGTCTTCCAAGTTGTGGCAAACATTTCTTAACATGATTATAGATGATTTTTTAGTGGAATTTGATTCTGTAATAGTGTGCATTTTGGATTGCTGAGCACTAGGATGATGACATTTATGATTCCAGTTTGACTTATGCTCTGACCAAATTATCTGTTCAAAACTCAGAAGTCTAACAGTTTAGTTATTGAAGTTTTGGCACTATTAAGAGTGATTGCAACAAGGCAGCTCTTCTCAATCCAATCAAGTGATCTTCAAAAAAAAAAACCTTCATACTTGGGAACCATAAACAATGGTAGAAGACTGGTAATATCTTAATTTAGGAATTATATTGTTAACATTTCTATACTTCTTATTCTTATTTATTGCTAATAGGGGCATTGTTTGTAGAATTACTATAGTTATTAGAGATTAAAAAATCTCCTTTTTAACCTCTTTGTTTTAAATTCTTTTTTTCCTAGTGATTTACCTCTATTTAACATCTATTCATTGGTATTTTGCATTCATTTTCTTAACTTGCTCGTAATTATTTATTCTACTGCTTATTGCAAATATAACTGTCAAGCCAGGAAAACTTAACAAAGAACTGATAGGACATTTTTGGACAATTGGTAAACCTAAACATGCAAAGATAATAACCCCTGACTGGAACGTGTTCTAGTTATGGTATGTTTGCAGAAAAGAGATCAGAGCAAAGTAAGACTGCAAAATGTTAACACACTGGGAATATGAATGAAAGTAGGCTGTTTCCTGGGCATTTCTTTATATTTTAATACCCACTTTTGTGCTTTTATCACACTGTATTAGAATTTTAAAAATGTAAAGAAATGAAAATGTAGTTCACTTCAGACCTAAGGGATATTGAAAGTACCACATTTTAAACCTCTCCCTTCAAAATTTTCTAGTTGAAAATTCATAAAATATCAGTTTGTAGTAAATCTGGCAAAAAGTTATTTAATATATTTATAAATTGATGTTATAAATATAAAACTGCATAATTATCAGTTTTAAATAGAAAAAATATTATCTGATTTATTTTAACAACTTTTCAGATTATTGTTTAGCAATGTCTTAATTAGTTTAGTCTTGACAAACCCTTTGAATTAATTACAAAGGTAAAATAATAGTTACACAATATAACAAAATCATTTATACAACAGATCAGTTCATTTAATTGGTTTAAAATCATTGTATTCCTGTCCTATCAGGCTGCAAACAAATACTTGGGGGAGTTATTTTACAAGTTAATAAGTATGTTGCAATTATGTAGTTTTATTTCTCTGTAAGCAATTACTATTGCATATACACAAACTTGCCCCTTGTACTGTAAAGATATAATATATTTTGCAAGTCAGAATGAATCACTGTGCAGTGTCAGGAATAATATACTATCATAAGGCATTCCTCACCTTCATCAATTTTTTTAAAAGTAAATTTTCTGTTAGAGAAAATAAATCCTTACCTTCCTTCCATTCACAAAAAATACAAGTTCATCTGATGGTTGAGGACAAGTCATTTTGCAATTGAAAAGTACAGTTTAAGAACTACCAGAAATAATGTGGTCAAGAATGAAGAATTTTGCAGTGGCAGTCAATTTCTAAAAACTAAGCAACAAATGAAATAAAGAGGGAGGAGGAGCCTGAATAGAATTATTCAAAATCTCTTTGGAAGGTTGTTTTTCTCCATCTCTCAGCATAGGTGGATTTCTTTAGTTGGAAGAATTTAATACTATTTAGATGTAAATCAAGTTACTTTAAGAATCACTGTACTAGGTTAAGTCTAGAGTTCAAGAATTGGGAAGAAAACAACTTTTCCCTTAGACGAAGTCATATTCATTTCACTTGCAAGTGTTCTAGTAGGGAATTTTAGGAAGGGAAATATCCAGGAAAATGAGGGGAGAACAGGAGGCTGTGCAAAAAGTAAGAGATGAAAAACTCCCTTTCTTTCCTCTGCTGGGAAACTCTGCTAGATCACAGCCCAATGAAATGGCACTCATGACTGAATTGGAATCATTTGTTTAGTAAGCCTGGCGCTTTCCCTGTCCTTTAACAGGATGAAATGGTGCAACCTTTTGAACCAAGGTACCTCAAATGGGCTAATTTACAGCTAATTTACAGAATGCATCCAAAGTCCAAGACTCAGGACTCCTGTAGAACTGAAATTTGGCAAAAGTTATAAAACTATTTATGACATAAACTTTAACATAAAATACTTTGTGATATAATACGAAATGTCACAAAACATTTCCTGTGCTGATGCTTTATTGTGCTGTACAGTTCAATATAAGCTATTTTCAAGGCAAATGCATCTTTGAATATAGCCCAATTTTTCCATTGAAGGCAGCACATTAGAAGTTCTGCTGAAGTCATCGAGAAATCTGGTGAGGAAATCTCCCTGAAAAGATGGCCCATGAGTCACAGATTTTCTAGTACTTTGCTAAAAACCCTATTTCATACAATACAAATTAAAATATTTATTTCATTTAGGTATAGGGTTTACATTATATACTATATGCTAACATAACCATCAAAAACCAAGGAACAATTTTACACATTTTTCTTATTTATACAAATTTTAGACAACCTCCATTTCAAAGGACTCTTAAGCAGTGTGCAATGCGAGAATGTAAATTGCAAATTATACATTACTATACAATATAATACAAAACAGGCATAAATACCTTAGCTCTGAAAATCCCATGATCAATTCCAAAAGCCAATTTGCAAAAACTGCTATTATTAGTTGATTGAAAGCTATGCAAATGCAAGTCACCATTGCCTGGAGGCAAGTTGTTCCAAAGGAAGGATAGTGAGACTGCTCAGATTCTTGTCCTCTTCCTGTTATACCTTGAGATAAAAGGAAACCTTAAGCAGACTGACATCCATAGCCAGGTCTCTAGCTGTACATGAGTATATAAATATTGAGCAGTACATGAGTTACACTTTGCAATAACTAATAACCAATGTTGCTGCACTAATATTTGCAGCCTATTAAGCATGCAGACTGCCTTTTTGGACCAGCTGAGGTTTCCAATGGTTTTCAAATGAAGTCTGATATAGCAAAAATACAGAAATCCAGTTATGAGATAACAATACATCTTGTTCCAAGTAAAAGTCTCATACAAGGGTCTCTAACCCCTGGTCCATGGGCTGGCACCAATCCATCTCATGCCAGAAACCATGCCATGCAAACAGCAAAGCTCTATCTGTAGGGTGCAGGCAGCACACAAAACCATGCCTCCTCCAGTCTGTGGAAAACCTCTCTTCATGGAACTGGACCCTGGTGCCCAAAAGGTTGGGGGCCATTACTCTAATAGGCAGTCCAGGGTTGGGCCATAGCTGCCTGACCACAGATTCTATCTCTCCATCAGGAGCTGTGAGTCCAGAAGGGCCTCAAATTGTGGCTCTTATTTTTCTGGTGAAGAATAATCTAACTGAGAATCAAAGCTGGTATTATCTTGGCTTCAGTAAGAGTTTTCAGCCACTGCGTTTTTCTTGGCTTTCTTCCAATTCAAACATGGGCAGTTTCCACACACACTGCAACAATTTTTACTAGATCCCCCATTCAGCTCAGGTGACATTATAAAGATGGATATCACATGCATATTGATAATAGCTCCTCCTAAACAGATGGGTGAATTCTTCTAGCACCTTCATTTAGATGTTCAATGGGAGTGGAGAAATGGCCAAGAACTAGAAATAATTTGATTTCTATGGGGAAATATTATATCATATGATCTTCATAAACAGGTTTCCCTTAGTGCAGGTTTCTGTATCACTAAAAACAAAAGTATATTTGGCAGTCCAAATATGTGGTGGTTTTAGTTCTTTTTGCATGGGAGAATAGCAGTTATTCCCATGGATGTTTGTACAACCCATGAGGAAGGATGTTTGACACTATGATGCACACCCCAACTTCCATACTTCTTGTATCCTGGTATGATCACTTGAACCTCCCCAGTGGAGACTTATGACTACAATAGGTCATAATTTTAAATTAAAAATGCTTTCTGAAGAGGAAAGAATTAAGTTCTCACTTCATCTCTCTTGATTTACTGTAGGTTTAGTAATCTTATTTTGTAAAAGATGGGGAGAACATAGTGAAACTCACTGGAGAAAATACCTGACTGTGTGCTACATATATTTGACCCCAAGGAATTTCAGGTAATAGAAAAACCAGTTTCAACTGGCCCTAATTCTGAAGCTGTGGGTGTCACGTTGCTTATTATTGGAATTATATCCACACTTGCAAGACCTGTAAGATTTGTTATTTAATCTGAAAGAACAGCACATTTCCGTAACATATCTCAAAACAAATAATCTTCATAAATATCAACTTGTGGCACTGGAGAAAGAAGAGTAACTTGATAACTTCTAACATTTTTGACTAGAAACATTTCTTGAGTTTCACTTCTTGGGTTCTTGGGATTTTGTTGGGTCTCAGTTAGGTGGTGACACCCACTGTCTCCTTTAAGCACTCAATTTGAAAGTTGTCTCTAAGGTCAATGCTTAGAAAATGGACTTTTATTTATTACTTTTCTGGAAACTTGAAACAGTTCTTTGCAGAAAAGTGGCACTTACTACTGAGAGATTTCTGCAGTTCCACCAGTTTTCTTCCTTATCTCATGTTCTATGCACAATAAAAGCATTTTCTCCATCATTTCTACAGCTGGATTAATGATGCACATGGTTATCTTGGCAGTCAAAGAGGGAGAATGTATGATGGCTCTATGGATTCTAGTAGCATTATTCGCAATTATGTTGCACACAGTAGATTCAGTCAGATTAAAAACGTGTCCTAGGGATGAGGAGCTTTCACAAACTTCAGTCTAACATAGTATAACCAATTTCATTTCTAGTGTTAGAGATATCCTTTTCATTTGCAAGGGGATTGAACAAGATGTTGATGGCCAGTTTGGCCCCACAGTAACAGAAGTAACTATTTCAAGTATGGAAGTGAAGGACAAGATGCACAACTAGAACATGGCATAATAAATTCCAGCTTGTGGCAGTAAGTTCTAGTTAACTCTGCTCCATGCCTATGAAAAGGAATAGGAATTCATGCTCTTAAAAGGAGGTACAATATAGTACTACAACTTTGTTCAGACTGCTTAAGCAGCTTGTTAAATATGGGAGTCACAATGTTTATTAGGATCACTTCTGATTTGAAGATTCACATCAAACGGGGAACTTGAATTGGGTCAATTTGATATTAACAACAAATTTCATTCATTTTTCCAATTTGATTTGGAAAAAGAAAATGATTTGGAGCTTTACTGATCTTTTGAATTGAATTGAATTTCTAAATGCGAGTTTCATGCTGCTTGATATCTTCAGTATTGCATTCAGAAAAACAAATCAAAAGGAAATTCAAAATGAGCGTACAGTAAAAATTTAAATTTTCTAAGTAAGTAGAACTTCTTTGGTATAAGTAGAGTATAGGACTTTTGAACTTCCTGATTCCATCTGATTTATAGAATAAACCAGACTTACTCACCAGAGGGTAACTGATATCAGTCACTTGGGCCAGACTTTATATTTATGAAGCTCTAATTAATTTGAAAATAAGAATACTTGTGATTTATTTATTTATTTATTTGCCGAAGCCTATACTAATTTTAAGAGCTACTTTCTTGTTTGCTTTGAATTATATTGGCTTAACAATAGTGTTTAGCTGTTATAAGAATACACAGAATGTTTTAAATGTGTACAACTGTAACATGGGAAGGAACCAGAAGTGTGTAGTAAACCTCGAGAGTCCTCTTGACCTAAGGCCGTAAGAATGACCTTCTCAAGTTAGGAATTGCATGATAAACTCAGCTTGGCACGACACGTAGGCAAATAGTTACAGGAACTAGCTGACCACAAAATATCTTGTTAATAGATAATCATGTTATCTTAGCACACAACAGTGGTCGCATCCTGCCATGGCGCCATTAGAATTATACTTCCTTGCTCCTCTTCACATATGTCTCGCTCCCCCCGCCCTGATAAAACTGCAAAATAAAAGAGGGTGGTGCGTTGCAATCGGGGGACTTCTTCATCTACCCCGGGCACAACGTGCTCTCTCACCTTGAGAAACTATGGTGTCTGTGTCAATTATTGATTCTAGTACTTAAGTACTCACCCTCGCGAGGGTCCCTCTAAATTTCACCCCTGCGGGGGCTCTATGGGCTGATCAGAGAACCTAAGGACAACGAGCAAACCGCGACAATGCGACAACTGGGGGCTCGTCCGGGATCTCTCACTTCTTCAGCTCCACGGCGTGACTTCTGTCTAGAGGTGCGCTGCCTTCACTCCCGTTGCTATGCACCTGGCAAAGGCTCTGTACAATCGTAAGTAATGGGCTCCTCACTCTCCAAAGTTTCGTCAGTTCATAGGGACGAACTTTACCAATTAGTGAAGAAGGCTAATTGTTTGCAGAAAATTAACGGCACCACTGTATATACCTTGTCTAGAAAATCTATCACCTCCTTCTTGCTTTATGTGGAGCAGCACTGTCCTGCTTATCCAGCTGAGGGCACGCTGCATCGCACTTCGTGGGAACGCTTGGGAAAATATCTGTATGATGTCCCCAGAGCTCCACCGGACATTCTTATGTCCTGGCGTGCGATAATGGCTGTGCTCAATACTATTTACCCCTCCACCACTCTCCCCGAGTCTTTATCTCTTGCCTCTAAAACTGCTAAGCCTCCTGCTGTTCACTTTGATTCTTCTCCCCCACCTTACCAATCTGTCGCCTCTTCGGATGATATTCCTCAGCTTGCCTCTGCCCCTCCTTTTCACTCTGACACTCCGCACAATCGTCTGCAGCCCTCCTCTCCTTCTGTCTCTCCCATTCCTACTGATTCTCCATCCCCACATCCCTCGGGGGGAAATATTACTGCTATCCTGGCTTCTCCTTCCTTCACCTTAGAATCTTGTGATATACCTTCTGCTTACCCTATGACTCTTGTTCCGGAAGCCCCTGGCGCTCCTGTTCATACCAACATAGAGTTAAGAGTGTTGAAAAATTTAAAAGAGGCTGTAAATATGTATGGACTGCAATCCACTTACACTCGTGTCATGCTTGATTCTCTCGTGTCTGCTAACACTGTAATGCTGTTATATGATTGGAAGATGTTGTTTTCTATGCTTATGACTCCTGCCCAGTATGTTGTTTGGCAGTCTGAATATGAAAAATTAGTAGATGCTGAAATAAGACGAGGCCTCCCTAATCTGGTCATTGCTGATCACTTAAAGGGAACCGGATTATACTCCACCCTGATTCAGCAACAAACTTGCCCTCGCCGTGCCTTTGCAATCATTCATCTTTGTGCGATGAATGCCCTGAAATGTGTGGATGACTCAGACTCTAAATCCACACACACCTTTTTGAAGGTAGTGCAGGAGGTTGACGAGTCTTACTCTTCATTCGTTAACCGTTTGCAAACCGCTCTGGAACGCCAAATTGACAATGAGGCGGCCAGACAAGAACTTCTTATTAAACTGGCTTACACCAATGCGAATGAAGATTGTCAAAAAATACTTCAACCTGTTGCTAATAAACCTGGTGTAACCTTGGCTGAGTTCCTGCAGCTTTGTAGGATTGTGGGAACTACTTCTCACAAAATGAGCGCCCTTGCCGCTGCCATCTCTACCTCCATTTCTGCATCCCTCCCCACCTCCCCTCCATCGTCCGACGCCCTTGCCGTGTCTCGCTCTGGCAATTGTTTTAATTGTGGGAAGCCTGGCCATTTTAAAAATCAGTGTAGAATGCCGGGTGGGGGGGGAACGCCTCGTGGCCAGTCTCGGGGTACTGCACCCTATGCTGCCAAGCCAAAAACTGTTTGCCCTCGTTGCAGAAAAGGTTTTCATTGGGCTTCCCAATGTCGCTCTAACCCTCCTCCTGCTCAGCAATAGGAAAACTAGGCATGGGGTCTTCAGCTAACCCCGCTACAAAGGCTGAAACTTCTCTTTCCTCTTCTCTTTCCTTTTTACAACCTACTTCTTTCCCTGTACAGCTGACAGAGGACATCGTTTATGATGATCCTGGTTCGGTCTTCACTCTCCCTCTTTCTATCACTGTTCTGAAGCCACTTCCGCCTTCCTTGCCTGTTTTGCTCATACCTAACTCCTCCCTTACCATTGAAGGCGTAGTCGTTGCACCCTTTTTGTACGACTCCTCTTCTCTGAAAAATCTCTCTCTCGCTGCCATTGGCGACCGGTGCTTTTCCCTGAAAGCGGGAACGATTGTGGCTACTCTCATTCTTCTTCCCTCTCCTGAACCCCCTTCTTTGTTTGCTCTACAGCAATCTGTTCAAGCCTCCAAACCTATGTTAACCATATTGCTGAATGGCCAATCTTTTGCTGGCCTGATTGACACCGGAGCTGACGTCTCTGTCATTCGATCCTCTGAGTGGCCATCCTCTTGGCCCCTTGCTGAAACAACTTCAGTACAAGGCGTCGGTGGAGCGCAGGCAGCAAAGGTTAGCTCACTTTGGCTTACTGCCTCTACGCCTCATTCCTCTGTGACTGCTTATCTTAAACCCTTTGTCCTTCCATTACATTGCAATTTGTGGGGCCGTGACCTGCTATCTCAACTCCACACTTCTCTCTACATACCTTGAATTATGGCTATTTCTCCTCTTTCTCTCACTCTTAAATCAAATATTCCTGTTTGGATTGATCAATGGCCTCTTACAAAAGAAAAATTAAACGCACTTCACACTCTCGTTCAACAACAATTGGCAGAAGGTCATATTGAACCATCTACCAGCCCATATAACACACCAGTGTTTGTAATTAAAAAGAAAAGTGGCAAATGGCGCCTCCTACAGGATCTCCGTGTTCTGAATGCTATATTGCAATCTATGGGCCCATTGCAATGCGGCCTTCCTAATCCAAATTTAATTCCTGTAACATTTGATCTCATAATCATTGACCTCAAAGATTGTTTTTTCTCCATCCCGCTGATACCAGAGGACAGGATACTATTTGCCTTCACCGTTCCTGAGTTTAATAATTCTAAACCTACAGTTAGATATCAATGGAAAGTTCTTCCCCAAGGAATGCTCAATTCTCCTACGATGTGTCAATATTTTGTAAATAAAGCTTTACAACCCTATCGGGACAAATTTCCTGAATTTTTAGTGTATCATTACATGGATGACATCCTGATTGCAGCTGATGGTCCTAAAGGTACAGTATGTAAAACTTTTCCATGTCTTCTCTCTCTCCTTGCTCTTGCAGGACTGCATATAGCACCAGAAAAGGTGCAGTCTCATTATCCGTTACAATATTTAGGACACAAGGTTTTAGCCTCCACAGCTTCACCTCACCTTCCTGTTCTCACACTCCCTCAACCTGCAACCTTGGTTCAGTTACAACAATGCCTGGGCACGCTCAATTGGGCACGCCCATATCTTTCCATTTCAACTCATACTCTCTCGCCATTATTTCAAGCATTGGTCGGCCTTAAGTATCCAGCAGATCTCATTTGGCTGAATGAGCAACAGCTTAATGCTCTTAAAGAAATCAACAGCGCCTTGCATACCCATTGGGTGGACCGCTCATTACACAATCATGCACTCTCATTGGCGCTTCTTCCCACACCCACACTCCTTACAGCAATCATCGTTCAAATCTCGACTTCAAAGAAGCTACACATTTTAGAGTGGATTCACCTTCCTCATACCCCAAAAGCATCAATCACCACAAGAGCTGCACAAATGGCTCTTCTTATAGAACGGGGGAGGAAAAGAGCTAGAGCCTTGATGGGTGTGGACATCTGCACGCTTTACACTCCCTGCAGACTAACACAATGGGAACCACTCTTCCAAAATTCTGATGCGTTACAAGATGCGTGGGAAGGGTGGCAAGGGAATGTCTCCTGCCATCTACCACCAGACCCACGCATACAAGTGCTGAAAACAATTCCGCTCACTCTAGAGACTCCTTTAGTACAACAACCAGTGAAAGATTGTCTTACTGTATTCACTGATCGTTCTAAAACCATCGGGGCTTGTGTGTGGCAAACTGACAATCAATGGCATAAAAAACTTATCACACCACAACCTTCTGCTCAACAGGCTGAACTGTCTGCCTTCAATATGGCACTCACACTTTTTCCCAACCAGCCAATTAATGTAATATCTGATAGTCTGTATGTGGCACAATTGGCCTTGAATATATTTGATGCCTACATTTCTCCTGCAACCCCTTCTCCTTTAATGATGCTTTTTTTACAGTTACAAGACCTATTGAAGGAAATGAACGAATCTCTGTTTGTGGCCCACATCAGAAGCCATCAGCATCTGCCCGGATTTCTTTCAGAAGGCAATCACATGGCAGATGAGGCCTGCAAGTTGCATTTGTTACCAATCCTGCAGAATAATACCTTAACAGCAGGAGAAAGTCATGATTATTTTAATCAAAATAGAAAGGCTCTGGTGAGACAATTTGGAATTACTCATCAAGAAGCCGCGGCAATTGTTCAACAATGTCCTACATGTAGTCTGCAGGCACGAAGTGTCCCAGAAGGAGTAAATCCTAGAGGCACCGAGGCCTGTGACACATGGCAAATGGACGTTACTCAGTATCCATCCTTTGCGCCCTGGAAGTATATTCACGTGTCTGTAGACACTTACTCTGGGTTCATCATGGCCACACTGCAAAGGGGGGAGACTACTAAAAACACTATCAATCATTGCATTCGGACCTTTGTAACACTGGGATGTCCAAAAATTTTAAAAACAGACAATGGTCCTGCATACACGAGCTCCTCCTTCTCGGAGTTCTGTCATCATTGGTCCATTGTACACAAATTTGGAATTCCATTCAATAGCCAAGGCCAAGCTATTGTGGAAAGAGCAAATTTAACACTCAAAACGGCCCTTGATCGATACATGGGGAAAAAAGGCGTACGCCCCCCGAACCTCCCAGCGTTACAGAATGTGTTAAATGTATGTTTATATACCTTGAACTTTCTGAATCTTACTGGCTCTCCTTCTTCTACGGCTGCTTCTCGTCACTTTACCACACCTCCTGTCCCTACCTCCAGACCTCTTGTTTATTTCAGGCAACTTCCAGATCCGAAGTCGAAGGGACCTGTGCAACTGATCACTTGGGGCAAAGGATACGTTGCTGTTCAACTTCCTGATCGTGTTCTTTGGGTGCCTGCGCGCTGTGTTCGACCTTATCATGGGGAGGCTAAGGACAAGTGTTCCTCTCCTAGCCCTTCTGATTCTGATATCTCCTGTCTTTTCTCAGTTTCGGGCTGATCCTGCTGTTATCTTCGCCCCTCCATTCACACGCGTTACCTTTACCTTTGAAGACATCTCTCTTTCCGCCTGTAATTATGCCTTTCAACATCAAGGCCGTGCCTTGCGTCCTTCACCTCACGTCTCTCTTCTGTATGGCTACCAACCCTGTCGGGTCTACCTACATGTCTATGTCACCGCGAATACGGTGGGACCTTATTCCTGCTTAGGCTTTCTTGCTTCCCGTCAATCCTTCAATCATACAGTTTATCTCTTTTCCATTTTCTCTGTAACTCGCCCCCCACTACCCTCTATGTTTCTTTCTTGGCTCCTTTTGTCTCAATCTTCTCCTCATTCTTTTTCCCATACCCTGGTGCGCCACTTCTCCTGCTGCCAACCTCCCTGTGATACCACCAGCTGCCTATGGGATACACCTGGCTCCCATCTCCCTGACCGCTATCCTGGTTCCTGGTCACCGCTCCGCGGACAACGAATTTGTAGACAGCTTCTCAAGTCCTCTCCACATCCTAATTTCAACTCCTTGATTCACACGCACCATTACAACAATGAGGGAGCACTGCATCTTCGCTCTCAGGCCCTCTCCTGTTACCAGAGGTCTCCAATCAAGAAAAAGGGAATCATCTGGCGCTGGTTTTTCAACAATACCATATATCTACAAGACTCACCCAAATATACCATCAATTATCATTTTAGAGCAACTCATCTTTCAGTAACTGATCTGACCCTCTCAGACTTTGGTCTATACCAATGTGAAATTACAAAAATGGTACGAGGCTTTGCCACTTCTTCTCGGCTGACATTATCCCTACAACAAAAGTTTATCCCCCCCCAACGGAGGACACGAAGTGCACTCACCTCCCAAGATGCCAAACATTGCACCCCCTGCTTGCAAAAAACTCAACAGGGGCTGACCATCAGAACTACATTAATATATCACACTCATTTTATTTGCACCAAACCATCCACGCACACCTGTGCGTGGAATAGCACGACGTATAGTATTTGTGAAGATAACAACAAACAAACCTGTTATGACCCCACAGGCCCCACTCATCGCTACAACATCCTCATCACTGTCGGAGCCGGTTCATCGAAAAAGACTCTGGTCAATCATGACTTTTATAATCCGAAGGTATCCCAATCGGTCACTTTTGATGCCTGCGAAGCCATGGACTATGGCACAAACGAATGCGGCTCACTTGTCTGGCGACGGACATATTCCAGCAACGAAAAGTACATCTGTGCCAGAACTTCAAATCAACACGACCCCTGTGGCAAAGGCACCTACTGCAATGAATGGAAATGTGTGGACTTTCAATCCAGAGGGCTCACAGTGCGACCCGACACCATACCCAAGAGGGATAACCTTAAAAAATTCTATATCACCCGTCTTAGAGTTCCCGATCCCAACTGTATGCAACATCAGTGCAATCCCATCAATCTCACGTTTCCAGTACCGGAAAATTGGCTTTCCTTCCAAACATGGAAAGGTACTGACAATGACTATGGCTTGGGTATTGATGGGACAGGAACCAACCCTTCAGTAGCCATCAAAATAATAGTAAGCAAAATTTCCATCGACTCAACCAGACACTCCTTATTTCATTCTGTTTATTCGGAATTGGCAAAATTGACTCACCTGACCATACCACATGAGGTGCGCAACACCTTTGTACACCTTGCAGAGACTATTGCTAAATCATTGCAAGTTAAAAATTGCTATAGGATGTTTTCTGCTACCCTGTTTATTACCTATCTTTATTTCAATGATCAAACGTAGTTAAAATGCTATTGCCGAAGCTAAAGCTGCTGCGCAACTTAATCTCTTAATGCAAAATCATGTATATATGGCAATCCCAACTGAGGAGTGCAAGGCTCCGCTTTTGCACTTATGTTCCGATGACGACTCTGACACTGATAACCTGCCCTTGAACGAGGTTGTGCAATCGGATCGGGATGTCCCGGAGGGTATGTCCTTATCCAAGCACTATGATACTCCAAAGGAGAAAGGCTTATATTTTGAATCGGATATCGTGGCACCTTAAAAATAAAGAAAAGAGGACTTGTAGTAAACCTCGAGAGTCCTCTTGACCTAAGGCCGTAAGAATGACCTTCTCAAGTTAGGAATTGCATGATAAACTCAGCTTGGCACGACACGTAGGCAAATAGTTACAGGAACTAGCTGACCACAAAATATCTTGTTAATAGATAATCACGTTATCTTAGCACACAACAGTGGTCGCATCCTGCCATGGCGCCATTAGAATTATACTTCCTTGCTCCTCTTCACATATGTCTCACTCCCCCCGCCCTGATAAAACTGCAAAATAAAAGAGGGTGGTGCGTTGCAATCGGGGGACTTCTTCATCTACCCCGGGCACAACGTGCTCTCTCACCTTGAGAAACTATGGTGTCTGTGTCAATTATTGATTCTAGTACTTAAGTACTCACCCTCGCGAGGGTCCCTCTAAATTTCACCCCTGCGGGGGCTCTACGGGCTGATCAGAGAACCTAAGGACAACGAGCAAACCGCGACAACGCGACAGAAGTGAGTTTCAAATTTTTTAACAACTGGCTATGTGGGTGTGGCCATATGACTGGGTGGGTGTGGCTTCTTTTTTTGCAGCACTCCCTCATGCTCCAGTTTTGGGTCTTCTGAGCCTCAGAGAAGTCTCCTGGGGTGTGTTTTTGCTCCCAGAAGGCTTCCCTGGGGCCCATGAAGGCAAAGAATGGAGCACAACCCCACCTCCCTGTGCCCCCTTTTGCCTCCTGGGCCTCAGGGAAGCATCCTGGGAGAATCAGTAAGACAGTGAGGGGGATCCCGGCATAGCTGATCATCGGAACAGCTGATTGTCGGGAGAGAAAAAAAAGAAATACCTTAAGGAATGACTGGGTGGGGGAGAATGCAGTCAGCGATGTCGGCCATGCGTGTGATGTTGCGCATGTGCGATAAGGACTGACTGAGTGGGGAGGGATGGGTGGAGAGGGATGGGGCCAGCCAGGGACACAATTTGCCAGTTCTCCAAATTACGCAGAATCATAACAACCAGTTCTATAGAACCAGTCCGAACCGGTAGATTCCTATCCCTGGAAGGAACATGTTTTAAAATTTATAATAATAATCATGACAAATTAGGAAATGTACCATTTTAATTCCCCTTCTCTACATGTTTATGTAAGATGTAAAATAAGAACTCAACTCATCAACTCCAGGATTGTGTAGAAAGTAATTAATTGTATGGTATTCAAACAAGTGCAATCAGAATTTATATTTTATAATATAATACAACCATAACAAATAATTTAAAAAAATGAAAACAAAAATGCTGTGAACTCTAGAACTATTCAGCACATAAAACAAGTGTCCTCAATGCCATCCTCAAATTTTTCAAGATAAGAGGTGGCCATTATATACCTGCAACACTCAAAACTATTCAAGCCCAAGCCAATAGCATTTTTATGGTGCTCAGCTGGGCCCGTTCTAGGGGTGGGATTCAAACATCCCAGCCACCAGTACTCTGCCTGGTTGCTGGGTGGATGTGGCCTACCTGAACTTCCGGTTCAGCCATTTTTTGCCTTCTCCAGAGTCCAGAGGCTTCCCTTGGGCCTATGGGAGGGTACAAATGGCTTTCCCAGGCTCCGGAGAGCCTCTGAAAGTAGGAAATAGGCCTGTTTCTGGATTTTTGGAACTTCTGGTTTGGCTTGTTTTTGGCCCTTCAAGAGCCTCCATGCGGATTGACTCTGCACTTACATGTATCCAAAATGGATTATGTGGAGATTCTTGGGCGGGGCAGGATGGGGTGGGTGGGGCCAGCTAATCAGTTCAGCTAACAGTTTGGTGAACCAGATATAAATTTAACATCTGGTTTGCCCAAACCTGGGAGAACTGGCTGAATTCCACCCCTGGCCCCTTCTCCAATTTTGTTTTACCCAAATTTCTAAGATTGGTCCTTTAAGTCTCAAAATGTGTCTCTCATATCTCCCTGAGATTGGAGACAAGCCTAATGATAGTAGAGATTAGAGTGTGAGAGGCCATAAAGAAATTGCTATATCACATAGCAAAATTCATGCATACAAATATAAAGAAAAACATATTATTTTATGCATAGAAAAAACACATATCTATAGTAGTTAAAATGCCCACATCTGAGCTTTCACTCTATATAAAGAAATACTGTATATGTTAATCTATACATAAGGAAACATTTGCTTTCACTCTAAGACAGGTGTGTCAAACTCATGTTGTCATGGTGGCATCATGTGACGTATCAGGACTTTCCCCCGCTTTGCTAAACCAGGCACAGGCATGGCCAGTGCGTGATGCATCCAGCCTGTGGGCCGGGAGTTTGACAGCTCTGCTCTAAGAGAAGGAAAATGTGTTTGTAATAAGCTAATACTTCCATTCCATTGGTACAGTAATGATTTTTAGACTAAAATTACCAATAAAAGGGAGTTGGAAAAAGCAGTGCTTTGCAGCCACTATCCAAAGTTATATAGCAACTGGGTTGAATAAATATAATATTTTTGACCTCCACTGATTATCTGCTGTGTTTTATTTCCATTTTGGAATGAACCCAGGAAAAGTGTTTTAATCCTTCTCTCAGAAGAGAAAAAAGAAAAGGAACATTTATACAGAAAGTTTTTCAATGTTGTACTGCTATTAGTTACTGCAGAGGTCCCTATGCAGAATTGTTCATGAGACTGACAAGTGACATTTCTGCAGAAAATCCAGAGGCCGCAACACTTCTATCATAACACTACAATCTCCTTTTTCTGGAAAGTCAAAGATTTGTGTCATAAAAATGTTCACTTTTCCAAAGTTGCAGTCTCAAAGTTGTAATCCAAGATGGCACTGATGACAGCTGCTTTGGTGAAATGCTCTTTAATGGTTTCTTTATTCTTTATTATTATCTGCAATTCACTACGGATTTCATACTCACGAGACCATCTGCTAAGAATTAGTCAATGTTTCCTTAAGGAGCAGCTTTCTGATTCCTCACCCCCCCGTCTTTGCAAACAAGGAGGAGATTCTAACTAATTCCCAGTGATATGGATTACAACAAAGGAAAGAAGCGGCAGTGCCAAAAAAGGAAATGAAGTAAATGAGTGGGAATTTTAAATAGACTAAGGAATAGAGGGGGAAACCCCTCTCGCTTCAATCTTTCTGACTAATTTACGCTCACTTGCTAACAAGATGGACGAAATACATCTTTTAAATAGATGGAATTCTGATTTCTACAATTCAGAAGTTCTCTGTTTTACTGAAACCTGGCTTAATTCACAAATTCATGATGACAACACTATATACATCCCGGGATTTCAGATATTTAGATCAGACAGAATTGAAGAGACATCAGGTAAAACAAAGGGTGGAGGATTATGTTTATATATCAACAACAGCTGGTCTCAGGATATAACTATAAGATATAAATTCTGTGATGAAAATTTAGAGTCTTTATATATAAACTGCAAGCCATTTCATTCTCCATGTGAGTCCTCCTCATTTCTCCTAATAGTTGTGTATGTTCCTCCACACACTTGTGTAAACAAGACATTATGAACTCTAGCTGATCAAATTATGGAGGCTGAAGTCAAACACCCAGATTCCCTTCCCATCATTTTAGGGGATTTCAATCAAGCAAATTTAAGGAAAGAGCTCCCAAAATATTTCCAGCATGTAAATTGTCCCACCAGAGGCAAAAATACTTTAGACTACTTCTACACAACAGTAAAAGATGCTTATAGGTCTTTACCATGAGCAGCTGTGGGACACTCTGATCTCTGCATGATTCACCTTGTACCTGCCTACAGACAAAGACTTAAAACCATGAAACCAACGATTAAATCAGTGAGGACTTGGTCTGATGAGGCAAAGCTGAAGCTCCAGGCTTGCCTTGATTGCACTGATTGGAATGTTTTTGAAGATACCTCTGCAGACCTAGATGATTTCACAGATACTGTAACATCATGTTAGCTTCTGCAAAGACTTATGTGTACCAACAAAGAACCTGCAAATATATAGTAACAATAAACCTTGTTAAACTTAAGCAGCTACATCGTTCCAAAGAGGAATCCTACAGAAAAGGTGACAGAATGCTATACAATCAGGGCAGAAAAATATTAACAAGAGAGATCAAAGCAGCAAAAAGAAGCTATTCTGAAAAGTTAAGGAATCAGTTCTCAACAAATGAACCAGCAAACATGTGGAAAACTCTTAAAAACACCACTGGCTACAGCAAACCTACTTCCCAGGCAAAAGGAAATCAACAACTAGCAGATGACCTGAATACTGTGTTTTACTGCAAGTTTGAAAGGAAACTACAGCCACCTATATCCACAACCCACATCTCAAACATACCAACAACAGCCAAGCCTCTTACAACTGGCCCCAACCCATTGAGTTCACAACCTCTGGTGATCACAGAAAAAGAAGTGCAAGATCTAATACACAGACAAAAGCCAGGAAAAGCACCAGGGCCTGACAAGATAACTCCTCCTTGCTTAAAAGTCTGATAGATTGGCCCCCATCTTCACCCGAATCTTCAATAGATCATTAAAGATGTGCTATGTTACATTCTGCTTCAAATGCTCTACTATCATCCGAGTGCCAAAGAAGCCCTCCATCAAGGAACTGAATGACTGCAGACCAGTTGCTCTAACATCTGTAGTTATGAAAATATTTGAAAGGCTTGTGCTGTCCTACCTGAAAACCATCGCGGATCCACTGTTAGATCCCATGCAGTTTGCATACTGAGCAAATAGATCGATAGATAATGCTGTTAATATGGCTTTGCATTACATCTTCCAACACCTTGAATCTCCAAATACCTACGCAAGGGTCCTCTTTGAGACTTCAGTTCAGCATTCAATATCATCAGTCCAGATATTTTTTTAACTAAATTAAACCAACTAGCAGTACCTGAACATAGTTGTAAGTGGACCATAAGTGTTAGATCTGTATATCTATCATTCTTCATGGAAGAAGAAGGTGGGGGAGTTGGTATAAGAAATCCTTTTTGATGTGATGAAAGGAAAAAAGCAGCCTTGCCCTTTTGTGATAGGCAAAGTTCTTCCCTTTGTGGATTCAAATTTCCCGGCTGGGAGACATGCAAAATAATTTGGTCAGCTGCGTTGAAAGTCAGAATCAGTTTATTAATAGGAAGGCAGGTAAGAAATCTCACAGCGTTCCTAGGATTAATCTAATAAGTGAGTAAGAAACCCTCTCTTTTATACATTTCAGATCCTTTGATTTTGTAAGTGTGAACTCTTGAAGTCTTTGATTTGTGTGTGTGTGATGAGTTCCTGTCTCTTGATATTGGGATTTCTTCCTGGGATCTTGATAAGAGTAATTGTTTTATAGTAGCTGTTTGTTCCTGAGTTTCCTGTCCTGCCTTTTGGTTCGCTTTTCCCAAGTTTTATAGCTTGCTATCTATTTGATTTCTATGGGAAAGGATCTGAGCTAGTTTGTGAAGTTTTTTTCTCTGTATCTCATGTCTGTAATTTTCTCCTTCCTTTTGTTGTGAAAAACTGGCACCAGCTATTTTAATAGCCCTACTTGACAAAGGTGGGGGCTGTTTTGCTAGGAGAGCAGGGGGGAAATTGAAACTTCCAACAGATGTAACATGGATATATTAAATCTTATGTTGAATTTGAATAACCCATGATATACTATGGAGGGACGGAAACCAGATGCCCGGAAACCTGTCACCTCTGAAAGAGACAGCCACAGGATGAAGAGACCATTAAAATTGCTGCTGGGAGATGTCTCCTGGGAACCTCAAAAAAGATTGTTCTCAGAAGGGGGGGGAATTAACATACTGGCTTTTGTTTTACTAAATACACATCAAGAGAAGGGAAGGGGTCTTAAACTCCCTTATCTATCCCTGCATGCCTGAGGCATGTTAGATGCTGCTTTTAATCCCTACATGAATTGTCTCATCTCAATAAAGTATTCCTTTTGATACATTTGGTTTTCAGATGTTCATTCTTGTTGATTGAATGGGAAAAGTTCTGTAGCCTGAAAATAAGCTTCCTAACAGACAGGAAGCAGCAGGTGAAGCTAGGCAGAATCACATCTGATACCTGTACAATTAGCACAGGGCACCCCCAAGTCTGTGTGCTTTCTCCACTTCTCTTCTCCCTATATACCAATGACTGCATCTCAAATGAGCCATCTGTTAAAATACTGAAGTTTGCAGATGGCACAACAGTGATTGGTCTCATTCAAGACAACGACGAATCTGCATACAGACAGGAGGTTGTACAACTTGCCTCGTGGTGTAACCGGAACAATCTGGAACTGAACACAAACCCGTAGAAATTGTGGTAGATTTTAGGAGAAACCCTCCTATGCAACCACCTCTTACAATACTAGACAACATAGTACCAACAGTAGAGACCTTCAAGTTTCTAGGTTCTATCATATATCAAGACTTAAAATGGACACCTAAAATGTCATCAATAAAGCACAATAAAGAATGTTCTTTCTGCACCAACTCAGAAAGTTCAAACTGCCCAAGGAGCTGCTGATACAGTTCTACAGAGGAATTACTGAGTCTATCATCTGCATCTCTATAACTGTCTGGTTTGGTTCTGCAACCCAACAGGATAGACACAGACTTCAGAGGATAATTAGGACTGCAGAAAAAGCAATTACTACCAACCTGCCTTCAATTGAGGACCTGTATACCGCATGAGTCAAAAAGAGGACTGTGAAAATATTTACAAACCCCTCACATCCCGGACATAAACTGCTTCAACTCCTTCCCTCAAAATGACACTATAGAGCACTGCACACCAGAACAACTAGACATAAGAACATTTTTCTCCTGAAAGTCATCACTCTTCTAAACAAATAATTTCCTCAACATTGTTCAACTATTACAAAGTCTGCACTAATGTTAATCTTCTTATCACTCCTTATCACCCATCCCCTCCCACTTGTAACTGTATGACTGCAACTTTGTTGCTTGTATTCTTATGCTTTATATTGACTGTTTCCTAGGATGATTTGATTGCTTATTGTACCCTATGACTATCATTAAGTGTTGTACCTTATGATTCTTGACTCTTGATGAATGTATCTTTTCTTTTATGTATACTGAGAGCATTTGCACCAAGAAAAATTCCTTGTGTGTCCAATCACACTTGGCCAATAAAGAATTCTAATTCTAATTCAACACTATTACCAGTATTTAACATGATCAATAGGAATTTCTCCCACTAAGGCAAATTTAAGATTTTCTACACTTTATAGCAAATGTTATACAAAGATACTTTAATATTCTTTGTTTGCATACAAGTGTTCAGTTGGAATTCTAACAGCAGGTATATTGCTCATATAGCAACTTCAGAATGGAAGGGGTGGCTGGGGAGCACACATATTCCTATTAAAATAGAAGCAGGAAAATTGCTAGTTTCAGGATTTGCAGGCATTTGAGATGCCTTAAAATAACTAACATGCCTTAAAATAACTAACAAAATGACTGCCTTGGTAGCTAGACACACAACATTTATTAGAAAGCAAACTGATGACCTTGCTCTCCATCATACCCTCTGACTACTGTATTACCTTCCATTACTTTAATTTTGTAAAAAATTTCTGTGGGCCCTTAGTAGGCATTTGTGAGTATTTAGCACCTCTTGGTTTCTTTTAATTTAAAGGATCAAAAGAATAATTAAACCAAATTCAACATTTGCCTATAAGGCATCAAGAGCAAATTAGTGTTGATATGTATCATGTTCCCATCCCTGAATTAGAAAATGTATTGCTTACTTTACGTTTACTGCTACTCTATTTATATCCATTCCAACAACTGGGGCATTAGAAAGGTTGTGGTATTTCTTGCATAGAAGTGAACATTAGATATTGGAAGCTTTAACTCTCAGCAATCTAGGTTGAAAAATTACAATTCACATTCTATTTATAAATGTAATGATCTAGAACCTTATCCATAAAACAACCTAAATGTGTTATAACCTCAAAGTTTGCCTGCAGAAAATCTTTTGAGTTCAAAAGATTCTAAAATTTTAAATTCTATTAGAAGAGAAATACTGAAAAATAGACCCAAAATAAGGATGTGGAACACACTGAAGCTAGAAAAACTGAATAAATTTCCAACACCTCAACAGCAGCCATTGCTGGCGCTCATAATGAAGTCAGGATGTATTGGCACATCTCAGAAGTGGTATCAGCTGGCTTGCTTCAAATACAATTGAACCATCTTCTCCAATGATTATTGTCATTTATAATTTTAAATGACATAATTGTCATTTACAATTAAGATTTTCTGCTGTAGCTTCTGTCCTGAGCATATGCACCAAGACAAAATATTCTAATCTCACTTGGCCAATAAAGAATTCTTCATTTATTCATTCTGTGGAATATTCTTCCTTCAAAGATTAGAATGGTCCCAATTCAGTTAGGTTTTTTGGTAAGGCTTTAAAATATAATAAATAAATGGATGGATGGATGAATAAATAAGTAAATAAACTTGGCTGTATACCTGGGCCTCTGAATATGTTAAGAGCCTATTTTGTGGCTCTGCTGTTAATTTGTTAATTATCTTGGCTGCTGTATATATTTATTTTATGATTATTTTATTGGTTTTAAATGTTTTGTTTGAGAGTGCAAACTTCCCAGAGTCACTTGGTTGACTTAGGTAACCATAAAAATTAAATGAATAAACAAAATCAATAAAACATAAAACCATTAAGATAAAAGGTGAAGAACCAAGGGAGCCTCATTCTCTTTCATCAATGCCTGGGTAAGGGCCAAGTCTTCATGGCTCTTCTAAATAACAGCAGAGTGGGGGCCAATTGGATCTTGGGGGGAATCTTATTCCAGAGAGCACACTCTGCTACAAAGAAGGCACGTTTCCAATAACTTGATGACATTGATCAATTGAAGGAATTCAGAATCCATCCCTACAGGACTGCATTGGCTAGGCAGATATTATGGGAGACAGGCAGTCCCTCAAATAACCTTGCTTATGCCATTTAGGCTTGAATGCTGAAGAGGAAACTATCAATAAGCAGCCAGTTCCACAGTTGCTTCATGAATTATTGCCTGAGGAGCTTCACTGCCCAGTGTCCTATCCCAGGCCAAGCACATACCAATACACAAAGAGGTAGTTGCTCAATATTGCTCAGGGAGACAGCAGAAAAGTTCACAAACAGGACAAAGAATGTGTGGCAGCTTAACAGAGGTCCAGGAAGTGTAATCTGAGTCAGACAATCTGTAATCAGAAACTCATAATGTATTGAAAAGTACTGAGGGAAGAGCCAGAAATCTGGTCAGGAAAATGCTAGGGCTGTGCAGCATTTGGATTTGAAATGGTAAAGCTGGTTTGGGGGCTTCATGTGATCTGGCAAAACAAACATTTGATTTTAAAAATTGTGTAAGGAAAGAAATAAAATATATTATAGCATTAAGTAGAGAGTTACTCTATAGGCATATTTTATCTTGATGTTAGTCAGTTGTTTTCCTAAGTATGTAGAAGTATTTATCTCTATAGGCATTTCTTATCTTGCTGTTGTGGAAAATATTTCTCTAACCTTTGACATGGTGTAAAACTAGCCTGCAATTAGTTAACATCTCTCTCATATGAAGACACATCTAAATCAATCTGAATCCATCTGGTTTATGTTCCACCTCTCCAAGAATGAAAAGTACTTTCCTGAGAAGTAACTCCCTACATCTGAAGGAATAAACACTTTTGAAGTATGTTGTTAACAGCCCTCTTAAGTGATCAATTAACAGACAATAGGAGAAGGGATAATGAAAGATAAACAAGTGCCAGAAGGACATTCGTCTTTTTGCAGGAAGGATGTAAATCTAAATTAGAGTGTTTTACAATGCAGTTACTCTACTTCTAAAAGAATCTTAAGGTATAAGAAGAGTTATTTTTGTCTATATGCTTTGTAACTTTCCTCACGTATCTGTGTGTATGCGAGGAGAGGTCTTACCCTTTTATTGATCAATAAAAGTTAGATTTTGTTATTCAAAGCCTCTGCTTAAGTTCATTTTTGCACATCATGATCTTAAGTTATAGCTGAACTTTACATTTTGGCGCACCAACATGAGGCTTGGAGACATCATTCCTTCAAGACAGCTGCATCCAGCACCTCATGAGCCAAACCCCTTTGAGGCTCAGCAGGCCTTTTACAACAGTGGACAGAAGAAACCAACGAGGACTAGCGACGAGTTCAAGAGTGCTCCCGGTAAATTTGATCCGGCGACTTCAGCCTGGTCATACATTGGCAAATTCTGTTTCCATGCGAACCTGAATGCCCAAAAGAGGCTTGAACCATGGAGTGGGGAAGATTGCAATCCCCTAGGTGAGTAGAGAATTTTTTTAGAGGAGAGGAAGAGGGGAGTGTTGCCTTGTGTTGTGTGAATGAGATGAAGGAAATTCCTCAGATGTTTGCCTTCGAAGTGAGTGAGGAGATCCAATTTGCATTTTGCAAGAAGATCAGCCAGAGTGGATCGCTTTGAATGGAGTGTGACTGGTGGAATAAAAATAAAAGTTTGAGATTTTGGGGGGAGGTCTGACTCAAACTCCGAGTCTGAGGGGAGGGTCCGAGAAATTCCTTAGAGAAAGAGAAAGAGTTGGTCAGAGCCCGAGCAAACGGAGAGCCTGAGAAATTCCCCCACTAAAAGATCCCTTTAAGAAGCTTGAAAAGGTCCAAGAAAGCCCTGAGGAGAAATCATAAAAGGGTGAGCTCTGACACACTCCGAGCTAACTCCAAGCCTGAGAAATTCCTTAGGGAGAGATCCCTTAGGAAGAGTTTTTGTCAGACTCCAAATCTACAAGCTTCAAAATCCCATCGAAAAAATGGACAACCATACTGGTAGCCTGTTTGGAATGAAGAAACCGTGTTCCCCTCTGGACTGTGTATTAATTCATTGGGATACATTGAGACCTATTACAGAAATCAAAATTGTTTTTAAAAAGGAAAAGCTGAAAACTCTTTGTAAATCCATCTGGTCAACCTATTTCCTTGGCCCTATGATAGGAGCATGGCCATCAGAAGGCAGCCTTGATCTAGATTTTATCAACAAATTTATTGATTTCTTGCCTGCCTTGGGGAGAACTGAAGAACAACTCTATGTTGGTTTTTTTTCAATCTCCTTTGTCGGCCAGACATTCAAACAGCATGTGGGCTTACTCCAACATCCTCTTCTAAAATTTGCCCTCTTGTAACTTTTGAAAAAAGGAAAAAAACTAGCCAAAGTGACTGAAGAGGAAGAAGAGTTCCCCTCACTATATTACACTGTTCCTCCTTCCCCAAATGAAGATGCAGTGCCTTTACTAGCTCAAGTGCCTCCAGCAGCACCCCAGCCTGCCTTGCAGGAAGACGCTTCCAACAGCACCTCAGCCCGCTTTGCAAAATCAAGTGCCTCCATCAATATCATAGCTGTTGCAGCCTATTCCACAGGATTCAGCACCCCAAGCAGCTCAATCTTTGTATCCGGATCTGTCCGTCCTAAGTCCCCCTCACACCGGAACTGGACAAACCTATGCCAATCAACAACCGAGTCCTTCAATGCTAGCCCCCCTTTGGCAGGTTCCTATGAAAGATCAACTGGTGTTTGTTCACACACCTTTCACCACCAATGATCTTTTTAATTGGAAAGCTGGATTTCCTGCTTACAGGGAGTCTCCCCAAAGTTATGTGGAACTTGTTCAACAAGTAATGGCCACTCAGACCTAATGTGCCTAACATTTTTACTCTCCTGTCAGCACTTTTGTCTACTGAAGAGAAGCAGCAAGTTCTTAAAGCCACCACAGAGCACTATACAGCTGCTAGACAACATGGCATTCAAACTGATCCCGATGAGGCAGCTGTGTGGCCAGAACCCTTGGCTCTTTTTAACCCCAGCTATGAGGTCGACCCCAAAACCAAGCGGGGTGCCCTCATTCTCCAGAGAGCCAGGAATTCCATTCTTCAGGGATTAAAACTGGGCATCCCAAAAACAGTAAACTTTCACCGTGTTCATCAGATCCTTCAAAATCCCAAGGAATCCCCCACTGACTTGCTAAATTGCTTGAAGGATGGGTTCCGGAGATTTACTGACCTTGGTCCTGATAATCCAGCCCATAACGTTGTGCTAAAAATGACTTTCGTGGGCCAAAGCACCCCTGACATAAGAAGAAAGTTGCAAAAGTTGGAAACCCCAACTGCTAAGAGCTTAGAGACCCTTGTTCAGACAGCCTTCACTGTTTATGCCCAGAAGGAGGAAGAGGAAAAAAAGAAAGAGGACAGGAGAATGAGAAAGCAAACTGCTTTCTTAGCAGCGCTGAGTCCCCAAAGAAGAGGGAGGGGAACTTCAGCTAATCCCAGGAGTAACTCCATCCAGAGAGACCAGTGTGCCCGATTTCATAAATTTGATCATTGGAGAAGAGAATGTCCCCTTGAACGACAACAGCCCAGTTGGGAACGAGGACAACACAGGGTGCAGGGAAGCTTCAAGCCAGAAACCCCACAGATGCCCTCACTTCTCATGTCAGCTCAGACTCCTGAGTTTTATGCGGACAATTATTGATGGGGCTCTGGAGGGCCAATTGCTTCCCCAGACCCTCTGATGGAACTAAAAGTGGGGAACAAATCTTATTCCTTTTTGATTGACACAGGGACTACTTTTAGTGTTCTAAATGATGGATCAATCCCCTGCCTTTCTTCCAAAACCATATCCATCGTTAGAGCAACCGGGACAGAAGAGAATGCCCGATCAGTCTCCCAATGGTTGTTGAGTCAAACAAGGGACAATCACTCAAGCATTCCTTTTTAATATTGCCACAATGTCCCATCAACCTTTTAGGAAGGGATCTCCTAGGAAAATTGAGGGCAGTTATACAATGCACCCAGCAAGGAGTCTCCCTTAAAATTCCCCCAGAAAGGGCTTATCTTTGCTTCCTGGAAAAGGGAATGATCCTTAATGGCCCAGACTCTAACAAGATAAACCTCCAGGTGTGGTACCAAGGAACTCCCGGATTTGCAAAATTTGCTACATCCCACATCGCTCAGCTTCTCCCAGATGCTCAACCAATTGCAATTCACCAGTATCCTATCAGACGGGAAGCTAGGCTTGGCATTAAGCCTCAGATTGAACTGAAAACTGGTCTTCTTGTTTACACACAATCATATTGGTCAATGCCAATTTTTCCTGTCCCAAAACCTGATGGATCATGGAGAATGGTCCATGAGAGAGGCAAATATTAGGCTCCGCTCACTCCATCCCATCATGGCTAATCCTTATTCTTCATTGACTACACTTTCCAGTGACCAGAGTTGGTATACAGTCATAGATTTAAAAGATGCCTTCTTCTGTATCTCCCTGGCTAAAGAGTGTCAATCATATTTCGCATTTGAGTGGGAGGATCCTTTAGATGGTTCCAAGTGCCAGCTAACTTGGACTCGCCTGCCACAGGGCTATCGTAACAGTCCAACAGCCTTTGCTGCAGCACTTGCCCAGGATCTTAAAGACTTTGACACCCAACAGACTTCCCTTTTGCAATATGTTGATGATTTATTGATAGCAGAAAAAAACCAGAAGGATGTTGAAAGTACTTCAATCACCCTCCTCAATCATTTGGCTGAAAAGTATCTAGAAAGAAAGTCCAATGGGCCACTCAGGAAGTACAGTACCTGGGTTTTGTTTTATGCAAAGGCTGCCATTTACTCCATGAGAGCCGCCTGCAAGCCATCTCAGCCCTGCTAATGTTAAACAGCTGCAAACCTTTTTGGGCATCTCTGGCTATGCACGTTTGTGGATTCTGATGTATTCTTATTGCTAAACCCCTTTATCAATTGACCCAAAAGAACATGGCCTGGGATTGGACAGGGGAACATCAAAAAGCATGGCAGGACTTGAAAGATGCATTAGCTCGCGCTTCTGCTTTGGCTTTGCCTGACCAAATGAAAGGCTTTGAACTTTTTGTCTCTGAAATGAAGAGATGGAAAAAGAAGTAGAAATTTCCCCAATAATGAAAAACCTCTTCATAGATTTAGCTGAGAGGATTGCATCATCCCTCAATGTGACTAACTGCTACATCTGTGGAGGAACTAATATGGGGGAAAGATGGCCATGGGAGGCTAGAGAACTCAGATTGGCTACCATTTCCCAGGTGAAGCTTACATGATCCTCTGTGGACTGACCCCAAGAATGGATTCATCAAACCTCCATCATCGGAGATGTATGTTTTCAAAGGTCTGTCTCCCAGTTGTTTGTGCTCCCTTTAGGGGATTTAGTCTGTCAAAACCTTATTGTGGCAGCTAAAGCTAATACTACTTGGTGGTCTGGCTCTAATGTAACACAACCTAAAAATCCCTTTTCTGCTTATAAGCAACTTTCCTCCCTTTGGGATCACCTCCATGATATTACTTTATTTTGGCCTGCCTGAGATGGACTTTTCTGGATATGTGGCCGAAAGGCCTATGTGTCCCTTCCATGCAAGTGGAGTGATACTCATGCATTGGGGACCATTAAACCCAGTTTCTTTCTTTTACCTATCACTCAAGGGGAGAGGTTTGGTGTCCCAGTGTATTATGAGGTAGGACACAGGGATGAAAGATCCCTCATGTTCGAAGACCTTAAAATTACAGAGCAGAGGACTTGACATGATGAAGATTGGTCCCCTCATTGGATTATTCAAATTTATGGGCCTGCTACTTGGAACGAGGATGGCATGTGGGGCTACAGAACCCCAATTTATTTGCTTAACTGCGTGATATGCCTTCAGGCAGTTGTTGTTTATTTTGTTTGCATGAGGAGCTTCCAGAGAAGTTTACAGAATGAGCTGGACAGGTTACCAAGTCTCCATAGTAACAAGATATGAGTGTCTTGTGAAGTTCTGTTTTACTGCGCATGTGTGCAGGAGAGGAGTTTTACTTCCACTTCATCTTTCATTATAGCTTCTTTTGCTTGCTTAGTAGAATGGTACTGCTGATACTTTCGTTTCTTAGTTATTTTGTAAATAAAGTTTGCTGGCAACAGAAAAACACGATTCATTTTCTCTAATTTACAAAACTGAATGTGTTCGTTTTGACATGGTAGCAGAGGACGGTTCCTTATCTTTGTTTTAATAATTAGATCACAACATTCTGAGGAATTTGTGATTAATTTTGATAAACTCTACAATGCCACGAAAGAAAGGAAAAGGAAAATGGAAAGCTCAGTCAGAGGAAGATTTATTGTCATTTTCTGGAATACCTGAGGAGATAAGAAGTCCGCTGGCTACCGCTACTCATCTGGAGGAGGAAGCTGCCGTGGGAGGACAAGATAGCAGGTCTGTACCAAGTTTTATTTATGATGCATGCTATCAAACTCAACCTGAGAAGCCAGAAGCCCAAGAATTTGAGAAGCTTCGTGCTAATTCTGAAGTTATACAGGCAGCTGATAGTTTTTCACCAAAAGAGAAAGGTGAAATTTATTATTCTCCATTAAATCCTGAGCCAATATTGAGTCCTGAGATGCAGGATTATATGCAACAGATTGCATTTTATGAACAAAGCCTACAGCAAGCTAAGGCCTATGCACTGTCTTTTCAGTGAGATAAGGGTGTGATTAGAGTTCCTGAGTCCTCCATCTTGCCTTCTTCATTGAAGCCAAGGGTCCACCCACAAATTGGTCACATGGGAGTGGTGTCAGACCAATCAGAGCAGAGAGCTATGCCTACATCACAGCTACCTCGTGATATGTCTTGTGATGCTGATTCAGTTGAAAGAGCTTCTGCCATTTCTAATGTTGCAGCACCATCTGCTGGTGATTTGTGTGAAATACAGGAACAATTACAAAATTTACAAAGTGCATTTACAAAATTGTCAAGGAGTCAGTCTGCTGTACAGATGTCTCCAGCAAGCCAGCCAGTGCAAGCATTCATGCACGCCACGCCATATTTGAGAGGACCAACTGCATCACGAGCTCCAGATATGAGGTGCAATTTCTGAAGAAAAGCCTTCGTTCCAAGGATGACAAGATGCTACGTTTGTGATCATCTGGGACATATCGTCCGTGATTGTCCCCAGCGATCTCCAGCAGCTGTCACATACCAGCCCAGAGGAACAGATTCCAGAAGCAAGGGCAGAGGTGAAAGACAAGGTCATCGTGATTCCAGGCATGATCTACAAACTCCACACATCACAATGGCATTAACCAATGAAGGAAGTCCAGATTATGATAGAAGATGTCTCTGGACTTTGGACAGTGGAGAAGCAGTGCATGTTACCTACAAAAGAGATCTTTTCACAGAGATGCACGAGCCTGAACCTGATATGTGTGAACTGTACACTTTTTCAAATAATACTGTTCAGGTCAAGGGAAAAGGAACTGTTTATATTGAAGAGCTAGATGCATTCATTTCTGATGTTTATTATATTCCAGCAGCAACCAGCAGTTTGCTTAGTCAGAGTCATTTGTTGAGAGTATCCAAGTACCAGGTTCATCATTTTGAAAAAGCAAGTTGTGTGGTGAAAGAAGGTAATATTGTTGCTGAAACATATTAATTGGTGGTGTTTATTACCTAAAGCCGAAGTCTACTTCACAAGCACAGGCAAGTATACCTGTTCCAATAAGAGGGAGCACAAGCCCAGAGAGAGATCCTGTTGCTATCCCAAAGGTTCCTAGAACCAATAAAAGTCAGAAACAGGTTGCTCAAACCAAGCCTAAGGTTCCTGATATGAATGTTGAAAATTCACTAACAGGTAAACTTTTGCATTCTAGGTGTATCCATAATTGGCATAGAAGATTGGGGCATGCCAGTTTTCGTGTTCTTAGCAAGATGCCAGAATTTGTAAAAGGTTTGGATCTGAAGGGGTGTAAGGTGTTCTTGGATTGTGCTGTCTGCAGGAAAGCCAAATCCAAGGCAGCAGCCATTCCAAAACACGCTACACGCCTGTCAACACGCATTTTTGGTTTGATACATACTGACATAGTAGGTCCATTTGCACCAACACTTGGTGGTAGAAAATATTTCTTAACAATTGTTGACAATTATTCTAGATATGGATTTGTATTTCCTATGAAGGAAAAATCTGAGACCTTTCAGATCTTTAAAGATTTTGCAACTTATGTCAACATTCAACATGGTGTTTGCATCACTAGAATTCAAAGTGATCGCGGTGCTGAATTCATGTCCCAGCATTTTCAGGACTGGATGCGTAAGAATGGAATTCTACACCAGACCTCGGCTCCTTACGTTGCTGTGGAAAATGGAGTGGCGGAACACAGAAATGGAGTACTGCAAACAATGATGCGTTGTCTCCTAGAAGATGCTAATCTGAGTTTCCCATACTGGGGTGAAGCAATGAAATATGCAAACTACATCATAAACCTTATCTGGAGCAGTGTAATTAACCAGACACCTTTCTTCATGTGATATGGATATAAACCCGATTTGAGAAATATCCATATTTTTTGGTTCCTATGCTATGATGAATATTCCATTAGCTCAAAGAAGGAAAGGAGGTCCAGCAGTGAAAAGACTGAGATTCATGGGTATTGATGACAATTCCAGATGCAGCAAGTTCGTTGACTCCAGAAATGTAATTGTGATTTCTCAGTCCTTTACTTTTGAAGAAGATGCTGACTGGTCCAGAATTCACTCCAATGATCCCAGAGTTTATTTTCCTAGAGATGATGTTACGCAGTCTGATGATCGAGATTATCAGGCGGATGTTCCATCAACTAGTTCTTCTCAACCAGAGGTTCCGTCTTCGCGTGCCATCGATTTTGAGGCTAGCGATGAGGAAGAAGAGGAGGACGAAACGGAAGAAGAATGGACTGTTGTTCTGGGACATTCCGAGTGGGTCAAGAAGGGGATTCCTTTGCAGCCATTTTCATGGCAATTGACAAAAGCAATCTTACCTTGGCATAAGGAAATGCAGGCTGAAATGGACAGTCTAAAGCAACTCAAGGTGTATACGCCTGCAATTCCTACTGGATGAAAAAAAGGTTCTCCAGGGTTCCGGAATCGAGAAGGGCCTGGCTCTTAAACAAAAGTCTTTATGGTCTGAAACAGTCTGGTTTAATGTGGTATTTATGTCTAACTGACAAACTAAATTTAATGGGTTTTATTAAATCTGAAACTGATGAATGCGTGTTCACAAAAAGATCTGGGAATGCATATGAGATAATTTTTTATGTTGATATTGTTTATATTGGTTCAAATAAGCAAATGTATGAGAGTTTTGCTAACACTTTGCAGAAATGTTTTATATTGCAGTTTTTAGGTTACATCAACAGACCATTTGCAGCTGTTCAGCATGAATACCTGCATGAGAAGATGTGCCTTACCTGATGTCAGCTCATCAGATAAAGAAGGGGGTGTCACTGCATTTATTTTGTTTGTCTGAGGAGCTTCCAGAGAAGTTTACAGAATGAGCTGGACAGGTTATCAAGTCTCCATAATAACAAGATATGAGTTTAGTTAGTTTAGTTCATTTAATTTATATACTGCTCCCTCTCCCCTTTGGGACTCGGGGCGGTGCCAATTTAAAAACAATACAAAGAAATTTAAAATTTAAAAAACAGATTAAAACAGATTAAATCAATGGCCGGAGTTAAAAAAGTAAAAATAATAAAAACAGGGGTCTATAAAATAACAAATTTAAAATCCCACAATACTGTTAGGCCAGACCGGCTTGTTGAAAAAGGTGAGTCTTCAATGCGCACCTGAAGGTTCGCAGGTCAGGGATAGTCCGTATCTCCGGGGGCAATTTGTTCCAAAGTGGGGGTGCTCCCACAGAGAAGGCCCATACCCTCGGGGTTGTCAGCTGACATTGTCCAGCTGACGGCACCCCAAAGAGGCCCACCCTGTGACAGCGCACAGGCCGACAGGAGGCCGATGGTGGCAGAAAGCAGTCCTGTCAGTACCCGGGTCCCAAGCCATGGAGCACTTTATGGATAACCACCAACACCTTGAATTGCACCCAGAAGGCTACCGGCAGCCAATGCAGCTCGCGCAGGAGCGGTGTAACATGGGAGCTATAAGAAGCCCCCAGAATCACCCGCGCGGCCACACTGCACCAACTGGAGCCTTCGGATGCTCTTCAAGGGGAGCCCATGTAGAGAGCTTTGCAATAATCAAGACGGGAAATGACAAGGGCAGAAGTGACCGTGCGAAGTGCGCCCAGATCCAGAAAGGGCCGCAACTGACAGATCCGTCGGACCTGACAAAAAGCCCCCTGGCGATAGCCATTATGTGATCTTCCAGCGACAGCCGTACATCCAGGAGGATACCAAGATTGCGCGCCCTTCCCGTGGGGGCCAGAGTTTCTCCCCCCACAGCCAGCGATGGAATAAGCTGGCTGTATCTGGGCGCAGGAAACCACAGCCACTCCGTCTTGGTGGGGCGGAGTCAGAGCCTGTTCATACCTATCCAACTCTGCATGGCCTCCAGGCACCGGGTCATCACTTCAACGGCTTCGTTAGGGTGGCCTGGGGTAGAAATGTATAACTGAGTATCATCAGAATACTGATGGAATTCTACCCCAAAACCACGGATGATCTCACTCAGCGGCTTCACATAAATGTTGAATAGCAAGGGCGAGAGAACAGACCCCTGAGGCACCCCGCAAATCAAGGGCCTTGGGGTCGACCTCTGCCCCCCTGCCAACACAAATTGCAAATGGTCGGAGAGGAAGGAGGAGAACCACCATAATACAGTGTCTCACACTCTCAAATCCCCCAACCACTGCAATAAGATACCATGATCGATAGTATCAAAAGCCACTGAGAGATCTAACAGGACCAAGACAGAGGAACAACCCCTGTCACGGGCCCTCCAGAGATCATCCACCAACGTGACCAACGCTGTCTCCGTGCTGTACCCGGGCCAGAAGACCAATTGAAGTGGATCTAAATAGACAGCTTCATCCAGGTGCTGAGGGAATTGTCGTGCCACCACACTCTCAATAACCTTCGCCACAAAACGAAGGTTGGAGACTGGACGGTAGTTTGATAATAATGTTGGGTCCAGGGATGGTTTCTTGAGGAGGGGCCTCACCACCGCTTCTTTTAAGGCAGCAGGCAAAAGCCCCTCATTCAAGGAAGCATTAATGATACCCTGGAACCAACCTCGTGTCACCTCCTGGGTGGCCAAGACTAGCCAGGAGGGGCACAGATCCTGTAAACATGTGGTGGCATTAAGCCCACCTAGCACCCTGTCCACGTACTCACCCCAGATGACCTCGCCAAGATCCGCCCCAGTCATCCCGTCCAGTGTTGCCCAGTCAGAGTCCAGCCTGTCCCAAATCTGAGCGATTTTGTCCTGCAGATATCTCGAAAAATCCTCAGTCCGTTCCTGTAAGGGATCCTCCCGCACTCCCACATCTAAAAGAGAGCGGGTCACCCTGAAAAGGGCGGCTGGGTGATTTTCTGTGGATGCAATAATGGCGGAAAAGTAAGAATGCTTTGCTGCCCTTATCACCACTAAATAGGCCCTAATATGGGACCGTAATAATGTTCGGTCGGATCCGGAGCGGCTGGTCCTCCAACCATTCTCTAGGCGTCTTTTCCGGTGCTTCATCTCGCTCAGCTCCTCGGAAAACCAAGGAGCTAATTAGGATCGGCACCAAGTCAGAGGCTACAAGGGTACAACTTGGTCAAGGGCCTCGGCTGCCATCCTGTCCCAGATGGCCACCAAGTCCCCAACCTCGGGAAAAGGCCCAAGCTCCATCAGGAACCTATCTGGGTCCATCAGGAGCCTGGGGCAGAACCATTTCAGCAACTCTGCCTTCCCGCGGCAAGGGGGTGTGGAACGGAAGTCCAGCCTAAGGAGCGAATGATCTGACCATGACAGGGGCTCTATAACAATATCCTCCATACCCAGATCATCTTGCCACTGGCCAGAAACAAAGACCAAATCCAGGGTGTGACCCCCGATGTGTGTGGGGTCCTAAATTAATTGGGTCAGGTCCATGGCTGTCATGGAGGCCATGAACTCCTGAGCAATCCCGGAGGTCCCGCCAGCAGCAGGTAGGTTGAAATCCCCCATGACCATAAGCCTAGGTGTCTCAACCGCCAAGCCGGCTATAACCTCCAGGAGCTCAGGCAGGGCCGATGCCACATAGCAGGGAGCCAGGTACGTGATCAATAGGCCCATCTGAATCCCAGAACCACACTTCACAAAGAGGGATTCACATCCAGTTGTCTGAGGAACAATGGATTCCCTAGGACATAGATCTTCCTTAATAACCATCGCAACCCCTCCACCCCTCCCCTGGGCCCTCGGTCGACGAAAAACCCGAAACTCGGGTGGGCACATCTCCATCAGGGGAACACCCCCTTCCTGGCCCAACCAGGTCTCGGTAATACCCGCCAGGTCCGTTCCCCCCTCCTGAATCAGATCATAAATGAGGGGGGCTTTATTTACTATGGACCTGGCGTTACACAACATCAACCGAAGGCCCAGGGCCCGATAATCCGGACAACCCAGGGAATGGGAAATGAGTGTCTTGTGATGTTCTGGTTTACTGCGCATGTGTGCAGGGGAGGAGTTTTACTTCCACTTCATCTTTCATTATAGCTTCTTTTGCTTGCTTAGTAGAATGGTACTGCTGATTCTTTTGTTTCTTAGTTATTTTATAAATAAAGTATGCCGGCAACAGAAAAACACGATTCATTTCCTCTAATTTACAAAACTGAATGTGTTCATTTTGACATGTTGAACACATTACCAACAGCACAGATGAATCTTTTGATTTAATTGCTGAAACTAACACCAAGATTTGCCCTGCTGTCTATCAGAACTGCCTTGCCCTTGACTATTTACTTTTCCACAAGAGGGAGCTGTCCATGGTAAATTCAACCTTGCCAAATGTTGCTTAGAAATTGATGATAATGGTAAGGCTATACATGAGTTCACTGCCAGGATGAGAACACTTGCACACTTGGAGAACACTTGGTCCAAATTCGGACCGGGGCAAGAGATTTTAACTGGTTTGGAAATACCCTCTCTAACTGGAAGCACATTGGATTCATGGTCAGTGGTGGAATTCAAAAAATTTTACTACCAGTTCTGTGGGCGTGTCTTATTTGGTGGGTGTGGTTTGGTGGTCATGTGACTGGGTGGGTGTGGCTTAGTGGTCATGTGACTGGGTGGGTGTGCTTGGTGGTCATGTGACTGTGTGGGCGTGGCCAACTCAATGTCACTCACATCAAGGGGTGCCTCGCCTGGCCCCTCCCCTCCCAGCCATTCCTTGTCACCCAGCCTCAACTTATCCATAGTTCTGTAAAAATGTTGTTCACCTTTTTTGACTTTATTATCTGCATATTATAGATGTACTTTCATGGACCACTGAAAGGAGGAAATGACTCACATGTTTTAAGAGTGTGATATAGGCAACAGGCTTTTAAGGGGCTGCCACAAAGAAAGGGGGGGAATGTATTTTCCAAAGCACCAGGAGGCAAACAAGAAGCAATGGATGGAAACTGAACAAAGAGAGAAACAACCTAAAACTAAGGAGAAACTTTCTGACAGTGAGAGCAATTAACCAGTGGACCTGCTTGTCCCCAGAAGTTCTGGGTGATCAATCACTGGAATTTTTTAAAAGACTGGACAGTCATTTCTCTGAAATGGTATAGGGTTCCCCCAAAAGTCCCTTCTAAGTGTTATTCTGACACCTTTCCCAGGACCTCTACTCAGAGTTTGGCATCTTCAGTTTTCCTGCCTGAGCAGGGGCTTGGACTAAAAGACCTCCAAACTCGCTTTCAACTCTGTTAAACACACATGTATTTATGCTCTGGACTATAAACATTGAATGCATGTAAACCCTGAAAAATATGTGATAGCCCTGGGCAAAAGAGAGGCAGTAGAATTACTCTAGGTATAGGGGCAGTATAAAATATTAACACATGATAAATAATGGAACAATTAAAAATAATAGCACAGAGTTTTCTCTGTCTCTCCCTCCCTCCCTTCCTATTTCTTTTTCTTTCTTTCTTTCTTTCTTTCTTTCTTTCTTTCTTTCTTTCTTTCTTTCTTTCTTTCTTTCTTTCTTTCTTTCTCTTTCTTTCTTTTCCTCTTTCTTTCTCTCCCTCTTTCTCTTTCTTTCTTTTCCTCTTTCTTTCTCTCCCTCTTTCTTTCTTGTTTTCTTTCTTTCTTTTCTTTCTTTCTTCTCACTCTCTCTCTCTGTCACACATACACACACACACATACGTCAGTCTTCATTCCCTCTCGCTCCAGGCACTTTACTCACAAGGGGAAGTGAATCCATTAGAGAAGTTCTGCAGATAAACAGACCTGCAATTGCAGCTCCTGCAAACTTCCCCATGGCTGGATTTCCACCCCAGTGTTCTTTCCCTCTCGCTCCAACAGTTCACTCACAAGGGGAAGTGAATCCATTAGAGACGTTCTGCAGATAAACGGACTTGCAATTGCAGCTCCTGCAAACTTCCCCATGGCTGGATTTCCCCCCTCCCCCAATGTTCTTTCCCTCTCGCTCCAGCAGTTTACTCACAAGGGGAAGCAATACTTCTAGTATCCATGAAGAATCCAGCCTTGGAACAGTTTTGCAGGTTAACGGCCCGCTGCTCCGCCCAGTCATTTGTTTTCAAATGGCTGCTTGAAAATGCATGGCTAGGGCAGGGGAACTAGGACAGCGAGCATTGGGTGGGCAGAGCAAGTGAGTGAGCAGAAACCGGGTGACCAGGTTGGGGGCATGGCCAGCTAGATGTTGCTACCGATTCAGCGACCCATGCCATATTCTTGCTACCGGTTCACCCGAGTAGGTGAGAACCAGCTGAATAGCACCTCTGTTCATGGTGCTTTTAGTCTTTGGGGGTCTGCTTCTCCTCCCTTGCCTCATCCCTTTAATCCAAAGAATTGTTACATCAACTATCTCTGGAATAACAGTGATTGCATCCTTTGTGTCTGCCACTCCTCATAATAAGCCTGCTAATATCATGGTCCTCCAAACTATCCCTACTAAATATGCACCTCTCATTCATCAGGATAGAAAGAATTCTATCCTTTAAAACAAAACGGGGGAATGTAAGGAAAGAAATAAAATATATTATAGCATTAAGTAGAGAGTTACTCTATAGACATGTCTTATCTTGATGTTAGGCAGTTGTTTTCCTATGTATATAGAAGTATTTACCTCTATAGGCATTTCTTATCTTGCTGTTGTGGAAAATATTTCTCTAACCTTTGACATGTTGTAAAACTAGCCTGCAATTAGTTACATCTCTCTCATATGAAGACACATCTAAATCAATCTGAATCCATCTGGTTTATGTTCCACCTCTCCAAGAATGAAAAGTACTTTCCTGAGAAGTAACTCCCTACATCTGAAGGAATAAACACTTTTGAAGTATGTTGTTAATAGCCCTCTTAAGTGATCAATTAACAGACAATAGGAGAAGGGATAATGAAAGATAAACAAGTGCCAGAAGGACATTCGTCTTTTTGCAGGAAGGATGTAAATCTAAATTAGAGTGTTTTACAATGCAGTTACTCTACTTCTAAAAGAATCTTAAGGTATAAGAAGAGTTATTTTTGTCTATATGCTTTGTAACTTTCCTCACGTATCTGTGTGTATGCGAGGAGAGGTCTTACCCTTTTATTGATCAATAAAAGTTAGATTTTGTTATTCAAAGCCTCTGCTTAAGTTCATTTTTGGCACATCATGATCTTAAGTTATAGCCGAACTTTACAATTGGAAACAGAGGTTTTCATTCATACACTTTCTCCTGTTTTGGTTCAAAGGTGAGTAAATTGTATCATAATTGGAGGTCTCTTTCAGGCAACCACAGCAGAATTGCATTTTTGGGAAGAAATCTATTTGCCTTGATTGCTTATGTGTCCAGATAGATAAACCTTCTCCATGACAATCTATACCCAGCCTGTTCTTTCAAGTCTCCAGCAGTGCATTCATCATCATCATAAATGAGTCCCATCTCCAACTGCTAATCTTTTTTCTCCCACCTTTCCCAGCATTGGAGTCTTTTCTACACAATTGGGTCTTTTCCTAATGTGTCTGAAGTAGAATAATTTGAGCCTGGTTTTTTGTAACTTAACTGACAGCTCTGAGTTGATTTGTTCAACGATACATTCTTTTCTTTTATTGATTGTCTATGTTATTCTAGGAGTCTTCTACAACACCAAAAGTCAAAGAAGTCAATACTTTAACTAATACCTCTCACTTAGCAATAGATTGTGTACTATTGCAATAGCACCCATTTTTCTCTTTTTTGCCCTATTTGAAACAAATTTTACTTCCTCTCTCTTTTACTTTCTCTTTCCCTTTCCTCCTCTTTCTCCTTTCACTCCTTTTTCATTCCTATTCTCTTTCCCTTCCCTCTTGCTTCAGTTATTCCAGTTATTTCCGGAACATTGGAATAATTTGAGAAATTGTTTGTCAACATTTTCACAAATTTCATTTATATATATTAAAAAGATGAAGCATGCAGTGATATGCACAATTACTTGAGACTTAGTCCTTATCAAAATCAGTAGAATTCGGAGCATTGTTGTTTTTGATATCACAACTGGAATTCTTGTCATCAAAGCAGGTTTGCAACTTAAAAGAAAGTGTTTAGTGTAAAGACAATATAGGTGTTCTCACTGAAGAAAACCATGTGAAGCACTTCAGATGCAGAAGATTTTCTCCCCCTCATGCTGTGCTACAAACTACAAGCAACCTATAGCAAAGCTGGAATTAGTTCCCTGAAATTTCCTTTTCTGCTAATTTTCTGCCATCAATGTAAGTAGCTGCATACCTATTTCCTCTGCATATGACAGAGACCTTGCAACTGGAGGACTTTGGCAGAATTTCACCAAAGGGACAATCTCAGTGAACAGTTAATCAGAAGAACATAAACAATAGAAATCTGAAGTACAGTTTTTAGACTTCATTCATTCCAAGGTCCCCCTATCTCCATCCCCCGCCTTTTTGAGGAAGGGAGGTGGAGGGGTACTATTCAATGTCATGATAATTGAAGGAACTATTCAATGTCATGATAATTGAAGAAACCAGCAGTAAGTTTTTATAGTTTCCAAAGATGCCCTTGGTCACTCTACTTCTTAACTTGAGTTACTTTTGACTGTCCTATTTTATTTGACAGCAGTGTTACTTAAAGGGCTAATAATCAGTAATTCTCCATTTGCCAGTACATGGACACCACAATCCACCTTCCACTACAATTACCAGATATCTGAATGGGCAAAGGATGATATGGATGATTGGAAAGTAGGACAATTGGGGACAACAGGAGAATACATTGTTTAACTTTCTTCGCACTTGCAACAAACATTATAGTGAAAATCTGAGGAGGAAATCTATGTAGATCTACATACATATGAAATTACTTTCTACAATATCAGACTAGTTTTTCAACTGCAATATTTTTCCAGCATACCTTTACTTATTTATCTACAGATTGCATTGATCATGGGAGGGCCAGTTAAGGCAGCCAGCTAGAAACAATGAGTCTCTGAAAACTAGTTCCAAGGCACAAAGAAGCCAACTGGGGGACTTGGATCAGTCTTTCTTTGTCAGCCACTTCTGAAAAATTTTGCCAAGAAAACTGGGATTTGTCCAGATAGTTTCCAGGAATCAACACTGACTCAAAGGCATGTGTGTGGTTGCGAGCGCACACACAAACATAGAGTTATCATAGATTTAAAGGGTCTGAACTGAAGATAATTGCTGGAATTAGGAAATAACTAAAACCTACTTTTGATCCAGGAAGTGATGACCAAAAGCCAAGTTATATCCAAAAATCATGAAGAGATCAAAAGCGAAATGAAGAAGATGAAGGGGGAGATACGTAAAGTGGATGAAAAGATTGTGAGTATTCAACAAACAATATTTTTTTTGTTATTGTTTCTTGAATACTCACAATCTTTTAATCCAGAGAATACAGAGAATAGAAATAAAGACTAAACAAACAGAAAAAAAGGTGGAAAAATGGATCATAAATTGTCCCAGGCTAATAGAGAACTAGAAGAGACAATAATCTTCCTCGAAATGGAAAAGGCAGCTTTTTACCTGAGGTTTCAGAACATCGTGGAAAAAATAGAGGAAGACTTGTTTGAGGTGATGACAGAATTGCTAGCTGGTGTACTAGAGAAGAATAAACAATGCACACAAATTATGCAAGAAGACAGAGATTACCAAAAGAGGTGCATATGAGGTTCACCAAGAAGACACTGAGAGATTAAGTATATAAAAGAACAAGAGACGAACCCATGAAGTACAAAAGGGAGAGAAATCTTGACCCTAAAACAGATACCTAGGAGAGTCAGAGAGCAGAGGAAACAGTATCAATTTTTAACAGCACAACTGATCAAATATAGTGTGATGTTTAGATGGCTGATACCAGAAGGAATTCTGATCTCCTGGCAAGATAAACAATTCAGGATAGATACCTTGGATCCATGGTGGTGAACCTATGGCATGTGTGCCAGAAGTGGCATGCAGAGCCATTTCCCCCGGCACGCGAGAGGTCGCCCAGAAGAGCCTCATTGTGCATGAATGTGCACAATCGCTGCCTGACAGCTGATTGTCAGGTATCTGGCACACATGCACGGGGGGATGCATGAGAGACATGAATGCATGCGCAGAGATGCGTGGCGCATGGGGGGATGATCACATGTGCAGGCGCGGGTGCACAGCATGCTGTGGAGGGTCGCAGGTGCATGCACAAGGGGTGCGTGGGGGGCCAGTGCACATTGCCTTCTGGGTATTGACACGCAAGCACGAGCATACGAGCGCATGCACAATTATCAGCACAGGAGCCGAAAAAGGTTTGTCACCACTGCCTGAGATAATGCACACGAATTTTTTGAACATCACTTTACATCAAACAAAGAACAGGAAAGTAGAAAATAAAAGTTAAGATGAACTGCAAATAGAGGAAAAAACTATAGAGCAAGAAGAAAGAAGGAGGGTAGAGAGTAAGAAGGTGCAAGAACAAAAACACATAGAGAGATAAGAACAATTAGAAAGGTAAGACCTATATATAAGTGAAAAGATGGAAGAGGAAGTAAAGATGCTATCTGTTAACATAAATAGATTGAATTCCCCCATAAAAAGAAAACAAACCTTTAGCAAACTACAAAGATTAAAATTGGATATAATTTGTCTTCAAAAAGTGCACATTAAAGAACAATATAGTAACCTATTGGAACATCCTAAAATGGGGAAATTGTACTCATCATTAGCACATCAAAAGAAAAGAGGGGTAGTGCTATATATTAAAGAATCATTAAAAATTAAACAAATATATGCAGATGAAGAAAGGAGAATTCTAATGACGGAGGTAGTAATAAACCAGAAACAAATTCTCTTGATTGCAATATATGCCCCAAGTAATCAACAGGAAGAGTTCTACAAAAGATTTCATAAAAAGATAACGGAAATGTGAAAATATGAAAATATATGCATTATAGGGGATTTCAATGCAATTGTGGCAATGGTGGGACTCAAATTTTTTTACTACTGGTTCTGTGGATATGGCTTGGTGGGCATGGCTCTGTGGTTATGTGACTGGGTGGGTGTGGCTATGTGGTCATGTGACTGTGAGGCGTGGCTATGGGGTCATGTGACTGGGTGGACGTGGCTATGGGGTCATGTGACTGGGGGACAAAAGACAGAAACTCACTTTCTGGAACACGGGGTTGGACTAGATGATCGCCAGGTACCTTCCATCCCTGGATTGCTGCACTGTTTCAAAGCATCCTCTGAAGCTGCATCTAGTGCAGGAGTATTCAAACTTGACAGTTTTAAGATTTGTGGACTTCAACTCCCAGAATTCCTCCTCCAGTCATGTTAACTCAGGAATTCTGGGAGTTGAAGTCTACAAGTCTTAAACTTGCCAAGTTTGAAAACCCTTGGTCTACTGGAAAGTTTTTTGGCCTTCCTTCCTCTACTTTTCCCCTCCCTCTCTCCCTCCCTCTGTTTCTTTTTCTTTTTTTCTTTCTCTCCTCCCTCCCTTTCTCCCCTCCCTCTTTCTTTCTCTTTCTTTTTTCTTTTGCAGCACGCCCTGCACCCCATTTTTGACTAGGAGGCTTCAGGGAAGCCTCTTGGGAGAAAAAAAGGGGCACAGGGGGGTCACACTGCACCCCCACACCCCATTTTTGACCTAGTGGGCCTCAGGGAAAAAGAAGCATTTTGAAGCAAGGGGGGCAGGAATCAGCTGTGCCGTGCAATTTAGATTAGCTAGAAAGCAAGAAATCTGATGATTTCCTGCTTTCTAGCTAATCTAAATTGAACGGCACAACTATAGTCACCCAGCTGATAGTCGGAAATACCAGTTTAGCTGAACTGAACGGGTAGCCTTTTTTACTAACATTTGGCTGAACTGGCCCGAACCAGTAGAATACCACCATTGAATTGTGAACATTAAAAAAGATCACAGAAGCAGCAAAAGAAATTAAAAAACAAGAATGCTTCCAAAAACCTTCTCCAATATGACACAAGAAATGGGCCTGCAGGACATCTGGGGAGAGCTTAACCCAAAGACGAATCAATATATGTTCTACTCGAATAGACATCAATCGTGGTCGAGAATAGACATGGTGTGGATGATTGTAGGTATGAAGACAGAGGTCCAAGAAGTAGAGATTGTAACAAACACTCGGCAGACCACAATCCTATAAAAATTGTGTGGAAGGGACAAAAGAAGAAATCGAGATAGACAATGAATCAAACTATCCTAAAAGACAAAGAGTTCACACAAACGATGGAAAAAGAAATGAAAAATTTCTTTAAAAAAATAAAAAAAGAGGAAACATCGCTACAAAATGTCTGGGACATGGCAAAAGCATATACAATGTACAAGGATTAGTGATAACATACATAGCAAGAAGAAACAAGAAAAAACAACAATAGCAAAATGTTACAAGAAGAGCTTAAAGAGTTATAGATTTAAAGGGTCTGAATTAAGACAATTGCTGGAATTAGAAAATAACTAAAATCTAGACATAAATCTGCCAATAAACTTAGGATAGAAAGAAGCAGACAATTTACAGGATCACATAAATGTTTGTATGACTATTATGGTAATAATCCAAAAAATAGACTTAAAAAACTTAATTTTAAACCTCTGCCTACCACATACAGGAGGACAAAAAGAGTCCTCCTGTATCTGGTAGGCAGAGGTTTAAAATTAAGTTTTTTAAGTCTATTTTTTGGATTATCATCATAATAGTCATACAAACATTTATGTGATCCTGTAAATTGTCTGCTTCTTTCTCACTCTCTATTTCCAGCCCTTATTTATCCTAGATTAGAAAACTTCCAACCTCTTTAATAAATAATTGAATAATCTTATTCTAATCCTTATTTTCCTGCAAATAACACACTTTTCTGTTTAAGCCACCATATACATGAAGTTTATTTTAACTTCGGTTAAAATTTCAGTGTTTATAAAAACTTATTGTTCATTCTTTGTCCTCTTATAGAGTTCATATGATCAGATAATCCTTGATTAATCATGGGCAGGTTCCCAAACAGTTATTTGTAATGTAATCTTATCAGGAAAGATGGACAAAACTTTCACCCTCCTCAAATGATCACAATATATTTGATTATATTGCCAAGACAACCCAAATTGAGACAGCAAATCACTATCCCAATGTGTTATTTTGATATGGCAAAAGTGTCACCCTTCAAGAATCTTTCTCCTGCTTGTCTTTCTGGCTGCCATAGTAACAGGGGGAGGGAGGATAATTTGGGCTTTGTGGGGAGGGGAAGAGTGCTGGAGGCTTGAGAGGGTGAATACTTGGGAAAACTTTCTTGTTTATGCTTGCTTGATTACTGGGCAGCTGCAGCATCTTATCTATCCAGGCCAAGGTCAATGGCCAGATGTCTGAATCACCACCTGAAGATGCCCCACATGACATTATACACATCCCAGATTGGATGGCCAGTTTGAACTATTGTGGGGTGAGAACGTTGCCATAACTTTGTATATGTGATTTTTGTGCCTAATGCCTCAGATCTCGAATTCTTTTGATGCTACCACTTGATTTCCAGTAAAAGTCCTTTTCTCTATAACAATGGAGTCTAATGGGTTTTTTCTTGGATTTTGAATGGACCCTCACCTGACATTATTCAAGATCTCAGTTTACCAGCCCACCTGGAGATTTACAATTTTATCTTCCGAGGGGGTCTGAAAAACAATGTCTAACTCAGCCAGCGACCAGGAAGATCTGGGAGTTGCTGGAAAGACAACCCTTCTGCTTCTGGACGCTGCAGGGGAGGCTGAGCTGCTGGCAGGGCTGCAGCTTGAAGAGAAACCAGTGGTCCAACCCAAATGGTCCTTTGGAGTCAGATGGAAAGACCCAGAGGAGAACCGCCCAGGGATGACGACTACCAGATGCCATTGAGACGATGCTTTGCAGGAGGAACAAAGAAGGAACTTTCTGCTAGCACAAGGTTTACAGCTCTTAAATGAGGTTATGGAAGGGAGCAAACCTGATGAAAGGCATGAATTGCCGATTCGTAAAGAATCTGGAAGCAAGAAAGGGGAGGCAACCATCCCCATAAATCAACCTGGGCCAGTTCAAACGGTGGCTGCCGCCCAAGGCCTCCCAGTGGGGGAACAGTTGCATGGAGGCATCGAATTCCAAAGGTTCCTCCGTTGGAAGTCAGGGGGGATCCCAAAGAGTTAGGATTCTTCCTAGCCCAAGTTTGGAACCATATGGAAGAATATGGTGATGATTTTTCATCAGAAGCAGCTAAAGTGAGATGTGTCACCAGAAGGAATCTCTGCAAAGTGGATGGTGACATTGCATAATGATAATGCCCCTCAATTGATGAACTATGACCTGTTCATGGCAGCATTATGCACCTGATTTGAAGATCCACTAGCCAAACGTAAGGCTAGGATTAGGATGAAAACAATAAACCAGGGGCAGAGGTTTATGGCCGAATACACCCAGGAATTTTGAGAACTGGCGTGCCATTATCGAGGCTGGTCCCAAGGAGCCCTGATAGAAGCTTTCAAGGATGGGCTGAATGAAGGTGTTTATCAAAGCTATATCTCTAGAAGAGATCCTAGGGATCTGCAACTCTCATACTTGTTAGCAGCAGATGTGGAAATCAATTTGACCAGAAACAGACACAGAGGTGGACCTGATTAGAGCAAGCCCTCTCTTACGACCCCCTGAGAGGACCCAAAACCTCAAAAGGGAGGACTTGCTGTGAAACCCAAAACCACAGCATGCTTCCGATGTGGAAAGGAAGGTCACCGAGCTACAGATTGCCATGCTAAATTGGAGCCAAAGGAGATATTGGCAGGAGGAAGAAAATTGGAAAAAAACTCAGCCAAGCCGCACAAAACTGCACTGAAGGCAGAGGAGGTTGTAGAGTTTGCCCCTCCAAAAGGAGAGGCGCTGGGAACTCCGATCTCTTCTGGTGAGAGTGAATCTGACTCCGACGATGATCCTCTGGTAAATCCCAAAAGGGATCCCATGACCATTTGGATGAAATTAAGGGTACCTGCCTCTGGAACCCAAAGGAAAATGTTGGTCTTGCTAGACTCTGGGTGCACAAGGTGTGTAATCAGGTCAGAAGTCATGGAGAAATTGGGGTTAAGGCTAAGAACTTTAAAAACTCCCATAGCTTGCTTGCTTGCTTGATTTTATTTATAAATAAAATAAATAAAAAATAAATAGCTTTTTGCCAACTAGATGGATCAGTAGGTGGGGGTGGCCCTGCACATTTCATAATGGAACCAGTGGAAATGATGATGGGGAGGCACTGGGAGACTTTATGTTTTATTGTTGCCCTTGGGATGGAGCACCCCTTATTACTAGGCTTGCCCTGGCTCCAGAAGTGGAATCCCCAAGTAGATTGGAGGAAAGGGGTTACTGCTCATACACACTGACCAACCACCGGAAAGGGAGGAGCTATTTCAACTAAAATCCCAGACCCCATGGAGTTGGCGTCCATGGGCAGTGAAAGCATTACAGGGGAGAAAAACATCCCTGAAGAGTATTGGGACTTAAAGGAGGTTTTTAGTGAAAAGGCGTCGGATGAGCTCCCCAATCATCACCCGACAGTTTGCAGGAGTGAGATTCTGCCAGGGGTGAAGCTCCTTAAGCCTAAATTGTACTCAATGACACAGTGCATTGTGCAACAAGTCCACATAGTGTAATAAGATTGGGACTGGGTTAGGGACTTCTGCCCTCACTGAGTTGGGGGGGGGGCGTGCACGAAGGGAGGCTCAGCCAATCTCATTGTACACATGTTGTACTCTGGCAATACAGGCAATAATAATAATAAATCTCCTGCAAAGTTGCAAGTTGCACGTGCCTCCCTCTACAGTGGAAATTTCCAACCCCACCACGAGCTGCCTGACCAGTCCCATAATCCAGAGCTGTACCCCTAGGACTGGCCCATTGATCATCTGGAGCAACTGCTCCACCCAGGTGCATCACGGACCACCAAAATTTTCTCACAGACCATCTCTGCACTAAAGGATACCAGTACATAGATACCATCTATGGTGAAACAGACTGGTTGCAAATCAACAAAGGAATGGGATAAGGCTGTATATTTATTGATTCAACTTAAATGATGAATTGAGGGAAATTAGATTGAAAGAAGATGAGTGTGGTTTTAAAACTGGGGTAAGAAAAATCAATGACCTGTGCTATGCTGATGTCACTATTCTAATAGTTGAAAATGCAGATTGAGATTTCTAATTTTGAAAGACACAGAGTATAATAAAAATATAGGACTACATTTGGTACAAACTAATGACAAGTTCAGCAATCAACCTTAGAACTGGAAATGAAGATATTGAAGTGATACGTTGATCTATGACTATAATAAAGATTTAATTTAATTTGACATTGAAGTGAGCCTTTTAAAAGATCATGCATTTTAAGTTCAACTATCAACAGTAAGGGAACCATAATCAAGAAATATACTGCATAATAGCATTTGATACAATAACTATAAAGGACTTAGAAAAGGTATTTGGATGAAGATTAGAATTGTGCAGGCAATGATTTTCTTATAACTCTCTACAGAAGTTAAAGTAGGATTTGAAGAAGGTAGAAAGAGTGCTCTCTCCCTCTCTATGTCTCTCTTTATGTCTTTCTCTTCCCCTCTCTCTCCCCTCTCTCTATATCCAATGGTGGGCTTCAAATTTTTAACAACTGGTTCTCTGCCCTAATGACTAGATGGATGGGGGTGGCTGGGTGGGCATGGCCATAGATGTGGCCAGGGGTGTATGACAGGACTCAGTCTCCTGCAACACTCTGCCAGTCAAAACGGGGCACGGGGGTTAATTAAATGTGGGCTTTGCTTTGTGACATCCAGATTCAGTGAGCAAGGGGTGTGAACTGCACAGAAATACACTTTTGTTTGGTTATGAGGAAATATCCCCAAAGTCAGATGTACACTAAACGTAGACTGACTTTTAGCTACAGATCTTCCCAACAAACAGCAAATTTTGAAGCTCCAGGTAAAGTGGGTTCATTTTAAGATGAGTAACCACAGTTTGCATGTTGGAGGTTCCTAAAGAAATGCCTGGAAACTCTGTATTTTAAAGAACAATTTGAGGGAGAGGTGCAGAGAATAGCCCTTCTTTGCCTGAGACTGTAGAGACCTGGCATCATTCAAAACACTGTTTGTGAAACAACTGATCAACACTGACAGGGTAGTCCACTAGTATATGAAAATAAGAGCAGGGCTGGGGCCAGCCAGTGGATTTGCTGGTTCACCGAACTGTGCAGAATCTTAACAACTGGTTTGCTTGAACTGGTGAGAACCAGCTGCAGTCTATTTCTGTCTCTCTCTGTGTGTTTCTTTGTCTCTCTCTCTCCTTCTCCCTCTCTGTATCTCTCTCTATATATCTGTATGTGTGTGTGTATATAGTGTGTATCTCTGTATGTATGTGTGTGTGTATAATGTGCTGAGGAACGAGCGTGAGCCATGGCAGAGGCTTCCCTCCTCTTTCCCCCTCCTTCTCCTCTCGTGATCCCCACCGGCTGTGATGAAGCCAGGAGGGTGCGCAGCTGGGTTCAACAAATGAACAGCTGGGCTCAACTAAAGCACACAATGGCATTGCGAGAGGAGGAGAAGGAGGAGGAGGGAAGCCTCCATCATGGCTCATCTCATTCCTCAGCCAGCATGGATTTCCAAAAACAATCCTTGGTTATATAAACATAGAATCAAAATCACGTGATGTATTAATACTGCTTTATAAACCGTTAGTAACACCATATCTAGATACTGCATCCAGTTTTGGTCACATTACGAAAAAGATGTCAAGACTTGGGAAAAACTGCAAAGGAGAAAAACTAAGATGATTAAAGGCCTGGAGACAAAAACATATGAAGAACAGTTGCAGAAATTAGGTATTGCTCGTCTAGACAAAAGAAGGGCTAATGGTGACATGATAGCAGTAATTCCAGTATTTGGCTGCCACAGAGATAGAGGATCAACTTATTTTCCAAAGCACCAGAAGGCAAAACAAGAAACAATGGATGGAAACTAAGTAAGAAAAGAAGCAAACTGGAACTAGGAGAAATTTCTTAACAGTGAGAACAGTTAAGCAGTGGAATAGCTTCCTCTTGTAAGTGCTTCATCATTAATGGTTTTTAAGAAAAGACTGGACAGCCACCTATCTGAAATGGTATAGGGTCTCCTGCTTGAGATGGGGTTGGACTAGAAGACGTCCAAAGTCCCTTCCAGATCCATTGATTGAATTGATTAAAATGACTAGACTCACATTACCATAATTTGGACACATTGTATAAATATCTCTCTTTCTGGAGAAGTTGGAAAAAAGGGAAAAGAGAAAAAAGGGAAATCAGATGCTTTTATGGAATTTCTCCTTATTTATTAGAAACCACAAGTAGATAGCAGGAATGATCAAAACCTTCAAGCCCAATCAATCCTTACTCAAGCCAACAAAAAGAACTGCCATATGTGTATTGGATAAATTGCATTTAATCTTCTGAATTATAGAAAAAAATATGCTGTGGTGTTTGCCTATGTGCACAAACCTTGTTAGGGAGCAGAAAACAAGTGGAAAAAATGCTTTAATATTAAGAAGAGAGGAAAAAAGTGATTCTGACCACTGACAGGGAAAAAAAAAGGAGAGCCATAATACGTCATAATTTCTCACCCGGGACACTTCAATAAACTATGCTTGCTTTTTTTTTTTGTTTTTTTGTTTTAAAAAAGCTCGTAACTCCGAGGCTTTCCAATTTAAGAGAAGGGATGCGGCGCTCAACGCCAGAACCGTTTAACTGAGGCCACGCAAGAGCGCGAGCGTTGCGGGCCTCAAGCGCGCGCTGCCATTCAGCACCTAAACGTTACGAACCGAGCCTGGACCCGCTCGATCGAGAAAGTACGGTGGAAGAACGATCGATGGACAGCTGGGGCTATAGGGAGACTCGCTCGGCTAGTTTCTTCCATGACGGGGAGCCTTTTGGCTTTCTAGATGGGCTCTATCCTTGCCCTGTTATCCTCCTTATGCTTGCCTAGCCGCGCGAGGAGCCTCAACGGAGGGAGGGACACTTTTTTTCCAAGTGGTTTCTTGTTTTGTCGTCCTGTTGCATCCATGGATTCTTGTTCCGGGGGGCTAAATCCAGCCCGGCCGTGACTCCTCCTCCTCCTCCTCCGTCCTTTCCGCCGGATTTGGAAATGGAAGCAGTAGAGACGGCAGCGCGAGAGGAAGGCGGGGTTTCAAGTGCCAGTCCCGAAAATTTCTGGGCTGAACCTCAGCCTCGGAAGGTAACGGACCGCATGAGCCGCCACCCTTAGGATCCCCTTATCCCGTCTCAGCGAAGCCCTTGTGCTCACGGCTTCCTCTTCCTCCTCCTCCTCCGGTCACTGCTGTTTTCGGGCTGTCCTCCCTCTCTCCCTTCTGCCCGGATGCTGCGTGTTCCTCCCTGCCCTTAGCAACGTACATAATTTCTTATTAAAGAGGCAAAGGGGGCAGCTTGACTGATTTAGCAGGGGAGCAGGATTCCTTCAAATGCAAAAATCCAGCCTACCACCGGATGGCAGCCAAGAGGCAGTAACCCCTTGCTGGCTTCTCAGAGCTGTCCACATTTTTACACATCGGCTCTGATAAGGATAGCTGCATTTACTTTATGTGATGGTGATACTTAGCAGGCTTTTAAGGAATTTTGGCAGCCGATCTGTAAACTGTTTGGATTCTTCCCAACAGTAGAAAAACGGTTGTCTTCCAACTGTTTCATACAACAGCTCTGTACTCTTTGGACTATTGGACATGGTTACTGTAAAGAATCCAGCTTGCCTGGCCAATATCCATACTTCAAATTGTACAGCATGGTCATTTGTCATTGCTTGTTCTAAATTCCTTCTTGGATCTTAGAATTTTAGAAAGGAGAGAAACACTAATCGCTGGATCTACCAAAGAACTCTGCTGTTCAGTTTGGACCTAATTTGTGTCAGAAACATTAATGGCATGGCAAAGCTCTCTAGGAGGCTTGTCTTATTTGGACAATTTCATTGGACCTAGGCATTTTTTCCCATTTCTAGTCCCTTCGCGTTTTCTCATGGCACAGTATATTTGGAAAAAGAAATAGGAGCCCATATATTGTAGTACTGTATACATCAAGATGTTTTATTATTATTTGCTAAACAATTTTATAAACCAGGCTGTTTTTATGGATTCAATGTATTTGTCTAGAAAAGTCATAGGGCATGTGCATTTATTTAATTTATAACCCGCAATAGCACAGCAGCTCAAGGTGGTATACAAAGTGGCTGGCTTCTATTTTTCCCCACAATGGCAATCCTACAAGGTCTCTATAGCTTGGATAATCTCTTCTGAAAGGAGGTTCTAATAAAAAACATATGTTTCTCTTGGCATTTAGCATTTTGATGAAAAATATATACTTTATGCTATGGTTCACCATTTGACTATGCCTATTTTATTCAGGTAAGCAAATATTTATGGCATTTCAGTCTAAAATTATAGCTGCTCAGTATTTAGAATTGCATTTTGGGTCATTACTTCACAAGTTTCCAGAACATATTGGATAAAGGAAGAAATGTCTGAGGAACATGGTCTGCTCTGGTTCCAAATAGATCTTTCCTAGTGTAGAACATCACTTTCCCAACATACAGTAGTTCTACTAATGTAACCAAGTTTCTTGGGATTAATGTTAAATAAGAATAATTGGATTTTCAGTTATGGATATAATTTGCTTCCGCTGTAATGGTTGAGAAAAGACCACCTAGAAACAAGGCATTTGTAAATTACCTACTGTTGGGATGCCCTCTAGATCTGTCAACTGCAATTCACAACATTCCAGCCACCATTTATTTATTTATTTATTTAGTCTTTTATACCGCCCCCTCTCCTGACAGGACTCGGGGTGGTGTACAGCCGAATAAAATGAAATAGAAAATACAATATAATATTTAAAAGCAATTTAAAAAGATTAAATTAGTGGCTGATAAATAACTGATAGATAAAAACAATCAAAGTGAAAAGTTATAAAAATTAAAAACCGATTAAAACCAATTAAAAATCCTGCGCAGAACTCTAGGCCAGACCGGCTTGGTGAAATAAGTGGGTTTTTATGACTGAGAATAAGAATTATAGCAATTGAATCACCAACAATTTTAAGAATGCTTGGTTAGAAGTATGATCTGCATATGCATTCTCATGATGGTATGGATCTTCAGCATTTAAGAGATTTCTGCTAATTGTCCAAAGGATTGAGCTGAAACATCAGCACAAAATTTAAGTCATGTAACTATTGTTTTTGAGTGATAATGCTACCAAAATGCTAATTTTCTTAATCTCCTAAATTCAATTTTATATAAAATTTATTTCAGGTATCAAAATACATAATTTAATCAACAAAATTAATTGCAGAAGTCATGGATGACAGCAAGCCCGGAAAGATGATAGATATTATTCAACTTAATGTTGGAGGCTTTATGTATACCGCTAGACGTGAATCTTTATGCCGTTTTAAGGATTCAATGTTAGCAGCTATGTTCAGTGGAAGATTTCCTTTAAAAATGGATAATTCAGGTAAAAACTTCTTAAATTGTAAATAGCTAAAATTTGAAAAGGTGAACAAATGCACTTCAGCATTTACCATAAGATAACTTGGTTGTAGGCTTCTTTGCATTATTTTTCCTATGAGCTTGACTACCACTTGATTTCTTCCTTCTGCATCCGTTCATTCTTATGTACAGCCCTCATTCTGCAGATGTACAATCTATACCATTTCATTCTATATAGAAACAAGTGCCTTGAGCTACAGCCCAATGCAGAGTTGGGGATGTGATTAGAGTTAAAGGGGAATTATTTCATCAGTTTTTTGTTAGTATTTATTGGGTTAGAGTTTGGAACAGAAGTTTGCATTTTGTGGCTTCAGGCCCATGTACAAGTTCCTGAAAGCTTCATGTATGTCCCAAGGCCTCTCCCAAAGTTCTATCAAACTAATTTATAATGGAACAGAAGAATAAATTTATTACATATTAGGGAATAATACTAAGTTTCATGTTTAATTATAAATGGGAATAAATCATTATCCAATTTCCTCCTTGTTTGCTTTTTGATGTGGAGCCTGTAGCATGCCATTAAATAGCCAAATATGGTCCTCATACAAAAAAAAGTTTATACTTCTGGCCTAGAGGAAAGAAATAAAAAATTTTTTGAAATAAACCCTCTTAAGCAAATATGATATAAAGAGTCCTTGGTCAAGGACAGTTCAACCCTGAGCTACATATATTCTCTTCTATAAATATGAGGTTGGAAAATGTAATTTCTAAGTAGGTGTTCAAATTTGACAGAGTTGAACAATGCTTTCTATATATACAGTATTAAACTGGCATGGCTTATGCTATAAAGTAATCTTCCTGATTTGGCTTCTATTAATCCAGTACAATGTGTTGAACTACATCCAACTTGGTTAATACAAATTAAAAATTTAATTGTATTTTCTTCTTTGTTAACACAGATGTACTGGGCAATATAATATATTACAATAATGGAGGTTTATAACGTATGTGTACATTTTTGTATCTGTTTTCAGGAGCATGCCTTATTGATCGTGATGGCAATCTTTTTAAATACCTCTTAAATTATCTTCATGGAGAAGTTTGGATTCCTGAAAATGAGGAAACACGGATTGCATTACAAGAAGAAGCTGATTATTTTGGCATTCCTTACCCTTACAGTCTTGTTGACCACCTAGCTAATGAAATGGAAACATATTGTTTTAGAACAAATGTAGAACTTAAGAAGGTCAGAATTTTCCTATGTTCTTCAATTATTCTGCAATATATACTTAAAATTTAATGAAGGACAAGTAATGCATATTTCTCAACTGGAAAATAACTTTTATCCTTTTATTTGGACTTAATCCATCAGTTACTTTGTGTAGGATGGGCTGGCAGTGAAAAATTTTTTTTAAATGTTAGCCATTTTATATATATATGTATGCATAAATGTGAATATTTATTTATTTATTTATTATTCATAGAACTAAAGAAAATATCTGCAGTGTAATGTACAAATTCTCCCAATCCAATGGTAACAGATATTTTTCATGCACTTATATGCATGTTTTTATGCATACATTAAAACATAGCCCTTCACTAATGGTAATCACAGTTCAGTTATCCATTTCAATATTACTGTATTTTCCCTTAACATACTTCTAATAAAAATCTAAAATTTTGTCTGCACTTTTAGCAAATATTGGCTACATATAATAAATACTTAAAATATTGTTAAGTTGTTTTTCAAAGTAGAAGTGGTAAGACTGCAGATATCTGGGTATTTATCATTGGCAAAATGCTATGAACTCAATAGGATTACATTGACAGAATTCAATATTTTGGATACTTTTTAATAATTCAAATTATGTAAAATATATTAAATAGCCAGATTGTTTAATTGAATATATGTGTTGGTATACTCCTTTTCTAGGCACTTGTAGGTTTTTGTGACTCTTATGGCTTAATATGCACTAAACCAACAGTTTGGGTCTTGCATTACCTCAACACTTCTGGTGCCAGCTGTGAGAGTAGAGTAATTGGAATATATGCTACAAAAACAGATGGAATAACTGCAATTGAAAAAGAACTAGGAGGACGAATAAATAGTAGAAATATTTACAAAAGGTGAGATGTTTCTCAGCCAGGTGATTATATATTAACCTAAGATTATAAGTGGTGGGACTTATCTCCAGGGGGATGAGTCGGTAAACCGAGATGAGGCGGACCGATCGCTTTCATGATGTAGAGACAATAACTTGGTGCTCAACTCCAAGGAGCTTATGGTGGATTATAGAAGGAACAGATCAGACATCCAACCCTTGCTTATCAATGGAGACCGAGTGGTGCAAGTGGCTAGTTTTAAGTTTCTGGGTATTACCCTAAAAGAGGACCTGACCTGGGGTGCTCACTTTGCAGCACTGGTCAAAAGGGGCCAGTAGAGATTATACTACCCGAGACTTCTCAGAAAACAACAACTGAATGAAAAACAGCTGATGACCTTCTACCACTGCACCATAGAGAACATTTTTAACATACTGCACCTCTGTATGATTTGCCAATTGCACAGTAGCAGATAGGAAAGCACTACAGAGGGTTAACATCATTGCCAAGAAGATCATTGGTTGCCCGCTCCCCTCTTTGGAAGAGCTTGCCTTAAGATAGTTCAAAACATTCTCAAAGATCCATTTCATCCTGATGGATTTTTTGAACTATTACTATCTGGCAGACGGTACAGAATAATAAAAACAAGGACAAATAGGCTGAAAAAAAGCTTCTATCCCAGGGCAGTAGCTCTTTTGAATTCTGCTGTATAGTGCAGTGTTGGTGTGGTGTTGGGGGTTTTCGATTCAATGTGTGAAGGGTAAAGGATGTGTGTTTGTGTTTATTTTCATGGTCATAGTCATGATGTGCACTAAAGATGGTGTTTGATTTCATTGTACGAGGTGCAATGACAATAAAGTAAACTAAACTAAATGTCCAATTATTACAAAGTCTGCATTACTATTACTATTAATCTTCTCATCACTCCTTATCACGCATCCCCTCCCACTTGTGACTGTATGACTATAATTTTGTCGCTTGTATCCTTACGATTTATATTGACTGTTTCCTGATAGGATTTGATTGCTTATTGTACCCTATGACTGTTATTAAGTGTTGTACCTGATGATTCTTGACTCTTGAGGAATGTATCTTTTTTTATGTACACTGAAAGCATTTGCACCAAGACAAATTCGTTGTGTGTCCAATCACACTTGGCCAATAAAATAATTCTATTCTAAAAGAATTCTATAATTTGCAAACTGATTTGCAAACTGATTTCCAAAGTAAATGAATTTATATAACTCATTATGCAATTTCTGTTTAGGGAAAAAATGGCAGATATTCTCCAGATGCTTTAGACTTCAGTACTACTCATTCCTTGTCATTGTAAACAGTGACCATCATGGGACTTGTTCCTCAAGAGCTACCATGAAGTTAGGTTCTTACTATTGTGCTCAACAATAGTGGCTGTTTTCTAAAAATAAGCAAATCTTTCCCTATGTCAATCCTTTTGAGATTTGCTTATTGACACAAATTGGTTAAGATTGTAGTCTTATATCTAGTCAGAATAATGTAGTCCCATTAAATGTAATACAATAGAAATTACTTTTGGGTAGAAGAAAACTGTCTTAATTATTACTTAGAGTAACATTAAAGATGTAATATTAAGACTTTCAAATTAAGTTTCTATATTGGTGTGTTAACATCTGCTAGAAAATGCCTGCAGATACTCAGTTTCTCTGTTCTGGAATGTTTGAGTACATCTAATACAGGTTTGAAGGATATATAGGAAAAGGAGAAGAACAGGAAGTCCAGTTATGTAACTAGATTTCTATTTCTGTTATGTCTGTGTAGTACTCTGGATCTTAATTGTTATTAATAAACCTAAGCCTGGAATATTTAAATATATATTGCCCAGAAAATACTATAGATTAAACAGTAATTCACTCAAATGTAATTAATTCATTGAACTAAACATCTAGTAGAACTAAACGTTACTCTTGTTGTCCATTCAGTTTGCTTGCATAAGATCTATCTATTTATCTGGAGAGCTGGATGGAGTTATTATGTAAAAATAATTAGGCAAGAAAGAATGCTACATTTAATCTTACAAATCATGTTATCAACATTCAGCAATGATGACAGTGTAATACCAGTGCTGGTGCTTGGCTGAATAAAATTGTTCACTTAAACACATAATTTTGCCTTATTGCACTATGTTCAGGGGTGGAATTCTACCGGTTTGGCCTGGTTCGGGTGAACTGGTAGCTCCAAAGATCATTTGGGAGCGAACCGGTTCGCTCCAAAGATCAAGGTACTTCGTTCCACCCCCTTCACCGATCAGCTGTTTTCCGAAGATCAGCTGTTGCGCGATTTAGATTGGCTAGAAAACAGGAAATTGTTGGATTTCTTGCTTTCTAGCTAACCTAAATTGCGCAGCACAGCTGACCCCCCCTCGCTCTTGTACTACTTCACTCAGGAGGCTTCCCTGAGGCCCAGAAGGCAAAAAATGGGGTGCGGGGGGTGCTGTGCAGCCCCTTCTGCACCCTGTTTTTGCTCCCAGGAGGCTTCCCTGAGGCCCTGTAGGCAAAAAACCCCAAAACCATGCCCACCCAGTCATATGACCTCCTGGCCACACCCACCTAGCCACGTCCACAGAACCGGTAGTTAAAAAATTTGCATCCCACCCCTGGCTAAGTTGCTTTTTTTCAACTATAGTTTCTGGAATATATCACAATCTGGGTTCGGATATCATACCAAACCAAAAATTATGTTTCAACACAATATGGATTCATCAATTGCAGTTTATAAATTGTGCTTCATGGTCCACTATGATGTATGAACTCAGCTATTATAATTTTTTTATCATATAATGAAAATTAATGGTTTAAATGCAATGTGATAATCCAACTCAGGGACCCATTGAGATTAATCCTAATATCCTTCAATTTTCTGTTGTAGAATATTTTATAAGTTGCTGCTGCTACTTTTGTTAAAGAGAAATTTCAACAGTGTTATTATCTTAAATGTTTAGATCATAGGAATGAATGTTCAGATGTTTATGAGTCTTGGGTAATAAAAAGTAACTTTAGCAAAGTTTTGTTTTTCATTTAGTAAAACAATGTCTTTTTCTACATTTTTTTACTAGAGAGGCTGGAAACAACATCCAGTACATATGGAGTTACTATTCAGTAACAGAATTGAAGAAGATAATGGATGCATTTGAGACTTGGGAAGGAAGAGGTGCGTGTGTATGTATGTATTTCTATATTTGAAGATGAAATTTTTTTTTGAATATAATTATTTATGGTTGGAAGTCGGCTGTTGAAAGTTAGCCAGGTTAGGTATTTTTTCATTTATTTTTTATTCATTTTATTCATTCAGCAACATAAGGGAATAACTCGCTCTTAAGGTAACAAACCAGTATCTTGGCATTATTACTCAGGCTTAACCAACCAACCATCTATTATTTCACTATAGTAAAAATTTAATCAGCAATTGTGAACTACAAGAAATACCATTTCAAATATCATATATTGGGTTCATGCTATCATGTGCTGGCATGATAGTTCATTTCTTCTAGAACAAGTATTGTGAATTTTGAAAACATGCACGCACTTCCCTAAAGAGGTCAGTTAAGTGTAAAAGCCATTATTTTGTTCCCTTTTTAGAAACATATTACTATTTCAGGCAACTGCCTGAAATTGAGAAAGGTAAAAAATAGTATTATATAAATTATAAAAAGGTAAAAAATAGTATAAATTAGAAAGTAGGACTTGCATCCTGCAATATCTCCCTCCCTCTACATACAAACAGAATGACTACAGCAAGTTGACAATCTTCCAAAGGTTGGGAAGTGTGCAATAAAAGTAGGGGTCCCCAACTCTCGGTCTGCAAATCACTTCTGGTCTACAGCCCATTGGGAACAGGGCTGTGGAAGTGGCAAGCGAGTATGTAAAACTCCATTTGCGGATGCATGCGATTAGGTTGTGCACATGAAACCACCCCTTTCCCCACTGTCGCTGCCTGCTGCTGGTCCAGAGCTGGAAAGGTTGGGGACCACTGAATAAAAAGATGAGGAGAGGGAACAAGGTTTCATATTTTATGTGAGTGACTTCACTTATATAATGCTGGATGTAATTCGACTTTGTATATAAAAAAAGATATTCAGAATATTGCTCTTTAATTATGGGAACACAAAGCGAAACTCTTATAATGAATATATGTTTCCAGTTGGATTAACACATTACTTATTGAGTATCAGTAAATTTTAGGTAGAAGTTACCAAATTTATGCATCTTGAATATTGTGAAATGATATGTTTGAAATTACAAGGTGCCAGCTACTGGCGAGTACCACAGGAGCTGATAGAGTGTTGGACTCTTGAGGAGCATTCTTTGAAAGGAAGCCTTCAGAATATATCTCCAGTACATAAACGGTAGGTATTGTGGTTCATTTGCCTGTTGTAGCCTTTAAGTGGAATAAAAGTTATATTTGTACTTAAGTTTTTGTATTCAGTATCTTTTGATAGAACGATCATGTATGTTACCATGCGATACGCAGTTAGTGTGTTATAGAAGGATCATTAATATCCTTTCAATATGTTAATATATTACAAAATACTAGAGTTGTGTATGTTTTGATATTAGAAAGAAATGTTTTAGACCTTGTGCAAGAGCAGCATCTGTGCTTTCATTAAAATAGTGCAACTTTTTTCTGGTCTCCACTCAAACCTGAAATAAAATGCTTTTGCTTTAAGAGTCTTATTTAATTAATTAATTAATTCAATTTGTATAACCCATCTCAACAAGTGATTCTTGGCAGTGAACAATTTATTCATTTATTTATTTACAAGATTTATATACTGCCCCCCTCTCCCTGCGGGACTCGGGGCGTTGTACAGCCATTAAAAAATACAATAATAATACAATAATTAAAAACAATTAAAAAGATTAAATTAGGTGGCTGAATAATAAAAACAAGACAAGGGTTTAAAAATAAGGACTAAAACCAATTAAAACCAAATTTAAAACCCCATAAAACCCTAGGCCAGACCGGCTTGATGAAATAAATAAGTTTTCAACGCGCGCCGGAAGGTCAGAAGGTCAGGGATGATCCTCATCTCCTGGGGTAATTCATTCCAGAGGGAGGGTGCCCCCAAAGAGAAGGCCCGCACCCTCGGGGTCGCCAGCCATCCAGCCGGCGGCACCCAAGGAGACGCACTCTATGGGAGCGCACTGGCCGACGGGAGATTGATGGTGGCAGTAGGCGGTCCCGTAAATACCCAGTTCCCAAGCCATGGAGCGCTTTAAAGATGGTAACTAACACCTTGAAACACACCCGAAAGACCACCGGGAGCCAATGCAGCTTGCGCAGGAGTGGTGTAACATGAGAGCTCCAAGAAGCCCCCAAAACCACCCGTGCAGCCGCATTCTGCACCAGTTAGAGTCCTCGGGCGCTCTTCAAGGGGAGCCCCATGTAGAGAGCATTGGCATAGTCTAGGTGGGAGATAACGAGGGCGGATGTGACTGTGCGAAGCGCATCCCAATCCAGAAAGGGCCGCAACTGGTAGATCCTATGGACCTGATAAAAAGCCCCCCTGACGACGGCCGCTATATGTTCTTCTAATGACAGCCGTACATCCAGGAGGACACCCAGATTGCGCGCCCTGTCTGTGGGGGCAAGAATTCCCCCCCCCCCCCCCCACAGCCAGCGATGGAACTAGCTGGCTGTATCAGGGTGCCGGAAAGTACAGCCATTTGGTCTTAGCTGGGTTGAGCTGAAGCCTGTTCCTCCCCATCCAACCCCGCACAGCCTCCAGGCACCGGATCATCACTTCAACAGCTTCGTTGGGATGGCCTGGGGTAGAAATGTACAGCTGAGTATCATCAGCGTACTGATGAAACTCTACCCCAAAGCCACGGATGATCTCACCTAGCGGCTTCATATAAATGTTGAACAGCAGGGACGAGAGCACCGACCCCTAAGAAACCCCGCAGATCAGGGGCCTCGGGGTCGATCTCTGCCCCCCTGCGAACACAAATTGCGAACGGTTGGGGAGGAAGGAGGAGAACCACCGCAAAACAGTGCCCCCAACTCCCAACCCCCCCAGCCGCCGCAATAAGATACTGTGGTCGACAGTATCGAAAGCCACCAAGAGGTCTAACAGGACCAGGACAGAGGAATAACCTCTGTCACGGGCCCTCCAGAGATCATCCACCAACACGACCAACGCCGTCTTTGTGCTGTATCCGGGCCTGAAGCCTGATTGGCGTGGATCTAAATAGACAGCTTCATCCAGGTGCTGGGGAAGCTGTCGTGCCACCACACTCTCAACAGCCTTCACCACAAAGCGAAGATTGGAGACCGGACGATAATTAGATAACAAAGTTGGGTCCAGGGACGGTTTCTTGAGGAGGGGTCTCACTACCGCCTCTTTCAAGGCGGCAGGCAGAAACCCCTCACTCAAGGAAGCATTAGTAATACCCTGGAATCAACCTCGTGTCACCTCCCGAGTGGCCAATACCAGCCAGGAGGGACACGGATCCAGTAAACAGGTGGTAGCATTAAGCCCACCCAGAACAATCTTAAATCAATCTTCAATGAAGGCATTTCTTAAAGGAGCAGTAACTTTTTTTTCACTCATGTGGAAACTTCTTTAATTTGTGGAAATGCTTCTCCTGCTCCTCCTCCTCTCACAAAAATCCATGTTATTCTCTTTACTATACAATAAAATAAAATGGAAGCCTATATTACTTGTAATACAGTAATAAACATAAGAAAAATATACTTGAAAATATGCTGAAATCCTCATCCTTGATGTTTGAAATGTCTGATATATATGTATATACCATTTTAGGCAGATATTAAGAGTAAAAATAATTTTTGTATATGTTGAATATTATATTTCTGTCTTTACTGGATTCAATGGACTTAATGATTTTTTTACAGACGAATATTTGGTTCTCCTGATGAGGAAGAAACTCAGCTGAATAGCAGAATAGGTCGGAAGCCAGTTCAATTCTCTGGCCCCTCTACAAGTACCTGTATCAAAGTTAAGAATTCAGCTTCTTTAAAGATAACAGCATCTTCACATGCCCAAACTGCTCTTAAGTGTCCTAGCAGAGATATTTCTTTAACAAGCAAAAAGATTTCCAGTACTCTCCATGCAAGGACCTTACCATTGACTAAAAATTCTCAGGCCTCTCTTAGAAATGCTGACCAGGGGGAAGTTGGCCAAATGATCCCAAAGTCTCCCTCATCCAGAAAGTCTGTCACTGGTCGAGTGATAAAACTGAAGCGGACTCCACTGTGTAATGAATTACTAACTCAGCATTCTTCATCAGTTTTGAAGAAAGTTAAACAGCAATTTCCATCTGCTGCAATTACTGCTACTTCTACACGTCACTCATTAAACTGTGAGCATTTAGGCCTTTCCCTGAAGTGCACTGGTATCAGAGATGGTCTCCAGAATAGCCAACTGAGTGGTGATGTGTGACACTAGTCTCTAAGGTCATTATTTTTTAACAACAGAAACTTTTACCACCTGAGAGGACAACAGTCCCAGGTTGCACAAAAATACTGGAAATAGTTCAAATGCTCTAGTAAGATGGTGGACGGTAGTCAGTTGGTGTTCACTTTTGTAAGATATATTATAAATCATGAAATATAGATTAAATGTGGAACATTCATCATTTTAGAATATTATTTATGCTAGATTGGGTGTGTTCCAAGGTTTTTAACTTTTCAAAAACTTGTGTAGTTTGTTCTGTGCCTACTCAGCCTTCCATTCTTCCGAGATTGGTAAAATGAGGACCCAGATTGTTAGGGGGAATAAGTTGATTAAACCATGTAGAGAGGACTGTAAAGCACTATGAAGCAATATATAAGTGTAAATGCTATTGCTATAGAGAACAATAAAGTCTCTTCCTCCTGAAACCAAGATTTTTACTCTGCCATTGTTCTGACTGTTCTGCTTTTCATAGGTATGGCCACATATTTCTAAGATGTTAATCATGTTATATTAAACATATATTAATATGGTTTGAGGTATACTCTCTTATTACAAACAAATCTGAAATTCTTATAAAGATAGGTCCTCTGAGCATGCAGGCAGCTGTCAAAATATTTTATTTACTTAGAAAAATATCTTTGGAGTCTTCTTCCACATTTTCTCAGAATGTTGCTTTTGCTAAATGGTGGGGTTTCCCTATAACTTGCTCTGTACTTCCCAAGCATTCTATTTCCCTATGTAGCCTTCTGGTCCTAACATTGAAAATAATATTTGATGATCAGAAAGATATTTTCCCCTAATGCCTTAAAGTTTGAAAATACCTTCTCTTAAGGCTATCAGGACATTTTCCTACCACCATTTCCAATTATGTCAAAATCCTTTCATTCCCATTTATCCCAAATGAACTAAATAGTGCTAAATACTCCTCAGTCAATATCCCAATTTCATTTTGGGGGCATTTGTCTGGCCATATAACGCCTTCCCCATTCAGGGAAGAATTGAAGTATCAAGGCCTCATTACCCTTGAAAGCTGAAAAGCATGCTGAGCCCTTGTTTGCAAATGGGAAATGGATTACTGCACCCATAAGTTCCATGTAATTGTAAGCGTTATAGAAGCAAGGCTAATTTCTGACAGGTGTGTCATTCTTTTCTGAGAATTTAATCTTGTAGCAGCCATAGGATCATTCTGAGTTAGTATTCCCCCTCCTTGTAATAAAGAAACAGAATGAGCATTGGAGGTAAAGTCTTTTATCTCTGGAAATAGGCAGCTGTTTCTCCTAGCAACGTGAAGAGATGTTTGTAACGGTGCTATGCACTGGTCAGGTTTGTACAAAATATCCAACAGTATTCAAGTCTCATTCAGAGGCACTTTTTAGAGATTTAGGCTTTCTTTAACCTTAATAGATGGCTTTGGTCTTCTGGACCAAAACAAGCCTGTGTAAAACAGAGGCACTTCACTATCAATAAATGCAACTTCTTAAAAGGAAATATTTAATTATTTTAAGTACAGTGGTGTATGACTTATTTTTCCTTTTGAAGATACTGAATGGGAGCAGTGTCTTCCTTTTGAAGAGCTGAATAAAAGTTAGCTACAAAAATCCTAAAAGTAAACAAAATTCCCATCATTTTTGGCAGTGTGAGAAGAAAGAAAAGATAGTATGCTTATATTGGTTAAGATATTTGATAAGGATTTGTGAGACTCCTTATATTTAAGGAGGTAATATAACTAATGGGAAGGAAGGTGAATTTGCCCCCTTTCCCCCTCTCAGCAAAGATGGTCACAGTAATTGCATCAGAGGCTCAAGAGGGCTGGTGGAAGATGAAGTAGCCTACTGCAATAGTATTAGTGGAATGTTAAGTTTGCCCTCTTGAACTCAAGTAGGAATAGTTCCCCTCCCAAATAAAAAAGGAATCTGAGACTGAAACACATTGAATTTTTAGTTTACAAAAATAATCAGTCATTAAAAAGAACTGAAAGGAAAAACTGTACTGTGTAAGTTATATAAATTTCAAAAGAAAAAAACAGACATTTTACAAATATTATAGAATGGAACAATTAATATATAGTTTTTCTACTATTCTGATTGATCTTGAGTATTTTTCTGGATATGACATTAGGTCACACAGAACTATGAGATCTATCATATACAATTGTTGAATTCTATCTAATAGGGGAAGTGTGAAAAATGTTACGTATTTATATAACAGTCTAGTACTAGAGACGCCAATATTTTAATTCTTTAATACTGAATGATGAAAACAAACTGGCAGTAATTAACATTATCTGTAATCCTCTTACAGTTTATTTTTCAATATCAGTCTAGTAAATCTGTAAGTGCTGCTGGTTAAAGCTGCATTATTATGAAAAAATAATCTTGAGTATATTGAGCAAAGCTTTCCATGTAGAAAACAAGATAAAGTTAAGACCATTTTAGCAAGTTTGGTTTACCACAATTGTAATATTTTTCTTAAGTTATTTCATCAGTACTTGTAGAGTACACAACAAGGGAGGAGAGAAGCACCTTTAGTGAAAAAACTAAGATTACTATTGTCATGCTACCAAAGTCACAGTTGGCACCGTGACTGAAAGGACAGGTGTCTCTCCAGAAGTCTCTATCCTTTGGGGACATAAATTACAGGCAGAACCTCTCGCTATATTGCTGCACAAAGGACTGGGCTCTGTAAGGCCTGAAGCAGGATGCTTTTGCTGTTTTTTCTCTGGGTATGCTCCCTTTTTTAGATTTTTTATGGGTGTTGGTTGCTCTTGAGTTTTTACCATGCCTCTGCTTTTGGGCCTAAACCTATGATGGTGCTGCTGTCGGTATTCATGTCGGGAGTGACTTTTCGGGTTGCTCTGATCAGACTCATCACCAGGATTTTGGGGCTTGAGAGAACTATTGATTCGAATGCCATGGTAGTGTGCATGAAATCTTCGCCTTGGACCTGAAGACACATTCTGTTCAGGAAGAAAAGAGAACATCAGGACTCATTTCAGTGCAATTTTAGTTCAGTTTAATAAAAGTTAGGTGGGATTATTACGTCTACCAAAGCATATATATTATATTATGCATGTCAGCATAATATAACAACAATCATTGAGGCTGTTCTAATGACCCCATCAACTTTGCTGCCTCTACTGGCTGGAAGAATAAAAATCATACCCTTCCCCAGTTCCTTGTTGGGGGAACTGGGGGTGGATGGGAAGATAACAAAACAATAAGCTACTTATTGGCAATTTGGTTGAATTGCTACCACTGTAATTGCATTCTTCTGACAGTGAGACAAAATGACACTGGACTGGCTTAGCTCAACTTTACCATGTTTTGGAAAATGAAACATTTTCAGTGTTCAGTATTTGGTCCAGGAATGGGTTCAATTGGCACACGAAGATAAATTTGTGCAAAGGACCCCTGGCCATGGTTGCCCACTTGCTCTTTTAACAGGAGTCATTGTTTCTAAGAGAACCCCAAATTGATTACAAATTGATTAATTGAAGACAGATTTATAGCCATCACTGAATAAACCAGGACATAACAACAGTTAAGCCTATTCCAAAATACTTTTGGAACAACATATTGTTTTCCAAAAGAATGAAGTAATACATCATTCATTCATCAATTCATTCATATTTCATCAGCTAGATAGAGTTGGTATAAATGGAAGACAGAAAAGGGTTTATATATGGATGTGAGATTAAGCCATCATTGTGATCTCTTCAATTCATTAATCAATGCGGCTCATTTTGGAATGATTTTGAAAAAAAAACTGCTCTTGTTAAATTTTAAGAACATAAGAATTAGCTTAAAAGTGTTGTAAAGTCACTTACAAAAATCAAATCCAAAGGTGTTGCAGAATCTAGAATCTTTTAATAGTACAGCATTTAAAAGAATTTCTAAATCTGGGAAGAAATTGACCTGATGAAAATAATCTCAACTATAAGATTTTTTTCATACAGTTGTAAATTTTTAATTTTATAATTTTTATGCTAATTCAGACAAAACTTTTTCCTTGGCCTTTACCTGTTTATTTGTTGAAATTACATGAGAAGATGATTGTGTAACTGGGAGAACTTGGCTTGAAACTTTAGTTATTGCTGCTTTATGATCAGAAGTCTTGGCAGGAGTCTGATTAGAATATTTTTGGTTATATGTATTTTGCATGCTGGTCACTGATTTTGAAATTTCTGATTGAAGGAACATACTGGATGGTGTTCTAGAGGAGTAATTGTTTTTTGGATGGAAAACTACAAAAAAAAATGCAAATTTTATCATATAATATACTGACATGAATTCCAGAAAAATTAAACCAAAGGCAGTGTATACATTATATTTACTAGCTATGAAAATGGTTCTAACGAGTGTTTTAAAGAGCAATTAATAAAGAAGCTGAGACTTTACTACAACTTACTTTCTCCACACTGTAATATCTGCATTTTTAATTGTTCAGTGTCACAGGAAAAGCGGGCAGCTCTACCCAATTCTTCATCATATTTACGTTCACTTACGAAGTGCTACAATGAAGGGAAAAGTAACATAAATAGCCTCAACATATTAAATAACTAGAAAATCACATTGAAGTCTAATGTGTTGAACAAAAGCTTTTTAAGGAGATAAATGTTCCAATCTTAAAAGTTTGGATATTTTTTCTATTTTGTAAAATGCTATTGTAAAATCTGATTCAGAATCAGTAATACAATACCCTACCCTCACATTTGATAGAGGGAGTGCTTGTCACTGGAAAAAAATAACTACAGTTATACAAGGCTCAAAATAAAACAAAAAAATTCTGCAACTTTAATAGAACTGGAAAGAAAAGCAGGAATATTATTATGCTTATACATATATACTGTTACTATTCTTGCTACAAAGTACAAGAGAGATAGCACAGTAAGATGCCATTCTTAAAAAGCTAGATTTATACTTTGCTTGAGCCTTGTGGGGAGAACCTGTGGCTCTAAGTGCTGAAACAGATGCATTACCTGTATACAGCTATGCTTATTTTCAAGAGAAATACCCTTTTAAAGCTGACCTTAATTTCAGCTCGCAATTCAGCCAGCTGAGTTTCAGCCATCTGACTTGCCAAATCTGTTAGTCTCTTTAATTCTTCAGCTTTTTTCTGACGTGCAGTCAAAATATCCACTGCCAAAGAAAAAAGAATGCAAAATGTTAAATACTCATGTGGAAGAGATAACTACTATGAAAAATTAAGTGACCCCTCAATGCATGAAATGACTTCTTTCTTTGTTTACTTACGTTACATTATCTATATTTTACCTTTCTCTAAAAAGCCCAAAGTGGGATACCAATGCTATGTCAACAGTTTTCCATTCACCTCGGGAAAATTCTAGACTTTCTCTTCTCTACTACAATTTGCAGGATTGCCTTTTCCCAAGAAAACTGAATGATTTAAGTCCCTTTTTGGGAGAGGGAGCGGTATAAAAGTGCGATTAAATAAATAAATAAATAAATTTAAAAGGAGAGGCAGGAATCATCCGAAATCTGTCGGTGCAGTATTGGAAACCAACTTAACCCAAGTAACTGTTTTATCAGTCCTCTGCAAAGACTTAATAGCCCTAAGCACAAATAAACTATTAATCTCAATTTTTTTTCCTTTTGCCACTATTGGCTTGAACATATTTAGCAAGCAATTACTTGATTTTTTTAAATTTCCAGTATGAAAAATATGGAGGAATATCATACATTGGATTTATATTTTTATCTTATTAATAATTTAGACCATACTGCCTACCGTGTTTCTCATATAATAAGGCCGGGTCTTATTTTCTTTTGACCTGTCTTCTTTGGGGTGACTTAATTTATTCCCCAACCTAGAGCGCCCATGCGCACTCACCTCTCCACGAGGCCGCTTCTATCAGCTGATCAAAGCTCCCTGAAGGAAGAGTCTCCAGCCGCTTCGGGGCGAGGCATGGCTGCCTGTGTCCCCTCACCATGAGGCAGTTTATTTTGGGCGATGGAAATTCCCCAGGGGCAGTCAACAGCCACTTCAATCGGCCAGTAAAAATGGCCTCGGGGTGAGCGCCCACGCATACTCCCCTTGCCACGAGGCTGCTTCTATCGGTCAATCAAAGCTCCCCAAAGGAACAGTCTCCAGCCACTTCGGAGTGAGGCGTGGCTGCCCACAGGGCGCTCCTGACAGGAGTGCCCACGCACACTCACCTTGCCATGAGGCCGCTTCTACTGGCTGATCAAAGTGGCTGGTGACCGCCCCTGGGGAGCTTCCATCGCCCAAAATAAAGTGCCTCCTGGCGAGGGGATGCAAGCAGCCATGTCTCACCCCGAAGCGGCTGGAGACTCTTCCTTTGTGGAGCTTTGATCAGCTGATAGAAGCGGCCTTGTGGTGAGGGGAGTGTGCATGGGCACTCGCCCCAAGGCCGCTTCTATCGGCCGATTGAAGTGGCTGGTGACTCTGCCTTTGGGGCGCTTCTATCGCCTGATGTTCGATCAGGATATTCTAGCCTAGGCTACCTGCAGGCGCTTCTAAGGCAAGTTTTCTTTCCCCCATTTCTCTTCACCTCGTGTACCATAGTTCTAACGAACGTTGTGAGAAACGGCGGGGAAACGCATGGTTTAAATAGGCCTAAATTTGGGGGGCAGGGCTTAATTTCACCTCATGTCTAGAAATTATGCTGGGCCTTCCTATTGGTGGAGGCTGTATTGTTGGAGAAACACGGTAGTAAGATTCATAATAGTGGACATGTACACTCATGCATCCAAATTCATTGGAGAAATCAATGATGCTAGGAATGGTTAGTGGAACAAGAAGGGGCAAGCAAAGGAACTGCTAGCTTCATTACATCAAAATAGATACAAAGATGAATATCCAACAACTGAGAGAAACTATGCTCTACAGGTTAGCATGGAGAGCACTTGCCTATAAAGTCGCCAAGAGTTGAACATGACTGGTTAAAACAACACTTAAATTAAAGAAAAAAGTGGGAAGAAAGGACCTATCTTCACTGTTAGAATATTTCATTGTTCACTCTTCCAATCAATGGTAAGTTCCAAACACCTAACTGTTGAATGTATAGCAACCAAATTATCATTCAGTCTCTGCGATATTAGCTGGAGAAATTTATGGCCAAACTGAAATGTATATGATATTCAAAGTTATTTTTGAAATAAACTTTCCCATTTTAATTTTAATTTCTACTTACTGGCTTCTTGTTTAACCTTGTTGACTTCTGCCATTAAAACCACTTCCTTGTCGATGATACTGAAAATGGAAACAATTTAATTTAGGATATTAATAAGAAACTTGATTAATTATGTCCTTCAAAAAGGTTTTCAAACAGAATTTATGGTAAGAGTTGTGAAAAGTATTGTTTTCTGGAGAAAAATAATGTAAATAAAAATGTAAGAAATCAACTTTGTTTTTGCTTCAGATTCATCGAACAAATTACTTCATAAAAACAGGTCTAGTTCTTTCTGTATTAGTATAGAGATCCACAATTAAACCATTACAAACAAATGCAATCTGGCTAATAACACAATATTTTTACCCATATGTTCAGTTTAGTTGTGTTACATTCTTATACATGATCCTTAAACTCACTAGACATGGACTTAAACCAAATCATGTATATATCTTAGTTTGAAATTATGGAGTATGTCAAATGCAGTCATTATCAAAGTATTCTATAATGGTTTAATCATTGTTCATTTCTGTAATGCTCATGAGACTCATAGCTATACTGATGATGCCACAATATAATTCATTTTTTAAATTTAATGTTGATCCTAATAGTATCTTTTCTACCGACCGAACATGGTTTCATTTTCTCTGCTAAAGTTCTCTTGGTTCATTTAACCTGCTAAATGGGATTTTAGAAACTTCAAAATTAGTCCCTTGTTGTTCTTTATTCTAAAAGTGTATCCTATTGTAAAGAAATATGGAAAGTAGTAACACATTGGACATTTATTGATCTACATGACATGTTTTGCTGCTGTACAATTCCCCATCCAATCTATAAGTTAAAAGGAAACACTATATATGAGCTTGTGGCTTGACAGTTTATACACAGTGTCAACTTTTCCTATTACTGTATTGCTGTACATTGCTAAATATTCAGAAAAATGCCACATGCATCTTTTTCTGCACTATAACTCAAGAGGGTAAGAAAAGGCACAAAAGAGATGTTTTGAGAGGTGTAGAAAACAGTTTGATCAAACACATCCCAGGATCCTCTGGGTTCTGGCAAAATGTTTCTTACACTGATGCAGTTTCAGTTTGTAAAATGCTATTGTGCTTTGGGACATAGTGTTTCATTAAATTACTCCCTTTGTTTTTTAGAACATCATGTTTTATGGATGGAATTAACTTAAATACACTGCTTAAGAAATAACTTACACAACTGCCAATATCTCCCTGTAGATGGCATTCTATGCATATTCAGTAGCACAATATTGTACCAAGATCATTCACATAATTATTGCATTAGCAGCAATAGGCAGCTGGTACCCTTCTCCAGTACACACTCCTTTTAAGAAACATTTAAAAGTCTCTCTCTTTGTAACTTAGAATTCACCAGGAAGGCATGGAAATTTCTAATGGACAGATTCTTTAAGAAGGCAAAATAAGTAGGTTACAGGGCAGCTGATCATTGTACCTTTGATTGGATGGCACTTGATACCACATTTAGTTACAGAGCACTATCTTCTCATATTTAATACAGGTTAATGAGATTTGAATAATCCATTGTAGAACACCATAATTTAACATTAGGGTATTTAATAAGCTCTTTCTGCAAGGCTCCCATATTTGCTTTGGAATTAAGCCCTTTAAATGATTGTTTTATTTCAAGGCGTGACTTTCAAATTTCCACTGTGATGCTGATGGCTGAAATACTTTGTCAAGGCCAATATTTGTCTTGGATGCTCTTTCCTTTTGTTCCTGAAAATACTTATTTTGGTCCATTTTGGTAACTGGGATTGGATTATCCACAGCTGGCTTTTAGCTGATGGGAAATGCTTCCTGTGCATGAGACAGGCCTCACTTACGTGGTTTACCTTGCTTCTCCTGGTGAGAGACTTTCTGGACTACTGTGACTTATGGCAAGGAGAGCTGGAGTAGCTGTGAGATATGTGAAAATTGGATACAGGTAGTCCTCACTTAATACCACTTAGTGAATGTTCAGTTACAACACACTCCCCAAAAGGTACTTATGAATTTGAAGTTCCAATGGCACTTGCCCTGTGTCACATGACTGCATTTTGGACACTTAGCTACTGGCCCACATTCATAGACCATGTGCCCCATGGATATGTGAGCACAATTTATCTTCTCCTCCCTCCCAGAAACCAGCATTTACTTCCAAATTATTTGCTAATTACTGCTGCCCTCTGTTATCTCCCAAGGGTACCTCATATGACATACTTCCCCTAATCCTGATCTGTGAAAGCAAAAGGGCTCCTGCAATCTACTTGTTTTTTGCTTCCTTAAAATTGGAAAGAGTTGGGGTATCTGATTGTGTCTAGTAGCCAAAAACATCACTCCCTCCTTTGTGGGAAAGGAGACCTTTCTCTTTTGAAACTTAGATGCTAGCCGGCCAACTGTTAAGAAATATGAAGCACAATTTGGCAGCCATTATTTCCTTCTGTCCTCACAAATTGCACTTCTTGCAGAATCTGAAATGTGAAATACCTGTAGATAAATCAGAATTCTTAGCATGTCAACAAAGTTCAGAAATTAAAAAAAATTGTAAACTTGACTACATGATTCTGTTCAATATAAGGTGCTTAAAGCAGTTGTAATTGGATGTGTTAAATACCTATAATCAGACATAATAAAGAATCAGATTCTGTTAAAATCAGTAGGTAGCAATAATCCAACTATACTACTTGAGATGGAAGCTAGGAAAAATAGATTTTGAAAAACTAAAAACAGTTTTTAAAAATATATATAAAAAAACAAAACTCTGGACTACATAGCAATAGAATAGAGTTTTATAAATGCTACAAAGAATTTTTGTTATCCTCATTGCTCCACACTAGCAATAATATAAGGTTAAAAATTGACCATATTTTATAGTCTTAAGACTGGATGATGCTGGAATAAACGGAAAATGTTTCTTAAATACTTAACAGAGCTAAGGATAACTTACTCCACTCAAGGGCTGAGACGAAGGGAAAAGAATGGAGTTATAAGTGCAAAAAGAGACATGATCAGAGCATTTTGGGGCTGTGGGAAAGGCCATTAGAGAGCCCTTAGAGAAGTTTGAAAGTATGTTAATTTAATGAATAATAGTTGGCAATGGAAACTCTTTTTTTTTATCAGCCCGGGGGGGGGGGAAATATAGCCCAAATAATTTGCCATCAAAAACATAAATTTTGCATCTTTTCAGCAGAATATACCTAATAAAGGACAAGAATTATTTGGGTGCTTAATGCATGCTTGCAGATCTAGAAAAGTGATTTGAAACTCTGTCGAATAAGTGATGAATAGAAATGCTGCCTCGCTAAAGGAAAAAAATGAGCACCCCTTTTATTCAGCTAAGAATAAATGACAGTTGTTACATTATGTATTTTTGTGATGGCTTGGAATATAGCACTGTTCTATTATTATATCAATTGAATTAGCACAATGCTCAAGATTTGCATAGTAAACCTCATTCTTATTCTGGCTGCAAAAAGAAATTTTAATAGAAGATTCAAACATGTAAAAATTATCTTAGCAAATGGAGTTCAATGTTCTTAAAGTTAGGTAAGTGCAAAATTCACTGTCTAATTCCTTATTTCCAACCTTTCTTATTTTAATGAAACTGTACCCCTGATAACAAATAACACACACATGAAATAGTTTTTCTGTCCTTTTCCTCTCTACGCTTGACTATACTGTGATGCTCTTTCATTTCCTACTTCCATCTGTTCTTTGCAGTGTAGATATTCTAGGATAATATCTACACTGTATTTTAATCTAAGGTAGCCAAAAGTCAGAAAGAATCAGGTAGCACCTTGTCACATGGAACACATTTTGTTGTACAGGCAGTCCTTGTTTAACAACCACTTCTTCAGTGACTGTTTGAAGTTACGACAGCACTAAACAAGTGGTACGTATGATCGGTCCTTGAGGTATCAGCCATCCCAACCCCCCTGGTCATGTGATCATGAGTTAGGTTTTGGTAACTGGGTTTTATTTATGGTAGGCGTAACATGACCTTCCCTGACAATTTCTTATAACAAAGTCAATAGGAAGCTGGCAAGAAAGATTGCAAGTCGCTCTGATAAGTTATTCACACCCTCCTACTTCCATCAGCAGCCACCCCTGGACCTGCTCTGCTTGCACTGAGCTTTCTGGGATACTTCTCTCCTGCCTGGCAGTAGCCACTTTACCAGCCTGTTGCCCTACTTGCAAGCCACCTGGAATTTGCTTAACAACCTATGATTCCCACTTAACAATGGCAAAAAACAATGCTGGGAGTGCTATTATTAAGTGATGCAGTCACATGACACATGCTAACATGGCATTATTTAATGATGGGAATTCTGGTCCCAATTACTGTCATTAACTGAGAACTACTTGTAAGTTTCCCTCATTTACACATGGTATTCCTCTAATGTGAAATATATCACCATATCATCATCTGCCAGCAATGCCCTTATTCTACTTGGGCAAAAGACCACAATATGTGCAAATGGCCACAAACTTAACACCAGGTCCGAAAACAATGTAATATTAGAGCATTTCAGCCTCCTTGGATATTCCATTACTGACCTCAAAGTAGCAGTTTTGAAACAAAGAAACTACACAAGCACAATTGAGCATGAGACAGCTAAGCTGACAATCAATTTCAAGTTATCTTGAAGGTCAAAACAACAGGTTTTTTAATCACTGGAATTGTTGGATAACGTTCCTATAATCTGCACCCTATGGAACCTCCCTGTGCAAAACCATCCTGTTATTCCCTCCTTTCCCAAATATTTAAATCTTACAACAGTTTAGCTATACAGTTGATGGAATGACCCGTTGCTTATGAAAGCTTCTAACTTACAATAAAATGTAGTAGTCATAAATAGTGCAACCAGACTTTTCCTGACATATGTTCTTTATGGAAACATAACCTGCAGAGTTAAACTAATGTATGGCTTAGTATGGTCAGGTTTCTGATTTTTCATGGTTTTAAAACCAAGCATTGCGGTTCTCAGTTCATAAAGAATGATTTTGATTGTAATGTTTACCAAATATTTAATGATGGGAAGGGGTGGAGGTGTTGCATTAGTTATCAAGGAAGATCTTTGTCCGAGGGAGTCCACTGTTTCTCAGACGTCTGGATGTGAATCTCTTTTCGTGAAGTTTGGTTCCAAGGTTCAGAAGGGCTTGTTGATCGCTTACCTGGCTCCCTGCTATGCATCATCTGCCCTGCTTGAGCTTCTTGAGGTTATTGCTGGCATGGCGGTTGAGACCCCTAGGCTTATGGTCATGGGTGATTTCAACCTTCCCTCTGCCGGCGGTGCCTCGGGACCTGCTCAGGAGTTCATGGCTTCCATGACAGCCATGGGCCTAACCCAATTAATCCGGGACCCTACTCACATCGGAGGTCATACCCTAGACTTAATTTTTGTCTCTGATCAGTGGCAGAGTGATCTGGGTGTAGGGAATATAGTCATAGAACCCCTGTCATGGTCAGACCACTCACTCCTAAAGCTTGACTTCCGTTCCACACCTCTTGACCGCAGGGAGGCGGGGCCATTAAAATGGTACCGCCCCAGGCGCCTGATGGACCCTGAAAGGTTCCTGATGGAGCTTGGGCCACTCCCCGAAACTCATACACACAACTCGGTCGAGGACTTGGTTGCCGCCTGGAATTTGGCGGCTGCTAAAGCACTTGATCGGGTTGTGCCCTTGCGGCCTCTGACCCGGCGCCGCTCCCAGATAGCCCCTTGGTTCTCTGAGGAGCTGAGGGAGATGAAACGCCGGAAAAGACGCCTAGAGAGTAGTTGGAGATCCACCCGTTCTGATTCTGACCGAACACTACTACGTGCTTATATTAAGACGTATTTAGTGGCGATAAGGATGGCGAGGAGAACTTACCTCTCCACCCTTATTGCATCCGCAGAAAACCGCCCAGCTGCCTTGTTTAAGGTGACTCGCTCCCTCTTAAAAGTGGAGTCACAGGATGACCCTTTACAAGGTCGAGCTGAGGAATTTTCCATATTTCTCCAGGATAAAATCGCTCAGATTCGGAACGATTTGGACTCCGACTGGTCTTCTCCAGACGACAGGGCGGGATCAGATATCGGTGAGGTCAACTGGGTTGAGTTTGACTCTGTTACCAAAGAACACGTTGACAGAATACTGGGGGGACTGAATGCTACCACTTGTTTATTAGACCCATGTCCCTCCTGGCTGGTTCTAGCCACTCGGGAGGTAACACGAGGCTGGTTCCAAGGCATTATAAACGCTTCCTTGAGAGAGGGGTTTCTACCCACTGCTTTGAAAGAAGCGGTAGTTCGTCCCCTCCTCAAGAAACCATCCTTGGACCCAGCATTACTATCCAATTATCGTCCTGTCTCCAACCTTCGCTTTGTAGCGAAGGTTACAGAGACCGTGGTGGCACGTCAGTTCCCGCAGTACCTGGATGAAGCGAATTATCTTGACCCCCTCCAATCGGGCTTCAGGCCCGGGCACAGCACTGAGACGGCGTTGGTCGCGTTGATGGATGATCTTTGGAGGGCACGGGACAGAGGCCATTCCTCTGTTCTGGTCCTCCTCGATTTATCGGCGGCTTTTGATTCTGTCGACCACAGTATCCTGTTGCATCGGTTGGAGGGGCTAGGGATTGGAGGCACCGTGCGTCAATGGTTCTCCTCCTTCCTCTCCGACCGTTCGCAATTTGTGTTGACAGGGGGACAGAGATCGACCCCGAGACCCCTACTCTGTGGGGTGCCTCAGGGGTCGGTGCTCTCTCCCCTGCTGTTTAACATTTATATGAAGCCGCTAGGTAATATCATCCGTGGCTTTGGAGTGGAATTCCACCAGTACGCTGATGATACTCAGCTGTACATCTCCACTCCAGACCACCCCAACGAAGCCTTCGAGGTGATGACCCGGTGCCTGGAGGCCGTACGAAATTGGATGGGTCAAAACAGACTCCGTCTCAACCCGACCAAAACCGAATGGCTGTGGTTTCCTGCTCCCAGATTCAGTCAGCTTATTCCATTGCTGACCATAGGAGGAGAGACACTATCCCCTGTGGAAAGGGCACGCAACTTGGGTGTCCTCCTGGATGTGCGACTGTCTTTGGAAGACCATATTGCAGCCGCCACCAGGAGTGCTTTTTATCAGATTCGTCTGATCTACCAATTGCGACCCTTCCTGGATCTGGGTGCACTTCGCACAGTCACCTCTGCTCTCGTCATCTCCCGTTTGGACTACTGTAATGCTCTCTACATGGGGCTCCCCTTGAAGACTCTCCGTAGGCTACAGTTAGTTCAGAATGCCGCCGCGCGGATGATCATCGGCGCCCCTCGGGACGCCCACATAACACCTCTTCTCCGCCGGCTGCACTGGCTTCCTGTGGCCTTCCGGATTCGATTCAAGGTGGTACTAATAGTATTCAAAGTGCTCCATGGCTCGGGACCTGGATACTTACGGGACCGCCTTCTGCCACCAACAACCTCCCGCCGCCCAGTACGCTCCCACAGAGTTGCCATGCTCGGGGTCCCACCACTAAATCACTGCCGACTGGCAGCCCCGAGACTACGTGCTTTCTCTGTGGGAGCCCCATCCCTCTGGAATTGTCTCCCCTCGGAGACACGAGCCATGTCGGATATCCTCACCTTCCGGCGCGCAGTTAAGACCTTGTTGTTCAAGCAGGCCGGTCTAGCCAATTGAATCATTCGGGTTAAATTAAATTTTAGATAATCTTTCTGTTGGGTGTTGTTCTTAACCATTTTAGATTTTTATTTATTTCATCTCCGTTACCTGTACTGTTTTCGTTGTTGAATGTGCACCGCCCCGAGTCCCTTTTTGGGAGAGGGAGCGGTATAGAAGCATGAACAAATAAATAAATAAATAAATAAATATTATATACTGTATATTATTAATATTATATACTGAGGGTTTTATATTAAATGATACATAAGGTTTCAACTACTTAGACTGCTACTTAGACTGTTATATGTTAGAGAATGACTAGCATATCGTATTATGTATTAGACTAGACTAATGTACAGGTCTTTGATACTTTAGGTGCCTATGACCATGAACACATTCTATTATGGCATTCCCTTTGGGGTAAGCAATGTCATGCAAAGCATAGAAAGTAAGAAATAGACAAAAAAAGATAAATAATCAGAGGAGAGAGAAAGGATAAAATATATCTAATAGTCTATAGCAAGTATGTCAAACTCGATGCATTACATGCTGGCTATGCCCACCCCTGGTTTAACAAAGGGAAAAAAAGTTGTGATACGTCACAACAAAAAAGGTTGTGATACGTCATGAGTTTGACACCCCTGGTCTACAGCAATGCCATTCACTACATTTCTCTATCCCTTTTTATGTGGAAAGTATTCTTGCTTCAATACCACATGACTGGTTCCTGATTTTTGTGATATTCCACAAAATCTTAAGATGATGATGAAGTGGTCCACATAAAGAAAAAAACGGGGAAACATCAGATTAGATAGCAGCTGTTCCATGGTCTTAAATATAGATCATTCCTACTTACTTAGAATTAAGGTAAGGGAATATTAAATTGAGGGGGTCAATTGAAGCAGCAAAATAGTCTTCCTTATAGAGTGAGAGCCGAATGGTATTTTTTGTAAAATAATTAAACTATTTTACTTACCAGTTATATAATTCAGAAAAAGCAGCTTTAATTTTCTTTACTGAATTATCCACCTCCTCTTTGACCATCATGCGGTATCGAGTCAGTGAAACAGTGCAGCGCTGAAGGTCTTTAACAGATTTCTCAATATTTAAACCTATAAGAAAAAACAACCATCATCCTTACTATGCTACATTTATATTCCACCTTTTCTCTAGGAGCTTGAGGAGGGCACCTCACACTCCCTCCTCAAATTCTACCTCTACATCAAGAACCCTGTGACTGGGCTGTGGAAGGAAGGTTGAATCAAAATCACCCAGAAAGCTTTCATGTTGATATTGACCTCCCTGCTCTTGATTAAACACTTAAATCGCTAGAACACATTGCCTCAACAATTACTATTTCACTAACAACCTTGATTAAAAAAAGATCAGATATCAATGAAGCAAACATGCAAACAGTTATACAATACTTATTATAGATATATTAAGAAGTTCTTTTGTAATTATACAGGGTATGTTTTAAAAGTACAACAATTTTAGAAAATAATTGGAAAAAAAACCAGGGGTGTTACTACCAGTTCAGTGATTTCGTTTTGCATAGTCTCCTGACCAATATTGTAAACCATATCATTTCAATTTTGTCACAAAAAAGAAGTATTATAGCAAGTGTCCCTTCTGCAGTTGGATGTTGATCTTTCAGAAGTAAAATGACTTGCTTCTAGTTCAAAAAGATTAAATTATTTCCTATTTCCTACCTTATTTGTGATTTAAAAATCATGCTGAATATTCCAATATTTATTTGATGTAAAACAAATTCACTACCCTTATACCAACCTGGGGTTTCATCTAATGAATTCCAGCAATGAATGGCTCTTCCTCTCATGCATGTTTACCTGAACTTAGTCTCTGGGATTTTCTGTCTGTCTTTCCTCTTTGCCCTTAAAGGTCATTAATTTCATTTAGCATTAACCTTATTCAGGCTGTTCTTCTAATCTCCTGTGTAATTGAGAGAGACCAGGAAATTCTGAAGGTTAAGGACAAAGAGGGTACAAATATGATCTAACTTCAGCTGGTAGAAAGTGGTACAAAAGACAGAAGCCGCAGGAAGAGACTCATTATAATAATTATACAGGATCCAATCTGGGTCAGTCAGCAGGATTAGAGGTTTAGTCTTCCAAGCTTTTGAACTCGTGCTGGAGCCCATCCTCAGGGAACTTCTCTGTAGCAGAGTGTGTGCTTTGAGCTATTCTATGTGTACAACAAGTACTTAGGAGATGAGGGCTTGGCAGCACAAGAAAACAACGGCCAACAACTTAATATCATCAACACCTCAATCAACATCTTTAAAAGCTACACTCAATAGACACCATATAAACACCACGCACAGAATAGCCAAAGCACACACTCTGCTAGAGAGAAATTCCCTGAAGATGTACAAGTCCTAAAGTTCATAAGACTACACTTCTGGTCCTGGTCACCAACATTATCCTAGGATACATCTATTCACCTTCATTCATAATAATTATATGATTTTGTAACTCAAGTCAGATGCTACCAGATATATTTGTCTATAAGATAAGAAATGTATTTACTTTTACAGAATGGGCAAAATATAATTACATTCACTTCTGAAATGAATGGTGAATAATATTAGTTGGGAACGATAATGAATATTTATCCAGCTGAATTGAATCATAATCTGTGTTACCTCTTTTCTGGATTGAATCTTCTGCTTTCATTTCAAGAGGAGATGCAGGGACATGCAGTGATTTAATGGTGGTAGCTGGTACTTTTGATTTTGTACTACCAACATTGCACTGAAGTGGTGGTGAATATTGGAAAGGATCAGGAAGCTCTCTGCTATTTTGTTCTGGCTCTATAGACAGTTTTGTGGATTCTTCTTTTTTGTCTAGAAAAATAAATAAATAAAACAATATAAATGATATGCAAGCAAGACCAGAAAATAGTCTTGTGACAAGATGGGCAACAAATAAATTTAATAAATAATAATATTAATCTTGGACAGTAAACAGAAAGGAACACCGAAATAAAGCAGAAATTATTTCAATAGGATTTATCTGCAGAACTGCCTTTTTAAGATTGCCTGAAGACAGGTTGTTAAGATTCAGGTACAATCAATCAAGTTATTTTGAGACAAAAAAAGCACATCTTTTCAATAAAAGTTTTATTAAACCTTTTTAATTCAGCAAACAATATTATATCCAGCTACTTTTCTGATTAGGATAAGTGACAAAAATGCCCAAAGTAAAGAGGGAAGCAACGAAAATGGTATCAGAGGACAGAACAGCAGAAGCAGCCAATCATGTTGCATGACATACTGTACATGCCAAGATCAGGCAAGTACTCTGCATTATGAAATACTGTGCAGAAAATATTTAAGAAAATCATCTCTAAGGAGATTAAAAAGAAGAAGGACGCAAAAGCTGAGACTAATCATATAAGATAGGATATGGGAGAAACTGGTTTAGCCCACATCTGAATGTCAATTCATATTTGCTATGAAACTATGTGGTTGGGCTTAGATTTTGGTGAGGAAAATAAGGGGAAAAAATTCTACCTCTGCCTACCAGCATCCATCAGTATTCATCTGGCTAGTACCCTGTCAGTGTGTAAGAGAGTTGAGGGCTGTTTGGAAAGTGAAACAGTATCTGCTGTGTGAGCAAGGAGATAGTAATGTTCTGTACCAAAGCTGCTTGGTGCTGTGAAACTAAAACTGAAACTCCTCTCCTCTGCTTGTGTTTTGCATTTGGAACGTATTTCTTTTCAGGTGGGGAGGGGGAGTAGAACTCCTTAGCATCAGAGCATGTTAATAATAATAATATACGAAATACTAATGCTTTGATGATCATTTTGAAAAATTATTTCTTAGTGAGCACCTAGAAACCAAAAGGAACATACGTGCCAAATTTCAAGTTTGTAAGCTTTATGGTTCTGGAGATTTTGTGTGAACATCTTTTTTATTATTCATTTGATGTGTGTCAGAACACTGGAGAGAACATTAAGGTAACACACACACACACAAAATACCACTCATGCATCATCACAAAATCATCACAAAATGATGTATGAGAGATTTTGTGATAATGCATCAGTGGTATTGTGTATGTGTGTGTGTATGTGTTACCTTAATGTTCTCTCCAATGTTCTGACATACATCAAATGAATATTAAACAAGATGTGCACAAAATTTTAATTTAACAGTGAAAAAAAATATTAAACTACTTAAATCCTGGCTGACTGAGAATGGTGGAATCAAGCTGATCTTAACATACACACACTGACCTGCTATTTTTGATCTTGCCATTCTCCTGTTCTTGTATTCCCAGATCTTTTCTACATGAGGATTTTTTGATTTTTCACTGGCATATTTGCCAGGGAAAGTATCTTTAGCACAGCCATCCAGCTGGCAATCATTTACTTTTTGGGATTCCAGAGACACTTTTTCTGTTCCATCCTCTCTACCCTTTGTATCTTTGTTACGGTGATGTTGTTTTGATTTGCTTCTTTTTCTTTTGCTGTTCTGAAGTAAATAAGGTTAGCAATATTACTCCACATGGATCATGCTGCAATAGGAAAAACAAATCCACCCACATTTCTTTCTTTCAACTGCAAATTCTATTCTATGTACTAAATGTTATTATCAGGGCTTCATTCATGTTTCTTGAAATACATATGAAGTAAAGGAAACAAGGTGATAAAATAATTATAAACAGTTACAACTGAGCATTTAATGTTTAAATAAAATTATTTTTAAAAGCATATATCCTACTTAGCTCCCCTAAAATGTTTTTTTTTAAATTTTGCCCATTTTATTCAGTCATTGGTACATAAAAGGAGAAAAGGGGATGTTTTTCTGAAGAATGTTATCTCCAGAATTATGTGTTAAGTTTTGCAACTGTTGGATTAATTATAATAACTCCCCATGCTCCAGAGAGTCTATTCAATAATCAAGTTAAAATTGTATAAATAAAAGTGAGAAGCACTAGCTAAAATCTGTGATCTAAGCAGAGCCATCAGAGTTTTCTTGCCTGTTGAAAGTAATTGTTATATATGTGTGCGCAAAGATTTCTAAAGAGTTTGATAAAAGAAACTAAGATGGTGGCCACAATGGAGCAAACAAAGCTGTTACTGCTTCTTATGTACGACAAGTGTAAAAAGTGGGTGGAATTGTCATTCTATCATAGTACTTTAATTTTGACTATACCTTGCATAGACTCTCTCTATGTCTATATGTAGACCTCCATATAACAACACTCTGCCCACCTCATACGCACATAAGCGTGAACACATTGGATCCAGTTTAGTTTGGACCCAGGGTTCAAACTAATGTTTGAACTAATGTTCAATGTTAGCATTAGTTTGGATAGAGCAAGAACATAGCAACAAAAAAAAGAGATGGTTTCTTAGTATCAGGTGGGGTACATATGGCCTAAAGAACATAGATATAGCTTTATTGGGCTGTTGTCAATGTATCTTCATTAATTTGTGTGGCTTTAACTTGGTAGCCATCCCTATATAATTGAGATAGCAGCTTATAATGCTTATTATGCTTACTGCACATAAATACTTTTTAAAAAATTATTCAAGGATTGGTTAACAGAGATGAACAGTTTATTTTAAAAAATAATTTTTCAAATATTCAATAAGGTGGGCTACTTCAATTGTTTTGATTTTTTGTCAAATTATACAGGACATTCTGCAAGTACACAGATGGCAACAGCAAGGAATAATTAAAATTAAAAGTGCCTATTGATTATGAAACCTCTTGTGTGCAGATGTGGAACTATGCTCACTAAAAAGCAGAACATCTGACAAAAAAACAATGGCCACAAATTAGTTGCTCAGATCTGCCTGCCTAGCTAGCTAGCTAGCCAGCTAGCCTTTGGGGGGCGCAATAGCTTGGTGGTTAAAGATTCTCAGCTTTCAGTTGGCACACTTGGTTCAAGTCCCAAGCACTGCACGACAGGGCTCTTGTTACTTATCCCAGCTCTTGCCCACCTAGCAGTCCAAAAACATGCAAATGCAAGTAGATGAATAGGCACCAATTCAGTGAGAAGGTAAAAGGATTCCATGTACCTCAGCATATAGTCAGGCTGGCCATATGACCATGGAAGCATCTTCAGACAATGCTAGCTCCCTCAGCTAAGAAATGGAGATGAGCACCAACTCACTGGACAGGGGAAATCATTAGCATTACCATTATCCTGCCTTTATTATTTTTACAAATAACTTAAGGCAGAGAACAGTTCCAACACACCTTCCTCCTCTGGTTTTCCCTACACCAGCAACCCAGTGTGGCAAGTTGGGCTGGCAGAGAATGAGTGACCCAAAGTCACCCAGTTGGTTTTCATGGTTAAGGCGGGACTAGAACTCACTGATTCCCCGCTTTCTACTGTAGTGCTTTAACCACTAGACCAAAGTGAGTCTCAAATTTATGCAGATATGAGTTTAAATAGTTAATTCAGTTTTAGAATCCATTACCTTCTTTTTCCCAGTCATATTCCATTCTTTTAGAAATTGAAGTGCACTACCTGAACAGAAGAGAAGGAATGATCAATAAGCAATAATAGTGGCTCAGAAGTTTCCCATCTTAGAGTGCTACTGATGTTTTAATACTCTGGAAGGTGCTCAAATTTTTAAGAACTGTCCTTGCAATTCTGAGATGCATCAAGAATGCTTTTCTACAGTTAAGAGACAGGTTTGGTTTCTTTGGCTGTCAGAGTTTGGTATTATCTCATTAATTTCTTATTAAAATTATTTTTCCTCTCAGTGGGTCTGTCTTAGTAACCTTTCTAAATTATCAGCAAAGCAGCCATAAAGTTAAGTCAATTTTATGGCATTTCCCCCACCCTCATGCCCCCAAATATTCTTTCTTGGATTTTCTTGGATCCTGGAGGTTATTATGAAGAAGATGAAAATTTGCTGATAATTTCTATATAGGGCTTATTGGTGATGCTTATAAATCCCTTCTCAAGTGACAAGAAGAATAGCCTCCTTTCAAGAAATGTTGAATATTGCCTTTTAATAGGGCACACAGCCTTTATTTCACCTATGCAAAGAATGAAATGTTTAGCACTTAATGCTTATTTTTGAAGACTCAGTGAAATGCGAAAGCATACAGACCATCCATAAAAGCTTGTACTGCCTTGTTTACATTGTTATCAAACTGCTGTAACACCAACACTATCTCATTGTTGCTTTTGTTGGGAACAACTGAACGCACTGCATTGATCTGCAAGTAAAAGAAAAATACAGTTTGAAACAAGGCAAGGGCTACTAATGCAAAACAAAATACAAATCGAAAGACCAATTTGTGTTGTATTTTTGTAATACAAATTTGCAATTATCTTTCAGACTTGCAATAGCCTATTTGTATAAAATAATCAGAATCTCTTAATACCAGTGGTATGATTGCAAGAACATGTGAAAATTGATTCCCCTTTTTTACTATATGTCTAATAAATCCCATATTACAGTTAAGCTACAGCTGCTTCTCTTTTCTTGGCAGCAACTTTTTTCTCTTCCCACCTGAAAATTAGTCGTGACATTTCTATTTGCATGCTGCAGTTGCTTGTTAATTTTTTAAAAAAAGTTTTTTATTTTTTAAGACAAACATAAACAAACAAAGAATAAAAACATAAAACCATCTTCCATTTTATATACATATAGTGTGTCAGTTGGTTACAAATCTTTTGTGCTATCCTTTCATAGTCATTACTCACAGTTTATATAAATTTTCACATTGTCAAACTAACATATGTTTATATATTTATCAGTTATTATCATCCATGGCTAAACTATTTATTCCATCATTTTATATGAGATATTCCAAATTTTATTTTGAAATTGATATTGTACTTTCATCCAATGGTTATATATGTCTATATTATATTGTATATCAATCTATTAAACTTCTATTACAAAATTACCTAGTCTATTACATTACCATGTCTTTTTGTCCAACCACTGATAAAACAAATCCCATATCATATAAAATTGTTTATCTTGTTCTCTAATTTCAAATGTCAATTTACTCATTTCAGCACAGTCCATAATTTTCTTAATAACTTCCTCTTGCATAGATATTTTTTCATTTTTCCAATTTTTAGCAAATACAATTCTAGCCGCTGTTAAAACATTTAAAATCAAATATTTCAGTTCTTTATTGTATATTTCTGGTATAATTCCCAATAAAAAAATATGTAGTTTAAAGTCTATGTGTTGTTTTATCATTTTTTCCAACCATGTGTGGATTATAGTCCAATATCGTTTTGCATCCAAGCATGTCCACCACATATGGTAATATGAACCAGGTATCTGACATTTCCAACATTTATCCGATTTGTTCTTAAACATTTTCATTATTCTCGTCAGGGGTAGATGCCACCTGTAGAACATCTTATACAAATTTTCTTTATATGCAGTTGACATTGTCATTTTATAATTTTGAGACCACAATTTTTGCCATTTCTCTAAATCAATCCCATGTCCAAAAAATTTTCCCCCAAGCAATCATCCTTTCTTTAAATTGTTCTTCCTCCAATTTAAATTCTAATAAATGTCCATAAAATTTTTAAATTACCTTTTCATCAGTACCCATCAAAATTTTATTTATATCAGTCAACTTATCATAGATACCTTCTGTTTTAAAATCTTTATCAAATCTAGATTGTATTTGCAAATATGAAAACCAATTCATTTTTATACCTTGTTCTTCCAACGCTTGCATAGATTTAAGTTCACCCTTTTCATTCAATATCTCACCATATCTAACTGTTTGTTCCTTTTTATATATTATTGGATAAGAAAAAGCTTCAATAGTAGATATCCGTAATGGAATTTTTAAGTAATATTGTCTTTTTATCTTCTCCCAATTTAAAAATAATGCCTCTGGAATGTATTGTCTTCTAAAATACCCGTGTTTTAGTTCCCTTATACCAGAGGAAAGCATGCCAGCCCAGTAGCAAGTCATGCCTTTCTAAACTCAATAGTTTACTGTTCCTTAATGTTATCCATTCCTTTACCCACATCAGATTTGTCGCCTAGTAATATAATGCCCAGTTGGGCAGGGCAAACCCTCCTCTTGTTCTTGCATCTTGTAACGGTTTTAATTTTATTCTTGCTTTTTTATCCTGTCAAATATATTTCAACACAATTCTATTTAAATCTTCAAAAAACTCTTTCCCTAGTCAGATAGGAATTGTCTGGAATAGGTATAAAACTCTAGGCAATACATTCATCTTAATTGTAGATATTCTCCGAATCAATGATAGTTATAAGTTTTCCCATTTTGTCAAATCTGTCACATGAGTTTAAATCTGCTCTATGAGTTTAAGATAGTTATCCTCCTTCAATATGCTACATCTTGATGTAATATATATCCCTAAACACTTAACCTTATTTGTGATCTGTATTTCTAAAACTTCTTCCAACTCTTTCTTTCGTCTTACTAACATGTTCTTTGTTAATATCTTTGTTTTATCTTTATTTATTTTCAAACCTGCTACTTTTCTTCTATCTTTTCTATTAATTTAGGTGCTGTTTCCAACAGATCATCTAATATAAATACCAGGTCATCTTCAAAGGCTTGCAATTTATACACTTCCTTTTTTATTTTCATTCCTTTTATTTCTTTTTCTTCTCTAATATTCCTATTCATCACTTCCAAAGTTAACATAAACAACAGAGGCGACAGTGGACAACCTTGTTTCGTCCCTTTTCTTATATCTATGGATTCTGTTAATTCTCCCTTTACCATAAACTTTGCAGTTTGTTTATGATATATCGTTTCAATGGCTTGAATAAATTTTTTACCAAAGCCCATTTGTATCAATTGCAATAACATGAATTGCCAGCTCACGTTGTCAATGGCTTTTTGTGCATCTTAAAAAATTAAGGCCATTTATTTTTCAGAATGTGTCTCATAGTATTCCAAAGTATCCAAAATTATTCTCATATTGTCTTTGATTTGTCTCTGGCAGAAATCCATTTTGATCAGCATGAATAAAATTATTTAAGTATCTCTTCAGTCTTTCTGCCAAGATTGAAGCAAAAAATTTATAGACTGAATTTAATAGGGATATAGGTCTGTAATTTTTAACTTGCTGAGGGTCTGTATCTTCCTTCGGTATAAGTGTAATATATGCTTCTGACCATGTTTTGGGTATTCTCTTCTTTGACATAACTTCATTCATGACTTCTAATACCGTATTTTCCGGCGTATAAGACGACTTCTGAAACCAAAAAAAGACAACCTAAAATCCGGGGTCGTCTTATACGCCGGGTCGTCTTATACGCCGGAAAATATTACGGGCGTCGCCGGGAGACGCTCCTCCCCTTCCCGAAGAGAAGACGGCGGCCGCTCTGCCGGCCCATCATGCTCCGCGGGAGGCCTGGTCGTCTTCCGTGTGTGTGGGAGAGAGACCGAGAGAGTCGCCCTGGGGCTGGAGGAGGAAGGTTGATGCGAGCGCGAAGGAAGGTTGATGCGAGCGCCCTGGGGCCGGAGGAGGAAGGCTGATGCGAGCGCGAAGGAAGGAGAAGCATTTACAAATCCTTGCAGCTTAATTTTGAATACCCGTATTTTCTGGTGTATAAGATGACTTTGAAAAAAGTCAACCAAAAATCAGGGGTCGTCTTATACGCCCGGTCGTCTTATACGCCGGAAAATACAGTAGTTGAAGATTCAATATTTCCTGGAAAGTCTTATAAAATTCTGCTGGTGCTTTTCCAACATTCTGTTTTTTAAAGGCTTCTGTTAATTCCATCAACGTTATGTTCCCTTCTAACATTGTTTCAATATCTTTGGGTATCTCGGGTAATTATGCTTTCTGTAAATATTGCTTAACTTTTTCTTCTTGAATATTCTCTTGATAATACAGTTTTCCAAAGTAATCTTGTATAATTTTTTTCTTCTTATTTCCATAGCAAACATGTCCTTCATTTATTATTTGGCTAATCCTTCTTGATTCTCTTTCCTTTCTCAATTTATAGGCTAATCATCTGCCTGGTTTGTCTGCATCTTCAAAGTAATTTTTAATTTTTTGTGCTAGTTCCTCTTTTTCCATTAGTCCCATTTTATGTTTAGTGATGTCCATTTTAATTTTAATGTCTTATTTTGTGGGAGCTTCTGTAATTCTTTTTCTAGTCTCTTATAGTCGTCTTCCAATATTTTGAAAATCTTTTTCTGTTTTCTGTTTCTTTTCCTTGTATATATTATCAAGCCTCTTGTGTAGGCCTTCATCATGTTCCAGAGATTCTGTAAAGATGTATCCTCTTTTCTATTTTCTTAAAAAAAATTCTTTCTCTATTTTCTGTTTGAAGTCTTTTTCCTTTAATATCGTATTATTTAAGGTCCATCTAGATCTCCTCTTTTGTCCTTTCCAAATGACTGTCATTGGGTTGTAGTCTGCCCAAGTGCTTGTTTCTATTTCAATTTCTCGTGTGTTAGCAAGTAATGCTGCTGACATCCATATCATGTCTATTCTAGACCGTGACGCATGTCTGTTTGAGTAAAAAGTATATTGCTTATTTTCCACATTTCTCTCTCTCCATGCATCTTTTAAGTTTGCTTCTTCTATCATTCGAAAGAAATATTTTGGTAGTATCTTTCTAGTTTTCTTTGTTGATTTCTGCATTTTATAATCCAATTGATCATTAATTATTCCATTGAAATCTCCCATCATACAAATATTAGCATAGTCCAGTTCAATTATTTTCATATGTAATTTCCTGTAAAATTCTTCTTGGTTGTCATTTGGAGCATAAATTGCAATTAAAAGTATTTTTACATTATTGTCCATTATTTCCACCATCAAAATCCTTCCATCATCATCTGTATAAATTAGTTCTGCCGAAATTGTATCTCTAATATATAAGACCACACCTCTTTTTTTACATTGTGTCAACGACGTGAATAATTTCCCTAATTTTTTTTGTTTCAATATATATTCGTGTTGTTTTTTTAATATGTACTTCTTGTAGGCAAATTATATCAATCTTTAATTTCTCTAATTTATTAAATACTTTTCTTCTTTTAGTAGCCAAATTAAGTCCATTTATGTTAATCTTCTGTTAATTATCTGTTAATTTTCTTTCATCCATATTAAGCTTTGTAAGAGGATTTTATTGCTCTAGTAGATCTTAGTTCTCATTGCTCTCTGAGTATATCACCTACTGCACCTTTTTCTTTTTCTTTTTCAATTACTGCTATACACTCCTCTTGAAATTTGATTAATGATTCTTCTTGTGTCTTCCTCCTTTCCTCTAAGATATTCTAAGTAGAATAGCTCAGCTTTTTCGACTGTGTCAATTCCGTGTCTTGTTCCTGCCAGGTGAACAAGAGGCCTTCTGGTATCAGCCATCTGTAATTTACTCCTCTTTTAAGTTACTCTTTAGGTAAAAATATTATCTCTCATCTCTCTTAGTCTTCTTGGTACCTGTTTCAACATCACAATTCCTTTGTCTTTGTACTTTAATGTTTTTTCTCTTGCCACCTGCAGTATCTGTGTTTTAATAATTTTCTTAGTAAATCTGATGTGAACTTCTCTTGGTAACTTATTTCTCATTGCATATCTTGCATAGACACGGAACACTTCATCCATCCCATCCATCATCTTCTCTTTGGTTATCTCTTAAAGTTTCTGCCAGTATTTCTGTCATTATTTCAGCAAGGTTTTCACCTTTTTCTTCTACATTTTGAAATCTCAGGTAAAATTCTGATCTATCAATTTCCCATCCTAATGGTCCACTCCTGCCCTTTTCAACATTGCTCAATCGAGTATCAATATCTCCAATTTTCTTATCTCTTTGTATATCTTCTTTGATTTTCTTAAATCTGTCCTCATATTTCATCATCATCTGTTGAATATTCTCTTCTTTCTCATCTGTCTTTTCAGTTCTTTGCTCAATGTTCTCTGTTTTCTTTTCAATCTTCTGGATTCCTTGCATAATCATTTGCAACGTCACTTCCTTCTCTTTCTCCTGTTGTAACATTGTCTGTACTGATTGTTGTCCTACAGATGGTGAAGAGGAGGCTATTGGTATTGAAGAAGCTGGGGCTGTTGTCTTTCTGCTCATCTTGTAATATGTAGCTGTAAAAAAAAGAAAGAGAAAGAAAAAAGGGAAAAAAAGAGAGCAAAAGCAAATAGCTGCCACTCCAAAAAATTAAAAACGATGAGAAAAATCTTCAGGCACTTGTATATCTTAATAATTGATTGCAGTAATATACAAAAAAAAAAGGGAAGATGTGGAAAAAAGGATAAAAAGGATTTTTTTTTTAAGAAAAAGAGAATAAGGGGAAGGAGGAAAAAATTAAAAAATGATAGTCTATGTATTTCTCTTAATGAAAAAAAAGAAAGCAAAAGAAAAATTTATATTCTAGTTCCTGGGTTAGAAGGCTAAAGTCCAAACATAAAAATCCAACTAGAGGGGAAGTAAAAAAAGAAAGTAAGAAATAACAAACAATTATAATAAAAAGCAAGCCACTGCCACTAAATATCCAAGGCTTTTTGGTGAATCAACTCAGACTTTCCAGTTCCAGTATTTTCAAGGTCACTTCAATCTTCTTTCTTTCAACTTCAACTCCAGACTCCGGCTATCTATAGTTTCACAGATGAGCACCTGTATAAACAATCTGCCACGCTCATCCCACTATCTTTTTCAGTGCAAAGCTCAGAGTCCTTGAGTATAACACCAATACACAGAGAAAAAATAAAACAATATATCCAAGCCTCTAGATGGCAGTGCTACTTATTTTCCTCCACTTTCACTTCCCCTCATGTATCCAAAGCCAGGAACAGAAAAAAAAAGTAAAATCTGTTTTTAAAAAGAGAAATAAATAAATCTCAAATCAGAAAGAAGAGTCTTAATCAAAGCAGACTTTCAAGAGAATTGCTAAAAAAAATAAAAAAAAATAAAAAAGACCAGTCCAATTTAAAATTGAGAAGCTTTGCCAAATTCCAAGTTCCAATAAAAAGAAAAAAACCTTCAGTTTAACTAGCTTAATCTCGCCGCTTGAGCTCTCTTCTCTTCACTTTTAATTTCACTTTAAGTCTTTTAGGGTGTTCTCTCCAAAAAACAATAAGTAAAAGTTCATCTCACCAAAATGACGCACTTTCTTCCGATCTCTTCTGTTCTGGAGTTGTCCCAGCTTCAGCAGTTTGAAAGGCTGCCTCTCTGCCGCCGGCAAAAAGGGCTTTTCCTGGATCAACCAGGGACTTTGTGATGTCCCTGGGATCAACAGGACATGTCCTTATCAATTACCATCTCTACGGGACGGTTTAGGTCTGGTGGGACCATCCAGAAGTGGAGATATCGGTGGCGATCTTGGAGGATCAAGATGGTGCGTCGTACCACTGCGATGCCAGCTCTGTCCTCTCCAGTTGCTTGTTAAATTTTGACCAGCTTTTTAGACAATGGTACACAAGGGCAGCTGTTATATGCACTGTGCCATCCTAGATAGATAGATAGGCTTTTGACATTTCAAATTTGATGAATAGCATTTTCATGTTATAAATTTTCAACAAAATGAAATGTCCCACAAGCCCTGTTGTCTGCTTTCATCTGGCTATCCAACTGGTCTATAACCATTATGCCTCTTCTAGGATAATACATGATATGCACAATGGAAATTTTCAGAGATGTGCTTTCTATTTAGTCCAGGCCATTGCAGAAGTATGCTATACCACTGAAGATGGGTAAAGAACAAAGGATGATAAAAACATCTGTGTCCCGTACTTCAGACACATTATGTAAGACCTAGATCTCTAGAAAGGATTCTGATGTGGGGAAAGTGGAATGAAATATGACCAGTGGCAAAATTGAAGGACACAGTTATAGTGGCAATAGGTACAACATTGGAAAACCTGAAGGCAGATCATTATAGAGAAAATCTATGTGGTCACTAAGAGTAAACACTGACTTTTGATAGCACATAATCAATCAATCAATCAATCAATATCAATCAACCAATCTATCAATCATTCAAGTTGCTAATAAAAATATCCTACCAGTTACTTGTATTATGTTGCTTAATTCACTTTCCAACCATCAATATCCCTACAAATGTTTTTTAAAGTGTCACTGATTTGTGTTAAAGGTGTGATGATTTAATAAAAGTTGGTTTTTGCCAATAAATAAAGAAATTAAACAAAATGTAAAAAAAAAGAAAGTTGGTTTTTGCTTTGCTTTGCTTTTGGCATTTTTAATTCTTAATTCTTATTTTTGTTTAATGGCTGCAAATTTTTTGTTCCTCTTAAGTCATAAATATGCAGAACCTCATTAATTAATAACAAGCAAAATTTATTTCAGTGGGTCTAATTTGCATGTTAAATTATACCTGCTGACATTCTGTTATGTCAACATTTTATAAGGATGTATGTATTCTGTCATCTCCTGCATCTAATTACAAAGGAGAAGCTAACGCAATAGAGCATGATGAAGACAAGACAGGCAATTAATTAATAGGAAAAGTATCCTGAGGAAAATGAAAGAAGACGTGCCCTTAAAGAAAGTGAGCTTGACTTCTATGAAAATACAAGATAAATATAAATTTAATTAAACTAGGAGGAAGATTCTGAATGTAGGAATAATACTGATTATATAAAACCATACAAGGTATTAAAATTGGGTGTCCAAAAAGTCATAGCTATTGACAAAATAATACTTCAGTAATAAGAGGACATATATCAACTGATATAGTGTAGTGTTTGTAATGCTGGACTGTGACAAGAAAACCCAGGTTCAAATTCCCAATGAAACATAGAGTTCATTAGATACCCAACCGAGCCTGATGGTGTTGCTGTAAGGACTAACTAATGGATGATACAGTGTACATCACTTTGAGCTCATATTATCCAGACAACAGCTTGGAGCTGAGCTCCAAACAGGAAAGGGGATTGTTATATAGCAACAACTGAGATGCATTCATGTTATCAAGAAGCAGAATTTAAACGTTTTTGCCTGAAGTAGGAATGCAGGGCAATTAGCTCGAGGACATCCACCAAGCATGGGAATGTCGACTAAGTCTTTCATCTTCTATGGAAAGCTGGAGTGTGCATTGTTTAAGGTTTGAATGGACTGATCTATATGTCCTGTGTGTTGGATGATGTGATCATTAAAAATTGTACCTTTTCCTTGATGTTTGCTGGTGAACTGGTTTCTGTCATCTCCTACTTGAAAGTGCTACAATAAACAGCTGCAAGCTGCAAGAACAAAATACATACAGCAAGTTATGCATATAGTATGAATGCTTTAATTTTCAATGTCCTGCCCATTCAAGAATAGGACTGCTAATGTTTTAAATTTTCCTGCTGCTTTAGTCTAATAACCTAAATGTCATGCAGAAGGCCTGGAAATGGCTCATTTATCGATTTCTATACATCAAATTTCCATTAATAACACAGAAACAGGCCATGCCATTCCACCTCCTCCCCCAGCTGGGCTGATAGTAAAAGGAAAATGACACATTCTGGGGAATCAAACTGCGGAGACATTATCTGTTCATCAACAAATGTTTTTATTAAAGGAATAACTTTTGGAAGCCCAAACCTAAAAAATTGATACAATTCTTACTTTGGGTTTACTACGGCAAGACCCTACTGCACTAGGCCTTAGTCTGGCCAAACAAAAGCTGTGTGTGTGAAGGGAGAAAAAAAAAGCAAAATTCAACATTACTAGGAGTAAAACAAATATCTGAAGTTGCAGAAGCCAGATTCAATTTTAAAACTTTAGCCCATACAAGTTCAGCATTGAAAGAACTATTTCAAGAAGATGTAGCAACAAAATTCAGGAATGAATATATTTGAGGAATAATGTTGTTATTTTTCATTAATTATTTCAATATATTGTATATTACAGATGGTCCTTGATAACAGAGCCCAAAATTTCTATTGCTAAGCAAGACGGTTGTTAAGTAAGTTTTGTCCATTTTACAACCTTTCTTGCAACAATTGTTAAGTGAATCACTGCAGTTGTTAAATTAGTAACATGGTTATTAAGAGAATCTGGCTTTCTTGCTAATCAGGTCATAAAAGGTGATCATACCACCCCAGGACACTGCAACCATCATAAATACATGCCAGTTGCCAAGTTTTGATCCTGTGACCATGGGGAAGCTGCAATGGTGGTAAGCATGAAAAATGGTCATGTCACTTTTCCTCCCATGCTGTTGTAACTTTGAATGGTTTCTAAATGAATGGTTGTAAGTTGAGGACTACTTGTACATAAAATTTAAGTCTGCAGGATTTATTTTGTTTTGCACTAGAACATTGGATTACACGAAGTATGGCAGTTATCAAAAATATTCCCATCAACTGGAATACTTCAGAATAATATAGGACTGTTATTCTCAGCAGCTTTAACCACCATGGTCATTAGTGAGAGATGCCAGAAGTCACGGATCACCTGCTTCTAAAATTTATGTCTGATCGACTTGGTCATTAAGAAAACTGATTGTGCAACGACTCTTAGGAACTCTCTAGGAGCTGTCAACCTTTATTTGGAGCAGACCATCTGAAATATAGCCAATGTCCAATCCATATAGAACTCTTAAAAGTGATCACTGGCTAAAGAAAGTTAAATACTTGGGAATATGGTTGACAGCACATTGTAAAACACTAAAGGAAAATAATTGTGACAAACTATTACAAAAAGTAAAGAAGGATCTAGAAACATGGGGTAAACTGCAACTCTCATTACCCGTGTTTCTCCAACAATACGGCGTCCACCAATAGGAAGACACAGCATGTTTTCTAGGCATGAAATGAAATTAACCCCCTCCCCCCAAATTTAGGCCTAGTTTAAAACATGCTGGGGGGGAGGCCGGGGGTTAAAACATGCTGGGGGGGAGGGCGGGGAGGGGAAACTTGCCTTTAATAGTGCCCTGCGCGGCGCTGCCGCTCTTCTCGCGCCAGCAGGAAATGTAGAAGCGTTTCTGCTGTTTCTCGGGCGGGGGAGCTGCCTCCATGGCTTCCACAGTTCCTGCCGGCACGAGAATAGCAGCAGCCCCGGTGGAAACGTGGAACCGTTTCTGCCGCTGCTCGGGTGTTTGCGGAAGCCTCCTGTGTGACAGGACCGCTGCCCCCGGGCCGCTTCCTCCTCCCCTTCTGCCTCCACCCCACCCGGGGAAGGAAGCCCCCTCTCCGCTGCCCTTCCTTGAAGCAATGGCGGAGTTCACCCTCTCCCCCTAAATGGATGGGAGACGCGCATGAAAACCTCCCAAAGCCCACGTGGATAATACCGCGTTTGCGTTTCTGTGGGCTGGGAAAGAGCCCGCTGACAGATGCTTTGGCGCTCTCCGGCTTTTGCCTCTTAAGGTAAGGGCGTCCTGAAGCCTTTTTCCCACGGGCGACCAGCCGGCAGTTCCCATCCACGGCACCTGCCTCGTGGCGCTACTTTTCGGCCAAAGGTTCTCGGTCTCCCTGCTCCCAGACCTAATTTTTTCCCCCGTTCGTTTTTCCGCTTTTCTCTTTGCCCTGCAAAAGGGGTCGGTGGCGACCTTCATCTCTCTTGCTCTTTGTTCTCGGCAGCGGCCGGATGCGGGGCGTGGGGGGATGTCCTTGCTTTGCGAGGTAAACGGCGGTGGCGCCGCAGTGGCATTGTTTGCTTTTCTTTCGTGGTGGGCACGGAAAATGGTGTGGGGGAAGCCACGGAGCTGAAGATGGAACCCAGAGCCGGAGGGTTTGCAAGCCGTCCGAGCATGTCACGTAGAGGGGAGTTTGTGGACATTTCCATTTTCAAAGAGTCCCCCCAGTTTCCACCGGTGCTGATGCTGTTGTCGTGCTGGCGGAAACGTGGAAAGCATTTCTGCCGCCGCTTGGATGTGTGCGGCTCCGCTTTCCACGTTTCCGCCGGCATGGAAAGCGTTTCTGCCGGCACGACAACAGCAACAGCGCCAGTGGAAATGTTTCTGCCGCCGCTGCGGAAGCTCCGCACACACCCGAGCAGCGGCAGAAACGCTTCCATGTTCCCGTCGGCGTTGCTGCTGTTGTCGTGCCGGCGGAAACACCGCTGCCGCCCACCCGCTGATGGGGGGGAGAGAAATTGATTCATCCCCGAAAAGATGGCCTAGCTGTTTTTTTGGGGCTCAAAAAAAAAACAAGGCCCTGCCTTATTTTGTGAGAAACACGGTATTAGGTAGGATTGTTACGATTAAAATGTCTATTCTCCCAAAATTTCTTTATATATTTCAGACAATACCAATTAAAATACAAAAAAAGTATTTTGAAGAACTTAATAAAATGATCACAAAATTTATTTGGCAAAAGAGAAAACCGAGAATAAATTTAAAAGCAATGCAAGATATGAGGAGCAGGGTGAGGAATGGCCCTTCCACATTGGGAGTTGTATTATAGTGCAGCCTCCTTAGTATGGTTGAAGGAATGGGTGAATCTAACAAACAAGAGAATACTAGTTTTAGAAGGCCATGACTTACAGACGGTGGCATGCTTTTTTATGGGATATCAGGAAAACCACCCAGAAATACTTCGACAGACATTTAATTAGAGATGCACTACTGACCAACTGGAAGAAGGTAAGGAAAAAACATTATTTAAAGATACCAATCTGGATTTCAACAATGGAAGCGATGATCCACCCAAACAATTTAGACATTACAAAGATGACTAAATACAAGGATTTATTGGATGCACAAGGAAATCTGGAATTGTGGCAAGACCTTCAAGATCAGGGAGTACAAATTGATAGATAGGCATATCTTCAAGTTCAGAGTAGATACAAACAGGATAAGAAAGAATTTGGAATTAATAATAAACTTCAGCAACTAGACAAAATCCTATTAGGCCCAGATAAAAAAAATATAACAAAATTTTATAATTATTTATTAGAGGCAGAGTTAGAGGAAGAAATAGTCAAAGGGAATATGATAGCCTGGAGCAGGAATATAGGACGTAGCATCACTTTAATAGAATGGGAGAAGGTCTGGACTAGAAACAATAAAATCACAAAACTGACAGCTTACAAGGAAAACCTATACAAGATGTTTTATAGATGGCACCTCCCCCCTGTGAGATTAGCGAAAATGCGCCCCAACATGTGTCCAAACTGCTGGAACTTTCTTTGACATGTGGTGGATATGCACAGCAGCCCAAAAATACTGGCAGAAAATTAGGAAATGGCTGGAGGAAATGACAACAGAACAGATCGAACTTAAACCAGAATTCTTAGGGATCTTAAATAAACAACTCTCAAAAAAAGTGAAGTACACAATAGTACATATCTTGACAGCAGCCAAACTGGCCTTTGCACAATGTTGGAAGCAACCCCTTATTCCATCAGAGGAATTGATTATCCAAAAAATAGCAAATTGTGCAGAGATGGATGGATTAACTTCGGCATTAAAAGGAAAAGATACATCAATGCGTTATGATAGCTGGAACTGCTGGATAGAACAAAGATCGATTAATAATAAAGGGCAAAAGAAAACGTACTATAATTGTATATATACATACATACATACATACATACATACTGTACATACATATATACACATATTCGCTAAGGATTAATTGATTAAAAAGTATAAAACAAGGTTGAAAAAAGGTACCACAAACTGTTAAGGACAAAATGGTTTTTAATTGTTTTCTAAACTTTTCTCTTTCATTTTTCTTTTTTCATTTCTTTTCTCTTTTTCACATTTATGTGTGTGTTGGTCTATTTTAATGATAAAATTAATAAAGTGATCACTGGCATCATGAATGGTGTCTGGAAACTGATGACCAATGCAGCTCCCACAACATTGATGTTATACCACGAAACAGTTAATAAGCAGGCAATTGCATTTTGCATTTGTTATTTCAAGGACAATCCCAATGAAAACAGTCTAACTGTTAGGTGACAAGGATGTGAGTGACTATAAAACTGTGCCTTATATTACAGGAATAGTTGGAACTACTAACCAGCTGAAGATGAGTACAGAACCTCCAGGATCCAACTTCTACATACTATTCCAGGAATTGAGAGTTCAGGAATATCCCCAGAATGCATACCAACTCTTTCTGGGGGAGCCCAACTCCATCCAGAGCTAAAGTTGGTAATGTACTAGAACTAATGCAAAACTAGTCACTCAGTTTGCTAGAACTGAGTCTCAACCTGGTTCTTTCCATCCAGACCTTAGTGCTTTCAGGTCAAGAATTCCATTGCATCTCCCAGATATTCCCACTGTAGAGATGTATAACTTATGTTAGCCTTATGAGGTAGACCAGACAGAAAATATGAACAGATGGGCTAATTCTACATTATTGTTAAGATTATTACATTAACATATTCTTGCAATCTGAAAGTACATCCCTCCCTCTGTCCCCTTTATAGCCCATGAAGCTAGGGAAGGTCTCTTCTGAGTTTCTTGCCCTACCCACATTCTCACTGTGGGCTAAGCTGCCTTTTCTCTTATCCCTTGGCTGTACCTCTCGGTCAATCCCACATTCCACTACTATTATATTTGGTCTCATTTCCTTCAGAGGTTGTAACATTAGTCAAGCCCTGAGCCACCAGAAAGTGATCTGTCCATTTAAGTTTCTGAAGTAGGTACTAATAGGGATATTTGGCATTTGGAGTGGAATAAATTAACTCAGTCCCATTTTTATTTCACATATTATTCAATACATTTTTATACGAAAAACTAATAATCCTGAACCAAAGAATTTATTCTGAGTACCAAAATATAATAGAACTTGAGTTTCATTATAAAATTCCCAACTATCCAAATTTTATTTACTTTAACACTACTATATCATTTAAGGTGATTGCTCATTTATATTTAAGACTAGCACAAAACAGGTATTATAATGAAAACCTTATCTCAAGATTTGCTTCTTCCTTTCAGATTCGGAATATTAAATATTAAGAGTATAGTATATGTGGAAAGTCTTTTAAGAAAAGGCTGAAAGTCAGCTTCAACAGTTTCTCTTCCTTCCTTCCTTCCTTTCTTTCTTTCTTTCTTTTCTTTCCTTTTCTCTCCTACCTTCCCCCCCTCCTTCCTTTTTTTTTGTCACTGTATAAATTATCTTGGAAGGGGAAAGAGAATAAAGGAAACAAATACCGCTAACCTTTGGGATTGGTTTCTAAACACACTAAACCTGATAGAGAAAAAATGCTTTCTTATCTCTTTCATGGCAGAGATAAGAGGCTGTAAACTAATAAATATTATGACTTTATTCCAAGACATGCTCTCATCTTGCAAGATATTCTTTCAATATAATAGCCATATATTGGAAAAAGCTAAACAAAAGCTTCCCATTTCACAAAATTTCTCTCTCATGTATAAAGGGGCTTTTAATTTTCTTCCAGAACACATACAAACATTTTTTTGAAATTGCCAATGCATCCCCCATAGTGAATGGAAATAAAGATGACAAAATACATACATATTTATATTTTAATTACAAAATTGAAAAAAGAAAGGGAATAGCAAGCAAAACATATTGTAAAGAAAATCTGTTTTAAACGTAAGAATGCCTATCCTTCTGTTCTCAGGTTTGTAAACTATTTTGAGCAATTATGAGAAATGGATATGCAATACTAATACTAATAATGATGATGATGATGCAGAAGAAACAGTGGACCACCTGGTATACTACAGCAAAAAGATTGCACAAACTGACTATAGTTTGTAGCTGCATGACAAAGTAGCAACAATGGTGCATTGGGAGATCTGCAAGAAATATTATTTGTAAGCAAGAACTGGTGGGACTATAAAATAGAAAAAGTCATGGAAAATGAAGAAGTTAAATTGCTCTGGAATTTCAGAATCCAGACAGGCACATAACACCTTGGACTTAAGAAAAACAAAAAAGTCTGAATAGTGGATGTGGCAGTGCCTGGAGACAGCAGAATAGAAGAGAAAGAACTGGAGAAGATAAAATATACAAAGATCTACAAATAGAAATAGAACGACTATGGCAAAGGCAATCAAGAGAAGCATCAATAGTAACAAGCGCCTTGGGTGCAGTCCTAAAACAACTGGAGCACTACTTGAACACTACCATTGACATTGACAAATTTGCACCAGCCAATTGCAGAAGGCGGCTTTACTTGGAACTGCTTCCATCCTGCAATGAAATCTGTAACACCGTCAAACATCCAGATTTTCCCAGTAAGGACTTGATAGGTAGACAAAAATGCCAAACCCAGTCTCAATATCTGGCTGACTGTGCAATGATTAATAATGATGATGATGAATATGTACCGTGCTTTACACCCACGAAGAGACATTGACAGGTTGTACCTCCCAAGAAGAATAGGGGACAGAGGACTATTGCAAATCCATCAAACTGTAGAAGAAGAGAAACTAAGTATGAATGATTATGTGAACCAAAGTACAGAAAAACTGCTGTGAAAACAGAGAACATTATAAAAACAACAGAAACAAAGGCAGAATATAAGGAAAAACAGCTGGATGATAGATTAAATGAATGGAAAACCAAAGCTTTGTATGGACAGCACTTGAAAAACATTGAAGAAAAATGTGAGTTGCAAAAGACTCCGCTACTCGAAACAACTGTCCACCTGAGACCAGGTCCCCTGCTAGAAGGCACCTCAACCCTGGAGGCTGGAATCTGTGGTGAGAAGAATTCTGTCTGGTTCCTTGAGTGGATGACCTTTCCAGACAGCTGGGGATTGCCACCACCCAAGGGAGCGAAGGATCTGTGGAGGAACCTGAACCCTTGCAGAAGAGTGGCTGGTTCCTGCCCATTGAAAGGGCAGCAGAAACCATTGAAGTGTTGGGGCATGGAGGCGGGCCCATGGGACGATCCCGATGCAGGAAATCATTTTCCCTAAGAGCTTGGATAGGTGGGACAAGGGAATTGTATGTTGCCATTGAATCTGAATGATGAACTTGTTGAGGCTTTCTCCGCGGTCTGGGGAGAGAAAAACCTTGCAGAGTGAGGTGTCGATGATCACCCCGAGATGAAGCAACCTGGTTGCTGGATGGAGATGGCTCTTCTTGAAGTTGATGGAAAACCCATGGTCTTGCAGGAACTGCAGCATGATGTGGAGGTCACGAGAGGCAGACTGCCGCAATGTTGACTGGATCAGGATGTCGACCAGATAGCACTGGACCCTCACCAGAATCGATCGGAGTGAAGCCCTGCCAACGCCGCCAGGATTTTGGTGAAAACCCTGAGAGCTGATGAAAGCCCGAAAGAGAGGGCTCAGTACTGGAAATGCTTGGTCTGCTAACAGAAACGAAGAAACTGGTGGTGATGAGGCCAGATAGGAATGTGAAGATAAGCCTTCATAAGGTCTGAAGAGAGGAAATCGCCTTCCTGAATGCTCTCTAGAATTGAATGCAAGGTCTGCATCTTAAAACGCCTGTAAGGGATGAATCTGTTCAAAACTTTGAGGTCGAGGATGACTCGCCACCCCTGAGGCCTTTGGGATCACAAAGAGACGAGAAACCAAGCCCTTGTTGATTCACTGGAATTGGCTGAATGGCTCTGATGTCCATGAGGTGTTGAATAGCCGATTCCATCAGGCCCATCTTGACCTGTCCCTAGATATTGGGCAGGAGACGAAGAATCTTGGGGGTGAGGAGAGGAACTCCAATTGGAAGCCTGACCTCACTACCCCAAGCACCCAGGCGTCTGATGTAGACTCCTCCCATCTGTAGGCGAAGAAGGCTAAACGACCTCTGATGGGTGGGGAGGAAGGGCATTCACTTTGAGCATCGGAAAGAACAGCCTCCTCCTCCTCCTCAAAAGGGCCGTTTACCTGAAGTCTGCTGCTGTCTACCTGCCGTTTCAGGACGCTGCTCCTGATGAGGGGGGAAAGGCCTCTGGCCTCTGGAGAAATGAGCTGAGGATTCGGTACGGAAGAAAGAAGGCCAGTAGTAGTGGGATGGAACTCAGACTTCCACCCCGCTGAAGAAAGAACCTTCCTCTTGTCCCTGGTTTCTACCAAATATGGCTCCAGGGTTTCGCCAAACAATTTGCCTCCAGTGCATAGGGCTAAGGCCAGCTACCACTTATGGTGGGAATCAGACTGCCAATTTCACAGCCAAAGGAGCCTTCTAGCTACCACTGATGAGGCCATGGCCCTCATTGTAAATTTGGCTGAATTCAGCGTAGCATATGTTGTGAATTCCACCACTGCAATGATCTTGTTTAGGTCCTGATGTGACCTAAAATCGGTGGTAGGAAGCCAATCTTGTAATTGGTGCAACCATCGCAGAGATGCCCTCATGAAAAACGAGGCTGCTGTGGAGGCCCACACTGCCCATGCCACTGCTTGGTGGGTGCGCTTGAGCGTTTGCTCTGACCTCTCGTCCTCCACCTTGAGGATGTCCTCTGGCTCAGTGGCAGTGTCTGATGTTGCAAATGAGGCGACCACTGGGGCATCCACAGCTGGACCAGGAGCGTGTTAGCCAAGGAAGGGCCCACATTGTAGAATCACTTGTTATGTAATGACGGCCGAGGCTCTGTCCCTAGGGAGGCACACTGTTCCTTAACCAAATCCAGGAAGAGCAGAGGGGATGGAAGAACCTATGTATGGACAACAGGTTTTGAGAAAAGGGGGTCACCGTGACTACTGGAAGCCATTTGGAGTTCTAGAGCCACTTCCTCAGGACTTAACTGGGTTGACAAGGGCTTTATGAAGAAGCGGTTTGAACAGGGAAGATTTAAAAACTGCTGTGGAGGGGATTTGATCAGATCTAAGCCCCTCTTCATCAGATAGATTAGAATCCCCTTCCCATTCCTCTGAAATGGGGGAGCGACTACATTCAGAGGAGTTGGTATAATTCCTGTCCTCATCCTCACTCCAATCTGATTGGGTAGATGGGTAGCTGAACTGGTGCTGTCTGGGGAACCCCCTATGGGATGGGGGGACCCCTTGGGAATAGCCAGGGGCCAAGGATTGACCTCCCTCCAAAAGACGGAAGAACTGCTGAAATCCTTCAGCTAGGCCTTTCCTAATGGTCACAGAGACTATGTCCCTGATATCATCATGTCTTCCCACTGCAGGGTCCACTGGATGCAGGACTGCAGCAGTTGGGGGTATAAGTAGCCTCAGGCCTAAGCTTAGGGCCTGCTTGAATAACCTGACTAGGGGGTAAGAGGGACTTGAGCCCCAGCCTGTCTAGCGTTGGGCCCAGACCAAGATCCTGGGGTAAAACTTCCTCCTCCATTCTCTCAGGAGACCATGTTAAAAGATGGCTAGCAGAACTAGATGCAGCCTCCCCAGCGCTGGCTGTAACCTCTGGGCAAATCTGTGCTTCCCCTGAGAAGCCTGTTGGATCTGGTTTCTCATCTGCTCCAGTGTCTTAGCAAACTGCTTTTCCAAAGCAGCATGCCTTCTCTGTTCAGTTCTGAGTTCTGATTTGGAGGTCTTCCTGGGAGCCAGAGCCTTGGCCCTGATCTTTGCTGCAGCTGTACTTTTTGCAGAGTGGCCTCTTTGTCTTTTTCTTTTCCACCCTGGGCCTTGGAAACTCTGGACTTCTTGCAGACCAGGTAGGTCTGATTGGGCCATTCCGCTTTCCATCATAAAAAACAGAGCAGACACCAGGGGTGTAGAAACCTCCCCCCACAGCAGTACTGCCTGAAACAAAGGACAGGTGAGCTGTGTTAGCTGTGAGGCCCTAAAATGGACACTTCCACCAAAACAAAACAACTGACTGCCACTCAAAATGGCCACCCACCATGTGCGATAGCCCTGGGGCGGCCCGGTCTACTCACTTGTTCCTTAGGCTCTTTCAGGCCCCGAGCAATCTCAAGCGAATGGAAGCAGTTGCAAAATGGCACAGGAGCTCCAAAGATCAGCACGTGAAGAGGTCCGGAACTCGTTAAGAAGCCTCTGCTTGTAGCAGCTGACAAACTGCTTGGGGGTTCTTCCCTATGATCACAGTTCTTCTCTCAAAACACAGCTCCACTGGAGCCCCGGGAGCTTTTCAGAAGCCTTCCTTTTTGTTTTGAGGCTTTTAAAAAAAGGATCGCTGTTGCTTAAATTTGCTAACACATTTTAAACTCGTTTAGTGCTTCCAGATGTACAACTCTACTGACACCAAGCTGAGTCAAAGCTGGGGAGCCAGCAAGGGGGTGGCTTTTTATATAGTGGCAGACTCAGCTCGATGACATCAGAGGGAGATATTAGATATTCAATGGGGAAAAGTCAGTGATGTCAGTCTTTCCCCCATTGGTTCATTTTCTGGATGGGAAAATTAAAAGCCGTCAATGGCTGAAATTGTGGACAGCACCTGTAAAAAGAACAGCAGGCACACCTGGCGGCAGTCTTTACTCAGAGCTAAATAAAGAGATCCTTTCCCTCTCCCTGTTGTGCCTCTTCAATCTAGCTCATATCTAACAGGAGGAGTCATACCCATCCTGGACTCTCGTGGCAGCATGGATGAGAACACTAGATTCTTTCCTCTGATATTGCTGACACTGCAGGAAGTGGTTTATTTTTTCAATCGCTGGAGCACAAAAGAAGAAAGGTAAAAGAAGCAAGCAAACAAATGCAGCTACTAGAGCTGGTTCAGGAATTTTGGGAGTTAAAAGTCCAAACATCTTCAAGCTGCCAAGGTTAAGAAGCACTGCCCCACACTAACCTAGGGCCAACATACAGAGCCAAGTCTTAAGGATTCATTTAAAAAGGGGGGAAGGCAACCATCTAACTTTCAGGTTTAGCTAGCAGTACGACGAAGAGCAGCAAGATGGACAGTGATATTCAAATTGGTTCTCTGAAGAGAATAACTTGCTGTGGCACTATTGCTGCCACCAGCTTATGTTCCCTAGAAAGATTATAATCCGGGGCCAGAGACATTTTGGAGAATTTCAATTGCAAGGGCTAAAGTCCCAGCACCCATTGCTTCTCTTTAGAGAGTCAAGCCAATATTTGTTTAATTAAAAGGAAGCCAGATTACCATGCTGCATTCTGCTTTCTGTTAACCATAAGGCACCATCATTGAGGGTATCTCTTTGTTGCCAGTATTTTTTCCTCTCTCTTTTAAACAGAAATGAAAAGCCAAACATGGGAAGTTCTACAAGCTGCCACTTTGTGCATTTTCAGCTTGCCAGGTGGCTGAGTCACTCCAAAAGAATCCTTGCTAGGACTGATAAATGTTTGCCAAATTCCAACTTTGCCTTAGCTGCATTTAACCATTTTTTAAAATTGAAAGTTGATTCCAGTTTATGAATGTAGTGCCAGACTATCAAGTGTTCTCTTTCTTTCCCCATCGGCTTCTTACTGCAATCAATACAGTGTTATAATCTTCATTCATACATGCATTCCTCCATGCATCCATACACAAAGGCAAAATATATTTATGTACTTGTAAGGTTCAGCTATAACTTAAGATCACGATGTGCCAAAAATGAACTTAAGCAGAGGCTTTGAAAAACAAAATCTAACTTTTATTGATCAATAAAATGGTAAGACCTCTCCTCTCATACACACAGATATGTGAGGAAAGTTACAAAGCATATAGGCAAAAGTAACTCTTCTTCTCTACCTTAAGATTCTTTTAGAAGTAGAGTAATTGCATTGTAAAACACTCTAACTTTGATTTACATCTTTCCTGCAAAAAGACAAATGTCCTCCTGGCACTTGTTTATCTTTCAGTATCCTTTCTCCTATTGTCTGTTAATCAATCACAATTTACCATTTAAGAGGGCTATTAACAGCATACTTCAAAAGGTGTATATTGCTCCAGATGTAGGGAGTTACTTTCCCAGGGAGTACATTCCATTCAGATTGATTTAGATGGGATAATCATGTGTCTTCATATGAGAGAGAGATGTAATTAATTGCAGGCATGTGTTTTACAAAAGGTTAGAGAAATATTTTCCACAACAGCAAGATAAGAAATTCCTACAGAGATATATACTTCTAGATACATAGAAAAACAACTGCCTAACATCAAGGTAAGACATGCCTATAGAGTAACTCTCTACTCTCCATCTATAATATATTTTACTTCTTTCCTTTCTTTATTACCCTAACATTCCCCCGTTTTGTTTTAAAGGATAGAATTCTTTCTATCCTGATGAAAGAGGAAAGATAAAGGCATTGATTCCTTTAATGGCTCCCAGAAGCTTTCAACCATGAAGGTCTAGAAGTCAGGGAAAAAAATTCTGGAAAGAAATTTACAGTATCAAATTTACAGTATCCAATTTTCCATGCCAATTATTTTCAGATGTTTATTATCACTGTCTGTGAGTTTCCAAATAGGTGTTACGCAAGCACAAACCCCAAAAATTCTTCACAGCCATGATTCTTCTTGAAATTACAGGCTGCCATTTTCAAGAGATCATCACTGTACCTGTCCTAACTCTTGGTCATTGTGCAATCCAGGCTATTTAGTATTGATTTATTCACTTTTCCACACAGTGAGCCCTCAGACTTCTACTCATGAGGCCATCAGTGCAACAACTGGGCAACTGGGTAGCATCATTTGTGAGTTATAGTCAGGGCTTTGGGTTTGGAGATCTCTTTTCTGCTGTCTCTTCAAGTGAGGGAATTGCCTGAAGGGGATGCCCCTCCCCCATGGAGACATGACTTCTTGTGCCTTAGTGGTACAGAACAAAAATCAACCTAGGAGCAGCTTCGTGTGGAGGTATTAGGAGAAACTTTGCCTAATTCTTAATGGTGTGTGTCTCTCTCTATATGTGTGTATGTGTATGCAGCTACTTTTCAATACAAACATGCTGGACAAATTTCCCACCCATCAGACAGAAGTCCAAAGTGTTCAAGACCAAGGTGTTCAAAAGTTGCTGTGGCAACCACTCTCAAATACACAATCCTTACATGAGTACATTAAACTGGTTACAATATAAATGAGACAACAAAGAAAACATTACAATGATTTTCCACCCTCCCCCCATAATCTTTTCAGCTGTCTTTTGGGAATTGAAAAAGAGTCTTTTACTGGTCCATCAGCTTCACTTGGGATCTTCAGCTGGAATACCATAAACTGACACTCAGGCAGGAAAAATCAAAAAGTTGGTACTCCTGCAATGAGAAAAATCACAAACAAAATCTATTCATACCACCATGACCAGATCAACTTTTGGTAATTTTTATTCTCAGCCAGTCTTCTCCAGGAAACACTTTCCACTCTTTTAAGTTCATCAACTGGGGTCCACCCTTTGTCTTCTGGTCAGACTGCTGTTTCAGTGGTCAGCAAGATTTGGTAGGACCTGTCCCAAGCTTTTATCAGGACCCAATCACCAGGCTGGAACTTATGGATAGCAAATTCGAGAGGTAGGGTTTGAGCTAGAAGTCCTTTGCTTCTGAAGTGAGATAAAGAAGAGTAGAGGCCAAGTATACAGTTCTTTACAGACGTATCTTTAGTTTCACACTGTGTGATTTCCCCCATTCTCTTCAAGTGTAGTAGTCCAAACATCATTTCAGGAGGTAAAGTATCCCTTTTTGGACAGGTTCAAATTCAGAGCCAGGCCAAGGGTAAACAGTTGGTCCATGGCATAGATGAATTTGCATTCCACAGAATGTGATATTCCCACCGAATTCCCACACTCCATGATTGATTGAAGCGTTTTTGCAGAAAAATGAGTTGTTGTCTATAACTCCTACTATCCCATATCTCGGTATTATCTGCTAGTATAATTTTGTATAATTTTGGCTCTCATGGCTGGATAAGTCTCAACCCATCCAGTCAAGTGATCCACTATCTTAAAAAAAATAATAATTAAATCTTCCCACTTTTAGCCATTCCCCCAAGGGAATATAATTTAAATCAAGTTAGGTTATAATATAAGTACCCCAACACAATAATGTTCAAAATCCAAACCTCCCTATAAATATATTTTATTCTTGACAGGTAGGATCTAGCATTTTAGAGAAAAAATGCCACTTTTGTGTTGAAAAAACCCTCAAAAGCCATTCCATAATCTGTGTAACACTAGGCTCTTCTAGTAGTTTAGCATACAAGTCTTCATTCAAAAGAATGAATGGATAATTATCCATCCATTCACAGCTTACAATGTCCAGCCAATACTCATCCTGTAACCTCCTAAAAAGGGCAACAACTTGTGTTGCTGACAAACAAACATACATGGCATAGGATGGAGCACTGTGATTCCTAAGTATGTAAAATCTGTGTGTCAAACTCAGATTCCATTCACATGGAAGCAAATTCTCATTAAGTCAAAAACATTTACAAATGTAAGCAAAATATGTCAAAATCATTTCTTTTTAGATAGGTTTAACTGAGCATTTTTAAACCTCAAAAATTTTCAGAAGGGAAAAAAAAATCAAAATTGTATTTTGAAAAGAAGAATATACTTGCATATAGCTTTCAATATGCAAGCCAAAAATAGTGTAGACTGCATTTAGAAAAGAATATTTTTGCATTGCTTTCAATATGCAAGCCAAAAATAGTGTAGACTGCAAAAGGCAGGGATCAGATGTCATTCTTTTAAGAAGAGATTGGATAACAATTTGTCAAAAAGGATATAGGTTTCCTGTCTAAGTTGGGTGTTGGACTAGAAGACCTCCAAGGTGCCTTCCAGCTCTGTTATTCTAAAACTTCTAAAAGCCTTTACCCCGCCTTTCTCAGGCTAGCTCTGCAGACAGGGAGAAAGAAGGGAGGTTAAATACACAGAATCTTCATCTCCCTCCTCCACTCAGTCTCTCTTCAACTAATCACACTCACACACACACACACACACACACACACACACACAAAATTTCACTCCCAAATCCTTCATGGGATCTTTCTCACTTCTCTTTCTTGCAAAATTTCCTTCAAAAAAAAGGGGGAAAAAAACAGACCCAAGAAACTATAGACCAATCAGCCTAACATCAATACCCGGGAAGATACTAGAAAAAATAATAAAAAAACAGATCTGCCAATATCTAAAAACAAGTAAAGTAATAACTAGCAGTCAGCACGGGTTTGTTAAGAATAGATCATGCCAAATCAATCTTATTTCATTCTTCAACACAGTGACTAAATTAGTAGATGAGCAAAATACTGTGGACATAATATATTTAGATTTCAGCAAGGCATTGACAAAGTAGACCACAACCTACTTCTTAGTAAACTAGAAAAAAGTGGAATAGATAGCACCACCACTAGATGGACTCGCAATTGGCTGACAAACCGTATTCAACGAGTAGTCCTTAATGGGTCTAAGTCTACATGGAGGGAAGTAAGCAGTGGGGTGCCACAAGATTCCAAGAAGATAGGCTAAAGATCCAGATGGATCTTGACAGACTAGAACCCTGGGCCATATCTAACAAAATGAAATTCAATGTAGAGAAAAGTAAAGTCCTACAGTTAGGCAAGAAAAACCAAAAGTACACATATAGACTGGGTGAAACCTAGGTTCAATAGCAGTAACCGTGAGCGGGATCTTGGAATCTTAGTGGACAACCAGCTAAATATGAGCCAGCAGTGTGCAGCAGCAACCAAAAAAGCTAATGCAATCCTAAGTTGTATTAACAAAGGGATCCAATCAAGATCAAGGGAAATACTAATACCACTTTATAAAGCCTTAGTAAACCACACCTAGAGAACTGCATCCAGTTTTGGTCACCATATTATAAAAAAATGTTGAGACTCTAGAAAAAGTACAGAGAAGAGCAACCAGGATGATTAAGGGGCTGGGGGCTAAAACATGTAACAAACAGTTGCAGGAACTGGACTTGGCTAGCCTAGTAAAGAGAAGGACCAGGGGAGACATGATAGCGGCCTTCCAATATTTGAGAGGCTGCCACAGGGAGGAAGGGTCAAGCTATTTTCTAAAACTCCTGTAGGCGAGACAAGGAATAATGGACGGAAACTGAACAAGGAGAGATTTAACCTGGAAATAAGAAGAAACTTTCTGGCAGTGAGAACAATCAACCAATGGAACAGAAGTTGCCCTCGGAAGTTGTGGGAGCGCCATCACTTGAGACTTTCAAGAAGAGATTGGACTGTCATTTGTCAGAAATGGTGTAGGGTCTCCTGCTTGGGCGGGGGTTGGACTAGATGACCTACAAGGTCCCTTCCAACACTTCCATTCCAGGATGGCACCATGCAACTTCTTTATAGGAAGACTGCATTGCAGATCAACTGATTCCTTGGGATTGACTTGGGAAAAGCGATCTTTGAAAAACTTAAATAAATGAGGCAAGTTGGGGGAGAGGAGGCCCAAGGGTGTGTGTGGTGTACTGTTCTCATTCAGGTCGGCTTTTCCAGTGGGAACATTGTTGCATTCTGATTGGTTAAAGGCTTCTGACAGCCAAGTATAAAAGGGCTGGCAGAAGGGTTGATCAGCTGCTGTTGTTGTGAGCCAAGCAGCCTTGGTTAGCAAACTCTGTTAGCACAATAAATGGTTAATGTTTATTTCCAAGCCTTGTTTCAGTCTGTGCCCACGGTATTGAACAGTGTGGGACCCAGCAGTGCAGGGAGCAGGCCAAGGCTAGGAATACACAACCAGATGAGAACTAAGGACCCAGGGAGATGGGATGGGGAGGGGCAGACAGGTAGGTTGGGGCAGTTGTCATCAGTCATAAGGGCAGATGCATTGTCAAGCACCCAAAAATTAACAAAGTGACCTCAGATATTAGTATACCATAATTTAAAAATATACCATATTTTTTGGAGTATAAGACGCACCGGACTATAAGACGCATCTTGGTTTAGAGAAGGAAAATAAGAAAAAAATATTTTGCCTCTGTGTGCCCCATTTTTGCCCTCCCCAGCATCCAGAGGGACTCTGCAGCCAAAAGCATGCTCGTTTGTGACCTTCAGAGGCCTCTGTGTGTCCTGTTTTTGCCCTCCCCAGCATCCAGGGACATTCCGCAGGCCAAAAATGGGCACATTTTTGGCCTGCAGAGTGACTCTGGACACTGGGAAGGGCAAACATAGTATGCACAGAGGCTTTGAGAGGGCAAAAATGGACCCGTATCCGTTATATAAGATGTACAGACATTTCCATCCACATTTTTTTTGGGGGGGAGTGTGTTTTATACTCCCCAAAATATGGTACTTTTATACTACACAGAAACCTTTACTGTTTATCTCACACCGTAGTTCTTTCTTGACTTTAATATTTCTTTTTTTCCATACAGTGGGGCAAAAAAGTATTTAGTCAGCTACCAATTGTGCAAGTTCTCCCACTTAAAAAGATGAGAGAGGCCTGTAATTGTCATCATAGGTATACCTCACCTATGAGAGACAAAATGTAAAAACAAATCCAGACAATCACATTGTCTGATTTGGAAAGAATTTATTTGCAAATTATGGTAGAAAATAAGTATTTGGTCACCTACAAACAAGCAAGATTGCTGGCTCTCACAGACCTGTAACTTCTTCTTTAAGAGGCTTCTCTATCCTCCACTCATTACCTGTATTAATGGCACCTGTTTGAACTTGTTATCAGTATAAAAGACACCTGTCCACAACCTCAAACAGTCACACTCCAAACTCCACTATGGTGAAGACCAAAGGGCTGTCGAAGGACACCAGAAACAAAATTGTAGATCTGCACTAGGCTGGGAAGACTGAATCTGCAATAGGCAAGCAGTTTGGTATGAAGAAATCAACTGTGGGAGCAATAATTAGAAAATGGAAGACATACAAGACCACTGATAATCTCCCTTGATCTGGGGCTCCACACAAGATCTCACCCCGTGGGGTCAAAATGATCACAAGAACGGTGAGCAAAAATCCCAGAACTACACGGGAGGACCTAGTGAATGACCTGCAGAGAGCTGGGACCAACGTAACAAAGGCTACCATCAGTAATACACTACGCCGCCAGGGACTCAGATACTGCAGTGCCAGACGTGTCCCCCTGCTTAAGCCAGTACATGTCCGGGCCCATCTGAAGTTTGCTAGAGAGCATTTGGATGATCCAGAAGAGGATTGGGAGAATGTTATATAGTCAGATGAAACCAAAGTAGAACTGTTTGGTAAAAACATAACTCGTTCTGTTTGGAGGAGAGAGAATGCTGAGTTGCAACCAAAGAACACCATACCTACTGTGAAGCATGGGGGTGGCAACATCATGCTTTGGGGCTGTTTCTCTGCAAAGGGAATAGGACGACTGATCTGTGTACAGGAAAGAATCAATGGGGCCATGTATCGTGAGATTTTGAGTGCAAACCTCCTTCCATCAGCAAGGGCATTGAAGATGAAACGTGGCTGGATCTTTCAGCATGACAATGATCCCAAACACACCACCCGGGCAATGAAGGAATGGCTTCTTAAGAAGCATTTCAAGGTCCTGGAGTGGCCTAGCCAGTCTCCAGATCTCAACCCCACAGAAAATCTTTGGAGGGAGTTGAAAGTCCGTGTTGCCCAGCGACAGCCCCACAACATCACTGCTCTAGAGGAGATGTTCATGGAGGAATGGGCCAACATACCAGCAACAGTGTGTGACAACCTTGTGAAAACTTACAGAAAACGTTTGACCTCTGTCATTGCCAACAAAGGATATATAACAAAGTATTGAGATGAACTTTTGATATTGACCAAATACTTATTTTCCACCATAATTTGCAAATAAATTATTTCCAAATCAGACAATGTAATTGTCTGGATTTGTTTTCACATTTTGTCTCTCTTAGGTGAAGTATACCTATGATGTCAATACCTATGAGGTATACCTATGATGTATACCTATGATGCCTCTCTCATCTTTTTAAGTGGGAGAACTTGCACAATTGGTGGCTGACTAAATACTTTTTTGCCCCACTGTATATACACTACTTAACATACTTATTTCTTGCTTGGATATCGCTAAACACTATACAATAGTGTTTAATTTGTATTGTCATTTCAAATTTGAAAATAATTGCACCAGAAACTGGAATAAAAAAATATATGCATTCACACGTGCATAAGCGCACCAACGTGCCTACTGTCCCTGTCCTATTGTTTCTTTTATATTTTATTTTTCTTATATGTATCCATGTATTCATAACTATGTTTTACTTATACCTATTATCTTGTAGCAATTGACAAATAAAATAAATAAATACTCCAACACACACACACACACACACATACATAAACAAATAATGAAAAGCATACAAATAAAACAATATTTTTCATTTTGATACAATATTTTGCTCTAGCAAAGAAATAATCAACCTTGCACTGGTTCATTTTTTTCACCTTATATTGTTAGTGATTGTCATTTATAATTTCCATGTTTCAGGTTTTTCAATTCTTAATAATGAAAAGTTTTGTCTACCAATACAATCTTTTGTTAATAACCCACTTGTAAATGGTTTGGAACACTGCCATGCCAGTATATTTGTTAAGCCTGCCAAAGAGCATTTGCAATGAAAAACATCATTACAAAGAATCACAGGTGATCTTTCTTTATGGCATTGTTACAGCATAATTAAATTTTATCTGCTTATAATCACTGAAAGAAATGATTTGTTGGCAAATATGCAGAAGAAAAAGTTGGATGTGGTTTATCAAATCGTGATTAAGACAATGAGACTGGAAAGGAAACACATTATGTGATTCTAATTCACAGAAACATTTTGAAAAACATGAATAATTTTAAAAGAGAAAGGATTATAAATTTAGCTGCAAATTTATTATTACAAGACAAAAGTATATAATAGAAGCAAACTGTATTTAGAATTTCCAAAATATGCTTGTATGAGAAAAAATGAGTTTGCAACTGAAGCATAAGAAATGACAGAAAGCTATCAAAAGGAAGCTTGCAAAACAAATTATCATTATTATTGTCAGTAAAGGGATAAGTATACTTGGGAATAGGTTGTAATACTTTTCTTTGACATATGAGATTACATGTCATGAGTTTTTAAACAGATTGATGAAATTACCCTAGGTATAATGCTGACTGTTTTCATTTGTGATGATTAGAAACTGCCTGATGATTTCAGCTGCCATTGTCCAACGGACTGAAATCCTGTATTTAATTCTGCATATATGTTCTGTTTTTACTCTTTTTATTTCATATATCAGAGATTTTGTGGTATCTAATCAGAGATAGAGATAAATAATGAAAAAATAATTTTGTTTTCATCATGGGTGTGATATCTATCTATCTATCCATCCATCCATCCATCGATCCAGCTATCTCACGTGTGCTTTATATGTGCATGTGCATAAATGTTTTACACACACATGTGCTTTACACACACACAAACAGAGAGAGAGAGAGAGAGAGAGAGAGAATTAGCAGCAATAGACATGTTTTCTTCAAAGTTATATAAGTACTGCTCTAAAATAATTTTTGGCTGTAGGAACTAACTAAACCCTTCCCAAATCTTTTGCTTGATCTAATTTATTTTCTATTGATCTGAACAGCTGTCATATTTCTGTTTTCCCAAAAACAGGAAAATGTAGGTGCCAAATACAACAGTTTTCTTTAACACAAGCATACATGAAAAATGAAAGCACTGCAGCAAAAAGCATTCACCTTCCAACCTTAAAAGGCAACGGGTGCCATGGTGGAATTAATAGATAAACTAAGTCAACAAAGAAAATGCAGAGAGAGAGAGAGGGAGCAGGTAGATGTAAAAAATTACTTGAACTGGCTGCCAGCAGTTAATCTGATGTGTGTTCATGATTGCATTTGGCTGAGTCCAAAAGAATGCTTGCAAAATGAATTATCATGATAGACATTTTTGTATTGCTGTATATCAAGCAAAACTAATCCTAGGACACAAGTCATCCCATCTAGAAGTCTGTAAGAGAATTCAAAGCATTCTTACTTAACTGTACATTTTTTGGAAGTAGACAAAGGAAAGCAGGACTTGTAATCTGCAAATTATTCTAGCTGGTATCCAAAAACAGGTTAACTTAGTTAAAAACATTTTTCTTTACAAGCCTTTAAAAATCTTTGGTGTCTTAACCCTGTTTGATTATTTTTAACCCCAGTTGCCTTATTTTTGCTTCCAATTTTTACTGATAGGTTTCATTAAATCTTTATCAAACTGATGTTTTATTTGCTTCATATTTTACTTTGCAATTTAATTTTATAGCTGCATTGTAATCAGTGTTAGAAATCAGTATGCTGGGTTTTTTTGAAATAACTGGATTATGCCTTCAGTGAAAAATTTCCTTTTCTAGGAAACCATTAGATTTGAAAATCACTAATTCAGTTTATTAATATTCTATAAAAATATTACCAGAATTACAAGACAGATCTACACAAATGTTTATTCACACAACATACTATGTCGTATATCAGTGTCATGCCCCCCCCAGAGTCAGAGTCTGAGAATAGCTGACAGGGAGTGGGGGAGTGGCTCCGTTGGCTGTGGAGGACACTGGGGAAGGGCTGGGCAGAACAGGGGAGAAGTAGAACAGGGGAGAGGGGGTTCAGAGCAGAGGTGATATTCAGCAGGTTCTGACCAGTTCTGGAGAAAATTTGAGTAGTTCAGAGATCCAGCAAATACCACCTCTGATTGGTCCCATCCCCATCTATTCTCTGCCTCCTAATCCCAGCTGATCGGCTGGGTCTCTTTTTGTTGCCCTACACAGGAGAACGGAACTGGAAAACAGGTTAGTGGGGTGGGGAGGGAATAAGATTTTGCAGTAACTTCCCCCCTGGAGTGGGGTAGGAATGGAGATTTTACAGTATCCTTCCCCTGCCATACCCACCAAGCCACGCCCACAGAACCAGTAGTAAATTTTTTTTGAATCTCATCACTAGTTCAGAGGAAGACCAAGGCACACCCCCTCTTCATCTTAGGGAACGCAGGGAAGAACGGAGAAGAGAGCAATGTGGGTTGTGTGGCTTACAAGGGAGGAAAGGGTCCTGATTCCCTTCACAAGGTTCACCTGGGAAAGGAGTTTAAAGGAGAGGCAGATGAGAGGGATGATTGTTGGGAACAAACATTGAGTATATCTTATGTTGGCTGCGGTTATCTGAGTTCCTGGCATCCTCCCAACTGGTTTGATTTACTACCTTGTTACTTTATTTCTGGAACTACATATCTTGCTCTGCCAGATTTATTACCTTATTTTGCTTTGTTGGATTTATAGTTTAAAGTGCTGCCAAAGGCTGGTGCAGGTTTGTGGGAGTTGTTCTCCAGATCAGAAGGTAACCAGGTCATTGGGGGCAAAGTTGGAGCTAATAAATGAACTCATTCTTATTCTCTGGCTGGGTTGCCTTTGTGCCATGCCCCAGGTTATCACAATCTGTCTATATCTGTCTGTCTGTCTGTATCTCATAAAATCTTAATAGCTGTATAATGAATAATCTTTAATTGTGAATTGACCTATAAAATCTGACAGAACTTCCAATTAATCTATCCTACTGAAGCAGGGGCCACATTTCACAATATGACATAATAAAGAAAAAGATGACATGAAGCAAACCATTGCTTATTTTCTGACACTGCACTGATTACAGGATGTCATTGTCCAGTTTTTAATGTCAGCACTAATGTCAGGCCATATTAACTGCTGCATCACCATCCTTCGTTTCAACACACATAAAGTGTGAAACTCTGCAAACTCCCAAACCTGTTTGAGTCTCCAAGATTTGTGGCAAAAAGAATAGGGTAGAATTTTTTTCAGAATGCCAATCAGAATATTTTTAGCTATTTTTTGAATAATTACAGAGTTATGAAAAAAACATGTAATATATTCAAAAGTATTTCACTTCTGTTAAGTAAAAGAAAGTGGACCTCTAAAGGACGATGATTTATTTTCTATGAGATCTAGTCACCTTTTTAGATAAGCCTACAAATTGAAAGTGTGGTGGAAGTCATGACCCATTTGGGAGGCTGTCAGGGTTCAGATGGATAAAAACAGATTCAGACTCATGCCAAATAAAATGGAATGGTTATTGATGAGTATGAATGATTTCAAGACTCCTCCAGGAACAGAACCCAGAACCATCTAGGAGTCCTCCTAGAATCATGGCTGTGGCCATGAGAGCTTTTGCACAGCTTTAGTTGCTGCACCAACCCTGTGGTCCTACCTGTAACAGGAAGAAGTGAAGATGGTCAGTCATATGGTTTGTCACTTCTTAATTGCATGTTTATAATTATATATGCCATCACGTGATGTTTTATGATGTTTTTCCCTTTGGGGAACTGGGGTGGGCATCAGAGGTGGTATTCAGCAAGTTCTGACCAGTTCTGGAGAACCAGTAGCGGAAATTTTTAGTAGTTCAGAGAACCGGCAAATACCACCTCTGATTGGAGATTTTACAGTATCCTTCCCCTGCCACGGCCACCAAGCCACGCCTACAGAACCAGTAGTAAAAATATTTGAATCCCACCACTGATGGGCATGGCCTCTGTATGATACATCAGGCCTTCGGGCCATCAGTTTGACATCCCTGATGTAGAAACATGTATATTTAATTATGAGTGATAGAACTGCTACATTACACCTCTACTGCATGAGCTGTACTGGTTATATCAGTAGGTTTCTGAGTACAATTCTAGTTGATGATCACTATAAAGTCCTACATAGCTTGAGGCGTAGGTATCTTGGACGTTGCTTTTACCAGTTAGTTTATGCCTGTCCTACACAGATGATCAAAGAATATCTGCTAAGAAGACCCACCTGTGACACTATATACATATATACACACAGTTCTAGTTATTATTTTAATTATTTTATCCTGGCTTTTACCCTGTTTAGTATGTAAATTATGTATTGTAACCTGCTTAGCATCCAGTTTTCAGGTCAAGATATATTGGACAAACAAATAAATGAAATTGCAGAGAAAATTACATTTCTGATTCAAAATAAAAATAATCAATATTTCTCAACATGAATTCAAGTATTGATGGTACAAATTCTGCCCTGTTTGGATACAATTAAACTATTTTTTTTACATAAGAGTGAGAACGAATGGATTATATTATTGGCCGTTTGTACTATTTGTACATATCACAACATTAAGTCACTCTATATTTTCCACTTTCAGTAAATAGAAATAACAGGTTTTCTGCTAAAGAACTTTAAACTGTGAAAAATAATAATAAACCGCTTTGACCAAAGTAACTTACATATCTGTTTTTCAGTTTCCTCCAAAGTTGTAAGAATAAACACATATTTTTTTCGTTAGGCAAAGAGGTGGGCAGCCTATAATGTCACTTGATAAATCACATGCCCTTTAAGAATATTGGGATTAAAAGTTTTATTATTTCCTGCATGAACAAAACACTGCAAACCATTTTCTGAGCTGTATGATTTATTTTCCAAAAATTGCTGAACCTTTCCTAGAACAAGATTTGAACAAACTTCCTTATAACATCCCTTCTTCACAGATATTAGTTTCAGATTTCAGCTGCAATTATTGACTTAAGCTGACAAGACAGGGAAAGGGGTACTGACATGTTTACAACTTTTCTTTTGACCATTGTTTGTTTTAGAGGAGTCGTCAAACTCAGGGTCATCTTCCTTTTCAAGAAATATAGAAATATATACAGTACTAATTAAATAAATAGAAATTTAGTACTAACCACACAGTGAATAAAAGTAAAATTCCAATATCTGATTCTCTATTAAATGACAAGATGACGCTCTATATTTTATTTATGTTGTAATTTATTCATAAGTAGAAATATAGTATCACTGATATTTATATTTATTTAATTTAATGTGCTGGATGTCTAGTATAATTTAATTTGAAGAAGGGGCGTTGGTCTTACCTGAACGCTTCTTCTCATGGGGGCTGAAGGGAGAGTCCAGGCTGGGTGATCTCTAGTCTCCTAGCTCTGCAGACCGACTTGAAAAACTGAGGACACATCCCCTGGTAAAGGTCCTCAGTTCTGAACGACGTCGAAGCGAATCCAGTTGCTCTTCGTCCTCCAACAAATATATTAGTATATATTGCGAAAAAAAGGGACATTTCCTCCCTACTCCGACCTGACAGGGTGGGACTGGACTCTCCCTTTGGCCCCCATGAGAAGAAGTGTTCAGGTAAGACCAACGCCCCTTCTCCATTGAGCCGAAGGGAGAGTCCAGGCTGGGACCTACCAAAGCTGGCTGATGGCAGTCCTATAGGTAGGAACTGGATTGATTGGAGATCCCCACCTCTGTATGAACTCCCTGCAGTACTCGCCTTCCAAAGGTAGCCTCTGCTGAGGCAAAGGAGTCAATCTTATAATGCCTAATGAATGGGGTCAACGATGACCAGGTCGCTGCTCTGCAAATGTCCAGAATCGATACCTGCGTTGCCCAGGCAGCAGTGGTTGCTGCACTTCTGGTTGAATGTGCCGTAATTCTCCTGGGTACAGGAAGGCTCTGTGACTCATAGGCTTTTGTGATGCAGGCTCTGAGCCAGCGACCTACTGTGGAAGATGTCACCCTGCGTCCCAGAGTTGATGGCTGAAAGGAAACAAACAGGGCCTCAGTCTTCCTATGGGAAGAGGTTCTTTTGATGTAAATACGGAGGGCCCTCCTAACGTCCAAGGTATGCCATTTTCTCTCCAGTGCATGGGAAGGCTCTGGACAGAAGTTAGGCAAAATCAACTCTTGCGAACGATGGAATAAGGAATTCACCTTGGGAAGAAAGGTAGGGTCCAACTGTAGAACCATCTTGTCTGCATGGAATAGGCATAGATCTTTTCTAATAGAGAGAGCCGCCAACTCTGAGATACGCCTAGCCTAGGTAATGGCTACCAAGAATGACACCTTGCACGAGAGTAAACTAAGGCTGACCTCACGCAAGGGTTCAAATGAGGAAGAAGTCAGGGCCTGCAGGACCTTAGGTAAATCCCAGGTGGGATAGCGGTAGACTACCAGAGGTCTCAAATCCAAAGCCCCTCTAAGGAAAGCCTTCACCCTAGGATTTTGGGTCAAAGCAGAACAGCCCCTGACCGAAATCACCGATGCCAAGCCTGCCACCTGCCTCTTCAATGTATTGGGAGCGAGCCCTCTATCCAACCCATTCTGCAGAAAGTCTAATACATCGGCAATTGAAACCACAGTGGGTTTCAGCTGATGACTAGCGCACCAACTGTAGAAAATTTTCCAAGTAGCATCGTATATTCTGGTTGTGGAGGGTCTTCTGGTTGCCTGGATGGTCTGAATGACCTTAGAAGAAAACCTCTCCTGCTTCAGGATCCCCCACTCAAGCACCAGACGGTTAAACGAAACAAATGGGCCCTGGCTGGGGGATATCTTGTGCAGGGGAATTCTCCAAGGTCTGGCGATTGACAGATTGACCAGGTCGGCGAACCAAGGACGCCTGGGCCAATAAAGTGCTACCAAAAGCACCTCCACCCTCTCTATCAATACTTTCCTGATTGCCCCCAGAATCAGAGGAAGAGGTGGGAAGGCATATAGTAGTCCCTGTGGCCACTTGCAGCGGAAGGCGTTGACCCCTTCTGCTCCCTGAGCTGGGAATCGAGACAAGAACCTCGGGAGCTGAGTGTTCTCTGGGGAAGCAAAGTGGTCCATGATCGGTCGACCAAATCACTGTCATCTCCTGGAACAGGCTGGGATGAAGTCGCCATTCCGACTGGTCGACCGATGCCCTGCTCAGCCAGTCTGCCCTCACGTTGGATACTCCCAAAATGTGCTCTGCCTGTAGGGAAAAAAGGTGTTTCTCCACCCACCTGCACAATCGAGTCGCCTCCTGCATTAAAGGCTTGGAACGAGTGCCCCCCTGCCAGTTTATGTGGGCCTTGGTAGTCATATTGTCTGTGAGGAGAAGGACATGTCTCCCCACCACCTGCTGTCTGAGATTTTTTAACGCTAGGTGGGCCGCCCTGAGCTCTAGCCAATTTATATTGTGAGCGAGCTCCTCTCAGGACCACGTTCCCTGGGTGATCTGGACTCCCAAGTGAGCCCCCCAACCATGCAGACTGGCATCTGTTGTTACGGTGATTCTCTGAGGTTCCCTGAATAGGCAACCCTGATACATGGCTTTGGACTGCCACCAATGGAGAGAGCAGCGGACTGGCAGGGGAATGTGAACTCTCTTTGGGGAGTTGCCCCTGTTCGTCCTCTGATAAGGGAACAGGAACCACTGGAGAGTTCGGGCATGGAGTCTGGCCCATGGGACAATTCCGATGCACGAGATCATCTTTCCGAGGAGTTGGGACAGCAAAATGATAGGTGCCTCTCTGGCAGACAGAATCAGTGATGTGATTTCCCTGATACTGTCTCAACGTTCCTGAGAGAGGAAAACCTGCCCTGTCAAGGTGTCTATGACTGCCCCCAAATGCAGAAGTCGAGTCGATGGTACTAGGTGGCATTTGTCCAGGTTTATCAAGAACCCGCGCTCTCGAAGAATCCTGATTGTTGAAATCAGATCCTCCTCCGCCTGAGGACGGGAAGAGGATGCTATCAGGATATCGTCCAAATAGCATTGGATTCTTATGGGGTAAGGCCCTGAGGGATGCTGCTATAGCCGCCAGGATCTTGGTGAAGGTACAAGGGGCTGATGATAGGCCAAATGGAAGAGCTCTGTATTGGAAATGGCGGCCGCCGTAGTAAAACCTCAGAAACTGACGGTGGTTGGGGTGAATGGGTACGTGGAGGTAGGCCTCCGTCAAGTCTATTGAGGCCAGAAAGTTTCCCTCCCATAGTCCCTGAAGAATGGAGTGGAGGGAGTGCATTTTGAACCTTCGATATGCTAGGTATCTGTTGAGCCCTTTCAGGTTGAGAATTGCTCTCCACTCCCCCGAGGCCTTTGGGATCACAAACAAGATGGAATAGAACCCCTGTCTCTCCTGGCCTACTGGAACTGGCTGTATGGCTCGAATGTCCACAAGATGGTGGATTGCCGATTCCATGAGATCCCTCTTGGAAGGGTCCCTGGAGATGGGGCAGCAGACAAAGACCCTTGGGGAGGAGGAGAGAAACTCCAGAGAGAGACCTGATCGCAAGGTTAACAGGACCCAAGCATCCGTTGTGGTCTGCTCCCACCTTTGCCAGAACAGACCTAGACGGCCCCCTATGGGAACTGAGGGTTGAGCGTCACTTGTTGCGCCTGAAGGGTCTGTTAGAACCCCTAAAGGCCCTCCTGCCCTCGTCGCCCTCTGACAGTAAATTACTGTCTCTCGGTTTGGGATGATGCTCTCTGGAAAAAGGGCTTAGGTTGAGGGAAAAGCCTGCCCCAGATTCCCCCTGCTTGAAGGAGGGCTTCCTATAGTAGAGTGAAGCCTTGGAATCAAAGCGCCTCCCCTGGGAGGGAAGGATCTTTCTTTTGTCCCTGGTCTCTGTCAAAAAAGGATCCAAGGCCTCCCTAAAAAGTCTCTCTCCTTTAAATGGAGCAGACACCAGCTTCCATTTGGTTCTGACGTCCATCTACCAATTTCTCAGCCATAGAAGTCTGCGAGCTGTGATGGAAGAGGCCATGGCTCTGGAAGCGAATTTGGCCGAAGTCAGGGTGGCATCAGCGGTTAATTGAGCCACCGCTATAATTTTGTTCAGTTCTTGATGCAGTCTGAGATCCTCAGGTGGAATTTTTCCCTGAAGCTGCTTCAGCCATCTCAATGACGCCCAGGTAAAAAAGGATGCAGTCGTTGATGCTCTGATGGCCCAGGAGTCAGCCTGGTGGGCTCTCCGAAGCGCCAGCTCCTCTTTCCGGTCCTCTGCCTTCAAGACGTCCTCCTCATCAGGTGGGATGACAGATGAGGAGACTAGAGCGACCACTGGGCCATCCACCTTTGGCACCTCCATAGCGTCCAAAAGGTCCTTGTCTATGTTGAATAAGGTAGTCTCAGATCCAGTGGGGCGGGTATACAACCCCGGGGCCTCCCACTGCTTCTTTATCAAGGTCATAAACATCTGGGGCACAGGTACACCACGGATGTTTTCTCTGTGAACAGGAAATCCTCCTGATAATCTTCCTCCATGGGAAGATCCTGAGTGACCGTGTCCTTTTTAAGATTGGCAGTGGCCTTGGCCTTAACCAGCAGAGTCTTGAAAAGAGCCAGCTGGAAAAGTCCCTTAAAGGGAGGGGAACCTGCTACCTCCGACTCCTCATCTGAGAATTCCCTGTCTGGAGGGAGATCCCGCTCTGAGCCATAAAATTGGCTGCATTCAGAAGGCGATGTTGGGCGCTCTCTGAGCTGGGAAAGCTGTTCTATCGTGGCCTGCTCTTGCTCTTGAAAGCCACCTCTGCTAGTGTCAAGACAAGCCAACTGGCGCAGGTGACTGACCTCGGCTTGCAATTCTTGCCTTATTGCATGGGAAATCCAGGCCCTCATGAAGGATGGCATTTCTAGTGTCTGGCTCTCCTCAGGTCATAAACCTGCTGCTGTACTGTAAAGGTAGCTGTAGGCACCGATCTGGATCCACTGGGGAGCTGGTATGCAGGTGCTTCCATCAAATTCCCCTGGGGTAACTCAGAAAAATTATGAGAGGTCTCAGCCCCAATTTGGAAGTTTCCCTGCAAATCCTGAGCACTTGAGCCACCAGGAGACCATGCAGTCATGTACTGTCTATCTGGCAGTTGGTCTGGTTGCCTGTCTTCTTTTGGAGGCAAATTTTGGGAGGCTATGCTATCTAGCATTCTGGACTTCACTGCCCTGTCAAACTGCTTGTCCGTGGCCTTTTGTCTACGTCTGGCCTGTCTATCCTCAGCCCTGGAGGGTCTTTTGGGGGCTAAAGCCCTAGTTCTAATTCTACCTGCTGCCTCCAAGCTAGCAGATCTGGGCTTAGGAGAGCCCTTGGTAGCTTTCTCTGTGTGCTGAGGAACTGACAAATCTTGATCAGTTTCTCTGGCGGCCATTTTGATCCCGCCAAAAATAACTGTCACTGGACAAGGGAAATGAAGAAAAAGAAAAAGGAAAAAAATAAATAATAAAAATAAAAATAATAAAAAATATTTTCTTGACTTGAGCTGCCTACTCCAGCCACAGCTGCTGTACACCACTTCAGGAGGCTATTGCAACCCGAAGTGGTGAGCTCAGCCCAGCTCTACTTTCCAAACAGAGTCAGAAGAAAATGGCTGACTCTTTAAATCCAAGCAAGCCCTGACCGGTCAGAGGCTTGAGAGACTGGTGCTGGCTGCACCGCACTTTCAGGCAGACGTACGTGGCACGCCGCTGCCGCGGTGCTCTGGGGACTGGTAGGGGCTCAGGAAATAATTCCTGATGACCAAGACACCTTCCGAAGGACAATCCTGGAGCCAAGCTGCAAGATTGTCCCCAACGAAAATATTTTGTCGCTGCAGCCGAAAAAGGGCAAAAAGGACACTTCGTGGCAAAGCGGCTCGATTTCCTATAAGTGAAAGTGAAAATGGGAGAAAAGCGGGTTCAGTGAAGCCACAGACTCCCGACCCCAGCCCAAGCCACACGGGCTCTAAGGGTAGCCTCCTACTCCAAAATGGCCAAAAAAAGGAAAATCAGTCCACCAGAAAAACTATATTTTAAAAAGGGGGAAAAAAAATTAAGGTGAAAAAACGCGAGTTGGAAAAGACGCGAAATTTAAAAGGCTAACTGGGAAACCAGCTAGCTAACCAACTTGATCTAAGTCTTCTCTGCTAAAGAAAAGAGTTTAATCCAGGGGGTGAAAATTCTTCTAAATCCTAGCTATTCAGAGCCCTAAAGAAGAGGTCTGAACTCGCTGAGACCGAGTGAGGAACTGGGGACCTTTACCAGGGGTGTGTCCTCAGTTTTTCAACTCGGTCTGCAGAGCTAGGAGATTGGAGATCACCCAGCCTGGACTCTCCCTTCGGCTCAATGGAGAATATATAAGTATTCCTCAAGTTACAGCAATTCATTTAATGACTGTTCAAAGTTACAAAGGCACTTAAAAAAGTGACTTATGACCATTTGTCACACTTAAGACAGTTGCAGTATCCCCACCGCCATGTGATTAAAATTCAGACACATGGCAACTGACTCATATGTATGAAATTTGCCATATCCTGGGGGGGGGGTCTCATGTGATCCCCTTTTGTAACCTTTTGACAAGCAAAGTCAATGGGGAAGCTAAATTCATTTAACAACCATGTTACTAATTTAAAACTCCAACTGAATAATTCATTTAATAACTGTGGGAAGAAAAGTCATAAAATGGGGCAAAACTCACTTAACAAGCACCTCAATTATTAACAGAAATGTGGGGCTCAATTGTGGTCGTTAAGGACTACCCATATTGCAATTCATAGTATAAAATATACAATTTGCATATGTGCATGTAAATTTGCATAAGCAGCATAGATGGCATTGCACTGTATTGTACAATAACATAGAGCTTTATTTGCCATAATATCCATCATTAGTTCTCTCAAAATTTTCAGTGTCAATCAGGAGGAATGAAGTTAATGCTATTTAATAATGCAGTGGAAAGTTACAATGTAAATATTGCAATTGACAAGATGATTCCTGTAAAGGAACTTGGCACAACTCAATCACAAACTGGGTCTAAATGCAGAAGAAGAAAGCATCTATTAGAAAATGAAAGCTAGCATGTACTTTCAAATATGTCATTTTACTAAATGGCATGTATCAAAAGGGCTATTTTAAGGTTGTTTATATCGCACAAAGAACAACCTACAAAATTATAGGCATTGCAGTGCAAAGTATTATGTGGACACAGTAGTGTTTTCCACTAAAATGTTTGACATTAAAACCTCAGATTGATATCTGTGGTATACATATCTCTTAACAGTCACAGGATTTTAAAAAAGTAGCTTAAATATTCTCAGTTTTACATTGATTATTTTAATGGTATTGTTGGACAACAGATTTCAAATCACCAAAAATATTTACAATATGCTTTAAAATATTGCTTTATTTTAAAAAATGTGTGACAAATTACTTTAGATTTTTCTCCTGCTCTATCTGTTTATATATACTATTTCTAAAACTTCATGGCAACCTGTTCTATGGGGTTGCAGATATTTTGAACTATATAATTTTATGATATGACTTATCTTTTTAAAAGATTTCCCATCATCCTCTCCACTTTCTAGCAAGATGTCTTCTAGTTCATTCTATCTGCTTTCATGAAAGACTATCATAAATTGGCTGCCAAAATCCATACAATCACTAGATAGCAGCAATTCTGTGAGCCTTACTTCCACTGCTATTTTGTGGGTGGAACTTGGAGGAAGTATGATGGCCTGCAGGTGGGAGGCCAGTATAGCTGGCCTTCAAGCAGTCTGTGAACTGATGAGGTAGAATGGTTTGGGTGGAAAGAAAACGCACAAGGCAAAATGAGTGGCTGAGCCCTGAAGAAAGCTTCCAAAGAGTCTTTGTCCTTCTTCTTGGTGGGTCCCTCCCCACTGCAATATTCCATCTCTTCAAAAATGAACATGCTTATTAGTTTTGTAAGTAAATGAGGAAAAAGGAGGAAGATCTAATCTCTAACTGGGAAATCTTTTTTTCTTTTAATTATGCCAATAGCACAGTATAACCAGGGTATTACTTAATAGTTAATTAATACTATTTGCTTCTAGAAAGCAATTTTATTATTTTTCAATAAAACTCTTTCTATCCTATCATTAGGGACAATCAAAACCACTTCTGTGTGAACATCTTTGCCTGCTATGAGGTGAAAAGACCAGATCCTGTAGCCTCTGCCTTCCAGCCTTCTGACTCCCAGCCACTCACCTTATACGAACATCAAGTGAGAACTGCACTGAAGGCTGTGAATCCCAGTAAAGCTACAGGTCCAGATGGGGTGCTGGGGATAGTGGTAAAGATTTGTGCTGATCTATTAAGCAGGGGTCCTGACAAATATCTTTAACATCTCCCTGCAAACGGCCTGTATTCCATCATGCTTGAAAACAGCCACTATAGTCCCAGTCCTCAAGAAAACAATTGTCTAAAGGACTACAGACCTAACGCATTAATGTTGGTAGTGATGAAATGCTTCGAAAGACTGATTCTCCAACACCTTAGGGCATGCCACCCACCAGACTGTTTGCCTACAGGGGGAACATGTCAAAAGACGACACCATAGCTACTAGAGAGCCATCTGGAGAAACCCGGAAACTATATCAGGATGCTTTTCATTGACTACAGCTTGGTCTTTAATACTATCCTGCAGAGCATCCTTATCAAAAAGCTGACTGACTTGGATTTTCCCTCTTCCATCTGTGACTGGATCAAAAACTTTCTGAGGGACCGACCACAAACAGTGAGGGCTGGGTCTGTCACATCCACCAACCTGAAGCTCAGCACTGGCTCCCCACAGGGCTGTGTGCTCAGTCCCTACCTGTATTCACTGTACACATAATTGTGTATTGTCTGACCCATCCACTGTGATTATTAAGTTCACAGATGATACTAACATATTGGGTCTCATTGGAGACGAAACAGCGTACGGGGAGAGGTTCAAAAATTATTCTCATGGTGCCTAGAAAACAACCTGCACCTAAATATCAGCAAGACAAAGGAGATGGTGTTAGACTTCTGGAAGAAGAGAGAGGAACCCGCCCCACTTTACATTGAGAGGGGCTGTGTGGAGAGAATTTCCTCCTTTAAATACCTGGGAGTCTACCTCAGCAAAGATCTTACCTGGAAAATCAACACAACCCAGGTAGCCAGAAAGGCCAAACAGAGACTCCATTTCCTTAGGGTCTTGAGAAATAATAAAGTGGAACAATGACTGATGACCTCCTTTTATTGGTCCACAATAGAAAGCATCCTCACATATTGCATTACGGTGTGGTATGCTGGCTTGACAGCCGCGGATAGAAAGACATTACAGAGGATGATGAGCACAGCACAAAACATCATGGGCTGTTCCCTGATACCACTAGATGACATCGCTAGGCCTTGCTGCCTTAGAAGTGTGCGGAAAATTCTCAGGGATGACTCACATCCCGGTCAGCACTTCTTCACTCTCCTACCATCGGGTAGGAGATAAAGAAGCATAGCCAGCCACACCAACAGGCTGAAGAACAGCTTCCGGTTGGACTTCCTCAGTGATGGACCAAAATCCGCGATTGTCCGTGGTTTCAGTTTGTGTGCTCCATTGGAGGGCCCCAATCTACCAGCCCCTGCTGTTCAACATTTATGTAAAGCCGCTGGGGGAGATCATCCGTGGCTTCGGGGTGGAGTTCCATCAGTATGCTGACGACACTCAGCTATACATTTCCACCCCGGGCCACAAAGCTATTGAAATGATGACCCGGTGCCTGGAAGCCGTGCGGAGTTGGATGGGGGTCAACAGGCTTCGGCTCAACCCGACCAAAACTGAGTGGCTGTGGTTCCCTGCGCCCAGATACAGTCAGCTCATTCCATCGCTGACCATGGGAGGTGAAATCTTGGCTCCCACGGAGAGGGCGCACAATCTGGGAGTCTTCCTGGATGGGCGGCTGTCATTGGACAATCATATATCAGCCGTCACCAGGGGGGCTTTTTATCAGGTCCATAGGATCTACCAGTTGTGGCCTTTTCTGGATCGGGGTGCATTGCACATAGTCACCTCTGCTCTCGTTACCTCCTGCCTAGATTATTGCAATGCTCTCTACATGGGGCTCCCCTTGAAGAGCATCTGGAGGCTTCAACTGGTGCAGAGTGCGGCCGCATGGGTGATCTTGGGGGCTTCTCGGAGCTCCCATATTACACCACTCCTGCGCGAGCTGCACTGGCTTCCGGTAGCCTTCCGGGTGCGATTCAAGGTGCTAGTGACCATCTTTAAAGTGCTCCATGGCTTGGGACCCGGGTACTTGCAGGACTGCCTGCTGCCACCATCGGCCTCCCGCCAGCCGGTGTGCTCCCACAGGGTTGGCCTCCTCGGGGTGCTGCAGGCTGGCCGATGTCAGTTGGCAGCCACGAGGGTGCGGGCCTTCTCTGTGGGAGCACCCTCCCTTTGGAATGAGCTACCAGCGGAGATGCAAGCCATTACTGACCTACGAGCCTTCCAACGAGCACTTAAGACCCACCTTTTCCAACAGGCCGGTCTGGCGTAACATTATGAGTAGGGTTTTTAATTTGATTTTAATTTTTTACGGGTTTTATTGGTCTTAGCCATCTATTTAATTAATTTTTAAACTCTTTTTTAACTTTTCTGATTGTATGTTTTTATTGTGGCTGTTCACCACCCCGAGTCCCTTTTTGGGAGAGGGGGCGGTATACAAATCGAAATAATAAATAAATAAATAATAAATTTGGGGCCAAAGCCACCCCATAGAGGTGGCAAAGAAGGGGGAGACCGCCAGTTGGGTTGAGGGGAGCTGCATCTCACCTCCTTGGCTTGGCATTTACTCCTTTCTGAAGACGGCAGTAGCAGTGGTCAAAATGGCCACCTTGAAGAGGAAGATCTGATCGGACAAGTATGTGCAGGAGTGGGGAAGAAGGGGACAGCTTGAGTGACCGGGCCAAGCAGAATTAATATCTAAATACAAGGTACCCTGGAATTAAAATACCTAAGAACTTTTGAGAAAGATTTTTAAAGCGGCAATAAAGAAAAGGGGGAAAAAAGATTTGACAGCTGGAAGTGGCTTTGAACTTTGAAAGAGAAGTTTGATAGAAGAAATCAGTGTAAATGATCTTGATACCAAATAGGCAAATTTAAAGCTGAACTTGAAAGTGTCAAAGGGAAGATAAGAAACTTTTGAAACCTAAATGCCAGAAAAGGAGAAAAAGCGGAGAAAAGAAAAAAAAGGGTGGAACTTGGTTATAGCAGAGTGCCACCTGGTGCTAAAAGAAATTAATTGGGAACTTTTAAAAAAATCTTTAAAGAATACAAAGTAAGTGAAATCTTGCTACAAGAGCTCTCCAGAAAGTGAAAGTGGAGCTTTGAACTTTGTAACAAAGAAAGAAGAAGAAACTGTTCTGGGTCTGTTTGCTGATTTTGGAACTCTGGATATTGGATTATTAGAGGATATAATTGAAATTAACTGTGAGAAGTAACTTTATAGTGTTTGGTTGCTTAGAAGTATTGAGAAGTGTTTAAAGATGGCAGAACTTTTTCTGGAATTGAAAATGGAACTAAAAAATATGAAAGAAAAGCTGCAGAAGGGAAAATCATTTGACTTTGCTTTACAATTTCTGGAAATGGCAATTTTGGAATATGAGGAACAACAAAGAGCTCCAGAGGAAGAAGAAGAGCTGAATAAAGGAGGCCATCTTTAACAAACAATTGGGACAAGGTGTGAAACGAAAAGAAGGAAAAAAGGGAAATAAAAATTGGAGATTTGAGGAGGTAAATAGAAAAAAGAACAGTTTGAAAAATAAACAAAATACAAGGAAAGAGCAGAAGGGAGGATTATAGAAGGAAGCACTAAAGAGGGAGGGGGAGGAAAATTGGAGTGAGAAAAAGAGGGGAAAGATAAAGGGGAAAAGAAATTACAAGAAACAGAATCAGGAAATAAAGAAATATGGGAAACAAGCAAGAATAAAAAGAAATAGTTTGTTTGAAAGACAGAGACAATGGTTGAAAATAAAGAGGAAAGTTTCTCCAAGGTGACAAAGGATTGTATTAATATATTAGAAATTATAAATTATGTAGAAAATAGGAAGATATATGTTATTAAAGTGGAAGATGAAACTGGTATTGTTAATTAAGGGAATGTCTGTTAACAGCTAAATTAAATATAGAGAAAGCATGTATATTTAATGACTTATAAAAATATAATTGAAATGAATGATGAGGATAGATATGAAAATATGTATATTAATGTATATTAATGATCTATAAAATATAATTGAAATGAATTATGAGAAAGATTGTAAGGAGATTAATATTAGTTTCTAGGAGAAATTTGAATTATTATTTTTTTCTTCGTTGAAATTTAAAGTGTATTAGAGGTAATTTAAAGGGAAAGCACCATGCAGAATCTGACTGAAAAGGGATTTATGTTATAATATAGTTATTAGGAGTTGAATATTATAATTGTTTAAGGGGACAATTTCAAAGTTGAATGTTTAATGGGATTTGAAAGGAAACTAATTATAAGATATGAAGGTGACACGCTCTAAATGGTAATTGTAAGGGAAATATGGAGGAATTTTTTTTGGAAAATGATGATCTAAGAATATGCAGTGAAATTGTAAACAGGACAGATAAAAGTATAAGTATAATGACTATGAAGATATGGAAATTTTGAAAAGGAAATGAAATAGATTTGGAAATGAATGAGAAAACTATAAAATAAGCTTGAGGGAGATATTTGAGAAAAATAGAGAATATATAAAGTAGTGATAAGAAATTGAATATGAAAGATGAATATGTAACTGAAATTATATCTGTATGGAGATGTGAAAACCTGGAACCATGCTGTTCACTAAAAAAGATGTTCTATTTTCTTTTTGTTTTGTGAAAACCCAAATAAAATTGTTTTTTTAAAAAAAGAAGAGGAAAATTCTCACAGATGACTGACAGCCTGGTCAGCACTTCTTCACTTTCCTACCATTGGGTAGAAGATATAGAAGCATAACCAGCTGCACCCACAGGCTGAAGAACAGTTTCTACCCGTGGACTGTCAAGACTTCTGAATGGAAAATAACTTCATGTCAACATAGTATGATAGATTTGCAGGGCCGGTAACTCAACATGGAGGCAACTTGCAGATTATGTTATGGGTGCAGAGTTTCAGCCAAGTACATTGTAAGTTTCTCCATATGGAAGTGTAGGCATTGTGCTTTCTAGATATTCTTGTCTTGGATGGCAAACCTCAGACAAAGAACATTCCCTGCAAAGTGCAACGTTTGCATGTTTACTTGGAGGAAACATTTGCATGTTTACCTGGAGGAAACAAGACCTTAACACCCAGATAGGACGGAACAAAGGCAGGAACTGAAGCTTATGTTAATCTTAATTAAAAGTTAATCCTAACTAGAGATGAATGTATAAACTGCTTAAGCAGATAGTAACAAAGGTTGTCTAAATAGATGTATAGTGTATAAATTAACCACTGGTATGCTACCATGAATATAGAGAGATAGAACGAACTCTGGCAAGAGAGCAGACAGCTCTTCTTATTCTCAACCTGACAATAAAGAAAGCAGCTTGTCTCATCTCCATGTGATCCTGAGTCTTGATTCCTACATGGAAGTATATCTGAAAGCATGAACCAAGCTGGGCTAGAATGTATTAGACTTCTGTGGATTATTTTGAAAGAGTCTCTGGCTGAAGTAAAGAGCTATCAGACATTTGGGTTTCATTGCTTCATTGTGCTTTTCAGGAAAGACAAAAAAAAATAGAACAATGCTGTGAATGAGAAATTCAAGGAAACTATTTCAAAGAAGCAAACAAAAGTGAAAGCACAGGTAGTCTTTGACCTACAACCACATCAGAGCCCAAAATTTCCATTGCTAAACAAGACAGTTACATCAGTTTTGCCCCATTTTATAATTTTTCTTAAGTTGTAAAATGGGGTGATTAAGTGAATCACTGCAGTTGTTAGGTTAGTAACACAGTTGTTAAATGAATCTGGCTTCCCCATTGACTTTGCTTGTCAGAAGGCCACAAAAGTTGATCACATGACCTGGAACATTGCAACCATCATAAATACAATTGCCAAAGTCCTGAATTTTGATCGCTTGTCCACAGGGATGCTGTAATGGTCATAAGTGTGAAAATGATGTCACTTTTTTGAATGCCATTGTAACTTCAAACAGTCACTAAATGAATGTTTGTAAGTCGAGGAATATATTGTAAAGCAGTGTCCAAGTTTGCTTACTGAATTGATAGCATTTTGAAAAGTGTATTGTTTTCACTTAAAAGTATATAAAGGATTAGATCTTTCATATTCAAATTCTGGAGAAGCAAAACAAGGAAAACAAAAAGGAAAAACAAATCACCAGTAAGATTTGTTGAAACTACTCATGAATATAGTAAGGAAAAAAAATCATTTTTATGCAATCTTCAGTTGACACAAAATCCTCCAAACTCATAATCCATCCTGTGAAATAATTTATATGATAAAAAAATAATTTCACAAAGATTATATACAAACTTATAACATTTCTTGATGTTTCTTAATAGGCTTGCTTGATAAACGTTGTTAATGTCACTAAAACCTTGGTAATATCATATAAATTGAAGAAATACTCTATTCTGAGATATATTAATACTTTTCTTCTTACAGGAATCCTCTAAAGGGCCTTTCTCTTTTTGATTTTTTTAAAGTGGTCTGGTTGAAGAAAAGGAAAATGAATATATAGAAATATATCCTTATAGTTTATAATATGAAAAGTTTAATGTTCTATTCCAATCTATAACTGTAGGTAGTTCTTTTCTTATGACAAGTTGTTTAATGACCATTTCAAAGTACAATAGCCTTAGAAAGGTCTGAAAAGCACTTACAGCCATTGTAAAACATTGCACCTCTCCTGCATAGTCACGTGATTATGATTTGGGTATTCGGTGGAAAAAATAAGATGTTTCATTCTCTTCATTTTTCTTGGAAGTCATGGGACTGTTTCCACTGAGGACAACTGAGGTCATGGGACTAACTTTCACAGAAATCTCCGTAAGAATATATTTTAAGAGCCCAACCTATGCCATTCTAAGGTTAAAGTTGTGCCCTCTTTTTTCTGTTATTCTGAATCTAAACACAATGCCCCTTTCACACAGCAGTACTCTAACATTGTCAAGTTTTTTAAAAAATTGTTGATTGCATAAGGGGAAAGCTGAAACATAATGTATTTTCTCTCTGTTTGTCAGCAAAATCTGCTGAGCCAGCACCATTATTTCAGATATTTTCATTTTTCAATATTCACTGCACAATCCAGGCAGAAATAAGAACAATCTTAACACCCCAACCCAAGCATTTGAACTTGATAGACAATGACTATAATATATTTGCAGCCAAATTTTGGATTCCAAATCCTAGAAAATATGGAATCTAAGAAGATAGAATTCTAAATTATAATTAACAATGATTTAGTTTGCAATTATTCTCTTTTAAGCCTTATGCCCTTTTTATCCTCAAGGTACAATACAAAAGGCACAAGAAAGCCTAAAAGGGTTGTGCAGCGCTTTGAGTTCAGTTTGAAAAAAGCATTTTAAGGACCTGTAGATAGATGCTATATTTCATCACTAAGTATTCTGAAGCAAGTGCCATCAAGCCCTAATTCCTAATAAAGTAGTTTTACCCTTGACAACAAGAGATATTACTCCAGGGTATTCAGAGTGATTAACATATGATGTAATTAACACTCAAAAATCATCAAAGAATTTGTGGCTAGTTTTGAGCACATCTCTATTTTGGGTTTAGTTTTATTTCATCTGGACTTTGAAGAATTAGGATAGGGAGAATATTGGTGTTTTGGGGGGTGGAGACACCTCATAACAATACAATGGACATCCAAGAAAACAAACAAATGAACCATCAAACAAACTAAACTGGATTTCTCACTTGAGCCACAAATAACTAAGCTCAGATTATGCTACTTTGGACTCTTTATGTAAAGACCTAGCTCTCTTGGAAAAGTGCTGAGATAGGTGAAAGGAAAAAGAAAAGGATGAACAGCAGCAAGGTGGATAAACTCATTTACAGTGGCAATGAATGATCGGTTGGAGATCTGAACAATCAGATTAGGGATCATGCAGATCATGGTCATTCAGGATTGACACTGATTTGATGGCACATAATCAACTAATCAATCAAATGAATCGATTTCTTTCAACAAGTGCTAATAATGATTGTCCTTACAACAAAAATGTACAGTGAATGCAATAATCTTTTTAATAATGTTACTGCTAATACATTTACAGAATTTACATACATTAACACCTTAGCAGTCCTTATAACACTCAACTGATGGACTATCTTGCTAAAGTTTTATATCTAATCTTGTACCCTTAAAAAAAAACAGACAAATACTTGCACTAAAACAGTAATATCCAATGAAGAAGTACTTTGGCATTTTTCTATAATGATGTTTTTTTCCACCCAGTACCAGCTCAAAAACATGCAGAATACCACAATGTTGTTAAGGACTGTTATTTAACTTAGCATGCCATTTCAAGCAAAATACCAAGTGGTTAAGAGATCAAAACATTCCACTGAGAACTCTTCCTTATAGCTTGGTGGTTCCTTTTCATATATTTTCACAACTTTGACATATGTCATCCAAGTATTTAATAATATCTTTATTTCAAGGTTGTCCTTTTCAAGATCAATGTAAAGATAAATCTCCTCATTCTGGAGAATATGATGTATTTTAAATAAAATTTGTTACTTGTTTCCTACAACTGCATCTAAGTATAAAAATCAACACAGCAAATCTACATCCATTTTTTAATCATGTTTTCCTTTTTCTTAATAAATGAGCCGCCAACCTGTCTTACATAGCTGCTCATGATATCTCACTTCCCAGCTGCATTGAAATCTGGAACACCCCTTTCCCCAAAGATTGGAGGGTTGAGCTGATTTGCCTTTGCTTTAGTTGTAGGGTAATTGGAAGAAATAAAGAGCTAGTTTATGGGTTCTATATCAAGGTTTTTAATATGCTGTGTGTCACAGTTTTTCAGCTCCTGAACCTCAGTTTTTGGTTAAAAAAATGCCAGCCAAAAGCTTCACAGCTCCCCCTCAGTAGTTCAAACAAAACCATAATGGATGGAAGTGAATAATTATTTTGTCTCTTTCCCTCTGCAGCACTGGACCAGTTGGGAGGGCAAAAAAAAATTCCTACATTTTTGTGAAATGAAATGATGAAGGTTTTTTTAGGCTGGAGCAATGACTTTCAATTTTTAGCTTTTCAAGTCTGCTAATGTGAAGAAAATAACCAGACACCTAACACTTTCTTCTGAGATTATGAATGGTTGAATAACACAGTGGTTGGAAAAATCTTGGAAAAGATGCTCAATTCCCACCCCCCCGCCCACGATATTCGAAAAGAAATAATAAATGGTTGAAAAATATTGTGGCAGTCTGCGCATGGCCTTCCTAAGCTCCATTTTCACTGGCAGAGGCACCCTGATCTAAGGCCAGATTTAAGCATCCCGTGTGCCGCACATGGGCCTTGAGTTTGACACCCGTTTTAGAGAGTCATTGAGGCCAGTGGGAAGTTTTTCTATGTCATCAGGTTCACCTGAGTAGTGCAAATGGGTGTGCAGCCTTCTTGGAACTGTTGAAAGGACTGTGTTGTAGACTGGAGATAGATGATGTCGTATCTCTCCCCCTCTGTTGAGAAAGGGCAATTCATAGATGCCCTCTTTAGATGGTTTGAAAGAGGGGTCAAAGAGGCTACCTATGTCAAAATTGAACAGCCCTCTCTCAACAGAGGGGGAGGGATACGGCATCATCTATCTCCAGTCTACAACACAGTCTTTTCATCAGTTCCAAGAAGGCTCCATACCCAGTTGCACTACTCAGGTGGCTTCAATGACTCTCTAAAATAATGTAAATGACAGCTTTCGGCAAGGAGTATAAATCCTTCCATTTCTCACTATCCAGTCAGAGCTGAAGAAGCTTTTTGAATGAGAAGTGAAATGTCTTCAAAGAAAAACAAGAAAATCTAGTTGCTTCTTGAAAAAGCACCTTTAGTACAACTATGACCTGGATGACAGATAAATCTCCATAGACATTAAAGTTTAATATTAAAGTTCAATAGTAAAACAATATTAAAAATAATATTTTAATTGCAAATATTAAAAGAGATTTATTATTTATATTTAGGGGGAGTCCTAAAAACACTGGTTCAAAAATTAGGATGGAAGATACAACAAGCACTGTGCTGGGATAGATACATAAACTATTCAATAACTAGTACATGTCCCACCTTAGCCTCGAAAGCCAGCTGGGTAACTTTGGGCCAGTCACTTTATCAGCCCAATCTACCTCACAGCTGTGGGGGAAATAGTATTGGACATGTTAGCTGCCTTGAGTTATTTGTAAAAATAATAAAGGAGGGATATAAACAAACAAATTAACATTTGTGGTTTAGTCTCAAGGTGGACTATTCAAAAAAGCAACAGAAAACACCAGACCATAAAGAACTAGTGAATTCTGCTTTACAGTTAAGGCATATATATGCTTTTGATGTAGATTCCCTACAGCTGAAATGGAAAACGTGGGTCTCCCATTTTGTTTCAGTTCTTTTTAAATATAGCAGCCAGCAGTTAATGTCTCAGGCCCCAGCTTCCTACAAATAGTTTAGTATATTGGATATGTGGAGTTTGGTTTGGTTCTTTTCTGATTTAGCAATGCTTTAGCAATGCTTTTGTTACCAGAAAATAAAACAGCGTAGTTACTTAAGCAAATGCTGTGTCTGAAACTCCATTCTTTTCAGTGGTAATTTTACCTAAGAACCAAAAACCAGCATGAACTGTGATTAAATATTAATTACACGATAATTTAAGCCATGATACCCTTAAATATTTTCAGGTACCTTTAAATATCTTGGGGGAAAAGACAAGTTTTCCCAAACATATAATGGGTACTTTCCTACTTTTTCACTCTCCAAGCTCTCAAAAGAAACTTGAAAGTGATCTGTGATATTCATAATTTCTGTAGACTTGTAAATTAGATGGAAATCACTGCAGCTACTAAACTACTACAGATTCTGGACCAATAAAATTCACTTATCTCCTTTTTGCACAACATAGGACAAAAAGAGAAAAAGCAATAGATTAGTTGTTTCCATACTAAAAAGGGGGAACAAAAACAAAGTGTTTCTAACTTTTACCACCTATTGAAAGAGGATTATTTTTGTGGAGTTATTGAGGGAGAACTACTAAGCCCTAAACGTAAATTTCCTTATAGGATGTTTATTTATTTAATTTGTCAAACATGTACTAGATAACAAGTATAGATATGAACATAAACATGAACAAAGGAAAATATAGATGGCGACAGTAAGACAGGGACAATGGATGCGCTGGTGCGCTTATACGTGCCCCCTTTAAGAACCTCTTAAGAATGGGGTGAAGTCTATGGTAGACAGTTTGGGATAGAAGCTGTGAGGTGGGTTGAGGTTGTATCAATAGAGTCGGGTAGAGCATTCCAGGCATTGACCACTTCGTTGCTGAAGTCGTATTTTCTGACATCAAGTTTGATGCGGTTTACCTTGAGTTTGTATTGATTGTTTGCCCATGTATTATTGTGGTTGAAGCTAAAGAAGTTGTTGACAGGGAAGATGCTGTAGCAGACAATTTTGTGTACTATGCTTAGATCAGACCGCAGGCGGTGTAGTTCCAGATTGCCCAAGCCCAAAATTTCAAGCCTGGAGGCATAGGGAATTCTATTGTGAGTAGAGAAATACCTCCAAACCCGTTCAAATGTGTTAATATCCAATATACAGTGTGGTTCCAGATGAGCTGTATTCAAGAATTGATCTGGCAAAGGTTTTGTATGCCCCAGTTAGCAATTCAATGTTACTGGAGAAGAAGCTTTGCAAAATTAGATTAACAATTATTAATGCCTTTTTGGCAATGCTGTTACAGTGAGCTCTGGGGCTTAGATCATTTGAGATGAGTACTCCTAGGCCCTTGACAAAGTGAGGATCATCTACGAGATTGTTTCCACCCAACTTATATTTGGCATTCTGATTTTTATTGCCTATGTGTAGGACAGAGCATTTATTAGTTGAAATTTGAAGGTGCCAATTACGTGACCATTCTGATATATAGTCAAGGTTGTTTTGTAGGGCAGCAGCATTGTCAGTGGTGTTAAATAATTTTACGCCATTGGAGAAGAGGACGCATCTGCTTTTAATATGATCACACAGGTCAGTGGTCGCCAACCGGTGGGCCGCGGCCCACCGGTGGGCCATGAGAAAATTTTGGTGGGACGCAGAGAAATCTCACCCCCAGAGCACCCCCCCAAAGCAATTAATCCAGGCTGCACAGAAACACAAGGCTGCTCAGCCCCCATGGCCCGCAAGAACCCTTCCCTCCCACTCACTCCTTACCCGACAACCTGTCTGCTAAGTTGCTATTTTTCCTTTTTCCGACCGGGAGATTTAGATTAGCAGGAAATGGTTGGATTTCTTGCTCTCTAGCTAAGCACAGCCGAACCTCCCTTAGGACTGAAGGTCTGTGTCATAACGAACTCATTCAGTTTTGTAAATTAGAGGAAATGAATTGTGTTTTTCTGTTGCCAGCATACTTTATTTACAAAATAATTAAGAAACAAAAGAAACAGCAGTACCATTCTATTAAGCAAGCAAAAGAAGATATAATGAAAGGTGAAGTGGAAGTAAAACTCCTCCCCTGTACACATGCGCAGTAAAACAGAACTTCTCAAGACACTCATATCTTGTTACTATGGTCACTTGATAACCAGTCCGGCTTATTCTGTAATCTTCTCTGGAAGCTCCTCAGACGAACAAAATAAACGCCCTATGACAGTTTGTTTGCAAGCAAATTCAGTGCAGACTCACGGCAAGCAAATCTGAGAGACTGAGCTAGCCGATGGTAGATAGATAGATCACTGAATGATTCTGTGAGCAACTCAATCTGCCTGCTTTGCCTGATTTTGGATAAAAGTTGCTTTTTTTATAAAAAATTCAATATGTACATACATGGTGTGTTGTGAGTTAATTTTTTGAGTTTGCTTGCTAGCAAATTTATGAGTTTGCTTGCAAGCAAATTTTATGTGACAGACTGAGGTAGCCAATGGCAGATAGATTTCTGAATGAATCTGTGATTTTGTGAGCAACTCAATCTGCCTGCCTGCTTTGCCTGATTTTGGGTAAAAGTTGCTCTTTTTTTAAATAAAAAATTCAATATTTATATAAATATTTATAATATTTACATAAAAGCCATGCCCAGCCAGTCACATGACCACCATGCCACACCCACAAATTAGGCCACGTCCACAGAACCAGTTAGTGGTCCCTGGGATCTAAAATTATGAGTTTGGTGGTCCCTGAGGTCAAAAGGTTGGCAACCCCTGACATAGGTTATTGATGTAAGGAAGAAAAAGTGTGGGTCCTAAGATGCTGCCTTAGGAACCACTTTTAACTGGTGCTGGATTTGATAGGGCCCTCCCTATTTTGACTATTTGTTGCCTGTTTGAAAGGAATGCAGCTATCCACTTGTGCAGGGATCTGGAGATACCATAAGAACTTAGTTTCAACAGTAGTTTGTCGTGCACCACTGAATCAAAGGCTTTGCAGAAGTCTGTGCAAATTGTGTCAGGTAAAGTTCAGGAATTATAAAATGTGAAATGTCTCTAATGGATAAAAGCAGCAGCATTGTCTTTCAAAAGCCCAAGCAACTGAACCCAAAGTAGCTCCTAATACAGCTGACCTACTTGAAAAAATAAGCTCAGCTCTACAATATAACTATATTGATATCATGGGAACACAGAAGTCTAGAGCTGCTTTCAAGTGGGCACAGAATTTTTGTGTGGAAGGAAGAATGCAATGCTTAATATACTTCTAAAATGGCAGGAAACCAACAAAGCTGGGATTCCTCAAGGCTCAAATTCAAGTAACGTAAAACTGTGATTGAAGAAAGCACTTCCTAATGGTTTATATTAATTATAAATATTCTTGTAGATTATTAACAGAATAATCTATAGAAAATTATAGCAAATTCAACACCATTGTGTACCATTCTGGGGGAAAATGCATACTTTTGGAGTCTTTCAAACACAAATTCTATTCTAAGATTGTATCTGATTTTTGGCTCTTAGCATATTTTTATATGATTGTTTCTGTTTTGTTTTCACTTTACAATCCCTTAACAACATATTTGAAGGAAACCTTTTGTGCCTGATTTAAAATACGAATCATTTTTCACACCCCTGGAGCTGCCACAGCTCTATAGGTGTAATAAAAATGCCCTTGCCCCATTCCACACAAAACAAGATAAATTATTGCCAGCAAATTCCTCCCCTCCATGTTTTTAACACTTTGGTACATTTTTCTGACTATTTGCAAAATACAAACAAGACATATTATAAAAGATAGACTGCTGTGACAACACAAACTTTTCTGTTAAGATGTCTCTGCTAGCTACAATGATGAAATGGTAACATGGCAATATTTTTAAAATTGCATTACTTGCACAATTGTGCTAGCTTGATTTCTAGAACTTCTAGGGATATGACTGAGAAAGAGTGAATTAATGGCTCACTTAAACCAGAGGGCTGGGGAATGAGGCTGAGGCCAGAGAACCCTTTATGCTATTTCCACAAGCGGGGGGGGGGGGATTAATCTTTAATCAATTGTGTTTATCAGTCAAGAAACTGATGAGAAGGGTTAAGAACAGGGTGGATAAAAATCAATGTTTTTTTTTAAAAAAAATCAGATTTTTTTTATTTAAATTGGATTTTTTTAAATAAAATGCTTTTTGAGGAAAATATATTACCATCCAAAGGTTATTCCATCATGAAATAAAGATTAGTTTTTTAATTATGTAGAATAAGGCTGTATATGTTTAATTTTTTTGGTAAATAAATTCCATTAATCCATTCACAATGTCATGCTCTTCCAGAGGTGTAAGATTATTGGGCAGTTTCTCTGCCTACAAGATATTATCACAGATGCTTGGTTTACTTTTGCAGTTCTCAAAACTGAATTTGACTTAGCAGAGATCACATGCCTCTTCTTCACAACAAATATGTTATAACATGAACAGAGTTGAAAAAAAGACCTTAATCCTATTGTTCTACAAACCTATGAATACAGAATCAACCCCTTCAGTGCTAAGTTTCAAGAAGTTCAGTGAATAGAATAGAAACAATATTTTTCTGATTGTTTGGAGTGGAATAGATCTGCACAAGAAGAAAGTGAAACTAAGTGTGAGGAGGGAGGGGAAGCAGACAAGCAGTACAAAATGAAAGTGAAACTTTCTGAGCACAATACTGCACAGCCACAGACAGACAAGTCTTTGGATCTTTTTGTGTGTATGACCTGAGGTTTATCACATTATTTCCTTGGAGGAAAAAACCTATAATGGCAGCAGGCTGTAAAAGAGACCCAGTTTGGCAATATTTTAATGAAGTTCCTTTACCTATTGGTAAGTCAGGCATGCGTGCAAAATGCAAACACTGCAACAAAGAAATGCAAGGCCTGGTGGCCCGAATGAGGCAACATCATGAGAAGTGCTGTGATGAAGATGACCAAAGAAACACGTTTGAACAGGCAGGATCTTCAGGTTGGTAAACATTTTTATTGAATCATATAACATTTCTAAAGACTGCCTTGAACTGTCATGTTTGAGCAAAATTATATTTATTATTACTGCATGTTACTGTCATTTGGTACAGTTATGAAGAAAAGCAAATATTCCTTTTGGGGCAGTGCTGTGTACAATAAGCAGAAATTGTATAAACAATAAAATAACAGCATTGACTTTTTTGTTTAGGGGAATTCATGGATTCTGGAAACTATCCACCTTCAAGATCACCATCCTCCTGTTCTACAGTTTCAGAGTTATCCATCCAGGATAATGCTTCATTATCATCAGACACCCACAGCCACATATCACTATCATCTAAAAGAAAGAAAAAATCCTTCCCTCCTGGAACCACCATAGATAGGTTTGTGATAAAAACTAGCAGATTAGAAAAAGAGTTAATTGATGAAAAAATTGCCCAGTTTGTTTATGCAACGAACTCTTCTTTCCGTCTGACTGAGAACCCACATTTCATTAATATGGTTCAGTCACTGAGATCAGGCTACAGTCCACCCAGCAGAGCCAAATTAGTTAACAAACATGGATGTTTGTTTAAGCAAATAACATATACTGTAATGTTATTGTTTCAGTTGAATAAATCTATTTAAATTGTTATTATTAAGGCAATGATTATTTTTCTCCTTCCTAAGTACAACAGAAAAGTTGTCCAAATATGAATGATTAACCTATTAAACTGGGGATAAAAAAACTAATATGAAAAGTTGTTATTCTAAAAATCTTCAACTACTTGCATATTAAAGTTATACCAGCAAGAATTAGTCTTTATGTAGAAAACTATGATTTAAATCAAGCCTTACTGACTAGTGATTTAAATTGTGATTTAAATCGTGAATTAAATCAGTTTGATTTAAATCAAATCCACCCTGGTAAGAACACGATCACTTAGAACTGTGGTTCTCAACCTGTGGTCTGTAGACTCCTGGGGGGGGTGGGGCTGCAATGTCATTATAGACCATCTGTGAAGGCTTGAAGAAATGTAATGATTTAAATCTTGAGTTAAGTCTTGGAGGGCCATGGCCATGGTCCATGGCTACAAAAGGTATTAAAGAGGTCTGTTGTGAAGAAAAGGTTGAGAACCACTGACTTAGAAGGTTGCTTCTATCCCTTCCTTTAGTGAAAGCTACAGTGAAGATTGATGATGGACAAAGGAACTAGGATGCATGACAAAACAAGAACAGAACCACAAGTCCCAACGTTGTCAAAGAAAGAAACAAGCAAGAAAGCTTTACTCAAGTTTTAGTTATACTGGAAGGAAGCCAGAATATATTCTGATTTAATCCTTCCAACAAGTCAAAAAGATTGGAATAGGCAGGTCTGAACAAGGAGTGGCAGGAGAGCCCATAGTCTATCATAGACACATTTAAGAACATTTACAATGAAACATCCTAAGGAAAAGCCCATTTCAGTCTGTAAATATAAATTATATAGCATAGATACAGAATAAATTTATATATATATATATTGATTCAAAATAATTCTGGACTCTTACAATGTACTCCCATAGCTAAGGTTACCTATATGGAGCTTGGAAACTTCAACTGAAGATTGCCAATAGATTGGCAATAGGCTTAGCTTCAGGGAGCGTGTAATTTCCTGCTTTGAAATTTTTAACTAATGAAAAATCTGGTTCAGGTTCAGTTGAAGTACTGGTTATACTCTGGAAAGGCCTATTGAAAAGACTATTTTCTCCCTTAGCAGCCTGTCCTGGTATTCATATCTTTGACAGAGGACGCAATTCAAAAGATTACCTTCTCATTCAGGCTTTTGAGCATCTTAGCAAAAATAAATACATAAATAAAAATCAGACTAATAAGTATTCTTCAAGTAGGCTCTGGCTGATCAAGTTACAAATGTTTTTTTCTAGTTTTTTTTCCTAGTGTGTGTTCTAATGATGTTTTAGTTGTATTTTTAATGTTATGATTTAACATTATTGGTTGGCTGCCATAACCACCATCTGTTAGTGGAGAAACAGGATATAACTCAAATAAATCTCTTATATTACCATCCATTGCTTAATGGAATTAACTGAACAATTCTAAGTAATCTGGAATCTTATTTGGACTGGAGGCATAGACTGCCTTACATAAATATCCACTGAAAAAGTATTCAATTTAACATATTTAACACTGAATCAGCAAATTGAAAATTCAGCAAATCTCCTGAATTAGGAGATTTTGTAAAAATATCATGTTTTTGCTTTAATTATGTTTCTAATTTCAAGGTCAGAGAAACAGTGTTCAGAACCACGGCTAGATTACGATTCTTCACTAAATGGTTCGATAATATTAGCAAGGCAGGACATATATTAGGATAGGGGTGTCAAACTTGCATCATCACGCGTCACATGATGTATAGGGACTTTTTCCCCCTTCACTAAACTGGGCGTGGGCATGGCCAGCACATTACGCAAGTTTGACAGCCTTGTGTTAAGAAGTATCCAGTTGTTGGGAATAAGTCTATTATTTTAATTCAGTATTATGTTTTTAACATGTGACAGTTTTATTTGTTTTGATTCATTATTTATTCCATTGCACTCTCCTTTCATTAATGCTTCAGGGATGTATATGTATAATTAGTTACTTCGCGAGCAACCCAATTCCTGCTTCTGACACCCCATTTTTTTCCTTCTCCAGAACCCTGTTATTTTTCATCCCCAAATAAATAATTAAAAGACCTTCCAGATTACGAAATTGCTACCCAGATGTGGCCCTCTCCTAAAGCATGATGAAAAGCCCCAAACACTGTAAGGAAGCTGAAAACTTTACATTAGAAGCCATCTGCCTTTTTGTCAAAGATTAAAGACTCATAGAGTTACTGTATCTGTTTATTAACAGCTTTTGGATGTACAGTTGTGAATTAAATAGCATTCTTTAAATGTACATATGACACTGTCTCATTGTTGTATCCTATACTGAATGGATACTATTGCAATACACACATTTTTAAGACACCTAATCTGAAATGTTGGCCATGACATATCAACTTGGTATCTCAAAATGCAACAATATTTGAATTTTTTAATAGTATGTAGACAAACTAGTTCTCCTCCTACTCTTTCCACCTATCAATAGAGAAGCCAGCAATTGTAGTTGAGTTGCAAACCCAAGCAAAAAAAATCTAAATAAGATGTCTATGCATTTTGAAAGTATGAAATAAAAGCAATCTTCCTGTTGTTCTCAGTAAATAGTTAATAAAGCTCAAGGCTATGTCAGTAAAAATGTAATATAAAGGAGGATGAGGAATGGGAACAGTTCCTGAAACCATAGTTTTAAAAAGCCAGAATCTTGATGAAAATCAGGGAAACCATTCATTCACCATTTGCCTTTTAAGTTGAGCACAATTCAACCGTTATAATTTTGAGCAGCTCCTCAAAAAAATATAACGCAGCCTTTCCTGAAAAATATTGCAGCTTTGCTGCCTTGATACCTGATTGCAGTGTTTAAAAACTGCCCAATCACTTAATATAATTACTTTTCCAAGCCATGTCAAATCAGAAATTCCACAATACTATATTAGAAAGTACCTTATTCGGGGGCGGGAAGGGGCTGTTATAGCAAGGGAGCTGAAAATACAAGAATATAGATGCCTCCTCAGATTCCTGCTTGCAGAACATTAATACTGTACAGCGCTGTAGTGTAAAACGAGCCTCAGAAACAACATACTGTAGGGTTAACAGTTCCTGCCTAGTTAGTTAATAAGCAAACACTCGATTTCTGGGCTTCCCAGGCACACTCCGATAGGATCTAAGAATGTCTCTAGCCATCACGAGCCTTTTTCAGGGATCACTGTGCCATTTCCTCAAAACTACAACGTTGCGATTACAAGAGAAATACAAGAGATTAACAGTGCAGAGACTGCATGTTTATATATGTTTGTATGTATGTGTGTGTGTGAGAGAGAGAGAGAAGACATAGTATGTTATGTGAATAAACATTTGTGTAATATATTTTATTTTGTAGAATACTAATAAACTGAATATTAAATTTCCCGTTCAAAATACAACCAGATTTTGTTTTCTTTACCCCGCTCTTCCCAGCGCCACCCACTTAATTGCAATTCGCTTCGACCAACACCACCAGAACTGGTCAAAGAAATCTGGAAGGCTTGGAAGGGCTAACCCGATATTATTTCCTTCTTCCAGCAATGCTGGATCCCAGCTCCTCCGAGGGTCTCCGATCCGTTTCGCAGAAAAGCAGCAATCATTTGGCACCATTTACCTTTGGAGGGGCAACAAAGCACAAAGGCGCACAAGTCGGGGCACTCGTCGCGGTATCCTCACCTGGCGCTCAACCAATGGTCTGGTCCCGCCTTGAGCGAAGCGGCCCGGGCAAGGAGAGACAGGTCTCCTACGAGAAGCAACAGGACAGCGAAAGGCGAGTTGCGAAGTAGCGGGGAGATACCAAAGAGGCACCGTCTTCCTTGAGTTTCGTTTTCCCGTAGTAGCTCAAAGCTGGCGGGACAGCGCGTGCTTTCCGTTCAGCTGGCGATTCAATTCCCTCGGCTCGTCACTCAAGCCCAGATGAGCTCTACTCAGTCACTCCCATCTCGCAGGATTTCCCCCTCCCTTCTTCTAATATACAGTACACTTACCCTTTCCTCGCTATAGAGGGGAAGCCTCACTTCCTCTTCAAATGCATTCTCTTAATTGCCCCACCCCGTTATGAAATGACCGCTCAGGCGCCGCAGACCCTTTTCCCATTGCGTGCCAAAATGCAAAGCGCGGCTTCTTACAGCATCGCATTTTTTGTAAGTTACTGCTTGCTGCTTGGATCTCAGTGCAAGCGAGTGAGTGTTCGTGCACGCGTGCAGGGGGCGCGTGTATAATAACGACAGTTCAGTGGGACATAGCCAACATATTTTCTAGCTGAGGCATTTTGGACGGGTTAAAAAAAAAAAAAGCAACGAGGAGTTTCTTACAATCGGGCGTTTCTAACCCATCTCTCTCCCTCTTAACAGGATGGGAGGTTAAACCGTTTTGGAGCAAGCTTTTCCATGGTCAGAAGTGATGCATCCTGGGGTTGTGTTGTTTACTTTTCTCCTCAAATATTCGGGAATTGTGAGACTTATTTTTCAGAAGTATCATCAACTTACCCTAAAATTCGGAGATAAAAGTATAGCTAACTGCTTACTTATTCATTAAAGAAATGTATGGACTAGCTACGCGGTCTGTAGTGGTAGTCCATTTATGTAAATAAATCAGAACTATTGTTTTTCACCTTGTATGAGCAGCATAAAAATTAAATAAATAAACCCACTTTTCTGAGTAATGCCTATACTTAAGGCAAAAGTTATTTATTTGAAGATTGGTTTAAAAATGACCATAAACAAGCAGTCCTACTCAGCTTTACTCACAGGAAAATGCTCTCAGGTGCCATAACACCCAGATTTTAGAGTTTAGGTTGCATCCAATATTTCATGTTATAGATTGCATATCAATTTGGTGGTATTTTCTCTCATGTAAATGTGTAGTGAATTGCATCCTTGGAATGTGTTCTAATAATGTTATGATAGTTTGAAACCACAATACTGATTCTTCATTTTTTGGCCTCCCAACTTGCATTTCTGGTTTATTAAAATCATAGTTTTGCTATTACTGAGAAGATAACAGATTCTCATCGGATTACTGTTCTTTTATACAGTCAAATATTTTCTGCATTTGCAGTCTCCTGAATATTATTTCTAATCTGTATATAGAGGCAGTCAAAATTAATATTTTGGAACATTTGAACATTTTTATATTTATATATATTTAATATACTCTATTTTTATTATAAGTTCTTTTCTAATTACAAAGCTCCAGCATGTGTTTTGTATTAGGCAGTTTTGTGAACATTTGGGGAATCAGTGGAGACTCTTGTGGAATACAACTTCTATTCCAAAACCAACTGGGAAAAATAAAGTTTACAAAAGACTTGGACAGTAGTGTTAAAACTTTTGAAGTATAAGATAAAAGCCTTAAAAAGCCTTAAAATATTTTGGATGTCAGAAGTGTAAAGAAAAATATGGAGAGAGAGTAAAGAATAAAATTAATCCATCTGTTTAGTTCATGTTTAAACTATATGCATTCAGCCAAAAATCAGTCATTTTATTTTTCCATTTCAAAGAGTACATAAGAATTTAAACATGCTCATATAATGTGTATTGCTCCATTAGGAAAAATACTTTTTGAATTATAGCAATATATTGTCCAGAAGTTTATATACCACTAATATAATTTAAAAAGTTTAAGTTATCTATTGAAAATTATCATCTTCAGACATACTTCCATAATTGGATATTTTAATAAATTGAGCTCAAATGACAGGAAACATTTTAATAAGTCTGAGGTCTTTTCTTTGCTCCAGGAAAGTCCAAATATAGGAAGATGCCAAAGCCTTATAAAATAGTAACATTTGCTCCCTCTTTTTGAATCACATTTGAACTTTTACTTACATGCAGATAATAGTATTTCAGTCAAAACAATTGTGGTAGAGAAGGAATCTGAAGTGAAGGAATAGAAAGTACAAGTCCCTTTTCTACTGGTAATTTCTCTTCAAAATCTCATATTCTTTCTCTTGATACATAGCTATGACAATAAACCCGCATTTGCAGCCTTGCTTGCAAGGAGGACGTGGAATGATTGGCGCAGAATCAATTTTGATAAAAGTGTGGAGGAGGGGGGCCTCATGAGGAATAACAATTGGGTCAGAAGAATTATATCATTTGGGCTGCAAAGATGGAATGTTTCCTAAAAACTAAGGAACTGTGGGATATTGTTGAAAACCCACCCCAAGCGCCCTTAACTGCTGCAGATCAGAGCAATGGCCTACTGTATATCATCTTAAGTTTAGAAGATGATCAGTTTATCAATGTAGCTGATTAAATACTGCAAAGGAGGTCTGGCAGAAATTAAGGACTGTACAGTGAGTGTGTCAGCATACAATATCATGCAATTATCAAGAAAGTTGAACACAAGCCAGGTTGCAACCTGGAGAATCCGTTGAGCAGCGTCTGGTGAACATGCAAACTTGCTTTGTGGAGTTAGAACAGCATGGGATGCAGATTCCTGAATCTCAGAAAGTGCTTTTGGTTTTAAACAGTCTAGATCGGTGGTTCTTAACCTGGGTGATATCGCCCCCAGGGGGCAATTTCATTTTTCAGGGGGGCAATGGAATGAAAAGGGGCAATGCTGGGGGGAAGGAATGGAAGGGGGGGTGATATGGGGGCGATGGAGTGAGAAGTTTTGGAGACACTTTTGAAACTTTTTTTGTACAGTAAACTGTATATCTCTCGTACAAAAACATCAGATCACTCATTATTAGTGTTTTAAAATGTTCCTCCATCTACCGTGGGTCTTATTTTTTTTGAGCCCCCCAAAAATGGCTAGGCTGTCATTTTTGGGGTGACTTAATTCCCTCCCTTGCATCCTCACCTAGAGTGCCTGCGGGCAGCCATGCCTCACCACCAGCTGCTCCTAACAGGCGATCGTGTTGGAGCATGGAGAGCTTCCTACTCCCGCCAAGCACCTTTGCTGCAGATCCAAGACCTTCAGCACCCACCACTGTTTCTTTCCCTTCTGCCCATGCTGCCACCACATTTGGAGCTGCCACTTCCACATTTGGAAACACAGAAGTGGCAGCTGTAAACATGGCAGCGGTGCTCCAAACGGTGGCGCTCCAAACATGCTCCAAACAGCCACGGTGCTCCAAACATGGAAGCAGCAGCTCCAAACGCAGTGGCGGTGCTCCTATTAATGCAGAAGCGGCAGCTCCAAATGCAGCGGTGGTGCTCCTAACACAGAAGTGGCAGCTCCAAACACGGTGGTGGTATGGGTAGAAGGGAAAGCAACAGTAGTGGGTGCCAAAGGCCTCGGGTCTGCAGCAAAGGTGCTTGGCGGGAGTAGGGAGCTCTCCGCACTCCAAAATGACTGCCTGTTAGGAGTGGCTGGTGGCGAGGCATAGCTGCCCATGGGCACTCCTAATGGCAAGTCCCCCCCGCCCTTCCCCCCATTTTGCATGTTTTAAAATAGGCCTAAATTTGTGGGGAGGGGCTTAATTTCATATTATGCCTATAAAACATGCTGGATTTTCCTATTGGGGGGGCGTATTGTTGGAGAAACATGGTAGCTTCAGTACAGAACGCCATACATACGTGAATACGCACCGCTCATCTTCATGCACGTTGTGCAGCAGCCTCTATCACTCTACCCATACACTAATGTGCCATTGGCCAGAATGGGCAGTGATGGACGGGTGAGTACTTCTTTCGAAACATCGCATGCTGAATGGCTGTCCCCTGTGATGTCAACGTAACTATTGAAACTAGGTTTATCGACGTCCACATGTGTTTTATAGTGTTCCAGTGCAGTCAAAAATTTAATTTGCAGTTAGTGCCTTTCATTTCAAAGACCTCTCAAAATGGCCGAGAAGAGGAAGTGTCGCCAATATTCAACGGAATACCTAAAATTGGGATTCATTCCATCTCCTTCCAACATACAGCTTCCGTTTTGTCTTCTTTGTGAGAAAACATTTTCAAATGAAGCGATGAAGCCTTCCCAACTGAAATATCATTTGGTAAGAATTCGTTTGGATAAAGCCGACAAACTGGTATCAAGGCCAAGTTTGAGGGTCACAGCACTGTTGATAAGTTATTTGGAAAATCGTCACTCAACGCTGACAAGGGGCTCATTTGTTCCTATGAAGTATCTTTGTTGATAGCAAAATGTGGCAAACCTCACACTATTGGAGAAATGCTGATTTTACCAGCAGTGAAACAGATTGTTGCCACCATGTTGGGGCCCAGTGCAAGCACTGTCACGCAATCAATTCCTTTGAGCAATGACATCGTATCAAAAAGAATGGATGAAATGGCTGCTGACGTGGAAGAAAGGCTTATTGACACCTTGAAAAGTACAGAATTTGTGATGCAGATTGATGAGTCAACAATTCGTGAAAATAAAGCCTTGTTATTGGCTTATGTCCGTTTCATCAATGGAAATGAAGAGATTGGGGAAGAACTGTTATTTGCTCGAAATTTAGCCACCGACACAAAAGGTTCTTCGATATTTAAAAAGGTTGAAGAGTTTTTTAATGAGAAAAACATTCCTTTGACAAACATTGTGGCATGTGCAACCAACAGAGCTGCATCCATGGTTGGACGATATTGTGGATTCAAAGCTCATCTAAAATTGGTTGTACCTGGAGTTATGACTGTCCATTGCGTCATTCATAGACAGCACCCTGTCTCAAAAAAATTGAGTGGCCATTTGCACAAGTCTACATTACATCATTAACGCTGTGAATAAAATTAAGTCAAATGCCTTGAACAACCAACTTTTTCACAAGCTTTGTGAAGAAAATGATGAGGAGTTTGAACATCTCCTTTTGCACACTGAAGTAAGGTGGCTTTAAAAAGGAAAGTGTTTGTGGCGCTTCCACGAACTTTTTGACACAGTTGTCAAATTTCTTGAATCCATTGATCCAAGTCTAAGCAGTTCTCTTAAACTTCGACGTCTGGATGTCACTGATGTTTTTGACAAGCTGAATGAAGTGAACATAAAGCTGCAAGGAGATAAAATCAATTTTCTTAAGGCCAAAGGAGTAATCTCATTTATTTTCAAATTGGACCTCCTTGCAAGCAAAATGAGTCGCCAGGAGCTGTATCAGTTCCCAAGCCTTGGTAATGAATGTCAACTCCAAGCAGAAGATTTGGACGTTTTTTGCTGCCACTTGAAGCAATTAAAAGAAGATATGGAAACCAGATTCTATGATCTGATAAATCTGGAAGTGCCCACTTGGGTGCTAAATCCTTTCACAGCAAACTTTGCACAACATCCCAAACTGCAAGAGTCACTGACAGATCTGAAATATGACTGTGAAGCCCAATCACATTTTCAGAGTTAAGGCTACGAAGCTTTTTGGGTGAAAATGAGGAACACTTACCCAATATTATGGGAGGAAGTTAAGTTGCTTCTTTTAGCCTTTCCTTCTACTTACTTAGTGGAGAGGGGCTTCAACGCTGTCCAACAGATCCTTTCTAAGTGAAGGAACATGTTGAAGATCCACTGAGCATGGCGATTTAAGAATGAGATTAACAAAAATGGTTCCAGACATCAAGAAATTGGCATCAGCTCACCAAGCACAAGGCAACCATTGATGTTCTTTTTTTGCTTTTTGTGTACATACATTTTCTTCGTTAATAATTGTCTCAACTCTTATCATCGTATTTGCTTGCATTGGATTTCACGTTCCAGTTTTTTCTCAAATCTTAATTTAGTTTCAGAGTTACGTCTTGAAATTCTTAGTTTCTGCACTGCGGTTTGTTCTTATGCCCTTTTTATATTTCTTTTTGGGTCTTAAAATTCATTTGTAATTAAATCATTAAATGTTACCGTTTTTGGGGGGCATTTCATTTTCTTGCAATTGAATTTTGTTTTCAGTGGTCATTGCATTTAAGTGTCTTGAATAAATAAGATAATAATGAAATACATGTATCACGAAGTTTGGGAGTAAAGTGATAGGTGGCATCAGAATTTTTCATACAGTTGAGATATGGGAAAGAGACTGGAAATAAATTATTTGCATCAATATGTCCTGATGACAATTTTAAAGAAAACAAAAAACGTGTTTGCATAAATTGAAGAATTATTTCCCTGTATTGTGATTGAGAGGTTATGTTAGGGGAGGTGGGCGATGATAACTTCCTCAATGACTCAAGGGGGTGATTCTTTCAAAAAGGTTAAGAACCACTGGTTTAGATGACTCATGGGATATTGTTTCTGCAGTATTTAAATGCAAACCAGAGCAGGAACTGTTTTTGGAAGCATTGAAAGCATGTCTGATAGCTGAAGAGCAGAAACACCACGAGAAATCCCTGAGGCGGGGGCTCAAGGAGCAGAATGGAAAATTCCACAGACTGGCTGTCTCCAGAGAAGAGAAGAGCAGCAGGGGATATCAGATTATAACCCAGCAACAGAGGCGGTATTTCATTTGGGGTGAAATGACTCACTTAAAGAAAGTCTGTTTGCAAAGGAAAAAGTTTTTGCAAGGAAGAAATTATTTGCAAGACAGAAGAAGCAGTTTGCAAGGAAGACAGTTAGCTGATGGACAGGCTGCTGTTGCAAAAATCAGCTATTGCAGAAGTCGATGGCTAATTGACAGTGGGGCTAGTCAAATAATTGTTAATAATTCTAAATTGTTTTACAGGATGAATGGAGATGCAGTAGTCTTGGCAAATGGCAAAAAGGCTAAAGTCATTGGAAGAGACAGTGTGCAAATTCCATATCTGGAAACAAGGTTTAATGATGTTTTGTGTGTGCCTGAAATGGAACATAATTTCCTGAGTGTCTCTGGTTTAGACAAGCAAGTGTTTGTAAATGGGAAATGTGTCATTAACTAAAATAGCATAATATTTGCAAAGGGCATAAAACAAGATAACCTTTATGTGTTGCAGGGAAAAAATATTCAATGTGCACAAACATTTGGAAATTTGGCACAACATAATTCATGTGTTCATCTCTTGCACCATAAGCTTGGCTATGCCAACTTCAAAGTTGTTCAAAAAATGGAACAATATGCAGAAGGGCTGCATGTAAAGGGATATAAGGCATATTTGGATTGTGCAGTATACAAATCATCAAAGTCCAAGTGAGCAAGAGTAGTACAATGCAGACAAGGGCTCTAGAGCTGGTACATGCAGATTTAGTTGGACCAATGCAAGCCAGTTTGGGAGGAGCAAAGTATGCACTGGTCATTGTAGATGACTATAGCAGTTTTGGGTTCTGCTATTTACTAAAGAGTAAAATAGAAGTGCTACAAAAATTTAAGAAATAGGTAAGCTTTGTAGAAAGAAGGTATAAACAACAGGCATGTCAGCTGCAAACTGACCGAGGTTCAGAATTCATGTCAACAAGTTTTCAACAGTGGTTGGGACAGTTAGGAATAAAACATAGACGCACAAATCCCTACACAGCAGCTGAGAATGGTGTTGCTGAGAGACGGAATGGAATCTTACAAACCATGAATTAAGGACTCACTGCTAGAGGATTCTGGTCTGAGCAGGTCATATTGGGGTGAAGCCATGTTGACTGCTAATTATTTAATAGGTTGTGGAGCTCTTCCATTAATGATACTGTATATGCAGTGCTATATGGGAGAAAACCATCTCTTCCACATTTAAGGGTGTTTGAAAACAATGTGTGGGTGCATATTTCAAAGGCAATTAGAAGAAAGGAACAACCAAAGGCAAGAAAGTTCAAGTTTTTGGGCTATGAGCCAGGCTCAAGAGCTATCGCTTTAATGATGGGAGCAAGAGAATAACGATTTCCAGATCTGCTAGCTTTGCAGAGCAAAATTGGAACAGAATTGATGCAAATTTCTGGAATGATTCACTTAGTGACAGTGATCCACTTAGTGATGGTAACTCAGTGACGGTAACTCACTTAGTGATGGTCTCAGCATTCAGGGAGGAGAAGCTGAACAAGATATGAAGCAAGGATTGAAGCACAAGAGCAGTCAATGCCACACAGTCAGAGCGATGGAACAAGGGGATTCCACCTGACAGGTATTCTGCTAGTAAAGTTAAAGTGTATAATATGTCAGCTGGTGCTCCATTCAAAATCCAAGAAAGAAATACTTAAACTCCATTTGTTAGAGAAAAGATATCTTTTACTGGAAATCAAAGTGGTAGCAACAAAAGAATTCTGAATCTGAGGAAATGAGCACATAAAACACATATACAAAGTGATGGCAACGTTCCCACCCCCAATAGTTCAAATGGCTCCTCCAATTAAAAGTGGTGCATAACATCATGTGGGCATCCACAGGTGATGATGAGGCCTCTATCCGTTGACCTTGGCATAGTTTGATAAAGAGTTGCAGTTGCGCATAGCATAGAATAGAAACCTAAGCAAGATTCCCCCACCCCTAAATTATACAGTTTCGTTTCCTAACCACTCCAGCTCGCTTCCCAGATATATCATGGCCCACTCCCTCCCCCCGTTACTTATGACAGCCGAAAGATGCAAAGCAAAAGAAGAAAAGCAAAGCTAGAAAATCTTGAAGGCTGACATAATGTATGGTATGAGCCAAGAAACTATAAGAAAGTTTTGGCATTATCTAAAAATTGAACAAGTAAAATGGAAAGAAGCCATGGACAAGGAAATGAAATCCATGGGAGAACATGAAGAATTCACATCTGTGACTTTGCCACAGGGTGGCAAAGCTGTAGGATGCAAGTGGGTATACAAGAAGAAAGTACTGCCCAATAATGAGATACAATATAAAGCAAAGTTAGTAGCACAAGGGTTTTCACAGATGAAAAATGTGCACTATGATGAGGTATTTGCGCCAACTGTAAAGAGTGAAAGCATTAGGTTGGCACTAGCATTGGCAGCTGCATATAGCCATAAAATTTGGCATTTTGACATAACCACTGCATTCCTCAATGCAGAATTAGAGGAAGAAATTTACATAGTTCAAGCACCTGGGTATGAAACAGAAGTGGTATTCAGCAGGTTCTGACCAGTTCTGGAGAACCGGTAGTAGAAATTTTGAGTAGTTCAGAGAACCGGCAAATGCCACCTCTGACTGGAAATTTGCCCACCAAGCCACGCCCACAGAACCAGTAGTAAAACAATTTGAATTCCACCACTGGTATGAAAGTAAAAAGTCTAATACGGTCTATAAATTGAACAAGGCCATTTATGGGCCGAAGCAGTCAACCAGGAATTGGAATACACAGTATGTCTTGATAAGGCATTGAAAGGTCTTGGGTTCAAGAGTTGCAAGCTGATGATTGCATATAAACTGGAAAGTTAAAAGGTGGTGATTGTCAACTATTAGCATTTGTGGATGATCTTCGCTTCATTGCAAAGGATATATCACAGGTAAATTAATGTGCTAATGAGTTGGAGAAGAAATTTGAACTAAAGAATTTGGGAGAAATACAAAAATTATCAGACATGGTTTGTGCAGTAAGCATTCTAAGTCACTTCAATTGCATTGGATAGGTTAAAAAAAGGAATTCTCAGGTATTTGGAGGGAACTGGATGTTGGTCTTAAAATTCAGGTATGTGAATCATTTACGTCTATTCCAGTTATGAAGGGAGGAGTTGTCAGAGTATATTCATGAACTGGAATAGAGCTTAGTAACAAGGTATGCTAATGAGAACTGAATTGGAGGCTGAAACTTAAAAGACTTAAAACTTAATCTGGGTGTGGTTCTGTGCTCAGCTCTAATGTGAATGAGAAATTAATTTGCTTGCTTGCTGAAACTGATATCTGCTCTGAGCTGCTGCTTGTGTTTTTGATTATATTACGATTATCTATATTTGATTATCTACAAATGGTATTGTAAACTTTACTCATATTATTATGAGTTGAATCAGTCATCTGTGTATTTTCTGGACTTTGCAGAATTTCTGCTGCAAAATCTAACACAATTTTTCCTTCCCATTCACACCAATGGTTTGTCCTATCTTTCAAAATCTGTTCTGCTGATTATATTAAAACTTTCCTATCTGGTAATTTTGCCATTTGAAATTAGTCCCCCAGGCCTTTTTTTCTTACAAGATTTTAGATCTGCTTAATAGCATAAGAAAGAAAAAATTTGGGAGAAAAAAATTAGTGCATGAGCACTAATTGGGGAGTGGGACTCAGGAACCACTGAGTATGTGGGACTCAGGAACCACTATTTTGATCAAAATAATAAAAGCAGTGTTACAACATCGTGTTGCATCCTCTGCCCCTTTTGACCATCATGTGTGCTTGAAAGGGGCAGAGTACAATATCACAATCATTTGCTCTTCTTCCCCTCCCTGCTGATGCCTCTAGCACCATCCTCAGTCCCTGGACTATCCAAACATTCCAAGGGAGATGTGCCATTCCCATCAGATGGGTCCCGGTTCCAACTATTCCTCTTCCTCCTCTGAACTGGACTCCAATGGAGCCATGACATTGCCAGAGGACCAGAAAAGAGTTCAAACCTTCAAACAGGGAAAAAAATAGAGCCAGGAAACAGACCAATCAGACTGACATCAATACCTGGGAAAATCCTGGAAAACGGCCAAAATGATTACTAGAAGCCAACGTAGGTTTGTATTCAACAAGATGTGATTCAGTGGTTAAAAAAGTGAGGCCCTGCACCTAAGCAGAAAAAAAAAAATCAAAAGTAGTGATGTATAGAACAGGTGGTACCTGACTCAATAGTAGTAACTGTGATAGGGATCTAATGCACCACCACTTAAATATGAGCCAGCAGTGTGCTGCAGCTGCCAAAAAAGCCAATGCAGTCCTAAGGTACATCAATAGAAATACAGTATCAGGATCATGAGAAATAATAATACCACCCTATAGTGCATTAGTGAGGCTACATTTGGATATTGCATCCAGTCACCATGATACAAAAAGATACTGAAGCCCTAGGTAACAGGCAGAAAAGGGCAACAAAGAAAAACTGTATGATGAACAGTTGAGAGAGCTAGGTATGTCTAGTCCCATGATGGTGAACCTATGGCATGTATGCTGCAAGTGGCATGCAGAGCCATTTCTCCAGGCACTCCAGCTGTTGTTCATTTTCTGGGTTCCAGTGTGCTCATATCAGCTGGTCTTTGAGCACACAGGATTGCTGGAAACCAGAAGAACAGCTCCACTGCATGCATGCGTGTGCCAGCCAGTTGGTCTTCGCAGGCATGGGAGCACCAGAAACTGAAAGAGCAGCTCCCTGGGGCATATCAGCCAGCTGGTCTTCTCATGTGCATGTGTGTTAGAAACTGGAATACCAGGTGGCTGGCTAAGCTTCCGGTTTTCTGCACTCCTGTGCAATGCGCCAAGGAACTGCTCTTACGGTTTCTGGTGCACACACACATGCTCCCATGTTGGCACCCGGTGCTGAAAAGGCTCACCACTACTGATCTAGCCTATAAAAGAGAAGGATTAGGGGAGATATCATAGCTGTGTTCCAGTTCTTAAGGGGCTGTCAAAGAGAACGGGCTCAACCTATTGTCCAAAGCAGCTGAGGACAGGACAAGAAGTAACAGGTGGAAGATCATTAAAGACAAATCCAACCTGGAACTAGAGAAAAACTTTCTGACAGTGAAAACAATTAAACAAAAGAATGGCTTGCCTCCAATAGTTGTGAGTGTTCCATCACAGGAGGTTTTCAATAGGAGATTGGACAATCATTTGTCTGAAATGCTTTATTTGAGCAGGGAGTTGGACTAGAAGACCTCCAAAGTCTCTTCCAACCCTGTTATTTCATTTCTATGTTCTAAGAATTCATAAATAGTTACTCAGAAAAGGAAAACAAAAGCAAAATAAAATTGGTTCGGAGACCTATTTCTCAATTTAAATGTATGGAATGAACTGCTGTAGTTTCCATTGCAATGGCTTAAATTGCCCTTTTATGGAACAACAAGCAACAGAATTGTATTTTTATGGTCGAATAGTTTCCTCTAAAGCCACATTAGAGGATTCAGTTGTTTGGCTACTGTATAAAGCTACTGTATGGAACTTGTTAGATTTGAAAAAAGGTTGGAAAATTGGTCTAGTGTACCTATCCAGAAAGGCCCATGTGAATCAATTACTATTGTATCCATGATTTAAACAATTATCTGAATCCCCTTCCTTCTGCACCAAATTTGCTTTTCACTCAGGTTTTCCATATCTGTCCTTGATCATACTTAACTAACTTGATCCTCAGACCCTATAGCAGTAAAAGTATAATATTACGTCAGTTGCTGATATTTAATCCTCTTTTGGCCTATGGAGGTTACACAGAGAAAACATAGCATCAATGAATTCATTGTGTGTGGCTGGAAGAACCTAGCTTGAAATCAACATGAAACTAATCTGAAACAGTACAATCGTTTTAGAAGAAAGGTGAAATGTTTCAACCCAAAGGGGTATATCAGAGAAGAATCTGGCAACTGGTATTGTAGTGTTGGCTTACAATGGAAATGCTAGATTTCAGATCCTGTTTGAAAAGTGAAATCAGGAGAATCAAAAATAGTTTGAACAAATGTTTGCACTGCTTGCTGCTTTATTTTATTTATTTATTTATTTATTTATTTATCTAATATTTATATACCGCCCTTCTCCCGAAGGACTCAGGGCGGTGCACAGCCAAACAAAGACCCCATTACAATATACAAAAGTTAAAAATAGATTAAATAATTTAGGCTGTCTAAAATTATACCCTCCCCCAATAAGTTAATTAAAACCCAAATTTTGAAAACCCGATTAAAACGCAAATACTAAATTAAAAATGTCATGTCAGCCTAGGCCGGCCTGCTCAAAGAGCCAGGTTTTTAATGCACATCTGAAAGTTCTCAGATCCGTATTAGTGCGTATTTCTGGAGGCAGACCATTCCAGAGGGTGGGGGCCCCCACAGAGAAGGCCCTACTCCTAGGGGCCGCCAGACGACACATAGAAGCCGACGGCACCCGGAGAAGGCCCTCCCTGTGGGAACGCACAGGTCGGTGGGAGATTACCGGCAGAACGCAGTCCTGCAAATAACCTGATCCAATGCCATGGATCGCTTTAAAGGTCAAAACCAGAACCTTAAAGTGAACCTGGAAAACCACCGGCAACCAATGCAGCTCGCGCAGGAGAGGCGTCACATGGGAGCTTCGTGACACCCCCATAACCACCTGCGCGGCCGCATTTTGTACCAGTTGGAGTCTCCGGGTGCTCCCCGCAGGGAGCCCCATGTAGAGAGCATTACAGTAATCCAGGCAAGAGGTGACAAGGGCGTGAGTGACCGTACGTAAGGCGTCCCGATCCAGAAAGGGCCGCAACTGGTGAATCAGGCGAACCTGATAAAAAGCCCCCCTGGAGACAGCCGTAATATGGTCTTCTAAAGACAGCTGTGCATCCAGGAGGACACCCAAATTGCGAGCCCTCTCTGTGGGGGGGTAAGATCTCTCCCCCAATAGCCAGCGATGGAGTCAGTTGACTATATTGGGGCGCCGAAAACCACAGCCACTCAGTCTTGGAAGGGTTGAGCCGGAGCCTGTTCCCGCCCATCCAAATCCGCACGGCCTCCAGGCACCGGGACATAGACTTCACAGCATTGTTGGAGTGGCTTGGGGTGGAGATGTAAAGTTGGGTATCATCCGCATACAGATGACACCACACCCCAAAACCACAGATGATCTCCCCCAGCAGCTTCACATAAATGTTGAACAAAAGAGGGGAGAGGACCGACCCCTGAGGCACCCCACAAATGAGGGGCCTAAAGGTGGACCTCTCCCCCCCCGTCAACACAAATTGCAAGCGGTTGGAGAGGAGGGAGGAGAACCATCGCAGGACAGTTCCCCCAATCCCCAACTCTTCCAACCGCCGCAATAAGATACTATGGTTGATAGTATCAAAAGCCGCTGAGAGATCTAACAGAACCAGGACAGAAGAATACCCCCTGTCACGGGCCCTCCAGAGATCATCAACCAATGCGACCACTGCTGTTTCAGTACTATGCCCGGGCCTGAAGCCCGATTGGAACGGATCGAGGTAAGTCACTTCCTCCAGGTACTGAGGGAGCTGACGTGCCACCACACTCTCAACAACCTTCGCTAAAAAAGGAAGGTTGGAGACTGGACGATAGTTATTTAAAACAGCCAGGTCCAGGGCAGGCTTCTTGAGGAGGGGCCGCACCACCGCCATTTTCAGGACAGTAGGGAGCAACCCCTCTCTCAACGAAGCGTTGATAATCTCCTGGAGCCAGCCTCGTGTCACCTCCCTGGCGGTCGAAACCAACCAGAAGGGACACGGGTCCAACAAACATGTGGTGGTATTCAGCCCCCCCAGCAACCTGTCCACACCCTCAGCGGTCACAGGGTCAAACTCTTCCCAAATAATAGTCTCAAGACCGCCCCGAACACCTCCCCCGGGACCACTCAATCTGAGCGATTTTGTCGTGCAGAAATCGGGAAAATTCCTCCGCTCTGCCCTGCAAGAGGTCCTCCCGCGCTCTCAGCTCAAGCAGGGAGCGGGTCACTCTAAACAGAGCGGCAGGCCAATTTTCTGCCGACGCAATAAGGGCGGAGAAATGCGAACGCTTCGCCACCTCTATCGCCACAAGGTAGGTCCTAATATAGAACCTCACCTGTGTTCGGTCGGACTCGGTGCGGCTAGCCCTCCAAACACTCTCCAGACATCTTTTCCGGCACTTCATCTCCCGCAGCTCCTCCGTAAACCACGGAGCTGGATGGGATCTGTGCTGGGTCAGAGGTCGCAATGGCACAACTCGGTCCAGAGCCTCGGCAGCCAGGTTATCCCAGGTGGCCACCAAGTCTCCAGGCAAGTTATGCGCCAGAGTCTCGGGAAATGGCCCAAGCTCCCTCCGGAACTGCTCAGGGTCCATCAGGCGCCTGGGGCGGAACCACCTGGGGTGGCGGTACAGAAGTCAAGTCTAAGAAGAGAATGATCTGTCCACGACAAGGGTTTGATATCTAAGTCCCCAAAATTACAGTCATTCAACCACTGACCAGAGACAAAAATCAGGTCCAGCGTGTGTCCTCCTATATGAGTGGGGCCAGAAACTAATTGGGTCAGGTCCATGGCCGTCATGGAAGCCATGAACTCCCGAGCTACCCCAGAGGTTTCCCCGAGCGTAGGCAGGTTGAAATCCCCCATGACTAAAAGCCTAGGGGTCCCAATCGCCAGCTCGGCTATCACCTCGAGGAGTCCGGGCAGGGCCAATGACACGTGGCAGGGAGCCAGGTACGCTATCAAAAGGCCCATCTGAACCCTCTGCCCCCACTTCACAAAGAGAGACTCACAACCAGCCGTCTGAGGAACAGTGACCTCCCTAGGACAAAAGACCTCTCTAATAAGCACCGCCACCCCACCACCCCTTCCCTGAGACTTAGGCTGATGAAATGCTAAGAAACCTGGTGGGCACATCTCCTTCAGAGGAACACCACCCTCTGGGCCCAACCAGGTTTCGGTAATACCTACCAGGTCCACGCCCTCTTCCTGAGTAAGGTCACAAATCAGGGGGGCTTTATTCACAACAGACCTGGCATTGCACAACATCAGCCAGTTACTCAGGGCCCGAGGCTCTGGATAACCAGGCCTGTAGGATGGGTGAAGAGGGTTGGAGCGCGCTACCGCTGGAAGACAGTGGTATTATTAATTAATGTGATGTTGTTTCAAACTAAATCATTGGACAGTACACTTCTCATTCAAACATCCTTGCTTCAAGACATTGTTCAAAACAGCAATCATCAATCATTTATAAATCTATAATTTACGTATTAATTATCCACATGAGGTCCTCTAGGTAATTTGTAAAAACCTGTTAAAACATATAAAAGAAATTGATATAAAATAATAAAAACTGCCTCATCATTGTCATACATTAGGAAGCTGAAAAAACCTCTCAGAAATAGCATGGCAAACCACTTTAGTATCATTGCCAAGAAGACTGCATGGACATCCTGATATAGATACCAGGAGTTGACTTTTACTCAAGGAAAACATTCCTTTAATACTACTAATTATAACAATAATAAACACTGCAAAATACATATATCACAGTAACTCTATATACTGTATATTTCAGTAATTCTAAATTCACACTCTGTCAAGGACCTTGGTGTACTCATTTCAAATGATCTAAGTGCCAGAGCTCACTGTAATAACATTGCCAAAAAAGCATTAAGAGTTGTTAACCTAAATTTGCATAGTTTCTTTTCTGGTAATATTGTACTGTTAACTAGAGCATACAACACATTTGCTAGACCAATTATTGAATACAGCTCATCTGTCTGGAATCCACACTGCGTATCGGACATTAATACAATTGAGAGACTCCAGAGATATTTCACAAGAAGAGTCCTCCACTCTTCTGCTTGCAATAGAATACCTTATACTACTGTTGGAAGAAATATCCTTCTGGGTTGAGTTCCAAGTGGGGAAAAAGACATTGGAAACATGGAGGCTGTTTGGAAGGTTTAATATCAAGACTACATGGCTTGGAGCTCCAGAGTGAAAAGGAAGAGATCAATAAAAGGATTGAGGTGCTGAGCGTGCCTTGATTTTATACCCTCTGTTGGGATTTGAATTTGAGCTTGTATTCTGATTGGTTGTCAGACCCCATGGGGTAATGCAGGGGCAACTCTGAGGGATGTCTGAGTTCCAGCCTCGGTTGAGCCTTGCTGGATGACCATGCCCTTAAAAGGGCTTTTGGCAATTGCCACAGCCCTACCTGGAGATTTTTGCTATGCAAAGTATTCTGGCCTAGGCCTTAATGGCCCACCCATTAACAAAGGTGGGGGTGAGATTAATAAAGGTGGGGGTGAGCTTCTGCTTCTGAGGTGAGTTTCTGCTTCTGATTTTCTCCTCTCTTTAGAGGAAATATTCTGCCTTTTTAATATTTCCTAGGCTATTTCAATTTTCTAGGAGAGGGGTGGGTGCTAATTTCCTACACTACCAGACTTGAAATTTTGTGCTTAGAAAACTTAGAACTACACCACCTTCGGTCTGACCTAAGCGTAGTATACAAAATTATCTACTACAATGTCCTACTTGTCAATGACTACTTCAGCTTCAATCACAACAGAGTACAAAATAGATACAAACTTAAGGTAAACTACTCCAAACTCAACTGCAGAAAATACAACTTCAGCAACAGAGTAGTCAGTGCCTGGAATGTACTACCTAACTCTGTGCTTTCTTCCCCAAACTCCCCAAATTTTAACCTTAGACTGTCTACTGTTGACCTCACTCCATTCCTAAGAGGTCTGTGAGGAGCATGCATGAGTGCACCAATATGCCTACTGTCCCTGTCCTAATGTCTCCCTTTTATCTATACCTATTTCATGTCATCATAATCATGTTCTACACACCATCCACGGAAGAAAACACACACCAACCGCTACTTAAACGCACAATCCCATCACCACCCTGCACAGATCAACTCTGTAGACTCTCATCTCCAGAACCAAATACCTAACTGACAAAGACCATCTGAGAACAGAATTACACACCCTCACTAACATATTAATTTCCAACGGATTCCAAAGAGACACAATTACAAATCTAATCCTAAAGCAGACACCGCCCAGAAACCGAGACATAGAACAGGACAACGGTATCACCCTCCTCCCCTACATCAAAGGCACCACAGATAAAATCAGCAAAATTCTCCACAAACACAATATCAGACAGCCTTCTGCACTGACCAAAAAATAGCCAACATCCTAAGAAACACCAAAGACAAGATCCAACTAGAAAACCAAGGAGTTTATGAAATACCATGCAACAATTGCCCAGCCACATACATTGGACAAACCAACAGGAGAATAAATGAACGCATCACAGAACATAAGAATGCAGTCAGAAAAGAAGAAAATTCTTCCTCCCTTTTCCAGCACCTTAAAGCCACAGGACATGAAATTAATTTTGAGGGAACCAAATTAATCTCCAATACTGAACACTTCAACAAGAGAATAATCAGGGAAGCCATCGAAATAGAGAAACACCCCCATAGCATGAATAAGTGGGACGATGCCTCCCACCTACCAGACATTTGGAAACTAGCCCTTATCAACAAATGAGTCCCAGCCACAAAAACCAACACTGGACCCAAAACAACACAGGACGCCACCACCAATCTCCCTCACCAGACTCAAACCCAAACCCATCCCATAGATGAAAAGCAACCACCATCCAGAAACCAGACCATGGCTGCATCACCAGCTGCCACACACCCCGACACCCAAACCAAGCAAACTGACACATACCATGAACACATAGCCAGGCCTCAAACTCAGAGCCAAACCAAAACCTGGAACGTCACATCACAGTGTTGGCTTTCTGCTATATTTGAATGGTTTTTTTCCTCATCCTGATTGGCTAGGAGTCTAGGTCTGTTTCTATTGGTCTTCGAGTTGCTGTGTTTTTGATTGGTTGGCAACATTGTGTTTTGTGCATTGGGGTTTCTTAGTGCAGCTTGGTTTCTTGTGAATGGTCGATAATTATTTATTAGGAAGCTAGGTTTTATTTGGGTAGCTGGCTGGGGCATGTTTGGGCTGGAGGTATTGGGGGGGTCTGTTTGTGTCCAGGTGTTTGCCTGGATTGTGGTATAGAGATTTTTTTGTTGGTGAGTGCAGGCTTCCAGATGATTGATAGTCTGGTGGAGTTATCTCTTTTATTCATACTATTAGGACTTTTATCAATTTCTATGGCTTCTCTGATGATTCTGTAGCTGGGGTTTTCTATAGCAGCTAGGGTTTTGGTGCCATTGAAGTCGATGCAATGACCTGTGGCTTTCATATGTTGGACTAGTGAGGAAGTTTGTTCCAGCTTTTTTGTTGCATTCTTCAAGGCAGGTACTTATCCTTCTGTTGGTTTGTCCTATGTATGTGGCAGAGCATGATGCACAGGGCACTTCATATATGCCTTGGTTTTCTAGGTTAATTTTATCTTTGGAGTTTCTTAGGATGGCTGCTATTTTTTTGTCTGTTTTAAAGGCAGTCTTGATGTGATGCCTGCATAGTATCTTGCTGATTTTGTCTGTTGTTCCTCTTATGTAGGGCAGGACAGCTGTTCTATAGGTTTGTTCATCTTCTGGGTCTCTATTGTGTTTCAGTATGTTTTTGTGGATCAGGTTCGTGATTTTGTTTTTGTGGAAGCCGTTAGCTATCATTTTGGTATTTTGGTCAGGGTACATAGTTTAGTCTTGTCTGCCAGGCATTTGGTTCTGGTAATTAATGTTTGGGCTACAGAATTTATTTGTGCTGAGTGGTGGTGGGATTGAGTGTTCAGGTAGCGGTTGGTGTGTTTTATTCTGGTATATGGTGTGTCCTAGTGTGCCATCTGTTTTTTTGTAGATTAGTACATCTAGGAATGCTAGTTGTTTGTTTGTTTCCATTTCCATGGTAAATTTAATTTTGGGGTGTGTACTGTTTAGTTGTGTTAGGAAATTGTTTAGGTTTTCTTTTCCATGGGGCCAAATAACAAATGTGTCATCGATGTATCTTAGCCATATTTTGGGTTTGTGGGTGGCATTTGCCAGGGCTTTGGATTCAAATTCTTCCACGAACAGATTCGCAATAACGGGTGACAGTGGGGATCCCATGGGGGCTCCTTCTATCTGTTTGTATCTTTGTCCTTTGTATATGAAATATGTGTTAGTTAAGCAGTGTTCTGTTAGTTCCATGAGGTGCTTGGGTGGTTTATATTTGTTTTTGATTATTTGTAGGGTTTCTTTCACTGGGACTTGGGTGAATAGTGAAACCACATCGAAGCTTACTAGCAGATCTCTTTGTTCCACATGTAGATTTTTGATCATTTCTAAGAAGTAGTATGAGTTTTGTTTCTCCAACAATACGCCCCACCCCCATAGGAAGACCCAGCATGTTTTCTAGGCATAAGGTGAAATTAAGCCCCTCCCCCTAATTTTAGGCCTAGTTTAAAACATGCAAAATTGGGGGGATGGGGGGGAACTTACTGTTAGGAGCACCCTGCAGGCAGCCACGCCTCGCCACCAGCCGCTCCTAACGGCCATCATGGCGGAGTGTGGAGATCTCCCTACCCGCGCCAAGTGCCTTTGCTGCAGACCCGGGTATGGTGCTGGGTGCAGGCCGGGTCAGTGGGTGTGCGTCCACATGGATGTTGGCCTCAGTGGCAGTGGAGCATTTTGCATCACGCCCACTGCTGTTGCTTTCCCTTCTGCCCGTGCACTGCCGCGTTTGGAGTGCTATGCATTCCTCCACCAGCAGTGTTTCAGCTGCTTCTCAGGTGGGGAAGCCGTAGCTTCCATAGTTCCCGCCAGTGCTGGCACCTCTCTCACCAGCGCCGTCTCCAACAACAGCAGCAGCAGTGAGACAGATCCCGCTGCCGACAAGAAGTGCCTGCCCTCCCGCAGGGACATCGCTTTGATTGATGGCAGCTATGTTGACAAGGTCCTGCAAGTTGGTGAGTTTTTCGGAGTTGGATGGATGGAAGTGGCGGTGGGAGGGTGATGAGATCGTTTCTCCCCCTCCCATGCCTCACTTTGCTTCCTGTCCCAGAGCTTCAGGTCATGGTCTTGTCCCTTGTACTCTCCTCTTGCTCCAGCCACCTGAACACCCCCCCCCCCCCTGTGGACCTTTCACCCCCATTTAAGTTTTCTTTACTCTCATTCCCTCCGTCAGTTCCCTAAGAATATAGACTGGCCGGGCCTTCCCAGTAGTTTTAAAAAGGGAACCATCTATCCACTTTGCCCTTTGAGCAGAGGCAAACCTTCCAATCCAAAGAGAAGAGAAAGGGAATCATCCTACAGACCCTTAGCACCAAGCTTCCCAGAGGATTCTTCCAAAGGATCCACCTCAAAGGAGGATTCACCCTCTTAAATGCACTCCCCACCCCTGTACTCTTAGGGAACTATCTTCTAAAAAGCTTGAGGACAGAACTACATCTTCCACACTATCATATTAAAAAAATCTAATTGGTAAGTGAGTTTGTTGGTAGAAAGCCTTCCAGTTTTGGAACAGTTCTCAACTATTCTCCTATTCTGCTTTTTTTCCAATGGAAAAGGATCTTGGATAATAACTGTAGGGTTTAATTAGAAAAAGCTGAAGCTCAGCATTTTAAACTTATGTTTATAGATAAAGCACTACCAGGCCTTAACTGCAAACATCCAGGCAATTATTAGGCAATTATTAGATAGCACCAAAGAGTTTCCTGAATCTCATTGCCACCTTCCAATGGTTGTAACTCTTCATGGCCTTCTAAATTTGCAGCCTAGGTAATTAAAGCGCAGTATTATAGGCAAACTTTGCCCACAGCTTGGAGTTCTATCCTGACAGGTCTCAAGGTTGACTCAGACTTCCCTCCTTCTTAGGTCGGTAAAATGAGGAGCCAGACTTTTGAGGGCAACATGCAAATAATATTGTAAACCACCCAGAGAGGGCTGTAAAGCACTATGGGGCATTGGGGAGGTATATAAGCCTAAAAGCTATTGTTATGGTAGTCTAGATTGGCAATCAGTTTAGATAGCAAAGCCCTGGATAATTATATATTACTCATCAGTCTATTTTACCCTAAATCCCCTTTCAAACACAACCACATGCATAACTTGTAATAATCCAAATCTGTCATTATCAGAGTGTAAGGCACATGATATTTGGCAAATGATAAAAGGACTCCAAAACACTTGCTTAAATCTCTGGTCCAGGAGTATCTCCAGACTGAGAAGCTGATTCTATAAGGTGGCAACCTTCTCTCAAACGCCAGATAATCAAAGAGATCAACTACCTACAAAGAATATCTCAGCCTTTTCTGGAGTCTTATTTTCTAGACTGAGATTTCAGCTCTGTTACACTGTTGAAATATTCATACCAAACATCAACTACATCATCTTGCTGGGTGAAAAACAGAAGATGTCATTCTTAGCAGTTACAATTCAGTCTTCATCTCCTAACTGGTAGTCTCTCCTATGTAGGTGTAACAAAGGAAAAAAAGATTGCTAAGGCTTTTTTTTCCAGAACCATAGCTGGAATCTTGAATGTATTTTAGAGGGGAGGATAAGAATTTCTTAGCTGTATACACAGTCTGCGTAATAGGTTAACAGAGGAATTAACTAAGCTATTATATTCCATAAAGTGAAATAATTTTACTCAATATCAACATAAAATATGTAAAGAAAAAATATATGCAGTACTATTTTCAGAAAGTAACAGTATTGGAAATCAATAAATCTTCTCAAGGCTCCATTAGGTTTCAGGAGGGTTCCAGATTTGTTTTAATATGTGCATATGATTCCTACTATGTCCTTGGTGTTTTATATGAGGCCAGTTTGAACAAAGGACATTGCCACAAACCAAGAAACAGAATGAGAGCTGCATGGACTCATCAGCCCATTAAAGATTTTGTATGGTGACCAAGAATCAACAATTAGAGCAGAATATGGAATCATTAATTGGTTCAAAACTGGTACAAGAATTATGTATCACCATATCTACTTAACTTATATGCAGAATATACAGTATAATGAGAATATTAAAACAGAGTATTTCCTTAGTCTCAAAAATTATTTATGATTTATGATGAATCACCATGAAATATAAACTTTATTTGGGAAAAAGATTGGTGAATCTAGAAAAAAAGTGTAGTAGCATCACATTACTTAAAGTGACATATTATGGAGGCCAAGAATTCCCGAAATGTGGCATATGACTGAAAGCTGGGAAAGTAAGAGAAAGGCTGAAAAACTTGAGATCTTTGAACTGTGATGCTGGAGAAAATTGTTGGAAATAACTTAGAATGAAGAGAAGCAGGCTGAATACCAGATGAAGTAAAACTGGACAGCTCAATGGAAGTATAAATAATGAAGTTAAAAGTTAAATAATTTGGATACATAATGAGAAACCAAGAATCATTGTAGAAAACCCTGATTTTTGAAAAAATTGAATGAAATTGAAATAGAAGATTAGAGTTAGAAGACAAAGAGTCTAGATATAGAAACAAACATAAGCTTACAAGAACTCAAAGAAGCAGTTACTGATAGACAAGTCTGGTAAAATTAAGTGAGGCTCAGAAGAGTCAGAGGACACAGGACAACAAAAATTACTGATGTGACATGGATCATGACCCTAGCAGTCCCCCTGTTGCTTTTATGGTGTTTTTCAAGTCCAATTTTTCATTATGAAAGGTCTCATTGCAAAGCTAGATATATCTGTGAGATAAAGTTATATCTACTTTACGAAATATGATTTTACTTCTTTACCTCTAGGGCATTACAATTCCAAACTTTTACTTCCTGTTATACTGTATTTAGGCAGCAGAGAACATATCCTTTCAGATGAAAACATCCTGAAATCTTAATTTAAGACTGTGTATTATTTTACTATTTAAAAATTACACGAGAGTAACCTAATATTTTTAAAAGGTCAGTAGAGGAAGGGGGGGAAAGCACTAATACTAATCTCTTTATTTCTGGATCAAGAACAATAGTGAAGTTCTGGATTATAAACAGATTTCAGAAAGTTTTCAGTCTACTGGAGAGGGCAGATGGACAGTTGGCTTCCTTGATAAGAATTTATTAAAAATACCTTGGTTGTCTTGTTTATGTATAATGCAAACAAAGTATTTTAACTTTTGTTCTATAATAGGCAGGTTAGCATATCAAGCTAATCCAAAACACACTATAATTTAACATAATGTGTGAACAAGTTCAATATTTCTTGGCATCAGTTTTTCCAAAATATAATTCTAAAAATAAGACAGCTAGTTTTCTGATCTAGTTACAATCCAGGAATGGCTGAGTGATTTCAACAGTGTTTATTTACTAACCTGAGCAGTAACTGATCCTCGTGAAAAACTATGTGCAATTCCTAGGATATCATAGTATATAATTAGCAGATTTGTCACTTATGTTTACAGACCACATATCAACTAACACTGTGTCTTATTTCATATTAACAGAATGAATGAGTTGAAAGAGACTTGGAGGTCTTGTAGTCCAACCTCCAGCTCAGGCAGGAAACTCCATACTATTTCTACTCTAGTCTCTTTTTATAAGCCTCCAGTGATGGGGCACTCACAACTTCTGAAGGCAACCCATTCCATTGATTACGGTAATCATACTGTCAGGAAATTTGTCCTTAGTTCTAGATTAGTTCTCCCCTTAAATATGTGAGTAACATTAGTACTATTGATATATTGTATTTATAAGTTTAATAAATATTTATATCATATTTGACCTCAAAACTCTTGAGAGGTTTACATGTTTGACAATTAGGAACTATGGAATTTCTGGTTGCTTTCATATCTTCATATTTACAATCCTATGGAAAAGTGGACAACTTAGATTGATTTAATGTCATTTATTGAATGTGTCATAGATTATGTCCAAAAGCAATCCCTCCTTTTTTTTTTTTTGCTTTATATTTTGGTTTTTCTATGTATGTTATTTATGAAGCTGTGTTCAATCCACACATCTCCTGTTCCATTCTATTTCAAAGAAAACCTCATCATAACCAAAATAATACCTGTCATATTTTAAACACTGAAATTTAGAATTTCAGTTTTTAAAAAACTTTATTTAAAATGTGCATGCACATGTTGGAACATCTCAGGTGTTTAGAAGAGGGAACTGGGAATGGAGAATGAATGACAGCTGTGATGGAAAAAAAATAGATGCTGTGGAGGCTGTGCAAGAATGAACTGTGCTATCACATGGCTTCCAGACCCTCTGGAAGTTTTGTGGTTCTGGACCCTTCAAAAATGGCATAAGAATTGGGCTTTTCGGAGGCTAAAGCAACCATGGAAGAATATTCTCCAATGTAGCTTCAACAATAAAGGTCTTGTGTGGACTGAGGCTGCCTTTGGTAGGCTGCAGGGGCCTGTCTACAGAAAGGGAAACCACCTGAGGGTAAACAGCATGCCAGCCATCTCATTTAAATATGTAAAGAGTTGTTTCTGTTTTGTAAAGTATGTGCAGGTGTGACATGTGAACAGAGTCAGATAATGAAGTTTCTGAATTTTTGACACACTAAGACTAAAATCATCATAAGTCTAGTCTGTCCTGCAGCTCACTCAAAATGGGATGGGCGGGGAGAAGTTCCAGAGGCCATAAGCGAGAGGCCATGCCTGCAGTAACCTCAAGTAATGGGTAGCACAGGACAGATCCCCCTCCAAGTCTCTCAACAATTCCATTGTTGTTAATGCAATATGCTAGATTGTAGCCACAACCCAAACTGAAGAAAATGGAAGAAAAAGATTATGGAAAATACTATTTTAAAACTAAGTTGTAGCTGTGGATTGAGGAGGAAATAAAGGCAATGCCATGTGTAAAAACATTAGTGGGATGTGTGTGGCATTTTGCTGCCATGTTAGGAGAATATAAAGGTGAGCCAAAGTGGCACTTTTGCATCAATGAGTTAGCAAAACATAACACTGGCATGAAATTTGCTGTCCTGAGATTTGTTAATATTTATCCTGCCTTTCTTGTGTTTATTTCATATCCTGCCTTAATTGCATTTATTCTCAATTGCTGTCATTACCTGACTTTCCCTCAGAGATTGGTAATGAAGCATATCAGCGTCAAGATCCGCCTTTTGATCGCTCAGGCAAGGGCAGGCAGCAGTTTGCTTCTAATCTTCCCTTTCGAGGAGGAGGAAGTCGCCTGCACTAGTGCTCTCTCCATTCCCATTGGTGGTCATTTAACGTGGTTTGCTGACCAACGGGAGGATATTACTACAGACGCCTGGATTCAATCTACCATTAGATCTTGTCTTTCACTTGAGTTCTACTCCACTCCTCCGAGGTTCTTTATTTCCTGCCCAGTATCTAGAGATGCTGGGAGGCGGAGTTTGATGGAGTCAGCCATCCATCACTTGCTGGATCTAGATGCCATTCAGGAGGTTCTCCATGATCAGCAGGGGTTGGGATTCTACTCCAGAATTTTTGTAATCCCCAAGGCCTCAGGGGGGTGGAGAACCATTCTCGATTTGAAAAGACTGAATAAGTATGTGGTTTACAGGCGTTTCAAATGCACACTGTTTTTTCCATTATGGAGAGCGTTTGGCAGGGGGACTTCCTCGCATCTATAGACTTGACAGAAGCCTATTTACATGTTCCTATTTGTTCCTCCCACAGGAGGTTTCTTTGGTCCTGTTGTCAGGGTAAACATTTCCAGTACAGGGCCCTTCTCCTCCGTGCTGCTGCGAGAGCTCAAGATGGGTATAACTCCTCCTGATGACATCATCAAGCTGGGTCCGTCTAGTATAAAAGTAGCAGCCTGTGGGAGAAACCCCCCAGCTTTGATTCAACCTCTTTCAATGACCATAAGCTTGTGTTTCTGAAAGCAGTTTAGTTAGCAGCAAAAGCGAAAGCTATCTTCATCATTGGCAAGGATTCAACGTTCTCTACAACCGAGGGAGACTTAAGTAGGGAGTAACCCTACAGTTTTCCCTCAGTGTTTTCGGCTGCCACGCCTCTCAGCTGATCGTAAATTTTCACTCTATTGCTGATTTCGCTGTTCGGGGCTGTTTACAGCCTAAGGAGCGATTTAACCCCTGTGTAGCCTTTAGCTCTTGCGAGCAGCCAATTTGGAGGCTTCTTCTTTAACCGCACTTGACGAGCGTCCATTTTGAAAGCTTCTTCTTCTAAAGAAAGTAGCAAGTGGCCATTTTAGATGGCATCATTCCCCAAAGGCCAGCTTCTACTATTCATAAGCTCCTATTCAGGCTACTGCATAGACAACACATAGTGAGGATCGCTTCCAGCACCTTTGTGTCTGTTTATGCATACTATGGATCACAGAACCTTCAGGCCTGATCTCTCAAGGCCCCCAAGCTGGCAAAAGAAAGAGAAGGAGACAACGCTCCCAATTTGTTCAAAAGGAGGTGGCGACCAAACTTTGGGCCCTAAGAAAACATCCCAAGTCGAATTAAAGGCAGAGAAAATGAAGGCATGCAGCTTTAGAAAGGCAGTTCAACAAAACTATTGAGCAAATGAGGGGTCAACTACAACAGGCTTCCCAACCAGCCAATCCTCTAGTTGTTCAGCCAGCTACTTCTAGGGAGAAGGAAGATACCTCAGCTCCTCTTAGCCACCTCCAATCCTGGTCCCCAGAGCAACTTGAAATCCAACCAGGACCTCAAGACTTGAGCAGGCCAGGTCCCAACTTCACCCAGACTCCTTGGGATCTTTCTTCTTCATCTATCCCAGTGATTCCCAAACTTTTTCGGTCCACCATCCCCTTGGTGCTACTAACTCATCCTCGGTGCCCCCCACCAAGGGGTGGGATTCAAATTTCTGAGGGCATGGCCTAATTTGAAGGTGTGGCTTGCTGGTCACATGACTGGGTGGGCGTGGCTTGCTGGTCGTGTGACTGGCAAACCAAATACAAGTGGTTCTCACTTTTTTTAATCCAAATTTTATTATTTTTTAAACAAACATACACAAACACAACATAAAAACATCAAGTCATCTTCCACTTACGTACACAGTGTGTCGGCTGATTTACAAATTGTTTTGTGCATCCACTTCATAGTCATCACTTACAATTACTTGTATATGTTCTCATATTATCTATCAAATATTCCTACATACATTAATATCATTATTAATCAATCATTTGACTATACTGTTATTTGTTCATGTTATGCAAAATAATCCATATTTTAATTGATTTATTTTATGACAATTCATATTATCATCCCAAATCTATCCCATAGTTATATTATGATAATACATCTTTATATATTCTTTATATTCTAAAATTCTACATATTTCATTACCATATTTTATTGTCTAACCATTGATAAAATAAATCCCAAATCTTATAAAATTGTTTATCTTCTTGTTCTCTGATTTTAAATGTCAATCTACTCATTTCAGCACAGTCCATGATTTTCTTAATAACTTCCTCCTGCATTGGTATTTTCTCATTTTTCCAGTTTTAGCAAATACAATCTTAGCCGCTGTTAATACATTTACAATCAAATATTTCAATTCCTTACTGTATATTTCAGGTAAGATTCCCAATAAAAAAATCTCTGGTTTCAAGTCTATGTGTTTTTTTGTCATTTTTTCCAGCCATGTGTGGATTTTAGTCCAATATCTTTTAGCGTCTGCACACATTCACCACATATGGTAATATGAACCAGGTATCTGATGACATTTCCAACACTTTTCTGATTTGTTCTTGAACATTCTTGCTATTCTTGGTGCGGTGTAGATGCCACCTGTAAAACATCTAATATAAATTTTCTTTATATGCTGTTGACATTGTCATTTTATAATTTTGAGACCACAATTTTTCCCATTTCTCTAAATCAATCCCATATCCAAATTTTTTCTCCCAAGCAATCATTGTTTCTTTAACTTGTTCTTCTTCTAGCTTAATTTCTAGTAAATATCCATACAATTTTTTAATCACCTTTTCATCAGTACCTGTCAAAATCTTATCTAAATCAGTCAATTTATCATAAAAACCTTTTGTTTTGGAATCTTTATCATATCTACAATGTATTTGTGCATATGAAAACCAATTCATCTTTATACCTTGTTCCTCTAGTTTTGCATAGATTTAAGTTCACCCTTTTCATTCAATATTTCACCATATCTAACTGTTTGTTCCTTTTTATATGTTATAGGATAAGAAAATGCTTCAATAGTCGATAGTCAGACTGGAATTTTAAAATAGCATTGCCTTTTAGTCTTCTCCCAATTTAACCACAAGACCTCCCATATATAATGTCTTCTAAAGTACCCCTGTGTTTTAGTTCCCTTGTACCATAAAAAGGCATGCCACCCCAACAACAAATCATGTCCTTCTAATGCCAACAATCTAGTATTTCTTAATGTTATCCATTCCTTAACCCAGTGTTTTTCAACCTTGGTGGTTTGAAGATCTCTGGACTTCAACTCCCAGAATTCCTCAGCCAGCTGGCTGAGGAATTCTGGGAGTTGAAGTCCACACATCTTCAAAGCACCAAGGTTGAAAAACACTGCCTTAACCCACATCAAATTTGTAGCTTGGTAGTACAACTCCCAATTAGGCAGGCCAAATCCTCATCTTATTCTAGCTTCTTGTAACAGTTTTAATTTTATTCTCGCTTTCTTTCCCTGCCATATATATTTCAACACAATTTTATTTAAATCTTCAAAGTAATCTTTCCCTAGCCTAATTGGGATTGTTTGAAACAGGTATAAAATTCTGGGTAGTATATTCATCTTGATTGTTGATATTCTCCCTATTAATGATAATTGTAAGTTTTCCCATTTCACCAAATCTGTCACTATCTGTTGCTTGAGTTTAATATAATTGCTCTCTTTAAGTGTGCTACATCTTGCTGTCAAATGTATCCCCAAATATTTGATCTTATTTGTGACCTAAATTTTTAAAAGATCTGCCAATTCTTCCTTTTGTCTTAATAACATATTCTTTGTCAAAATCTTTGTTTTATCTTTATTTATTTTCAGAACAGCTAACTTTCCATATACCTCTATCTTTTCTATCAGTTTAAATGCTGTTTCTAATGGATCTTCTAAAATAAAAACCAGATCATCTGTGAATGCTTGCAATTTAAATTCTTCCTTTTTAATTTTCATCCCTTTTATATCCCTTTCTTCTCTGTTTCTATTTAGCACTTCCAAGGTTAACACAAACAACAGAGGTGACAGTGGGCAGCCTTGTCTTGTTCCTTTTCTTATATCAATAAAATCCATCAATTCTCCCTCTATCATTATCTTTGCTGTTTGTTTATGATATATAGCTTCTATTGCATGAATAATTTTTTTACCAAAGCCCATCTGCTCCAACTGTGATAACATAAATCGCCAATTCACATTGTCAAAGGCCTGTGCATCTAAGAATATCAAAGCCATTTGTTTTCCAGGATGTGCTTCATAATATTCTAAAGTGTCCAAAATTATTCTCATATTATCTCTAATTTGTCTCTTTGGCAGAAATCCATTTTGATCCGGATGAATAAAGTTATTTAGATATTTTTTTAAGTCTTTCTGCCAATATTGAAGCAAAAATTTTATAGTCTGAGTTTAGTAGGGAAATAGGTCTATAGTTCTTGATTTGTTGTGGGTCGGCATCCTCTTTTGGGACAAGTGTAATATAAGCTTTTGACCATGATTGGGGTATCCTCTTCTTTGACATAACTTCATGCATAACTTCTAACAATGGAAGGTTCAACGATTCTTGTAATGTCTTATGAAATTCCGCTGGAAGTCCATCTGGACGTGGTGCCTTTCCATTATTTTGCTTCTTAAGTGCTTCAGTTAACTTCATTATCGTTATGTTACTTTCTAACATTATTTCAGTCTCTTTAGGTATCTGGGGTAAATTAGCATTCTGTAAGTACTGTTTAACTCTTTCATCATCGATATTCTCTTGTTCGTATAATTTCCCATAATAATCTCATATGATATTTTTCTTCTCTTTACTTCCACAGCAAACTTGGCCTTGTTCATCTATTAGTTGCGATATTTTCCTTGATTCTCTTTCCTTTCTCAGTTTATATGCTAACCATCTACCTGGTTTATTTGCATCTTCAAAATAGTTCTGTTTCGCACCTCCGATTTTCTGTGCTAGTTCTTTTTTCATTAATCCCATTTTATGTTTAATTGTATCCATTTTTAACTTAATATCCTTTTTCTGTGGCAGTTTCTGTAACTCTTTTTCAAGTCTTTTATACTCATCCTCTAATGTCTTAGAGGCTTGTCTTTTCATAATATTTCTTTTCCTTGTATAGTCTATTATCAAGCCTCTGGCATATGCCTTCATTTTATCCCATACATTCTGCATTGAAGTGTCTTCTTTTTTATTTTCCTTGAAGAAAAAAGCCAGTTCTTTCTCTATTCTCTGTGTAAAGTCTTTTTCTTTTAATATAGTGTTATTTAACGTCCATCTAGATCTTCTTCTTTGTCTTTTCCATTTAATTGTCATTGGGTTATGATAAGCCCAGGTACTTGTTTCTATATCTATTTCTTGAATATTAGCAATCAATTCTGTTGACATCCATATCATATCTATTCTAGACCATGATGAATGTCTGTTTGAACAGAAGGTATATTGTTTGGTCTTAGCGTTTCTTTCTCTAAATGCATCTTTTAGATTTATTTCATCTATCATTTTAAAAAAGGATCTAGGGAGAATCTTTCTGCTTTGCTTTGTTGTTTTCTGTGTTGTATAGTCCAGTTTATTATCTACTATTCCATTGAAATCTCCCATCATAACAATATTAACATAGTCCAATTCAATTATTTTCATATGTAGTTTTCTATAAAATTTTTCTTGATTTTCATTTGGACATAGATTGCTATCAGGAGTGTTTTCATATTATTGTCCATTATTTCCACCATTAAAAGTCTTCCATCATCATCCATATGGATCAATTTCGCTGAAATAATATCTTTAATGTATAAAACCACTCCTCTTTTCTTACATTGTGTCAAAGAAGTAAATATTTTCCCTAACTTTGGCTGTATCAATAAGTGTTCGTGCTGCTTTTTAATATGTACTTCTTGTAGGCAGATTATATCAGATTTTAATTTCTCTAATCTGTGGAAGGTTTTCCTTCTTTTGACAGCTGAATTAAGTCCATTTATATTAATTGTAATCAGTTTTTTTTCTTCCATGATTATATTTTGTAGGTAGGTTTTGCAGCTCTTGTAGATCTTGGTTCTTGTTGTTCTCCAACTTCCACCTTTCCACCTACCGCATCTTCTTCTTTTTCAATCGCTGCTTGGCAGTCCTCTTGGAATTGAATTAGTGACATTTCTTTTTCTGTCTGTTCCTCCTTCTCTCCAAAGTATTCTGTGTAAAATACTTCTGCCTTCTCAATTGAATCACTTCTATGTCTTTGTTCCTGCCATATAAACATTAAGCCTTTTGGTATCAGTCATCTATAATTCACCTCTTTTTTGACTAGTATTTTAGTCAGAAATTGATACTCTCTTCTCATCTCTCTCACCTTTCTGGGTATTTGTTTCAGAACTACAATCTCCTTATCTTTGTATTTCAGTGTTTTCTCTCTTGCCACCTATAGTATTTGCGTTTTAATAGCTTTCTTTATAAATATGATATGAACTTCTCTTGGCAAGCTATTTCTCATTACATATCTTGTGAAGATTCGAAAAACCTCGTCTATTCCATCCATCATCTTCTCTTTAGTTATTTCCAAAGCCTCGGCCAAAATTTCTATCATTATCTCTGCCAAATTTTTCCTCCCTTTTCTTCCCCTATGTTTTGAAGCCTGAGGTAAAATTCTGATCTGTCCATCTCCCATCCGAGCATCCCACTCTTATCTTGTTCAACCACAGTAAATCTACCATCAATATCTCCAATCTTCTTATCTCTTTGTTTATTGTCTTCAATTTTTTGGAATCTCTCATCATACTTCATCATCATTTGTTGAATGTTCTCCACCTTTTCAGCAGTTTTTCCTGTTCTTTGTTCAATATTCTCTATTCTCTTTTCAGTATTCTCTGTTCTTGCTTGTATGTTTTGAATTCCTTGCATAATCTCCTGTAACATCATCTTTTCCTGTTCTTTTTCTTGTAACATTGTCTGTATTGAGCATTGTCCTCCAGATGGTGAAGAGGAAGTGGGAATTGAAGAACTGGCCACTGTTAGTTTCCTACTCATTTCAAACAATTCAAAATCTTCAGGTTCTTTTAGAAGGTGGTCCTTACTTAATGGCCAGTTGTTTACCAAGTATTCTAATTTATGCCTGGCCTCCCTAGAGCTACTTGATCTGTTTTTGGAGTTTTGACAGCTTTAGATCAGGGGTCTAAATCCCACCCCTACCTCTGTGTGTGAGAGATAGGGAGAGAGAGAGAAGTTGGATCAGATCTCAATCTCTCTCTCTCTCCCACCAACACCAGAAAGCCACCGTCAGTCAAAATTCATATTAGTGGTCTCTGGGATTTAAAATTATGAGTTTGATGGTCCCTGAGGTCCAAACGTTTAGTGACCCCTAATCTAAAGGGGAGAGCCTGAGAGAGGGAAAGAGAGAGAGAAAAGAGAGAGAGAGAGAGAAAGAGAGGAAGAAAGAGAGGTCAGCTCCCACAGTACCTGGATGAAGCGAGTTATCTTGACCCCCTCCAATCGGGTTTCAGGCCCGGGCACAGCACGGAGACGGCGTTGGTCGCATTGGTTGATGATCTCTGGAGGGCTCGGGACAGGGGTTGTTCCTCTGTCCTGGTCCTGTTAGATCTCTCAGCGGCTTTTGATACTGTTGACCACAGTATCTTATTGCAGCGGTTGAAGGGGTTGGGAGTGGGGGGCACCGTGTTGCGGTGGTTCACCTCCTTCCTCTCCGACCGTTCACAATTCGTGTTGACAGGGGGCAGAGGTCGGCCCCAAGGCCCCTACTGTGTGGGGTGCCTCAGGGGTCGGTGCTCTCGCCCCTGCTGTTCAACATTTATGTGAAGCCGCTGGGTGAGATCATCCGTGGCTTCGGGGTGGAGTTCCATCAGTACGCTGATGATACTCAGCTGTACATCTCCACCCCGGGCCACCCCAACGAAGCCGTCAAAGTGATGTCCCGGTGCCTGGAGGCCGTGCGGAGTTGGATGGGTCGTAACAGGCTTCGTCTCAACCCGACCAAAACCGAGTGGCTGTGGTTTCCTGCGCCCAGATACAGCCAGCTGGTTCCTTCGCTGGCCGTGGGGGGAGAGGTTTTGACCCCCGTGGAAAGAGCGCGCAATCTGGGCGTCCTCCTGGATGTATGGCTGTCCTTAGAAGAGCACATTGCAGCCGTCGCCAGGGGGGCTTTTTATCAGATTCGCCTGATCCACCAGTTGCGGCACTTTCTGGATCTGGGCGCACTTCGCACAGTCACTTCCACCCTCGTTATCTCCCGCCTGGATTATTGCAACGCTCACTACATGGGGCTCCCCTTGAAGAGTCTCCGGAGGTTGCAGTTGGTCCAGAATGCAGCCGCGCGGGTGATTGTGGGTGCCCCTCGGAGCTCCCACGTTACACCGCTTCTCCGCAGGCTGCACTGGCTTCCTGTGGCCTACCGGATTCGATTCAAGGTGGTACTGATGGTATTTAAAGTGCTCCATGGCTTGGGACCTGGGTACTTACGGGACCGCCTACTGCCATCGTCAACCTCCCGCCACCCAGTATGCTCCCACAGGGTTGCCCTACTTGGGGTACCACCGCCTGGCCGTTGCCGGCTGACGGCCCCGAGAGTTCGGGCTTTCTCTGTGGGAGCTCCCTCCCTATGGAATGATCTCCCCCCGGAGATACGAGCCATGACGGATATCCTGACCTTCCGGTGCGCAGTGAAAGCCCTATTTTTTAGACAGGCTGGCCTGGCCCAGTAACTGTGTTTTGGTTTTAATTCAATTTTAATTGGGGTTTTATTAGAGTTTTTTAATTTTTAATTGAATCCCTTAGATGGGACACAGCCGGACCAAATTGTTTAATGTATTTTTAATTGTATTTATATATATTTATTGTGTGTTTTTAGTAGGCTGTACACCGCCCCGAGTCCCTTTTTGGGAGAGGGAGCGGTATAAAAGTTTAATTAATAAATAAATAAATAAAAGAAAGAGAAAAGGGAAAGAAGGAAAAAGGAACAGACAAAGAAGTGGGAATGGAAGGAAGGGACAGAAAGAAAAAGAAATAAAGAAGGAGGGAGAGAGAGAGGAGAAAGATAATGAGATAACTATTCTAGTCCAATCACCTGCTCCAGCAGGGAGTATGTGTGTGTGTGTGTGTGTGTTCTCCTTGTAATTTACTAGTACATTTTGGTTTTGCCTTCTTCAGAATTGGCACTGTAATACATTGGGGAAAAGTAATTTTTAGGGTGGAGATCTGGTCCAGTGGATCCTGTTTAAAACCTCAACAAAATGTGGGAGCTTCCTGATAGTCTTGAACATGTTTCATCCATAAAACCTTTAATAGAAGCCAAAGAGATTTCAATGTGCTGGCAAAGATTTTTCAATGTGGAAAAGGGCCTCTGTCTAAACTAGGCCTCATTTCAATCTGATGTATCAGGTCTCTCTCTCTTTCTCTCTCTCCCCCTCCCTCCCTCTCAGACTGGCTTTGCTGTACTTTCCCAATGTGCCTGTGGGGCCGGCACTTCGAACATGGATTGATGGATGGATGAATAGAGAGAGAGACAGGCAGGCAGGCAAGCAGACAGACCTTTTCGATGGACGGATGGACAGAAAGATAGACAGAATGCGACAGTGGTGGCACTTTGGGAAAGCGGTGGTGGTGGCTTTTCCCAACGTACTGCCGCATTTGAGGCACCAGTTCCGGAGTGTTACTACAATCAATGGGTGAACCTGCAGGGCCGGTGCCTCGAATACCCTCCTGCTGCCTCTTAGCATCCCCAAGGGGGCCGGCAGAGGGGTGCTAAGAGGCGGCAGGGGGCGTTCGAAGTGTCGGCCAGCCCTGCAGGCACACCCATTGACTAGCACTGCTCCAGAGCCGGCGCCTCCAATGCGGAAGCGGTGGCATGTTATGTGCTGCTGTGGCCGCGTTCAACACACCGCCCCCCTGCCGTCTCTTAGCGCCCCTCTGATGAACCCCTTGGGGATGCTAAGAAGTGGCACGGGGGCGTTTGAGGTGCCGGCTGGCCCTGCAGGCTCACCCATTGACTGTAGCACTGCTCCAGAGCTGGCGCCTTGAACGTTCCCCTGCCGCCTCTTAGTATCCCCAAGGGGGCCAGCAGAGGGGCGCTAAAAGGCAGCAGTGGGGTGGTGCATCGAACGTCGCTGTGCTGTACATAACATACCACCGCTTCTGCATTGGAGGCACTGGCTCCGCAGTGGTGTTACAGTCAATGAGGGAACCTACAGGGCCGGCACCTTGAATGCCCCCCCTGCCACCTCTTAGTGCCCCCTTAAGGCATCCCCCCCCCATGGGGCAGTACTACCCACTTTGGGAACCACTGATCTATCCCATCTGTGGCCCAAAGCAGCTCTCAATCAAGACCTACGGCCACTTATACTCCAACAGCAGCATGTCTTCGGCCCCTGGATTCTCCATCAAGTGGCAGATCTTCTGACATCAACAAAGTAGTCTCCTTAGCCATCAGACAGGGTCTGGCAGAAGGGCTTCAACACATCTTCAGGCCTTCAGACAGACCTCAGATTTCCTTCCCGGCTTTTCCTCTAGTGCAGATTTCCCAAAGGGTACTACCTCGCCATGTAGAACAAAGGGTCCATCTTACCTATGCAGAAGGAGTATACCTCACTCAGGGAGAGTATGAGGAATCATCTGAGCACAGCCCCTCCCCTGATTCTGATGTGGAAGAGGGAGAAATCTGGGACTCCAACCTTTCAGAGGAAGAGAAAGATCTGAGGCCTGATCAGCCTCCTTCGGCTTCTGTATTCAAATCCACTTTATTCAAATCCCTCCTACAGAAGGCACTGGTAACAGCCCAGTTGTCAGCGGAGGAAATTGCCCCTGAGCCTCAAGTGGTACAATCGGAGCATGGGGATTCCCTCTTCTCCAAACCCATTGTTCATTTGGAGGTCCTTCCTTCCCCCATCATCTTTCTTGACTTAGTCAAGGAACAATTTGCCTTCCCCACTGCAGGCTCCCACCCATCGTCCCAAGATAAGCGGTTCTACAACATGGGTCCTTCCTTAGCTATGGCTCTGGCAGTTCCCCAAGCAGACGTCCCAATTGTGGCCTCCTTCTCCTCAAACACTCCAACTGAGCCTGAGGACGTACTAAAGGCAGAGGACAAACGCTCCGAACAAACATTGAAGCGTAACCATCAAGCCTCGGCTTGGGCCATCTGGGCCTCTACTGCTGCATCATTTTTTACAAGGTCTTCTATCCACTGGCTATGCCAACTTCAAGGCCGCATGCCTCCATCAGACTGTAGGTCGCCTCAAGACCTCAATAAGATCATAGCAGCAGGATAGTTCTTGGTGAACACCACCCTCAATGCCACCAAGTTCTCTTCCAGGGCCATGGCATCATCAGTGGCAGCTAGGAGACTGCTATGGCTATGAAATTGGCAAGTGGAGCCTCGACGAAAGTGGAAACTGGTTTCTGCCCCATGTACCAGTGAGAAGCTGTTTGGAGATGCCCTTGACCCATTTGTTGTTGAAACAAAAGACAAAAGGAAAGTCCTTTCATCAACAGGAAAGAGGGCAGACTTCCACCCTATCCCATACCGGCCTCCCTCATTCAGGCCTGAAAACGCTTCTCGCTTCTCCAGACCTCAGAGAGCATAGTCTCAGCATCAAGATCAATGCCATGAGGCTACCAGCAGACAACAAGCTGTGGGTAAATGGCCCTTTCGTGGGGGAGGGGGTCGTTCCTTCCGTTGCTCTAAATAATCTCAATGACAGACGCCTGGGTACTCAATACAGTAAGGTCACAGTTATAACTAGAATTTCTATCACCATCCCCAGAAAATTTTTTACCCTGCCCCGTTTCCTGGGACAGCTCACGAAGGGCACTTATGGAATTGGCCATTAGTTACCTGGTCGATATAAGGGCCATTCAACCAGTCCCTGAATTACAATGTGGATGTGGACTTTATTCTCAGCTTTTCATGGTCCCTAAGGCCTCGGGGGGGGGGGGGTGGCGAGCCACTCTCGACCTAAAATTTCTGAATGAGTTTATCCCATACAGGTGCTTCAAAATGCAGACTCTGCATTCTATTCTGGACAGCGTTCGGGAGGGCGATCTCCTCTCTTCCATTGGTCTCACAGAAGCTTACCTACACATTCCCATCTGGCCTTATCATTGCCAGTTTCTCCATTTCTGTTACCAGAATTCCCACTTCCAGTATCGGGCCCTTCCTTTCCGTCTCTCATCTGTCCCAAGAGTCTTCACAAAGTTATTGGCAGCATTGGTGGCTTTGCTCCGGTCTGTTCCAGTGAGGATCCAATGCTACTTGGATGACATCTTGATCCTGTGGTCCTCCACCCACTCTACCCATCAAGATCTTCAAACCACTCTCCATTGCCTCCAGTACCACTATTTTTCCATCAACTCCAAGAAAAGCCACCGCTTCCCAACAATCAGATTGCTCCATCTGGGAGCAATCATTGACACAACTCTGTGCCAAGTTTTTCTGTCTCCAGCCAGAGGGCAGAGCCTTATCGAGATCATCACTGGCTCTCTGTCACTGTTGTCCAAACTTTTGGGCAAAATTATCTCATGCATAGGCATCGTTCCATGGGCACGGCTACACTCATGGGCTCTACAATGATTCCTGCTCCCCTTTCAACGAGCAGGAACCAGCCACACATCTACCAAGGTCCTGCTCTCTCCAGAGGTCCACCGTTCCTTCAAGTGGTGGCTTTCCCCAGCCCTTTTGAAGGGTCTCCCATTCAAGGAACTGGACAGACTGATCATCACCACCGATGCAAGTCTCCTGGGTTGGTGAGCCCACATGGAGGGTCTCATGGCTCAAGGGATCTGGTCCTGGTTAAATAAGACTGGGCCCATAAACTGGCTAGAACTCAGAGCCATTTATCTAGCCCTGACACATTTCAGGGACAGGATGGTGAGGTTCCATGTGCTAGTGTTGACAGACAACATAGCTGCAAAGGCGCACATCAACAGGCAGGGGGGCACAAGGTCCAGGGCCCTCATGAGGGAAGCCAAAAGGTTGGGGAGGTGGGCAGAGAGACATCTACTGTCTATCACAGCAGACCACATCTTGGGAGTTGATAACTCCCAGGCCGATTGGCTGAGCAGGAGCCCAGTCAACCAGGCAGAATGGTCCCTTCCCTAGTCCATTTTCAGGGATCTCTCCCTCAGGTTTGGGACCCCAGAGGTAGACCTCTTCGCCTATCCCCAAAACACTCAAGTAAACAGATTTTTCACCAGGTTTCCTTTTCAGGGAGCGGAGGGGACCAATGTACTTCAGAACAAATGGCCCATCGGTCTCCTCTATGCCTTTCCCCCTCTTCCCATCATTCCAGAGGTCATTCGGAAGATGTTGGAGGAATGGGCAGAACTGATTCTCCTAGCCTCCCATTGGCCCAGGAGACCCTGGTTTGCAGATCTGGTGAACCTGTCTATAGTCACTCCCTGGAGGATTCCAGACCACATGATCTCACTACATCAGGGGACACTGCTCCACTCGGATCCCCAGTGGTTCAAATTGACTGTGTGGCACTTGAGCAGCAACTGTTAAGAGAAGCCAATCTCCCAGACCAGGTCATCCTTACTATCCAGGCATCTCGTAAATCTTCTACGATGCATATGTACAATGCCACCTGGAGAGTTTTTTGTCATTGGTGTCACAGGGAAGGTCTCTCTCTCTTCTAGCGGGGGTCCCACAGGTCCTCCGTTTCCTCCAGGATGGCCTTGACAAAGGTCTGGCTCCTTACACTTTATGCCTTCAAAGTAAGTAAGTAGTGGCTCTTGCTTCAGTCATCTCCTGGGATTCTTTCCGTTCCTTGTCCCATCATCCTTCAGTTCAGAGATTCTTAAAAGGGGCTTCCAATCTCTGCCTTCCTGTGGTTCACAGGTTCCCATCCTGAGACCTTCACAAGGTCCTCCAGGCTCTAACAGAACCTCCCTTCGAACCCCTCAGAAAGGTGTTCCTTCAATTCTTGACCTTCAAGGTGGTTTTCTTAATAGCCATCACTTCAGTTAGAAGGGTGTCAGAGTTGGCTGCTCTATCTATACGGTAGGACCTCTGTACTTTTCATGACAATAGAGTTGTTCTTCGTTTAGACCCTACCTTTGTACCCAAAATAAATTCTGTATTCCACAGATCCCAAGACATAGTAGTTCCTGATTTTTGTTCCTGTCCACACCATGCCTTAGAGCACAAGTGGCACACCTTAGATGTAAGAGGGGTTCTTAGAATTTATATCAAACGCACCTCAATGTTTAGGAAGACAGAGACTATGTTTGTATCCTTTTCCCCTTCCCACTGGGGGAACAAGGCCTCTCCTTCCAGCTTAAACAGGTGGATCAGGGCTTGCATCGCACAGGCCTACAAAGCCAAAGCTCTGCCAGTACCACATGGCATGACAGCACACTCCAGTAGAAATGCTGCAACTTCAGCTGCCTGAGCCACCCAGGCACTCCTAGAGGAGATTTGCAGAGCGGCTACATGGACATCCCCATCTCTGTTCATCAGACACTACCGCCTGGATTCCTACACCTCCACAAGCGTGGCTTTTGGCAGATGGGTTCTTCAGCGAGTGGGGCCTACTTCGGAGTGAGAGACCAGACGAGGACCCTCCCGAGGACATGAAGGCTTTGGTATGTCCCATCCTGTGCTCTCGCAGCAGCATGGAGGAGAATGGGCATTGGTAAATTTACCTGAGAACGTTCTTTCTATCTATGCTGTTAGAGAGCCCAGCCCCTCCCTTGTTGCATCTGGATTGTGGTAAGGTAGGTTATGGTTCATGATTCTGTTTTGGCTTTCAGAGACACTCACTAAAGTCTGTCAAGTATCTTCGCCAAAGCTGGGGAGTTTCTCCCACAGGCTGCTACTTTTATACTAGACAGCTCGATGTCATCAGGAGGAGTCATACCCATCCTGGGCTCTCTAGCAACATAGATAGAAAGGGCGCTCTCAGGTAAATTTACCAACGCCCATTCCCTTTGGGTTATCTTCTGCCCCCAGGGTGTTTACCAAAATTCTTGACCCTTTGGCTGCGCACCTGCGCACCTTTCCGGTGTGTCTTCAGTGTTATCTGGATGACATATTAATAATGTCCTCTTCTTTTCAGAGTGCTCAACAGGATCTGCAGGCTACTATTTCAGTGCTGCAGAACCTGGGGTTTTCCATCAACTAGAAAAAGAGTCATTTTTCTCCCACGAGATGTCTCCTTCATTTGGGGGCAATTATTGACACTGGGGTGTGTCAGGTATTCCTATCCCAAGAATGGTTGTCTGGCCTTCAAGGGATGATTAGGCACGTTCAGACCAAAAGTTTGGTTCCGTTGGACCTTCTTTCTCAATTGTTGGGCAAGATGATTTCCTGTATTGGAATTGTTTCCTCAGCCAGGTTTCATCCCTTCAGTGGTTTCTGATTCCGTTTCAGAAAGCAGGGTCTAGTCACTCCCTGAGGAAAGTCAAGTTGCCTAGCCAAGTATTAATTTCCTTTCATTGGTGACTATCCAAGGCCATGTCTAGAGGTTAGTCTTTCAAGCTGGAATCCTGCCTGATTCTTACTACAGATGCTCCCCTATCTGATTGGGGGGCCTATCTAGGTTCCCTATCGGTCCAGGGGTTATGGTCTCCCCAGGAACAGGCTTGGATTGGAGCTCAGAGCTGTTCATTTGGCCTTGAGGAAATTCCTTGGCCAGGTGGTGGGGTCCAATGTCTTGGTTATGACAGACAATGTGGCCACTAAGGCTCACATCAACAGGCAGGGTGGTACCAGATCCCGGTCCCTTATGACAGAGGCGGAGTCTCTGGTTAGGTGGGCAGAACATCATCTTCTCTTGATCAGGGCTGAGCACATTTCTAGGTCTGATAATACACAGGTAGATTTGTTCAGCAGGATGACCATTGACCATGCAAAATGACAATTGCATCCTTCCCTTTTTCGCTGGATCTCCCGAATTTTTGGTTCCCCTGAGATAGATCTATTTACCTCATCCCTTAATGCCCAACTGCCCAGATACTGTACAAGGTTTTTCTCCCAGGGTGCGGAAGGCACTAATGCATTATGTTGCAGCTGGCCCTCAAGGCTTCTCTATGCTTTTCTGCCATTACCACTAATTCCAGCAGTGATTCGCAAGCTCCTGTTAGAACAAGCCAAAATCATATTGGTTGTTCCCTATTGGCCTCACAGGCATTGGTTTGCCAATTTGATGGGCCTTTCTGTGAACCCCCCTTGGCGGATTCCTGAGGAAGATGTCTCTCTTCTCCAGGGGTCCCTTTTTCACCTGGAGCCCCAGTGGTTGCAACTGGCAGTGTGGAGATTGAGTGGGGCATCTTAAAGAGTGCCTACCTTCCCAACACCTTCCTAACAAGGTTATTCATACGATCCAGGCTTCCAGGCTGGAAGCCATTCTGATTCTCATTTATGAAGCTACTTGGCAAGCTTTTTCAAATTGGTATGCCAAGTCCAACATCTTAAAGGCAATAGATCAGACCAATCATCCTGTTGATAATAGATGTAACATCTAAGGTATTGCTCCAATACCAAGTTAGTTCTCTCACAGGCCCCATTGGTTTGTAAGTGGTAGGTGGAGCTTAAGCCCTGGGTGGAGCCCAATAACTTTTGGAATTCCTTGCAGAGGTTTGATATAAATTGGACCCCCCCATCTGAAATTATCCATTCAGGAACACCATGTAACCTATACATATGTAAAATAAACAATTTAGTCAATGTTTTTGCAATTTTCCAATTCAACATTCTTCTCTTTGGCCTGCAATGGGCTCCTGCCCTATTCATGCAACTAATAAATGAGGTTCTGCATGAACATTTATACAGGGAATGCTGGTTTACCTTGATGACATCCTTATCTATACAGAGTCTTTGGAGGAGCATGTGAAATTGGTATGCTCAGTTTTGAAAGAACTGTATGCAAAATTATGCAAGTGTGAATTTCACCAAGAGAAAATTGACCATTTGGGATACTGCACATCACATGAAGGCATAAAGATGGACCCGGAAAAAGTCCAGGCTGTTTTTAAATAGGCTCTCCCTCCCAGGAAACAATTGCAAAGTTTTCTGGGATTTGCTAATTTTTACCATCAGTTTATCTCAGCATTTGCAAAGATTGCACTACCTATTACAAACCTCCTAAAGACTAAGGGAGAATTGAATCCAAAACCCAGTCGACTGTTGGAATGATCCATGGAATGCCAGGAGGCTTTTGAAAATCTAAAACGACTCTTTGCAGCTGAACCGGTGTTAAAACATCCAGAGATGGATGCCCATTTTGTGATCCAGGCTGATGCGAGTGACGTGGCAGTGGGGGCAGTGCTACTTCAAGCAAATGAATCTGGAACTTTACAACCTTGTCCTTACATCCCCGTAAATTAACTGAGTTGGAAAGTAGATGAGCTATTTGAGAAAAAGAAGCATTTGTGTCCGCTGGGCATTATTAACTTGGAGACATTTTCTCGAAGGGGCAAAACACCCCTTTGAAATGTGGATGGATCATAAAAATTTAGAAGCTCTAAAAACACCTTGGAAATTGTCTCCTAAGCAAATCCGCTGGGCACAATACTTTAAGAGGTTTAATTTTTCATTAAAGTACCTCCCGGGGGGAAGAATTTAATGGTGGATGCCTTATCTAGGTTGCCCCAGTATAATAATGTCCACCCAGAAATGATCTGTCCTATTGTTCCTACAAGGCAACTGGCTGCTTCGGTGGTCACTAGAGCCCAGAAAAAAGGGGATGTTAAACTTTCAGGTGATTTGACTGTACAGTTAAAAGAAGCTTTAAAACTGGATGATTGGTTCTTGACCCACACAAATGTCTGTACTATTCAAGATGGTCTAGCATGGGTGGGGGCAAAGTTATATATACCAGCTAGTCTTAGGGGTTCCATCTTAAAACAAGCCCATGATTCAAAAGCTGTTGGACATTTTGGGTTCGTAAAAACCTTACATCTGGTCAAATGGCAATTTTGGTGGCCTACCTTAAAAAAGGACATAGAAGCTTATGTAGCTAGTTGCCCTATTTCTGCTTGGCCAAACAACCACCTGGAAAACCTGTCAGCCTACTACAATATGTAGCCAAGCTGACTGCTCTATGGAAGGAAATTTCTATGGACTTTATAGTAGAATTGCCTGAAAGTGGGGGAAATACAGTTATTTGAGTGGTTACGGACTTGTTTTCCAAACAGGTACATTTCATACCTTGTGCAACAATCCCATCTGCAAAAACCTAATCCCTCAGAAGCCGCCTAGTCAAGACATCTTAGCTGTCTCTCCTGCCTTGATGGATAGCTTGAAAATCCTTGCTGTCACTTCCTATTTCCTAATGTTCAATAAATGATTGTAGCTCTGTGAATAAAGGGAAGGCTTTGACACAGGTATAGAATCCAAAAGAAAAGCATTACTTCTTTTTTTTTCTTTTTGCTATCTCCCTCTCCCTCATCTCTATCTTTTGTCTCTATCAAGCAGATTGCAGAAGAAACATCATTTTTGCCTAAGCAACATGAAATTGAAGCTATTAATATATTTCATAAATGAACTCTGCTTCAAGGGATGACCACCTAAGAGTGTAAAAGCAAGCTTGTATTAGCTCTACCCTCCACCTGAACATTTCTCTCAAGGCTTCAATGACTTTCCAAGAAATATCCAAGTGTATATTTGTAATTCTACAACTGTGGTGCTAAAGCTGAAAACCATTAAAAACCAGTCAAGACAAGACAAGATAATAATTTGGGAAAAACTGACTGATAATGAAAAGGTTTCAAGCAAAAATTGAGTTCCTTTCTTTGATATCAATCTTTTGCAAGATGATGCCATCCAGATGGACTCCCCCAAATTTCAATTAGCTTGACCATCAAGATTATGAATATTTTAGTCCCAACACAAGGTTGAAAAAAGCTTCTTTGTAATAATACAGGGAAAACAATTTAATAACTATCAGAAAATGTCTCTGCCTTGCTCTGATATATTCCAATGCTATATGTGCTCTTGAAAAAAAAGATTTGATTAATAATCATGTTAAGAGAGAACAGAAGGGAGAGAAGGAGATGAACCATATGAAAGCCTTAAAACCTGATTTCCTGAGCAAAAGCTGATGTCATCCAAGCACAAATAAACAATTCCAGTTATATAGTTATACTTAGATAATGAGGCAGCTGATTGGGAATATTTTAATGTTGCTAGCAAGAGAATTATAATATAGTAAATATGCAAATATGTTTGTGTGTGCACAATACACACATTCAATACATTCACATGATTAATGTGCCAGGAAAGAAAATGAATTCCACTGAAAGGTTATTGTATTCAAAAAGTTTAGAGAAACAGATTAAGAGAGCTTTTAAATTGCCATGAAGGAAAGAGGTAGGACATCTGTTTCACCCTTATCCTGGATGTGACATTCTCAAAGGAACACAGGCCATAAGATTTGATATCTAAGATTTCATCTCAATAAAATGCCTTCCAGCTATTAATGTAGGTCATTCAATTTGGCATCCAATGATTTCCAGCTGTTTGCTGTTGAATATGAAAAAGAAGGAATGTATTTCAGCTACCAAGGACAAAGAATGCATTTTGAATTAATTTCATAAGGCTAGTTTCTATAACCAACAATAACAAATATGAATTAAAGGCCTTCAAATTCAGACTCTCAAAATGTATTTGTAACGATTCCCAACCTTCCCAGTTAGGATGGAAATTCATTGTTGTGTATAAGTCATATGAATTGCAATCAAATGTACAACATTTGGAAAGGTTGAATTAAATTCTTATCATTTTCAATATATGAGAATATGTACAGTATTCACTATAATTTTAAATATATGAGACATTCTCCAGAATTTTAAAACAAAGAATTAAAAATTTTACCTTAATTAAGCAATATGTTTTTAGTTCTCATGGTTGTGCATATTCACGCACAATTATAATCCAACCTCTTGCTCAAGCAATATCTTCTTAAAAACCTCCAGTGATGAAGCATCCACAACTTTTGAAGGCAAGCCATTCCACTGATTCATTGTTCTCACTTTCAGGAATTCCTCCTTAATTCTAGGTTGCTTCTCTCCTTGATTAGTTTCCATCCATTCTTCTTGTCCTGCCTTCAGGTGGCTTTGAAGAATAGATTGACACCCCCCTCTTCTTTGTGGCAATAAGATTTATTGAAGTTAACAAACCATTTTAGAGGATATAAATAATTTTGTTGTGTACATTCATTATTGAATGAAAAGTTAAATTGACTTTTGAAGTTAGTGAAAATAAACTTATAATTTTTGGCCAAGTCCAGAGACCTGCTGAAAGCTATCTGTCAGCTTTGGAAGCCATATTGAGTTCCAGTGCTCCCACGCTGCCACAGTTGATCCTGGGAAAGTGAGAGGGGAGAATTCATTGGAGTATATCTACTTAGACATAATAAAATTCTTTTTCTGATTCAAGGTCAGGTTGTGTTGCGCATAGTGAAAGGAAGTCTTACTTTGGGACAGATGGTGATTGGGCCATGTGATGTGGTGATGAGTGTAGGGGTTGGATTTGTAGCTTTTACTCACTGCAAGGAAGCTCGGAACTTTCAGATTCAGGATTCCACAGTTGTGGCAGTTTCTATCCAAATAAAAGGAACTTTTCAGAGATGTCTGTCTCAGAGTTATTGGTTGGAATGGAGGTTTTCTGGAATGCTGACACTATCTTATGAGTTATGGACACCTATGGTATATATATTTATATTATCTGGATATTATTAAACTATTGTTTTCAAATATCCAGTGAATAATACATAAATTAATTATGCTGATTTTGCAGAAGGGTTTAACATTAATTATAGTTATCAATTCATGATTTCAGAGACCCATTCTGTTCATTTTTGTGTTTTGAAATTTCAAAACTGAATAAAGTATTAATGCTAAAAATATTTATGACGCTTCTGATAGCATGAAACGTGATTAGCTTATACTGTGAGACTGAAATACCAAGACTGAAAATTGCAAAGTATAACAGGAAATAAAGATAAGCTATCAGCTGAGATAATAAAGCCAAATGAACAATTTAACATTCAAATCAAAGGATTTCTTAATTGTAATCTCTCAGAGCTGAGAGAGAGAGGAAGCATAAAAATAATTATGTGATTATTGATTTGCATTTCTAGCAACTGGCATAATTTTAACAGTCATCAACCATCTACGTAGGAATTGGTGTGAATGAGATCTAAAAGATGCAGGAAGGCTGTTTGGTCTAGAATTTGGCAGACACATTGACTCTTCAAGTCTGGCTGTGGATGAAGAAACTGCACTTTATAGAAGAAAGCAACCTGTTAAGTGTATTGGGTTCTACAAAAACAGAAGAACCTTATTTTGGTTAGCATTCTATTCCCATAGGACGAACCAGATGGCTGTTAGCCAATGTTTTGTCAACTTTTAGATGTGTGGAACTTCAACTCCCAGAATTCCCCAGTCAGCTGGAGAAGGATGAACAGTAGTTTTATGTGCTAATCAAACCCTGAATTCTATGGAAAAATAAACAAATTCCCTTTCACTAAAAGAATATGAAACAAAAATGGATTAGAGCCAAACAACAACATACTGTATATACACCCACAAAGATGGCTAGCATAGATATGTAAAAAGTCCATAGAGTAGTGACCTACGTTGTAAACTTTTGGTTTACAAAAATAAAAGTTTCATTCCTATAAAATCCATATATGAACATATTGGAGCATGGGAACTAGTTGCATTTTACAGAATCTTGGAATCTGCTAGCAAGAGGAGCTTGAGTCTGTTTGGGGGGAAAGTGAATACTCTTTCTAGGTATATTTCAATTTCTTGTCATCCTTATTCCAAGATTGAAAATTATTTTTGTTCAATTTACTTACTAAATGACACCCAGGCTTCTTAGGGATAGTTGCAGAATGAGAGATTATGATCAGTGGTGGGATTCAAAAATTTTTACTACTGGTTCTGTAGGCGTGGCTTGGTGGGCATGGCAGAGGAAAGTTACTGCAAAATCCCATTCCCTCCCCACCCTATAAACCTGCTTTCCAGTTCTGTTCTCCTGTGCAGGGCAACAAAAGAAGACCCAGCCAATCAGGTGGGACTCGGGAGGCAGAGAATAGATTGGAGCGGGGCCAGTCAGAGGTGGAATTTGCCAGGTCTCCGAACTACTCAAAATTTCCTCTACCGGTTCTCCAGAACTGGTTAGAATCTGCTGAATACCACCTCTGATTATGACCCGCACCAACCTTTTTGGCCTAAAGGGGCACACATTGCAGTAATTTGTGCAGCAAAGGAGATATGCTGAGTGAAAGGCCTCATTGTGGAAGCATAAGACTTCCATGGGAAATTTTAAAAGGAAGCTGTGTTGGTCTACAACTTCCATTAACTAGATCTAGACCTCCCATTGGATGTACCCACAACAGATAATGGGAAATATAGCCCAACAATTTTGGAAGGGACAAGTTGAGGAATGCTGATTTAGATAATAAGTTTCAACATCAATTGGAAAATAAATTCCTGCTTGTAGCAATTATGGAAATATGACATATTTTCTCTACAATTTAAACATTTGGAGCATCAGAGTACAAATAAGGTTATTCCTATATTCACTATTCATTTACCTCCCACTGCCTCCATGCAATTATGTTTTCATGGAACACAGACATTTCTCAATGTAGCAGTTCTTTGTGCAGAAATAAGTTCTGTGATCCTGAATTGAAAGTGATGTTTACATACCAGGTTTATAGCATTGACTTGAATGATTCTTCCTGACATAGAGCTGACCCCTAAATCTGACAGCAGTCTGTTTAGTGTGCTTGCAATAAATTTGGAATAGCCATTGATTTTTACTCTAGCATTTAATATTTATTTATTTTATTTGGTTTGTCAATTGCTTACAAGATAATAGGTATAAGTAAAAACATAGTTATGAACACATGGATACATGTAAGAAAAATAAAAGAAACAATAAGCTTATGCACGCCCCCTACAGACCGCTCAGGAAACATCTGACAGTATGTTATCTTAGATAAACCTGCTAAAAGCAATCCAAAGTGCAGATGACAGGAAGGAGATAAGATTAAGCCATTTTACATTCTATGAAACTATTCTGCTGATTTGCTCTAAATAACATACCCATTTTCTTTGTGTATTTGAAATGGAGAAAAATCTGTTAAAGATTGATTTCCTTCCTTCCTCCCTCCCTCCCTCCTTCCCTCCCTGTTTTTTTCCTTCAAGGAGCTTTGGACATTTATCTTAAATGATACTATGACCTGTGCCAAACTTAAGGACAGATAATGTGTTATCTCACTGTATAGAAAAGACAAAAAAATTCTCTCCAAATGAAGACTAGAAACTATACTTTATTGAGATAGGCTATAATAACAGAATCCTGCAAACTTAATTGTGCTTTATTTTCTATCTTTTTTATATTTTAATGAATCCTGCCTGAGCAGTTTCTGAATATCATTATACTTTCTGGGACTTAAAGAATGTTATTGCAATCTTGTCAAGGTTATCTCCTTTTATCTCTATAGAACAAAAGCTTTCCAGGAACCTTCAGTTGAGTAAGAATTCAAATCCAGTTCTTTTCTAATCCTGGGTAAGGAAACCATATCTAGGCTGCATAATTTTAGATAGATAGATAAATAAATAAATAAATAAATAAATAAATAAATAAATAAATAAATAAATAAATAAACATAATAAAGCAATAATGTTAGATGCAATTAGATGGCAGAAAAGAGAAAAGAAATAGCTAAATCACCTCTGCCATCTGATGATTGTCTGGAATATTGCAGCACTCATATAAAGGCTCAATCCAAGGTAATTCTGCTCTTTGTATGCTGATAATTTTCTGTAAGCCATCACAATGATCAACAATTTTTGATTTAGGATAATATGAAATGAGCTTATTTTAAAGCCTGATTCTGGACTGTTGCTCTAAAGCTGTATGTTGAAGAATATTAAATCACAGCTAGGCTGAAACCAAGAAATCAAAATTGCAAAACATTCTTTATAGAATTGTGAAGAATTAATCTTGAGCAGATTATTGTTCATATATTGAGAGATGCAGAAACGTACCTCTTCAGGATTTTGCTGTCCACTCTTGTTCTGAATTAATAGAAAGTGATTCTATGAGAATCACTTCTCCTTGAGTGTAGGGAATTGAAACTTTTGATTCTCCAGTTTTTATAATATTTAAATTATAGATTGTAGCAAGAAAATACTTGGTTTTATTCTCAGGGTCATGGAATCATTGCCGTTTTTCAGGTATGCATAGTCCATGGATGAAACAGAGTTATTGGTTTTTTTACTGTATTGTATCTAGGGCCAATGTAGCCTATGTAGCATTCAGTTGCCAAAAGATTTGGTTAATGTCCCTATAAAGTTCACTAGAATAACACAATAAAGGGTCCATTTTGCAAATGGTGTACAAATGTATACCAACCACCCTTGAGTATGGTGTCTATATGTTGTAGCTGACAATCAGAGACTAGCATCTCTGTCTTTGGGGGATATTAGACACATAGAATGTTAAGAGCATGTCATGAAAAGGTTACAAAATATCTCTATTAGAAAATTTGAGAATTCACAAAATATCTTATCTTGCTAAGTATGACCTGTCACAAAACATCTATTTACCAGATGGCAAATTGATGCAGATGTCTCTGCCATCTTTTCTGGCCCCCAAATTAGTTGAGGCCTGATCTCAACTCACCTTTATTATTTTTTCTGAGTAGACGTATACTTTTTCAAAATTAACTTCTAGGTTGCCGCCATCTACCATATTGGTTACGCTAAAATATTCCTTGCAAAACTAAATAAAAAACAAAGAGTCCTTTGCTTTGCAGCATGCCTGTCTTTTAAATAAACAAATTATCTAGTGGGCAGTTTTAAGATTAGGTAAGATCTAGTTGTATCCGACTCTAGTGGGCAATGCTCATCTCAGTTTCCTAGCCAAGGGAGCCAGCGTTGTCTGAGGATGCTTCTGTGGTCATGTGGCTGTCATGACTATATGTTGAGGTGCCCAGAATGCTGTTACCTTCTCACCAAAGTGGTACCTATTTATGTACTTGCATTTTCATGTTTTTGAATTGCTTAGGTTGCCAGGATGCCAGGTGCCTTATATAGATCTTCAAAGGCACAAATTAGGAGACCCCAACCAGAGATAAATTCAGTTTCCTATATCTAATCCCAGAACATCACAAAAAATGACAATATAAGATGGGTAATATGTCTCCATGAAACACATTGCTTATTTTGCTGCTATTCTAGCTATATAAGTCTTTTGATTAATTTTGATAAAAGCATAGAATCCATCACAGATCTAGTGCCAGAGACACAGCCACAAGAGAGGAAGGAGAAATATTACTAGCCATCACTAGGAATCATTGTGGAATTTATTTCCTTATGATCAGAAAAACCACTCAGGAGATTGTAATGCTTTAAAACACTCTTAATGTGCACATGCACACACATACACAAACACATTTGGCGAAGTGTTGCTTTTAGATATATCGGAATTTTTGTGCAGATTTTATAAAATTAAAAATAAGCCAGAAATGAGAAGACATATGTATGAGAATAAGTAAATATATATAAAAAAACAATTCATACCTAATACAGAATGATTTATTAATCCCCAGTTATTATTTAATAGTGCAAATAAAATATACAGAAACAGCTGCAGTCAATAAAACAGTGAATAGGCATGTAACACTTGTGAAGTAAAGTTAATTTTCTTTAAATAATCTAGTTTTAACATGTCACAACATTGTTTTTATTTTGCTGCAATAGCTTAATATGGCTATTATTCCGAAAGTTAAGTTTTCATACTGGCTTAATATGCTGAAAATTAGCATAAAATTTTTCTTGGGATTCTAACTGGAAACAAATGGCTTTCAGGCTTAAGGTGATTCCCATACATAGGAGTCACATATTTGGACTGGAACTCATTTTGATGTTTTTCTTTTGTTTAACCATGATGTAAGTAATTAGGCTCTTTTTAGGTCAGGATCTTTCTAGAAAAAAAAAACTCTTTAAGTTTTCCATTGCAGTGCAATGGTTTCCAGAATCTTTTCTTTTATAGAATCATGCCAGAAAGGCCTGAGAAAGAAAATGATTAACTGGCAAGTAGAAGCAGAGTAGACAAAAAGAGTACCTTTTCCAGCACAGTGAATAAATGGGGCAACCTACAGGAAAATATTTTCAAGCTCACAATATTGCATATAAACATTCATATATGTGTTTCTTTATATTTGTTTACAGTTAAAAAATTATGAGCATCTTTACATATAATGGTAATCAGGTGCTTGATAATATGAATGGATGAATATGAACATGAATATAAAAATGTGTGGAGCATGTATTTTCATTTCCATTCATTTATGAACATGAATAGAATAATACATACAGTTTATTGGAGATATCCAATGCAGCTACTGTGAACAAGAAAAGATGGAACCTATACATTAACATAACCCTACAAATACTTCCTTAGGCAATATATTTCATTCCCAGGATTGTTTCTTCCTGGGATGAACATGAAAGCCTGTGCTTTCTAATGCATTATCTTCAGGACAAGGAAAATGAAATATTTTAGATACAATGGTTAGAGATTCTCAAATCACATCCATATAAAAAAATAAGAATGGCTGCATGCATATTCCTAATCAAGATCAACAGCAAACCAGGAGCAAAATCAAGGTGGGAAATATCTCATACATTATATCACAATGAAAATTTACATATGGATAAAGGATGTGATCAAGTGGAATGATTTTTAAAAAGATAAAAAAAATAGAAGAATTTGGGCTAATAGGAATTCATTTCTGAGCTATAATCTGCTTTTACAATCAGAAATAATCTTAATTTCAGAAATGTATTCTGTTCAAAGTAAATGTTGAAAGCAGTCTGGCTTGGGCAAAGGGATCTAGCCTTAGTTTTTTTCATAGTAAATATTTCTAGTACAGGCTTCCTAGATTTAGACTGAATTTAATATGTCATAAAGGATAGCTGCCAGTTTAGGTGGCCTATAGCAATAGCACTTACACATATACTGCTTCAAAGTGCTTTACAGCCGTCTCTAAGTGGTTTACAGAGTCAGCATATTGCCCCTGACAATCTGGGTCTTCATTTTACCAACCTCGGAAGGATGGAAGGCTTAGTCAACCTTGAGCCTGGTGAGATTCAAACTGCCAAAGTGCAGTCAGCTGGCAGTCAGCAGAAGTAGCCTGCAGTATTGCATTATAACCACTGTACCACCATGGCTCCTATATTGCAGCAATTAACATATTTTAAAGCCCAAAGTGCTAAATGTTTTTTGGGTATGATGCAAATGTTATGCTTACAGGGGCATCCATGCCTTACAAGTTGTGCAATCAAAATTTCTGAGATCCTTATTCCAAATTACCCTTTCTGTGGCTAATGTGCTTTTCTGCCTAGAACTCAGATTTATCTCAGTTGAGGCTTGATTATGACCCTTCCAGTTGAAGTACTTGGTTTTGACAAATTTGGGGAAGTGAATCACTACACCAGCTAGTTCTGACAGACCGAAACCAATCTTCTGGAAAGAAACAAATACTGGATGACCTGTCTTATTATGGGTTTACCCACAATCTGTACCTTTGTTATGCTTGGATGAAACCAGAAGACAGCTCAAACTGAGATTTTTAGGTCTTAATTTACCAAGAGGCAGAACTAACACTTCTGAACTCTATAATAAATTTACATATCCTCCTTTTACATTTTCTCAATATGCATATCTATATCCATTTCTAGGTGTATTTTGTGCAAGCATGAATATATTTTTTATTTTTTAATTGACATTGAATGTATTTTTAATTTATGCATATTTGGTCTATGATTATATTATTGTAGTAAACTAAAACTGAACTAGGTGGTCCAGAGCAGGGGAGTAAGACTCAAGGCCCGTGGGCCGGATGCAGCCCATGATGAGGTCAGACAGCGGGGCTGTCCTGATCTATCCAATGCGAAGAGGAAAGATTGGGCTAGCCTGGCTTCGGCCCGGTCTACTTAATGCGAAGAGGAAATATGCCAGCAGTTTGGGGAGTGATGTCAAACTAGTCATGCCTATCCAGTTGGCCATGCCCATCCAGCAAGCCATGCCCCCCACAAGGTCAACCATAGCCCTGATGTGGCCCTCAATGAAACTGAGTTTGACACCCTGATCTAGAGTATATCTATATCTATATATCTATATATCTCTATCTTTATCTTTAGCTCTAGCTCTATCTATTTTTGAGCTGATAATTTTAAATAATAAATAAGGGAGACTAGGATAGATCTATTTTGAGCTAATTAGCTCTCTTCAGCTAGCCATACCCTTACTGGGATTCGAACCAGGGAAGTATTACATGTGAGGCAGTTGTAATTGCCACTACACCACCTGGCTCTATCCTCTTCAGCTGAGGCAGGGGAATAAGTATATACTTTGTATTACAAAGTACTTCCCTGGTTCGAATCCCAGTAAGGGTATGGCTAGCTGAAGAGAGCTAACTAGCTCGAAATAGATCTATCCTAGTCTCCCTTATTTATTATTTAAAATTATCAGCTTAAAAACCTTACACACACACACGCACACCCACGCACACACACACACACACACACACACACACACACATATATATGTATGGATCTTTGGTTCTTCGGGTTTTCTCCCGCGTAGAATTGGAAATATCTGGGCGTCGTTTCGATGAAGTCTCCTTCATCATCTTCAGGCTTGTGTCTTCGGCCTTGTGCTTCTCAGAGTGATGTGAGCTTGCAGCTGCTTCTTCCTTTTAACTACTAGTGGGGGTGTGACTTGATTGGGTGGGGGCTTGGCTGTGTTCTGATTGGGTGGGGGTGTGTTCTGATTGGTTGGGGGTTTGGCTGTGTTCTGATTGGTTGGGGGGTTGGCTGTGTTCTGATTGGCTGGGGGTGTGTTCTGTTCTGGTGGGGGTTTGGTTGTACTCCGGTTAGTCTCAGTTGCTGGGGGATTTGAGCTGGTGAGCTGTGATCCTATTGTTTGGCTTCGCATTCGTGGTCGTGCCACATCTTCATGGTGGGCATCAGTTCCCTTCATGTATGGGTTGGGGGGGTTTGAAGCAGGTAGTGATGCAGCTGTGGTATGGCTTCTGGTCCGTGGTCGTGTTTCATCTTCTGTGTGGGTGTGAGTCTGCTTTCTGCGTGGAAGTGTGGTGGTAGTTTCTTGTGTGGCCCTCGTGGGTGTGGGTCTGGTGTCCTTTATGTTAGGTACTCTTTTGTTAATGAGGGCGGGTTTCCAAATGGCTGGTAGGCTGGAGGTGTCATCTCGAGTCAATCTCCAAAAACAAATATATATATATATGTGTGTGTGTGTGTGTGTGTGTGTAAGGTTTTTAAGCTGATAATTTTAAATAATAAATAAGGGAGACTAGTATAGATCTATTTCGAGCTAGTTAGCTCTCTTCAGCTAGCCATACCCTTACTGGGATTCGAACCAGGGAAGTATTACATGTGAGGCAGTTGTAATTGCCACTACACCACTGGCTCTATCCTTATCAGCAGAGGCAGGGGAATAAGTATATACTTTGTATTACAACACCCTGTTAAGCCCCAATTAAGGGAGAAAGCATACTGCTTTCTTTTCTGTCTTTCGGCTCATCACCAGAGACCATACCGACAGAAAGCTATTTGTTTCGTTGTCTTTTCTTTACATGTGTGTAAGGTTTTTAAGCTGATAATTTTAAATAATAAATAAGGGAGACTAGTATAGATCTATTTCGAGCTAGTTAGCTCTCTTCAGCTAGCCATACCCTTACTGGGATTCAAACCAGGGAAGTATTACATGTGAGGCAGTTGTAATTGCCACTACACCACTGGCTCTATCCTTATCAGCAGAGGATTTATTATTTATTAATAAATTTATTATTTAAAATTTATTATTTATTATTTAATACTTCCCTGGTTCGAATCCCAGTAAGGGTATGGCTAGCTGAAGAGAGCTAACTAGCTCGAAATAGATCTATACTAGTCTCCCTTATTTATTATTTACTAGTCTCCCTTATTTATTATTTAAAAATTATCAGCTTAAAAACCTTACACACACACACACACACACACACACATATATATATAAAACAGATCCCCCAAATTTCTCCAAAATTTCTTTAATAATATAAAGCTTAAAGTGGCTCAAAAATGGACAATTCATGAAAAGTAATCATTTCAATTAATAAATATGAATTTATACTCAACAAGACTTTGGATTTGATTCTTCTGAATATCAGCTTATTTCTGTATAGCAGAAGAGGAAAAAGTGGAACTTGTTGCCAAAGAATGTCACTGACACTCTTATTGATATCTTGCAGCCTTTGTCTTTTCTGAACATTCAGTGCTGGTGGGAAAGACAGAGATAAAAGAGACACTGGGATAGCGGACTCATTGGACAGAGAATATATTCATTTTGTCCTAATTTGGAATAAATTCAGATTTTAGGCTAGCAATATTAGAGAAAACAGATCAGTATTTATAGTAATGTCATTATTATTTTCTTTGAAGTGATTTAAATGAAATTAAAAGTATGCGTATGAACTCTTAATAGCAAAGAAACCATCTCCTTGAACCTTCTATATAACAGAAATAATTGAAGTTCTCTACCAGATAAATGGTTTAAACAGGAAACTGGAGTTCACCACATGAAGAACTGGAACATAACCTTATTATTTCTGTGATTTTTGTAAATGATTCATTGGAATTTCTATTTGCTTACTGTTAAGACAAACTATGGGTTTCAATCCATTAGGTAATAAAATAAGGTTTGTTCTTGCCTTGCTCAGCCCTCAAGTTCTATGCTGGAGCGATAGCTTAATTTAATTGAAGCCTTCCAGAACTGAAAAAATAAAAGCTGTATTTACTCTCTCTCTCTCCTCACCCCTACTGTTTCCTTCCTTCAATACAATTGCAGCAATGTAACTTTTATCTCATTTCTGCATTCAGCTTGGGTGAGCTAAATTTCCACATAAATGTGGCATTTGAAATTCACCCACGAGATTCCAATAGATTGGTTCTCTATTGTCTGTATGTTTTGCAGACTTGCCTTAAGGCAATGGAGTAATATGTTGGAATGGGATGGATACAGTGATTTTCTATGCCAAATTAAATACTGCAGCTTCTTCCAGGCCAAGTTGACATCATTTCTACATGACAACAGGAAGGGATCTGCTCTGCATCTGGCAGGCATCCTCACTGAACTTCCCTTGTGTTTCACTTCAAATTTCAATGGCATGCAAATGAGCTCCATATGGACAAATCAAATGCAAATGAACTACACAATGAATGGGGGATGCAAAGCTTTAATTTCATTCTTAGAGCTTTGAAAAAATAAGGCAGTCTGGGTAAAGTTTTATAGCCGAAGATTTAAAAAATAAAGCCATGCATGCATCATTAAAGGGTCCATGCTGAAATTCTCCAAATGAGCCACGACAAATAGAAAACGGATTTTATTTTATTTATTTATTTTATTTGTCAATCGCTTACAAGATAATAGGTATAAATATATACATAGTTATGAATACATGAAATGAGTACATATAAGAAACATAAAAGAAACAATAGGACAGGGACAGTAGGCACGTTGGTGCACTTATGCACGCTCCCTACAGACCTCCTAGGAAAAGGTGAGGTCCATAGTAGACAGTCTAAGGTTAAAGTTTTTGGGGTTTGGGGAAGAAACCACAGTCAGGTAGACATGGAGCACTCTGTTGCTGAAGTCGTATTTCCTGCAATCAAGTTTGGTGTGGTTAACCTTGAGTTTGTATCTATTGTGTGCTCTTGTGTTGTTATGGTTGAAGCTGAAGTATTCATTGACAGGTAAGTCATTGCAATGTATGATTTTATATACCATACTTAGATTAGACTGAAGATGGCGTAATTCAAGGTTTTCTAAGTCTAGAATTTCAAGTCTGGTGGCATAAGGTATTCTATAATGAGTAGAGGAGTGGAGAACTCTTCTTGTGAAATATTTCTAGACTTTCTCAACTGTGCTAATATCAAATACATAATGTGGGTTCCAGACTGATGAGCTATATTCGAGTATTGGTCTAGCAAATGTTTTGTATCCTCTAGTTAGTAGTGTGATATTACCAGAAAAAAAGCTACATAGGATTAGGTTAACAACTCTTAATGCCTTTTTGACTATGTATTTACAGTGGGCTCTAGCACTTAGATCATTAGAGATGAGTATTCCAAGGTCCTTTTACAGAGCTTGGATCATCAACAAGGTCTTGACTATTCAGCTTGTATTTTATTTTCTGATATATTTTTTTTTGCCAATATGTAAGACAGAGCATTTATCTGTTGAAATTTGAAGTTGCCATTTTTTGACCATTCTGACACATAGTCAAGATCTTTTTGAAGGGTAGCAGTATTGTCGGTGGTGTTGAATAGCTTTACATCATCAGCGAAGAGAATGCAGTTGCTCTTAATATGATCACAGAGGTCATGTGTATGAAGAGAGTTGGTCCTAGAACACTGCCTTGGGGGACATTACTATTGACAGGTACAGAATTTGATAGGACACTCCCAATTTTGACCATTTGTTGTCTGTTTGACAGGAATGCTTCTATCCAGTTGTGCAGTTGTCCAGAGATAACATAAGATTTTTGTTTTAGGAGTAGTTTGTCGTGTACCACTGAATCAAGGGCTTTATAGAAGTCTATGTAGATTGTGTCTATTGTTTTGCCCTGATCAAGTTGTGTAGTCCATATGTTTTTGCAGTATAAGAGTTGCAGATTTCAGGATAGTTTTTTGCTGAAACCAAATTGTTTATTAGAGAGTAGGTTGTTTCTCTCTAAGTGGAGGATAATGGATTGGTTAATAATTGATGCCATGATTTTACAGGTGACGCAGCATAAGGAGATTGGTCTGTAATTTTCAACTAGACTAGGGGTCTCCCTTTTTGAAGATGGGGATGACTGTGGCTTGTGACCATAGGTTAGACAAGGAGCTGGTCCTGATTGTTGAATACTTCTGTTGAGTTATGGCTACTAATGGGATTATGGCTGTTGCTAAACTGCTCTTATCAGTGGAACAGAATAGCATGTTGGTAGAGTGAATCTTGACTAGTATGACTATATTCTAAACAAGACATTTTTATGAATAGCATCCCCTTGTTTTAGCTACAAATAGGTGGCCTAACTGAAAGTACTCTTATTAAAGGCAGAAGCCACTTCTCACCCACAGCTAGGTCTGATTAGCTTTTAGGCCATTTTAATACAGAATTGGAAACAGTAAAAAGATAAGATGTCCTCTACTTGTAAAACAAATAGATATAGATTTGACTCTCAGATGTCCATGGAGATGTCTAAACCTCTGATAGGCTACATATCGAAGAGGTGATAAGGAAAGCAGCAGTACTATTCTAGTCTCTTGGTCCTGTATGGCTACTAAAAAAAAACCAGTTCCTGTATTTATGTCAGGTCTACTATCTACTCCAGTAAGGAAAGTGGCATAATTCAAGTGAAAACCCTTCATAGGCATTATTATCTCTTGAAGTATTTTATTTTATTTTTTATTTATTTATTTTTATTTGCATTTATATGCCGCCCTTCTCCGGAGACTCAGGGCAGCTTACAATCTATGGAGCACCATGCTAAGAGCTCGGCAATAGCCTTCATTCCATTGTACATGCCTGCTTATTACTAGGGCTTTTGGCTCCCCCAAGCGGCATTTTTACAAAGTCAGCTTATTGCCCCCAACTATCTTGGATCCTCAATTTACCTACCCCGAGAGGATGGAAGGCTGAGTCAACCTTTATCCTGGTGGGATTTGAGCCTGCACTAATTGCAAGCAGCACTAAGTGCTACATGATTAACAGCCTGCACCACCCAGATCTTTTTGAAAGAGAAGTATTGATCCGATTGGTTGTTCAGCAAATGCTGCAATAAATGCTGCCTGCTTTTGAATCAAGGGTCTTCAAAGTTGGCAAGTTTAAGACTTGTGGACTTCAACTCCCAGAATTCCTGAGCTAACATGACTGGAGGAGGAATTCTGGGAGTTGAAGTCCACAGGTCTTAAAACTGTCAAATTTGAAGATCCCTGTTTTAAATCATAGTAGAGTTTGATTCACAAATCTTCATGTACCTGGTGTCCACTTTCTGCTGTGAGTCCAAAGATCTAGTTTATGAGGACCCTCCTTCCTTGTTCATATTCCAATAGAGAAATTCAGAGCATATAGAATTCTTTATTGGCCAAGTGTAATTGGACACACAAGGAATTTGTCTTGGTGCAAATGCTTTCAGTGTACATAGAAGAAAAGATACATTCGTCAAGAGTCAAGAATCATCAGGTACAACACTTAATAATAGACATAGGGTACAATAAGCAATCAAACCATACTAGGAAACAGTCAATATAGATCGTAAGGATACCAGTGACAAAGTTACAGTCATACAGTCACAAGTGGGAGAAGATGAGTGTGTAGGAAGTTAGCATTCACCCCTCTCCTAGAAAAATTGAAAAAGCCTAGGAAATATTAAAAAGGCAGAATATTTCTCCTAAAAAGAATAGTCACTCAAGAAGCAGAAAACTCACCTCAGAATGGTGAGAAGCTGAATCTCACCCCCACCTTTGTTAATGGGTGGGCCATTAAGGCCTGGGCCAGAATACTTTACATAAGAAGGAACTCCAGGTAAAAGCTATAGCAATTACCAAAAGCCCTTTTAAGGGCATAATCACCCAGCAAGGCTAGACCAAGCCTGGAACTCAGGACAGCCTACAGAGTTGCCCCTGGGAGTCTGACAACTAATTAGAATACAATCTCCAATTCAAATCCCAACAGAGGGTATAAAACCCAGGCACTCTCAGCACCTAAAATCCTTTTCCCCACCTTCTCTTCTCACCTTGAAGCATGTGATCATTCTTTTCTGGAGCTTCAGGCCATGTGGTCCTGTAACTATTAAACCTTCCAAGCAGCCTCCATGTTTCCAGTGTCTTTTTCCCCACTTGGAACTGAACCCAGAAGGATATTTCTTTCAACAATTGGCACCTAAGCAGATGGGACTCCAAGCTAACCTAACCAATGGACCAGGCCCAGGTAAGATTCCCTTGCTAGCAAACAGACCCATTGAGTCTGTGGGTGAGTTTTTCCTGGACCTTAGGCATTTGGGGAAAAAAAGATTTTAAAGGGGTTTTGTGTGTTGAGCTCAAAGGCTGCTTGGAAAGAAGGTGAGTACCTCTAAATTTTAATTTTAAAGCATGGAAAAGCATGGGAAATATGTGTATGATTGCATGTGTGTGAGAGGGTTCTTCTCCCAAACACAACTGGAACTTGCTTCCTCTGTGCATTTCCTAACCGCAGAAAGACCAAGAGTCTGGAGAGCATGGGGGTTTTGCCAGAGAACAGGACCTTTTGTTAGGGAAGAAGGAAGAGCATGTGTATGAGTGGCTTCACCCTTGGACAGCAACTGGATCTCACTTCTTTGTTTGGCCTCTAGCCGCCCTCTTGCCTGTTGTTAGCTCTACAGAGCCATGACCATCAGGACAGGAAAAGCAAGGGGGGGGGGGCATCAGACTGTGGGACCTTCTGTATATAAGAGGAAAAACCAAGTGGGTTATGATTGAAGGGAGAGAAGAAAATTTGTCATTATTTTTGTCCAGTGTATCCCAAAAGCAAACCCTAGGATCTTAGGTAATTTGGATGCTAAATTGGAGTACCAGTACTTGCTTGAGAAGCAAGTTTTCCCGGATTTGAGCTCTTCCAGATCCATAAACATGGGCCTGAAGGAAAAAGGTGGGAGTACCAGTACTTATCTGTAGGGGGGCAGAGAGTCTCATTGACTGTTTTTTGGGGGGAGAGGAAAGACATCTGCACAGGCAGCATACCTCCAGTCTGAAAACCGTGGGGAAAAGAGATAGAGAGTCTCTTGTGGTTTTTTTTTTTTTTTTAAAGGGGAACACACGTACTTTGTCAAACACTTTGTGGAATACTTTGTGGAATACTTTGTGAAAAAGAGAGTTTTTTGTGTTTTTTTTAAAGATAGTGTTTGATTTCGTTACACAAGGTGCAACAACAAAAGTCTCCCCCAGACACCTTTTTTTTTTCTTGCTCTTGAATGTCTTGTGTCTGAAACCGATTGCTGACTGACCCGACTAGGCCAAAGTGTGAAACCCCACATCGGAAGGGGAACATGGGAAGCAGTAGTTCGAGGGTCCTGAGTGGAATGGAGCCCCCCTGGGAGAGCTGTTGGAGGCTTGGGATGAGCAGCAGATGCTGACCCTAGCCGGCATGAGCAAGAAAAAGGCAAAATGTATAGGTAGAGAATGGGCTTTGCTGAGGGATACAGGAAGACCAATGTGGTAAATAAAGGTACTTAAAAGGGCAATATATAAACAGGATCACATGGAATTTTTCTTAATTCTTTCTGTCTTTCTTTCTTTGTCTTCTATGCAACCACGTGGTTTGTTCCTTAAGATTTATGCCTTCCCCAATTTAATTAAGATATTTATTGTGGGAATGATCAGTGTGTGTGTACACCTCAGACTTTTGTTTTCCTCTCTGTGTCCTTGTTTCTCTGTGTGTGCGCGCGCACATGTGTGTATCTAAGTTTGTGTGTCCTCGAGGTAACTGTTGCAACTGTTAAAAGTGTCTGACCTCTTCAGATATTAATTTTAAATTGTTAAGATTTAAAAACACTGAGAGAAATTGTCTTCTCCCAGTCTGGTCTGGCCAACCAAGACTGGATGAGGAACAGAGTAAATTTTCTTTCCTCTCTGTGCTTTTAAGAAAAACCCAAGGTTATTAGCGAATGTTCTAAGTTCATTTACAAGAAAAGTTTCATCCTTGCATTTACTGGGTGTTTAAATGATTTTACCTGTTCATCCTTTTTCCTGAAGCTTGTGAATCCAGGTTTTTTTCCTTTCTCATCTGCTGTATCTCCATTTTGTTGAAACTGATTTATCTTTTTAGTAACTGCAATACTAATGTGTTATTCTTCATCCTCAAACCATGCTTGCAAGCTATCTACCCCCCCCCCCAATCTCTAATCCTTTTACAATGCTTTTTCTGGTAGAATTACCAGCGAAGGGGGGGGGGACCCTTGTTCTTTGTCTTCCAGCCCTGCCACATGTGGAAGCAGATGCTGCCCCCTAGAGACATTCCATCCATTGGAGCCAGGAATTGGGTTTGGATCCAGCCTCCACTGAAAGTCATTATAGCAAACTAGAGTGGGCAGACCTTCCCAAGCCTGACTGACCACCCATACCACCAAGCCTATGCCACCCAGAGACGTGAAGGAAAGGACCCTGAGATGGACCAGTAAAAGACTAAAAGACTCTCTTCAATTCCCAGTAGAAAGATTATGGGGGGAGGGTGGAAATTCATTGTAACTGAAAATTCATTGTAATGGGAAATCTATTGTAATGTTTTCTTTCTTGTATTATTTATATTGTAACCAGTTTGATGTACTCATGTAAGGATTGTATTTGAGAGTGGCTGGCCCAGCAATTTCTGAACACTTTGTACTTCTGTCTGGTGGGAGGGAAAATTGTCCGCATGTTTGTATTATCTGTATTGTAAAACTAGCTGCATACACAGGCACATACACAGAGACACACCATTTAGAATTAGATAGAGGCTAACCTCTTTCACCTACCTCCACAAAAAGCTGCTCCTAGCTTCGTTTTAATATGTTTTTTTATTTGTTTTGTTTTTGTTTGCTGCTCTGAGGCACTAAGCCCCAAGCAGTCATATTGCCCTGTTAATTCCATGGGGGAGAGGGCATCTCCCTCAGGAAATTTCTGAAGAGATAGCAGAAAAGAGATCTCCAAACCCCAAGTCCTGACTGTGACTCACAAATGATGCTGCCCAGTTGCCCAGTAAAGCAGGATATGTTGCACTGGTGGTCTCATGAGTAGAAGTCCCAGGGCTCAATGTGTGTAACTTTAAAAATACTAAATAGCCTGGTTGCACACTGGCTAACCTCAATTTGGCCTCACAAATCCTGGAAGCTAAGAGCTAGGCAGGTAGTAACCATAACCTTGGAAATGGGCAGCCTGTAATTTAAAGGCTGTGGAGGATGTAGGGGTTTGTGCTTACAATCTGACTGTAAGCTCACAAAAAGTACATCAAACACCTGAAAATTATTTGGCATGAAAAATTGGATACTGGAAAGAAAAAAACATGTTTTCCCAGACCTTCGTGGTTGAAAGCTTTTGGGAGCCACTGAAGGAATCCTTTTCTGTTGCCTCTTTTTCAATGCCTTTCCTTTGCATCAGAAAAAAAATATTTTTTTTAAAGCACCCATCAAGTCACCTTGATCTGATCACCTTTTAATTTTTTGTCAAAACTCACATGTTTTCAAAAAAAAAAAAAAAATGAGGGATTGTAGGAAGTTAGCATCCACCCCTCTCCTAGAAAAATTGAAATAGCCTAGGAAATATTAAAAAGGCAGAATATTTCTCCTAAAAAGAATAGTCACTCAAGAAGCAGAAAACTCACCTCAGAAGCAGAATCTCACCCCCATCTTTGTAAATGGGTGGGCCATTAAGGCCTGGGCCAGAATACTTTACATAAGAAGGAACTCCAGGTAAAAGCTATAGCAATTATCAAAAGCCCTTTTAAGGACATAATCACCCAGCAAGGCTAGACCAAGCCTGGAACTCAGGACAGCCTACAGAGTTGCCCCTGGGAGTCTGACAACCAATTAGAATACAAGCTCCAATTCAAATCCCAACAGAAGGTATAAAACCCAGGCACTCTCAGCACCTAAAATCCTTTCCCCCCCCCTTCTCTTCTCACCTTGAAGCATGCGATCATTTTTCTCTGGAGCTTCAGGCCATGTGGTCCTGTAACCATTAAACCTTCAAGCAGTCTCCAAGTTTCCAGTGTCTTTTTCCCCACTTGGAACTGAACCCAGAAGGATATTTCTTTCAACAAGTGATAAGGATTGATGAGAAGATTAATAGTAATAGTAGTGCAGACTTTGTAAATAGTTGGACAGTGTTGGGGGAATTATTTGTTTAGCAGAGTGATGGCGTTTAGGGAAAAATGTCCTTGTGTCTAGTTGTTCTGATGTGCAGTGCTCTGTAGTGTTGTTTTGAGGGTAGGAGTTGAAACAGTTTATGTCCAGGATGGGAGGAGTCTGTAAATATTTTAACAGCCCTCTTTTTGACTCATGCAGTATACAGGTTCTCAGTGGAAGGCAGGTTGGTAGTAATTGTTTTTTCTGCAGTCCTAATTATTCTCTGGAGTCTGTGTCTGTCTTGTTGGGTTGCAGAACCCAACCAGACAGTTATAGAGGTGCAGATGATAGACTCAATAATTCCTCTGTAGCACTGTATCAGCATATCCTGTGTTAGAAGAATTGGCAGCTATTTCTTCCACAGTAACAGTTCAGGTCATAGCCCCTGTGGTAGGTTTAGGCCCAGACCTTCTCCTCATTTCTGATCAGGGATGGGCAGGCTGCTTTTTCAAATGCAAGTTAACAAGGCAAGGTTGAGTACCACTTTGATGAAGAGAGGCCGACACAGCAGAACAGAGGTGGTAAAGAGGGAGAGAGAGAGAATCAAATGCTTCCTTCTCTTACCAGATATTTTTGATTTATAGGAGTCACTGTTTCCCTACCTGTAGGAGTCTGATGACACCTGGTGACTTGGTAACCCAGCTAAGGATTGAGGGAGGATGTGCGCTGTTGCTCAATGAAAAGTTTACCTGCATGACTATTCCACTGTATCAAATGAACTATAATGTTTGCATTCATTTGATGCATGGAAAAAATTCTGTGTATTAAGAGGGTGTGTATTTTTAAAAAATCTCCCAACTGTGTGGGAGGAAATAACTGAATGCTTGCAATCAATCAAGAGGGAAAAAACAATATTTGGAATCTTTTACTTTAAGCATTTCAATAGGCCTCAAAACTAGCCTTATATAATTTGGTTTCTATAAGGCAGAGGGAGAAGGAAGAGAAAGAGTAGACTGGGGAGGGGAGCGGAAAGGAGGTTGTCTTTGATTGAGCTCCATTCCAAAAATAACTAATTCCTGCAAAGAATATTTGATGATGGATGGATTAGTTTCTTTTTTTCTTTTTTTTATTTATTTGTCAATTTGTCAGTTGCTTACAAGATAATAGATATAAGTAAAAACATAGTTATAAATACATGGATACATATAAGAAAAATAAAAAAATAAAATAAATATTTGCAGGTGTGTCTGCTTCAGCTGTGCTCTCTGTTTTCAGCTAGGCAGACAATCAAGAATAATTTATTTAGAGAATTTCAAGGTTGGATTCTAAGGAGTTGGGGGCTTTTGTACAGGAGATGATGAAAAATATGCCAGTAAAAATCTCCCTTTCAGGCTTTTGTGATACCACCCATTCATAACTGCTGTCTCCTTTTTATTCTCTTGAATTGTCTTGGTAAATTATCTCTGAGGATGATTCCACCCACATGCAACTTTTAAGATTATTTCTCAGAAAAAGTTGAACACCCTTCCCCCAACAAAAGGAAGGAAGGAAGGAAGGAAGGAAGGAAGGAAGGAAGGAAGGAAGGAAGGAAGGAGAGGGGGGCAGGAAAAACTATACTTTTTAATGGAAATACCTGTTTTTCCCACAGATTTTAGGATCCAAAAGCATTTTTGAGCAACTCAGATATTCTTGCCACAATTAAGACAGCTTCATTAGATAAAATGTCCATTTTGGAGAGAATTCTAATGTTCCATTCTTCTAGAAGGCTAGAAGCTCCCTTAAAATATTGAGAGTGATATGTCAGACTTTATTGTGCTGCAAATCACATTTATTTATTCAGAAAGCTCATAATAATACTGAACACCATCAAAATAGATATATCCTTCCTATTGCTCTTTAAGGAAGAATGGATCTCTAGTTCTAGATTGGACAGGTTCTAACTTAAAGCTATCCGGAGAGGTTGGATTATTATTTCCATCACCCAATCAGCATGAAGTTATTGCAAATTCTTACAGCTGAGGTGATGATAGCTGTATACCATTATGTCTAAGAGTCCCCAAGTTAAAATTCAGTTTAATAAAAGGCAAAGGAAGTTACACCAACCTAAAGCTTGCTGGAGGAAGGGCAACTCTTATACTATCCATCCCATAAATATAACCTGGAAGAACATCATCATATTCCAGACAAACATGACTCCAGTCAGAAGGAAACTTTCTTCTAAGGAACTTAAAATTAAGTATGGGGGAGCATGTAAGGTGTCTGGAGACAAGGGGAATAAGGTTTTACAAATCATAATCCGCAACTGACTGTTTCTGGACTGCAGTTCATTTGGGTCAGTTTAAAAATTGCTGCTAATCACTATGACAGATGGCAAGTTATTAAATGAAACGTTTTAATAAAGTGCCAAAAAATCAGGAATCTGGTAGCACTCTTTCCAAATAAAAAATGTTATTAAAAGGCATGTTTTTGGCAAATTTCAGTATTACATTCAATTTTGATGTACATTACATTCAATTTCTCAGCTACTAAGATTGTTGCCTGAGCAGGTACAAAGATAGCCAGAGAAATGATTAAAGCCTGGAAATGGGCCCCTTGTCAGTCAACAAGAGTGCTGATTTACCACTAGATTATATACTTAGGAGCCAAGGACTTGGCAGCATAAGGAAAAAACAACCAATGACTTAATAGCTGGCCATCAACACCCCAATCAACTAATAAGAAATCCCAGCCAACCAGGTATCACATAAATACTATGCATAGAATAGCCCAAAACACACATTCTGTAGAGAAAAGTTCCCTGAGGATAGATTCCAGCATAAGTTCGAAAGTTGGGAAGACTAAACCTCTGGTCCCACTGACGCACCCAGGTTATCCTGCAAAAAAATTAGGATATGGGTCTTTAAGGGGGAGCGGACTGTCTCAGACTCTGCACTGTCATAATAAAAGAGCCATGCATGCCTCCTAATCTGTTTCAAACATCCAAAATATGTCCAGCAACCAGATAATTATAAATCAGATGTAAATCTGATCAAATTACTTTTTGGAGAAATGATCAAAAATAGAATTTGAATTATTTTGCATCCAAAGTAGAAATTATACATCAACCTGTGGGTTCCCTTCCCTCATTAATTGTGTAACATTTTAGCCTTAATATTTATAGTTACAGTTCCTGATCTTTCCCACAACTTTTAATTCTTCCTATTTTCTTGCTCCTTCCTTAGCTGGGAGTTAATATTGAGAATAGAAGGTGTTCACTGGCATTAATAAGCAGAGGAGAAACTGAGCGCATCATTTTACCCATGGAATCTCCCATAGAAGTGACAGCCATGCATGATGAACATGCATGAATTAGAAGTTTATTAGCATTCCATCAGGTATGAGGAATTTAAAAAAATATTCCTCAAAATTCTGGGTAATGCTATGCACATTTTTCCAATAGTTTTGGTGGTTTTGCATATCCACCCATATTGTAGCCTGTTCCTTCTGTTAGGTGGCATTTTCAACATTTATTGCTGTTTGTCTGTTCGTCCATTATTGACAGAGTTGTATATCATCAGTAAAATATGATATGCCAGTTCTCTCTCAAGTCATAACTAAGAGAGACCCAGGGGGCATTTGTATTCACAATGATTCATCCTCCATGTTTAACTGCCTGAGAGGGCAGGCATCAGAAGTTCCAGGAATTTATTTTAACTGTAGCAATTAATTGTGCTGACCAGATGTAGTACTGGACAGAACACCTGCCTGCTAGGTTTTCCTTTGTCAAACACCATATTGTCAGCCTACTTACTTTTAAGAATCTGACCAGCTGCTCTATGGTGGGTTGATCCAAAAGTTCCCTAAACCTGTGCTTGATATTTTTGAATCTCACATTTAACTATCTGAGCATTTTAAAGAGGAATAAAGCAAAATGGAGTTTTACCTATTAAGATCCTTCTTCTTGAAGTGGACTTGTATATGTGGGGGAAGATGAAGCTATAATCTTCCACCTAGCATTCTCCTGACCTGTCTGGAGATTATGGCTGCAGCATTGAAGAAGAAATGCAAATGCAAATTACCATTCAAGGGAACAGAAGCTAAATCTACAGGTATTCCTCCCAAGGGATATCTGCCAGACAGTAAATGAGCTTAGTAAGACCATCAAGATATATGAAGAAGTGCACTTTTGGGTTCTGTAAGCTAACAGTATGTTAAGATATTGTCAGTTTCTCTAGAGATCTGATATGAAAGCCATATATTTTCGAAGTCTGTTGTTATGTTAACGTGTGAGCCTCTACTTATAAATTTATAAATACCTTTGGTAAAATACCAATAAACTTTCTGTGAACAAAGTAAATCTTAATCTGAATAGTCATTGCATCCTTGTAACTTCTCAACATTAAACAGAATGGTATGAATAGTACAATAGTTTTTACCATTGTAAGACATATTTTATAATTTAGGAGATATCTCTTAAAAATGGTAACATTGGAGTGTATTATTCAATATTCTCGCAGTGAAATTATTAACATAGTGTTGTTTTATGGCTTTTTAGTTGCAAGAATTACAGGAAGGACTTTCCAAATGAAACAGAAGACGCTTTATTGGCAATTTCAATAAAGGAATTTAATGGTAGTTGCCAGAGAAGGCCCTAAAGAACTGCAGGAAAAATTATGAGTTTTTTTATATACACGGAAGAAAATGGAACAGAATCCTAGAAAAATCAGGAAAGGAATCCATTTTTTTTCAGACATGGAAACACTTGGGGTTTTATGATTTCTTGTAAGAATACATGCTCAGATTTCTGAAGTTTGTTCCAAACCCATTTCCTAAGCTTAATAAAAAATGTTTATCTGTTACTGTTCATCTAGAAGATACTGTGCCAAATACAATAAGCAGTTCCATTAAAACTGGTGGACTAGACTGAAGTTTTTCTGGGAGAAAGCCTGTGGGAAATAAAAGAACATCAGGAAACTATTTATAAAATGCTTGATAATTAAAATATAATAAAGTTTAAAGTGTATGTTTGTGTATATATAGAGGAGGGAGCTTGTTTTTTAAAAAAAACACATTTTATCTATCCATGCCAGATGCTATAATTAAATGTTATAATGCTAATACATAACATCTCCAGGAGCAGCCCATTACTACATGATTCAAATATATAATATATAATATCAGAGAAATTAATGGCTGCAACTTTAGATAGAGATTTCTATTGTGGCTATAAATAAAAAATTTAGAATTACACAGTATACTGAGAAAAATTCTACTCAATTTTTATAGTTATAGTCTTTCTGTAAACTTATGCTGTATAGGTTGTATCGACCATAACACAACCCTACAAAACACTATCTCAGTGATAAATATCATAAAACCAATTTTAATAATTTCTATAACTGTATATACAATGATCTGAAAAAAAAACTTTTTTGTATTAATGCAGATAGCAAATAGACTCCAAGAAATGTAGATGCAAAACTTAAATAGCTTTTACAAGCTAAGCAAATATGGTTAGTTCATCACCAAAAGTTCAATCTCAGGTTTTCAAAGGGTTTACAAAAAAAATGAAAACAAAAAGGCCAACTAATAATAAAAATCCAGTGACTAAATAATATAAATGTGACTTTGTGGATCTTTTAATATGATGGTCGTGTAAGTTTAGATTCCAAAAACTGGTTTAGAAGAGACAATGAATTTTATGCCCATGTTCAATAGGAATTTCTCAGAGCTTACAAGAAAGATTTATTTTATTTTTATTTTATATACAAGAAAGATTATTTGAGGTTGGAGACTGGAATGCCAAAATTGGAAATAATGAAGAAAACATAGTTGGACAATATGGTTTAGGAGATGTAGCAGGAGGATGACCTGATTTCTGATGATCCAATGATTTCTTTATTCCTAGCACCTACCGTGTTTCTCACAAAATAAGGCAGCGCCTTATTTTTTTTTGAGCCCTGAAAAAAATGGCTAGGCTGTCTTTTCGTTGGTGAATTAATTTCTCTCCCCCCCCATCACGAGAACAGCAGCAGAGATAGCGGGCAACAACCCCGGACTTCTTTCGCTGCTCCCAGGAAGCTGTGGACTGGGCCATAAGGGCAAGGTGCCCGCGAGGTCGTCGGAGGGCGTAGCCGGCTGTCTGTCACCCTGTGCGCTGCCCGGCTCGCTCACTCGCTCGCCCATCCACCTGGCTTCCTCGCCTCCTTACCAGGCCCAAGAAAGCGGCTCAAAGAGCAGCCGAAATGCACCACTTCAGTGCCCGCTGGGATGCCGCTACCGCCGCCGTCTGCTTTCCCCCGCCAAGGCCACCACCACCACCACCTGCCCGGCTTCTTCGGCCGCTGCCACTTGCCACCTTCATGACCGGCTGAAGGGCAAGCGGCACCGAGCATCCAGGCGGTGACTCTCCAGCGGCAGCATCCTCCCCAGCAGTATCCCCGAGGGTTCCCACTTCTTCCCACGCTCTTTCTTCTTCCAGCCAGGCAAAGCGGACCTGCTTCTTCACAGCCCCCGCCATAGGTCTAGTCCTGAGGGCCGCCGCCGCCGCTGCCTCAGAACCAAGCAGGCGACACGTGACCGACTAATCCCGAAACCACCAGCATTTTGGCAGGCGAAGGGAGCGCCTTCACCTTAAGATCACAATTCCCAGAATGCTTCCACGTTCCCGCTGGCTCTGCTGCTGTTGTCGTGCTGGCAGAAATGTGGAAGCGTTTCTGCTGCTGCTCGGGTGTGTGCGGAGCTTCCGCACACACCCGAGCAGCAGCAGAAACGCTTCCACAAATGCTTCCACCCGAGCAGCGGCAGAAATGCTTCCGCATTCCCGCTGGCGCTGCTGCTGTTCTCGTGCCAGCAGGAACTGTGGAAGCCATGGAGGCAGCTCCCCTGCCCGAGAAGCAGCAGAAACGCTTCTACACTTCCTGCTGGTGCGAGAACAGCGGCAGCGCCGGGCAGGGCACTGTTAAAGGCAAGTTTCCCCCCCCGCCCTCCCCCCCAGCATGTTTTAAATTAGGCCTAAATTTGGGGGGAGGGGCTTAATTTCATTTTATGCCTAGAAAACATGCTGGGTCTTCCTATTGGTGGAGGCTGTATTGTTGGAGAAACACGTAATAGACAACCAAGATTATGCTGAAAAACAAAAGTACACAGAAATTAAATTTCATCAGTCAGTCAGATCTTTGCTACTATGTAGGCCTCCATAAGGTGCAAACAAGAAGAATTACATTTGTTTTTAATAGTAGCACTAGGCTTATGAGAGGTAAAGAATAACAAAACTTGGGTTGCTAATACAGTACTATAATATTAAAATAAATAAAACAAAGTGAATAAAAATCAATAACTTGTTGTCAGCTGATGCTCCATTCAAAATCCAAGAAAGAAATACTTAGACTCCATTTGTTAGAGAAAAGATATCTTTTACTGGAAATCAAGTGGTAGCAACAAAAGAACTCTGAATCTGAGAAAATGAGCGCGTAAATCACATATACAAAGTGATGGCAACGTTCCCACCCCCAATAGTTCAATTCGCTCCTCCAATTAAAAGTTGTGCATAGCATCCTGTGGGCATCTTCAGGTGGTGTTGAGGCCTTTGTCCGTCGACCTTGGCATATTTTGATAAAGAGTTGCACTTGCGCATAGCATAGAATAGAAACCCAAGCAAGACTCTCCCGCCCCCTCAACTTATACAGTTTCGCTTCTTAACAACTCCAGCTCACTTCCCATAATCATGGCCCTCTCCCTCCCCCCCATTACTTATGACAGCCGAAAGATCAAAGCAAAAGAAGAGAAGCAAAGGAAAAAAATCTTGAAGGCTGACATTCGGCCCTCCTGCAAAAGAGACGTTAGTCCTAAAAAAGATAAGAACAGAAGATTATAGAACATATACATGTAACAGCAGCATTAAGGTTCGGGGTTTATCAGGATACTTAGTGCGAAATGCCTTCATGAGCTTGGGAGCTCTAACATCTTTCTCATTTACCCGTTCAGACTGGGAAGAAGGAAAATGCTTCCAAGCAACCAAATATTAGATTCGACCTCTCCTTTTCCTAGAATCCAACATTTCTTTAACTTTAAAATGTTGTTCACCTTCAATAAGTAATGGTATGGGGGGATCTACTTGAGTCGATCTAAAATCAGAAGTATGTTCAGGTTTTAATAAACTAACATGGAAAACAGGATGGATCCGTCAGAGGGTTTTAGGCAATTTCAATTGGATTGCCACAGGGTTCACAACTCGTTCAATTGGGAAAGGTCTTACATACTTAGGGCCAAGCTTTTTCGATTTTTGTGTGGTCTGCAAATATCTGGTTGATAAAAAAAACCTTGTCACCAACTTGATATGGTTTTTGTGGATTTCTCTTTTTATCTGCAAATTTTTTATGAGCTTGATGAGCATCATCTAATGCTTTGCAGGCAACCGGCCAAGTTAGCTGGAGATGTTTTATCCACTCATCTAATGAGGGAATGTTAGGTTTCTCCTGTGGAAGCTCGGGTATGGGTACAAAGTCTTGTCCCAAAGCCACTTTAAATGGAGTAAATCCAGTGCTGCTATGTACCAAATTGTTATACGCCACCTCAGCGAATGGCAGTAAGTCAGCCCAATCATCCTTCTGATAATTAATGTAACATCTAAGATACTGTTCCAATACCGAATTAGTTCTCTCACAAGCCCCATTGGTTTGTGGGTGGTGGGCGGAGCTTAAACCCTGGGCGGAGCCTAATAATTTCAGCAACTCTTTCCAGAAATTTGAGGTAAATTGGATGCCCCTATCTGAGATTATGCATTCAGGAACTCCATGCAACCTGTAGATATGCAGAATAAACAATTTAGGCAACATTTTCGCTGACGGGATCTTCGCACAGGGTATAAAATGTACCTGTTTGGACAACAGATCTGTTACTACCCAAATAACTGTATTTCCTCCACTTTCAGGTAATTCCACTATAAAATCCATGGAGATTTCCTTACATGGAGCAATTAGTCTAGCCACATTCTGCAATAAGCCTGCTAGTTTACCAGGCGGCTGCTTGGCCGAGGCACAGATAGGGCAGCTAGCAACATAAGTCTCAATGTCCTTTTCTAACGTGGGCCACCAAAATTGTCTTTTGACCAAGTGTAAGGTCTTTACGAATCCAAAATGTCCAGCAGCTTTAGAATCATGAGCTTGATGTAAAATTTGGTTTCTCAGCTTTGTCAGTACATATAATTTGGCCCCCACCCAGGCCAACCCATCTCTAACTGTACAGTTATTTGAGTGGGTTAGGAACCAATCATCAAGTTTTAGAGCTTCTTTTAATTGTGCAGATAAATAGTTTGACAAATCAATTTCCTTTTTCTTCTGGGTTCTGGTAATCATTGGAGCTGCCAACTGTTTGGTTGGGGTAATAGGTCACACCACTTCTTGGCAAGCACTATTATACTGAGGTAATCTAGACAAAGCATCTGCCATGAAGTTCTTTCCCCCAGGAATGTACTTTAATGAAAAATTAAAATGTTTAAAGTGCTGCGCCCAGTGAACTTGCTTGGGAGACAGTTTCCGAGGCATTTTCAGAGCCTCCAAATTTTTATGATCTGTCCACACCTCAAAAGGGTGTTTGGCCCCTTCTAGGAAATGCCTCCAGGTTAACAGAGCCCACCGAACTGCAAAAGCTTCTTTTTCCCAGATGGCCCATCTTCTCTAGGTTTCAGTTAGTTTACGGGAGGTATATGCACATGGTTGCAGAGACCCCATCTCGTTTACTTGAAGTAACACTGCTCCGACGGCTACATCACTCGCATCAGCTTGGATTACAAAAGGAACATCCATGTCTGGATGCTTGAGTACTGGTTTGGCAGCAAACAGACGTTTTAGTTTTTCAAAAGCAGCTTGACACTCCATGGACCACTCCAGTGGTTTACTAGACTTTGGTTTCACCTCCCCTTTGATTTTAAGATTTGTGATAGGCATTACGATCTTCGCAAATGCAGGAATAAATTGTATTAGAATTGTATTCCCAGGGTTCCTATTCAGAGTCATATAGAAGTATGCTAACATATTTGAACAAAACCCTGCTTGTCAGAATAAATATAATACTCAAGCCAGTTAGTATACCCAAAAAAAAAAAAACACCCTCTCGGAAAATGAGACTTTTTGTATGGGATCATTTCTTAAAGTTTGGAATACAAATGTGAAGCTTAAGCAGGGGGACAGCGCTAATGATTTTTTAAAAAAATCTGTGCTGCTGCTTCTTTTAACAAAAAATGCAGCTATGCCCTTAATCAAAAGTATAAGACCACTTCAAAGTCACAATGATTATCAGGGAGGCCAAAGAACCATTGTGACATCATGCCCTCCAGCAGCTTAACCTCTCAGCAACTCAGGTCTTATGTTAAATTGGCAGCAGTGCTGTCTTAGCTTGTTGATCTCTGAGCTAAAAGGAAAGGAAAGAAAAAGAAAAATCATGTAAGTAAGATTTCACAGCAAAGTCTTCATTCTCCAGGAGGGCTCTCTGCCAACCCAGTGCAGGAAGAGGTATCTTTAATACTCTTTTTCTCTTCAGTTTTGGAAAAACTTTGCCAGTCAGCTGAGAATGAAAGGAGGCTCATAATTAAATCTGAGGGGACAGTTGGTGGAAATTATTTTCCCTATCATCTATAGGGAAACCACACTTCTGAACACTAGTGACCTAGTGGTGGAATTCAATTTTTTTTACTACCAGTTCTGTGGGCGTGGCTTGGTGGGCGTGGCGGGGAAGTATGCTGTAAAGTCTCCAGTCAGAGGTGATATTTGCTAGTTCTCCCAATTACTCAAAATTTCCACTACAGGTTCTCCAGAACTGGTCAGAACCTGCTGAATATCACCTCATAATCATGCATCCACATAGTTGTCTGAAATGAAAGTAGTGGAGGGGAGGAGAATTCAGCAATACATACTTAGATGCTTCTCTGTTGTAAGCTTGCCTTCTCGAACGACATTGCTCCAGAAATTAGTATGGCCTTACAGATCTGTAAGCAAGCCTTAGTTTGGCTTCTGCCCCAGACTTTGGCTCAGTGTATGGTTGGGCTTTTAAAGTGGAGAATGGGGTGAATTGTCTTCCTGATTTGCTCTCTCTGGGTAACTGTTGTTCTTTTGTTATATTTTTCTCTCTATTTTTAATTTTGAAGCAACCTACAGTATTTCTGCAGTCAGAATTTTATCTATAGTCTTTCGCTTTTGTTCCAGTTTTCTCCTGACTGCATATAATCTTACACATCTGCCTCAGACATGGTATTCAGCAGGTTCTGACCAGTTCTGGAGAACCGGTAGCAGAAATTTTGAGTAGTTGGGAGAACCAGCAAATCCACCTGTGACTGGAGATTTTACAGTATCCTTCCCCTGCCACGCCCACAAAGCCATGCCCACAGAACCGGTAGTACAAAAATTTGAATCGCACCACTGATCTGTCTCCTTATAAGACAGAGGAAGATAAGAGCTCATTGTATTGATTCAAACCTCCTTGGTCTAATTCAAAAACGATAATGTACTGGAAATGGTGAGGGTTTGATGAGTACTGGAGCTGCCAAAGCCACAATGAGTAGGTGGCAAGTCAAAATGATTACTATGACATCAGCAGTTTAGTTTCTCTCATAGGTAAAAATGGCAGCAGTGCTCAGGAAATAGAACTTTCTATGTTTGGGTTTTGAATTGGAAGAAAGATAGGAAAGGGATAATCATGTAAGACTTCATAGCAAACATAATTCTTTAAGACAGTCTGAGAAGGTTCTCTGCCAATTCACTTCAGAAAGGGATACCTTTAATACCCTCTAACTTTTCTTCTCAATTCAGTGGTTCTGGAAATAATTGGGACTGAAAGAAGGCTCATAATCTAAACAGAGAGGAAAGATGGTGGAAATTATGGTGCTCTCTTTTGCTTCCCTTATTGTTGCTGTCTTCTACCTGTTCCTGCATAAGGGAAATCCCTACAAATAATTTTATCCTATTGTCTCTATTGTAGGCTCTCCAAAATAATACAATTCTTTCTTAAAAAGAATAACAAAGTTGCCCCAGAAAGACTGCTGAAGAAAAGGCCCTGCATCCTCATCATCCTTCAGAAGAGCAACAGAATCCAGCCCATGCAGACGCCTGGAAATCCCTCCAAAAAGTACTTGCTGGGGCGCTTCTGCCCTCAGTGCAGAGAAAGTCCAAGAGGGGCAGGATCTCCTCCAAACTGAGACATTATCGCAATTGGAAATGGGACATCAGCGCAATTGGGAATGGTGGTAAAAAGCCTAGAAGTTGATAGAATGCAGGGGAAACCAAGGTTATAATGGGGAGGAGTTGTTAAAAATGAGAAGTAATCTCTAATATATGGTTCTAATCTTCAGGAGAAATTAATCTTTTGTCTCCTGAATAAGTATTTCAACCATCTGAGCATGCCCCACTTTTCTGAATCCTGCAATGGGTGGACAATAAATTTCACCCCCATTCTGTTTGATGTATTGTGAGGTGGGGGGTTGTGATGCCCATTGGTCTCTTAAGTTTACTGTCTTAATTTCAAATTCCCAGGCTTCCAACTCTGTTTTGAAAATGCAAGGGGAAATATTGCACTGCTTAGGATAAGCAACCATTCCCCTTCCTTCTTACTTTTCCCAAAGAAAATCAAACTGTTGGTTCAGCCATCAAGCATGGAGACACAAGAATGTACATCCCAGTTTACATAATTCTGTAGAGAGGGACTTTATTCCTGCCCACTTTAGGTTCCCTTAATTTTTTTTAAACTTTACTGAGAAACAAAATTCCCTTCATTGATTCTGATACAGAATCAGAGAGTGCTAGTCTCTTTTCCTCTACCACATGAATTAAAAAAAAGGAGAAAAAAGAGAGAAGTTTTTTAAAAAGTGTTTTCCCTAGACATAACGTTACCTACCCTTCCATGGGACAAAGTCTACAGTTGTCAAAGCAGGTTCTTTTTGAGATGACATACTAATACACACCCATAAAACCATACCCTAAATGAGGGAAGGTGGCATAGAAACTATGAGGATAGCAGGACCCCACTATCATAGGGAAATTAATGATGGAGTTTACTTTCTCTTCCACCAGATCATACAGTGCTGGAGGATCTAAAAAATCTGGAGATGTTGACCTTTGGAGAAGAAATGGCAAAGTAAAAACGGCTCCACTAAAATGGCTCCACTGATAACCATAGCAGAATGAAGAACTGGCAAGTAGACCAGCTCTTTTTCATTCCTCTCTGGACAAGGAAAACACTTGAGATCGCCACAATGCTTCATACAGTTGCTCCTTGCAAAAAGACCACAAGTCAGCAGTCTTCAGTGGGTTTAGAATTCTCAGTGACAAGGGAATAACTATTTTTTTTACTCAAATTGGAGTAGGTGCCTTCAAAAGGACAATAGGTTTACATATTTTCTTTTGTAAACAATTTTAGTATTTTATAATCAATATTCTTCTATTCTATATTATATTAAAGATTAAATATTTAACAGTGTTTGAACAAAATCAGCATGTGTGAGTGTATTAAGATACAGCTAAGCCAATATCGGCCTTCTCATACTTCTTATCTTTGTGAAATTCTTTCAAGAACTAACTAATCTCCAATTTGAAAGGAATTTGGACCATAATGTAGAACAGAGATGGACAAAGATGAAGATTTGTGGGTGGCAAATCTAGGTTGGCTTTAAATACAAAGTCCCTAGCCTGCCAACTAGAGTTATATGCTCAGTAATGTTTCAGGAAACACACATTGAAACTGTCTTTGAGCAGTTGCTGAAAGTTGTTTGCTCTAAATCCAGGATCTCAGTCTCTTCACAGAAACCTCCATTCCTCATTTTCCTCAATATTTCCTTTTGCACAGACCTTGGTGCATTTTATTCAGCTCTTCACATCAAGGTATCAACAACACATTGGAGGCCCATTGGACAACCTATGAGCCAGATCTATTGAATCTTTGTCATTTGATCATTCAAGAAGTAATGTATGTTTATGCATTTGGTCCATCCTTTTCTGACCGAAGACATACATAAGTTAGAACTTCAAGAAAAACATGGGACAAAAAATGTTATATTTCCATGATTGGAATGGAATAATTAGAATTCTTTTCTGAGCACATTTTATAACCATACTAACATTTATGGCCATACTGGAAATACCAAGATTACAATCCTCAAGTTATGATTGCAATTGGAATTGCCATTGATAAATGATGTAGTCATAAAGCATAACATTGTGTGATTGCATTACTTAGTGACAGTAATTCTACTACTTGCTTGCTGTCACTAAGGGAAGGTGTTGAGTGACTACAACTTCCAACTTCCTATCATCTTTCCCATTGGCGTTGCTTGTGGGAAAAGGACAGGGAATATCAAAAATCATGATAATGTGACTACAAGGATGCTGTAATAGCCAGGACTCCAAGAACCAATTGTAAGTCCTCCTTGTTTGCAAGTCCTGAACAGCCATTGAACAAGTGGTTGAGTGCATTGCATAAATGGTATAGGCAGAGAGGAAAGCTGCCAGAAAGATGAAAATCCCGTGATTTCCCGAGGTATATGTGGTCCCATCTTACATGCTTTTTTTTTCATTCCCCTGTCTTTGTTACTTTAAAAGTTTATAACTTATTCAGCATCATATGTCCATATAGGGCAAGTTGTCCAATATTGGCCACTGTTGTGCATTAATCTTTACTCTGCTTCCTTCAAGAGCCAAACATGGGCAGTTTTCAACCAGAAAAGTGTTCATGTTTATCTGTAAGTGACTTTGATTGTTTGTAGAAATGAGCTATTTTATCTATCAATTTGATATGATGGGCATGGTTAGGTAAGGTTATGCAGGTCATGCCATAAGAAACAGTCACATGTAAATCTGGAATTACAGAAGGACTGAGAACATACAGTAAGTGGTAGAAAATAACAAAAGAGTCAGAATGAAGAAGCAATCCAGAACTTGGATACAAATTCAGAAACAGGATTAAAGAAGAATCAACCACATCTATATTCAGGAAGGTATGACATTCAAGCAAGATGGAACAGGAATACAATACATTTTATTTATTATTTATATTTATTTATTTATTTATTTAATCAAATTTCTATACCGCTCCCTCTCCCAAAAAGGGACTCGGGGCGGTGTACAGCCTACTAAAAAACACAGAATATGTACAGTTTAAAACCAAATTAAATATACAAATCTGGCTGAATCCCATCAATTACAAAATACAGACATTTAAAAATCCGGGATTAATTAAGAAATTAAAAATTTAAAAATGTAAAACCAAATTAAATTTAAAACCCATAAACCATTTACTGGGCCAGGCCGGCTTGCTGGAAAAATAAGGTCTTAACTGCGCGCCGGAAGGTCAGGATGTCCGTCATGGCCCATATCTCCGGGGGGAGATCATTCCACAGGGAGGGGGCTCCCACAGAGAAAGCCCGAACCCTTGGGGCCGCCAGCCGACAACGATCAGGCGGCGACACCCCAAGGAGGGCAACCTTGTGAGAGCAACTGGGCGGTGGGAGGTTGTTGATGGCAGCAGGCGGTCCCGTAAGTACCCAGTTCCTGAGCCATGGAGCACTTTAAATACAGTCAGTACCACCTTGAATCGAATCCGGAAGGCCACAGGAAGCCAGTGCAGCCTGTGGAGAAGCGGTGTTACGTGGGAGCTCCGAGGGGCACCCATGATCACCCGCGCGGCTGCATTCTGAACCAACTGCAGCCTCCGGAGACTCTTTAAGGGGAGCCCCATGTAGAGAGCATTGCAAGAGTCCAAGCGGGAGATGACGAGGGCGGAAGTGACTGTGCGAAGTGCGCCCAGATCCAGAAAGGGCCGCAACTGGTGGATCAGACGAATCTGACAAAAAGCCCCCCTGGCGATGGCTGCAATATGATCTTCTAAAGACAGCCGTACATCCAGGAGGACACCCAGATTGCGCGCCCTTTCCACGGGGGTCAAAATCTCTCCCCCTACAGCCAGCAAAGGAACAAGCTGGCTGTATCTGGGCGCAGGAAACCACAGCCACTCGGTTTTGGTCGGGTTGAGACGAAGCCTGTTACGACCCATCCAACTCCGCACAGCATCCAGGCACTGGGTCATCACTTCGACGGCTTCGTTGGGGTGGCCCGGGGTGGAGATGTACAGCTGAGTATCATCAGCGTACTGATGGAACTCCACCCCGAAGCCACGGATGATCTCACCCAGCGGCTTCACATAAATGTTGAACAGCAGGGGCGAGAGCACCGACCCCTGGGGCACCCCACACAGTAGGGGCCTTGGGGCCGACCTCTGCCCCCCTGTCAACACAAATTGCGAATGGTTGGAGAGGAAGGAGGCGAACCACCGCAACACGGTGCCTCCCACCTCCAACCCCTCCAACCGCCGCAATAAGATACTGTGATCGACAGTATCAAAAGCCGCTGAGAGATCTAACAGGACCAGGACAGAGGAACATCCCCTGTCCCGGGCCCTCCAGAGATCATCCACCAACGCGACCAACGCCGTCTCCGTGCTGTGCCCGGGCCTGAAACCCGATTGGAGGGGGTCTAGATAACTCTATAACTTATTTATAACATATTCCAGGGTTAGTCTGCTTGAGAAAAGCCACCAACATTTAAGGTGCACGGCATGGAATAAATGCATATGGATGCAGAGTTTTTAACAATGTAAGAGTTTCAAATTACCTTCCATAAAGAATCAAAAGTGGCAGTTCTCATTTAAAGCATACTGAAGGAAAAATGCCTGTAAAATATCTCAAACCCAACATTGTATGGACAAAATGATGTTAAACCTATAATCAAATTGAATTTAATTGAAGTTAAATATATCAACCCACCCATTAAGTTCTACTGTGCAATTGATTTGATTTGTCCATTACTTGAAATTATAGCTTATGTATTAAAAACATGCAAATGTGAGTCACATCAAGCAAGCAAAAATAGTAGAAATAGAGCAGTTTTGGAACTGTGGGCTTAACAAAAGACCGAACTCATGGCCATTGTGTGAGATTTTACATTTTCAAAAGAAATACTGATACTAGACTACTAGTTTTCATAGGGTTTGACAGATGTCAAGTGTCACTGAATTTTCTTTGAAACATTAAAATATTGCAAGCACCCCTGTGAATTTGCTGTGGGATACTGGGGCATACAGATTGGGAATCATGGATCTAAGCCATGAATGAGAGTTACATGCAGACTATCGTTACTGATATAAACACCACTTTCCATACAAGTAGGTGGAGAAAATGGGAAATGCATGTTTGTAAAACATCACTAAGTCTTTGGCCATTGCTTAAGACATATCAAGAAGAGAAGAAGAATGCAAATTGTATAAGAGTTGTTTTATTTCTTTAATTTTAATATTCTTAACTCTTTAAAAATAAGCTCAGGTCACTTCATACATAATATATCTATTCAATATAGTAGTCCTTAGTGCTACAGCAAAGGATGAGTCTTCTCAGGCTGCTGTCAATCATACCAGAGAGTTCTATTGAGGGAGAGCAAAAGAGCTGCATCCCCGGCAGTTTCTCCTTCATCAACTCTTGTTAAAGGCCAATTTACTCTGGGTTTCCTCTCTTTAGCTCTGCAAGCCTAATTTTTGAAAATGTTAGAAATTTCCTGCAGGGAAAGGCAAAGCAGCTTCTCAGTGGTTACTCTTCCTCTCAAGTAAAGGTCAAGTCAACCTCTTTCTCATCCATGTCTTTTGCAGTGGGAGACAATGTTGGAGCCATGCATTGGCTTCTGCATGACAGAGGAAGGCAGAAGGTGGAGCTAAAAAATTTTTCAGGCACAAAGGATGAAAATAAGCTTGCTGCATCTGGATCTTTCCTGTCCAATATATATGTATGCATATGTGGAGGAGAATTGTATCATATTGCCATGATATCTTTCCAGGGATAAAGAGAACAGTTATCTCCTCTCTGGTTGCATAGGGCCAAATGCAATCTTTCCCACTTCCTACAAGTCTAGAGTAGGTGACTTGTTGGTTGATTATTTCTCTAAAGCAGCAATGGACATCTTTGTAATGCCAAGATTGGATATGTTATTTTTGGAAGATGGGCACTGCAAAAAGGCAGGGTTGACCATGATGAGAGGTTTTGAGAATTTCTTTCCTTTTTAGAAGCATATATTTCAAACTCCCAATTTAAAATGGTGGAAATCATGCCATTAATTTTCAGCAATAATTTACACCAGAAAAAGTATGGAGCCATAAGCATCTTTGGGCTTGCGATTAGGCTATTTGTATTTTACCAGATTTTTGGTTGCAAAGGATCTCTCTTGTTACCAGGCAGAATGACAAAGATGAGCAGGGGTACTCTTAAGAAACTGGGTGACTTCCTTTTAATTTTATGCAATAGTTAAGATATAAATCAACTCTCTTCAATTAGTATGGTAATACACATATAGCTCCAGTTGTAATTTCTGTTGAAACAATATCAGAGAAATGGCCTGCATTGTTCATCTATGTAGTTCCACATACTGGATTGTTCAAAGAGGGGAAAAAACTGAACAACTTTTATGCTAGTATTATGAAATGTGCCAGCAAGTGATCTGGTTTTATCCGACCTGCTATAGAATTACTTTCTTATGTAGTCCTTTTTCTTGCCTTTCTATTTCTTCTTCTTGTTGTCTTGGGGAGTAATTTCCTGCACTGCTTCAGTATAAGAGGGAAAAGTATCAATATTGCCTGGTCTGTCTTTGCCTTTCATTGTCCACAAGGGGCAATTCACAGTACCATTTTTTGTTTTATGATCATGAGGAAAAACTCTTGTTTATTTGTACTATTCCAGTGAAGTAATTAAAGGAGTAATCCTTTGGGCCACAATTCACAAAAGAATATTTAACCTAAAGGTGAACTGGAAGTAAATGGGAAGGCTCTTTGGGAATGTATGTGAAACATACAAAGAAGTTCAAGGGAAACAAATTACAACAAAAATAATTCAATATCTTATTAGCTGTTTATTTAACTAAATTTTTAAGAATGAAAGATTTATCATGTCTGTGAAAAAAAAAAGAAGGAACAGGTCAGGAAAAAAGGAACGAGAAACTAAGGATGAAGCTGGAATTTCTTTTTAAATGCATATTTGGTTTTATTGGAATTGGATGATATCAACTAACCCTTAATATTTAAGAAAGTTTTTAAAAATAAGCTGTGAAATATTGAGTTTGGAAAGAAGTACTGATCATCCTATATGTTGATAGTATTTAAGTACAGCTTTCCTGTGCTGTCCAGCCAGTGTACGGGAATTGGATAGTTAGGTAGCAATTGTGAGCTATCCCCTTAAGGGAATGCATCATGGTAAATGTAGTTAAAGGTATCTTTAGAAATGTAGTTCATGTCACGTAATCACATCTGTAATCCCGATTGATTACTAATTTGACCTTCGATGGCTTGGGGGAGTTTTCCTCTCTCTTGCCTGAACACAGCCTCATGGTAGCAGCTCTACCCCCTACTTCTGTGACTATGGGATAGAAAGATTAATATCATGTAGCCTCTTCAATCATCATGGGGTTGAGGCTTTATCATCTTTTTACCTATAAGATAGATATATAAAGGATTGGTCATTAAAGAAGAACTTCATCACAAATGTGAGTTATGAGGATACCTGATGAACCAATAAATGTACTTTGTTATGGATGTCTTGTTGAGTTTATCTATCTGCATCTGCACAGCTACAAATCCACTACTATGCAGGATACAGAAAATTTCCTTTGAGGGAAAAAAAAGAGTCTGAACAGAGTCATATGCTTCTTAATTGCCGCCTTTCAATTCTATCAGATTTTTTTTCCAGAGCTCTATTTACCTCTTGTTTATCAAAGTAGGTTGAACATATATTTCAATGCAAGAATATTTCAAAGCAGTGTCTTTAAAAGAGAGAAAAAGCAAGAGAGCATACAGATAGTCCTTGATATATGACTGTAGTGTCCATTATGGTCATATGTTGTAAAGGTCTTTTGTTGTATGATTGACCCAACTTTATAATATTTTTTGCAGAAGTCATTAAACAAATCAGTGGTTCACTATGGGCATGGCTCTGTTAAAAACCAAAAATGCTAGTTTTCAGCAGAACTGTTGAAACACAATCATGTGATGGTGGGATGCTATAAAAGGCCATGCATGTGGCCAGGTGCCCAAAGTTCAGTGATGTGACTACAGAAGAGGGTCTGAGCATTGGAACTTTGAATTTGGATTGTAAGCTGCTTTTTCGGGTTGGTGTAACTTTGGTTGCTAAGCAACCAGTCATAAATCAAAGACTATGTCATGCCCCTGTTGGAATCCGACTCAGAAGGGGAGGCCAAACAGCTGACAGGGAGTGGGAGTGTGGCTCCATTGGCTGTGAAGAAACTGGGGAAGGGCATAGTCCAGCTGGGCAGAGCAGGGGAGAGGTAGAGCAAGGGAGAGGGAATTCAGAGGAAGACCCAGGCCCACCCACTCTTCATCCTAGGGCAAGCAGGGAAGAATGGAGAAGGGAGCAATGTGAATTGCATGGCTTATGGGGGAGGAAAGGGCCCTAATTCCTTTCATTAGCTGCAGATGGGAACACAGTGTATAAAAAAGGAAGCTGCGTGCAGCAAGCAAATGTGAATTTATCTTTTTTTTTTTTTAATTACATTTATATGCCACCCTTCTCTGGAGACTCAGGGCGGCTTACAGTCTATGGAGCACCATGCTAGGTGCTCGGCAATAGCCTTCATTCCATTGTATATGCCTGCTTATTACTAGGGCTTTTTGGGGGCCCCAAGCGGCATTTTTACAAAGTCAGCTTATTGCCCCCAACAATCTTGGGTCCTCAATTTACCTACCCTGAGAGGATGGAAGGCTGAGTCAACCTTGTATCGTCTTGTATCGTCGTGGCTTATCTGTGTTCCTGGTGTCTTCCCAACGGTGTGAGTTTTGCCGTGCTTTCAAGTCTGAAATTCCTTCTCCTGCCCTGCCAAGCTAATTACTTCAGCTTGGTTTGTTTGGATTTTTAGTTACAGTTTGTATGTACCTTGTTTTGGACTGAATGTTCTACAGTTAAAGGCTGTTCCTGGGAGAGTTTTTCTTCAGCTGAAGGTAATCTACATAACAGATAATCAGAGTTGGAAGGGAAGGGATCTTATAGGTCATCTAGTCACTGTGATATCTGGGCTAATTTCTGTCTCTCCACCCAACGTCTTTCGACATTGTTGCTATGAGGAAAAAAAATAAAAACAAGAACACTAAACTTTAACAAAGACTCTATCAGAAAAACGTAGATTCAATGTAATTCTGAACTGATGTAAGCTTTAACATGATTGACAATCATGTTTGCTTGTATTTTGGATATATACTTGACAAATAACATATTCATTCAGAGTATGAAAGAGAAAATGCTTTAAGATCTATGCCAATTAAATGTCATCTTGCAAAGCTGTTCATTTCAAAATGGCAAAATATGAATTATTCCTTGATTTATCTTGTGGACTTTTCTGTAGCTTTCTCCAAGCATTAAAACCTTTGCAAATCCTCTTAGAAAGAAGGATGCTGCTGACATGGATCCTTTATCAATGAGGAAATTATGTGACAAGACTCTAAAAAGCTGTTGTAATGATATGTCTCTGTTTAACCTTAATCAATGGCCAAGACAAGTAAATAGCAGAGAGAGAGCCAACTTAATGTCATGCAATGATTCTGGATTATGATACATTGCAAAGTATCTTGGAACCAATTACAGCCCATCTTCCAGATACGGTCTTATTGGAACTGAAGCAGTATCAGTACAAATGCCAATGAAGAATGCATACATCCAAGTTATTGTAAATCCCTTCTCAGTAACCTGGATTTTAAGATAGTCTATGGTATATGTGCTTAAAAGATGTGTAAAATAGCTCTTTTGCCTCAATATAGCAAATCAGTAAAACAGACTGAAGATGGAAAAACTATTATGTTGAATGCTGGATGGAAAGCAAACAGGGAAATAAATTGCTGAAGCAGATGTCTGTTATGAATGAAGGGAGAGTTTTTGAAAAAAGGAGGGGATGGGATAATATTGGTAAAATATTGCAATTTCCTGCTCAAATAATTTCTCAAGAGTCAGCACAACAGTTTGTGAGGTACCAAAATTACTGCAAATGCTCTTTAAGGCACAGGTAGACAACCATGTTAAAATTCTTTCTTCCAGTCCCTGGGCCAGCTGAAGAATATGCTAAACCTAAACAAACTCAATTGATAACTTTATTCAATCTCAGTGACAAGGGTGATGACTGATTGCTATCCTTATTACTTTAGTGCAGGACAAATTAAAGAAAGTATTTGATGGATTCTGCCTTCATTTCCCCTCTGACCTGAGCTACCAACTGCTTCTGGAAAATCCAACCACTTCCTAAACTTGGTAGGAAAAGGATGAGTGTAAGATCAGAATGGCTGGTTTAGCCACCTGTTACCATTTCTCAAGGTAGGATTATTTCAAAACATGGATCTAGTGCTCTTTTGAAACAGTGCTAGGCCCCTTAGCAAAAAATAGCCCATCTGACAGCACAGAGTCTTGTGAGAGTAGAATGAGTTTGGGAAAATCAATTGATAACAGCAACCAGAAATGGCCTGACACTTATCAAAAACAGTCCATGTATCAAGAACAGTAAAAACACGAAAATCCATGTTGGCAGACAGTAACAGAGCCAGCAATACACAATTAGCATAACCTGGCTGATTCCTGGTATAAGTCAATTGTATCTGCAACATAGCACTTAAGGAGACCATATAGCAGGGGTGTCAAAGTCGCGTCTCGTGGGCCGGACACGTCACCTGTGGCCATGCCCACCCCCATTTTAGCGAAGGAGAAAAATGTCCCAATATGCCACGTGATGACATGACGCCACCAGTTTCACACTACTGACAAGTGCTTCAGAAAATGTCCTTCAGGATTAAAGTATATGCTGTAATGGCTCACACAAATATAACCTACAAAAATATATAAATGCTTTGATTTGCACAAAGCCTAAATAGATACTACTTCATGCCACTAGTGTTTCACTCTGGATTTTTCAGCCCTTCTCTTAACTATCATGAACTTGAATGAACTAAACTCTGTCCCATCCCACTAGCTAGTTTTTAAAATCCATTAGCCATAGGTCAACTGTTGGAATATATGAATGGCTGCATTCACGCTACATATTTAACCTGGTTACTGAATTAATACATTTTATGAGTTCACATACTGTATTGAATGATACCTGCCAAATGGGTTGGATTTGCATAGCATTCAGTGTCAACAACAACAACAACAAATAATACCCACAGTAGTCTATCTGTAGTGGAATCATGAAAAAAGTCAAGGAGTTAGTAGAAATCATACCTTCCCTTAGGTGCATGTTTTTCTCCCTGTGATCAGTGCTTATAAGTTCTAAAGGATTAATGTGGCTTTTATGACATGAAATCAGCATTCCATGGCTGGTGTGTTTACTGTAGACCCTCAGCCTAAGATGATCTCAGACCCTCAATCACAAGGTCAGCTGTTTTGTGGAGATTGATTTGCACAATCAGCATGATGGAATATCTTTAACATGTATACCAGTGCCTGTTTTTTCTCCCAAAACAACAGAAAAGGAAGGGTTAGGGTTAAGAACCCTAACTCTAAATCATCCCTAAGAAATGATTCTCAACCCAAGAACAGTGCTTTTTGTTAGCTGGAAAATCTGAGAAACATTCACAGCTGCTTTTGATGACAATAAGGGACCCAAAGGGTGCAAGATTCTGGCCTCTATTCGCATTCCTTTGCTGATTTTATTGCATTGCCTCTTCCCTATGGGTATTTCCATTCTATATTAAGTGTTGCAATTAACACTACTCTTTTGATATGCTTTGCTCATAAATCCTTTCAGCTTTTTATCTTGTCTGTTTTATTGCTTTTGAAACCAAAAACCTGTTTATATTTTAATGAACCATGTTTCTTTTTTTTTGCAATACATTTTTTATTTTTATTTTTTTGTTTCAACATATCATTGTGTGAACAGTGTGGTTCCGGAGTGTCTTACATTTTAAAACAAATATGATGATAGTTTTCATCTTTGATACAGTTGACATTCTGGTAAAATTTGATGTTAATACGTATATTTTGTTAAATTATCAATCTTAATTATTCAATATTACAATATGTTATTTTTATGTCAATCTCTATATTCTTAATATCACTCCTTTTACCACAGATACTATATTAATAATAATATTTGCAGTGTTTAACAAATTATATAATTCTAATAACAATTCACAAGTTTATATTAATTTATATTTTCCCATTATTTATCCCTCTTTTAATTTTTAATTATGCCACTATTATATTTAAAGCATCACCTTTCAAGTCACATTTTAATGCAAATAAAATAGTATTCATCATATTTACGTTTAACATATTGTGCAATTCTAATTGCTTAATTGCTTTTATTAAGTTGTGATTTTTCATTATCTTTTGCTATATTGCGCTATATTATTTTTGTGTCAATCATTCCACATTACCATTTCTTTTCCTACAATAGAATGTTAATATTCATATTTATTACATTTAACAATTGTATATCTTAATAGTACAGATTTATGTGGAATCATAATATTTTCCCCCTTTTTAACCATCATCTCTCACTTGTATTGAAGCTTTAGTTAATCGTTTCTTAGCTTGTCTCCCATATTCCTCTCTTAAAGTTTCATCTCTGTCTATCATTTCTTGACTGTTTCTCTTGAATATTCTTCCCTTCTCTACTATATTCCATTGTCTCATTTTCAAATTATCTACTTTTACCCCTGTCTTTCTCCTAAAAAATTATCCCTGCAATTCCAACTCCTGTTTGACTTCCCTTAAAGTACTCTCCCCTTGGTTTATTACATCAATCATTATCATTTTTATTTCCTTTTTATCATTTCTTTTTGTTTGTTACTTTGTCTGTTCAGTTTATCTGGCTCCTCTTCCAACTGGTTCCTCCCCTTCTTGGATCTCCTGCTTTCTTTCTGTCATTTGCGTCTCCATTTCCAGATCTACTTCCATGCTTTGTATTTTATTCAAAATGCTCTCCAATCTTCTTGCCAAAGTATCTTTTATATCCTGAAGTTCATCTTTATTTTTGTTTATACTATTTCTTTCTGTCCAATTGTCCAACAGCCGTTTATTCAAACCAAAGTCACTTTTCAGATGAAAATCCAATATCCAGAAGTCTTTATGTCCTAAAATTAATTGTTCTATTCTTTTAAATAGTCCAAGGTTAAAACCTTCATAAATTCCTCCACCAGTTGAATCTTCTATTATAGCTTTCAGAGGTCTTTTAATAATAAAGTTCTCTTAATTCTTTTTAAACTGGATCTTATCAAAACTTTGGGGATCTGTAGTGCCTTCCTTTGACAACAGGTTTTTAAATCAGTTTTCACTTTTTATTATTAATTTTTTTGTCTTTCTCATCAAACCTATTAATATTTATGAAAATAAATGTTATTTCATTTTTTAAAAATAGATTACAGCATTTTAAAAATGCCTATCCAAAGCTGATGTCTATCCAATCAAAGAATCCAATTTTCTATATTTTTAACAGATTTACAATTTTCTTCCTTTACTTTCTTTACTTCCTTAAAATTCTACTCCAGTGTCACTGCCACTTTAAAAATAATAATCTTTTCTGAGTCTTCTTGTCATGTTTAAAAATTCAAAAATATTCTCTCACCCAGTCAATACATCATTCACCATCTCTTCACTCCTGCACTGTCTTGGGTTTTCAGACTGTCCCCAGCTTCATGGCAGCCATGTTGGTTGCTGTTGCACCTCATCTTTGGATGAGGGGGTTTTCCAAGTCAGGGAGGAGAGATGTGGCTATCCTTGACCTGCCCTTTACTTCACCATCCCTCCAGGATGATGGAGCAAGCTTGGAATAGGGCCGCGAAGTTCACGGTCCTTGCTTCCAATAGCACCGGAAGTACAGCTGGAAGTCCTAGGCAAAGCACCATGTTGAGTGAATACATCAATTAGCTATCCAACAGACTTGCTCTTCCTCAAACACAACTAGGGAGTTTTATTCTTTAAACCACATTTTCCACTCTATCTGGTATTGCTTAGGCAGGCAAGAAAGCTAGAGGACTTGCTGGAACAAGATACATCATTCAGTGCAAAGGAAACAGGAAGAAAAAGGTAAAGGCAAAGAGAAATGAGCAGGCTTGTATCAAATTGAATTGCAAAAATGGGCCAAGAGAAGGGAAAGACAAGAGATAGTGATGACTAATGAGATCATTCCTACTCCTGCTCCTACAAAATGCCTAATTTAATTAACCATTCATCTACTTAGCTTTCCTTACCTGTGATTTTAGCAATATAAAAAGCTATTTGACATGTCGTTAGGTAAGAGTCTTTCCCTCTGGAGACAGGAAGACCCTAGCATTCCATGAACTTTTCAGCAAAAGCTTTCAGGACATTACAGCTTCTTTCAGTTCAGCAGCACCAGCAGCAATGAAGAGGAATGGCTGGTGAAAAAGAGACAAAATGGATGAACGGGTGAAAAAAATACAGTAATGCCCCAGAGGCAACAGAAATTCAAACGTTAATCCTGATCACATTTTATCTTCTTCCGGAGTTGTGCTACAACCTAGGAATTACCACTAGGTGATGGGAAACATTTTTGAGTTGTACAGCTTTCTAGCCCCTGCTCATTTCCTATTCCCATGATGGCGAATCTCTGGCAGAGGAAGCATGCAGAGCCTTCTCTACGGGCACGTGGGCCATTGCCCCAGTTCAGCTCTGCCACGCATGCACACGCACCTTCCGCCGGCCAGCTGTTTTTTGGGTCTCTGCCACGCATGCGCAGGGGGTGGGGCATATGCATGGGGGTGGGGCACATGTGCAGGGGATGTGCACACATTACATTTTGGGAGTTTGCGTGCACGCATGGGCATTGGACACTTGGTGTCGAAAAGTTTAGCCATCACTGACCTCTTCCTTTTGGGACCCTCCATTCGAGCTCCTGCCATTCCCATGCATATATCCCTCAACTTTGCTCAGAGAGCTATCCCTAACTCAACTCTGATCAGGCCAGGGAACTAAAAACACACATAACTGCATGGTTTTAACAAAAAGCAAAGAGGGAAGGTTGTGGGGAGTGGCAGCTTAGAATATACTAAGTGCAGCAAGTGTAAGGGAACCCAGGAGAATTTAAAAGTTGGCTAAAAGGAGCACCGGCAAATAACTCATGGCACAGGGAACCAGAAGCAGATATGAACCCACTCCCCTGCCCCATCTTTACCCAACATTAATATTACTCTTGAATGCATTCTTCCAGGCACGGTGGATTGTCTTGATGATTGGCACCATGACCTCAGTGATTCATGGGGCCAAAGTTCTATCACTCTTATTACACCTGCAGTATCATTTAGTGATTCCTGGCTTTCCATGGAGAAGATCACATCCAAAGTTAAACTGACCAATGCCAAAGAGTACAGTTGTTCCACCTCTTGCTCAGAGTTTCTTAACCATGACCATTTTAAGATATATGGTCTTCAACTCCATACTGGAGTTGGCTGGGTAGCAGATGCTGGCTGGGGACCTGAAGTCCATGCATCTTAAAACAATTAAGGTTGACAAACACTGCTCTTGCACATCTGAGATCATCTGGCATTTGTCCAAAGCAGAAGGTTCCTGTATTATTCTTCCTCCTTCTCAAACTTGGTAATCCACTGCCGAATTCAAGGTGGCTATGTTCATAGATAGGATAAGTTGAGCCATTAAGGCAAGAACCTACTGCCAGCTATAGATTCCTGGATAATTTCACTTAATTCCAAAAAGATGGGACACCCCTTTTTTATTACACAAGGGTGATCTCTTTGAGTTGTTTCTCTGTGCAATGTTCAAGTGTATAAGAGAAGTATCTGATCCCTGTACCTGCCATTCTTCAATGGAAGAAGAAGTGGGGAGGGAAGTTGATAAAAGAAAACCTTTTTTGATGCAACTTGAATACATTAAATCTTATATTGAATTTGTATAACCTACAACTGAGAGACTGAAACCAGATGCCCCAGAAACCTGTCACCTCTGGAAGAGACAGAAAAAGGGAAGGGACCATAAAAATTCCAGCCGGGAGATGTTTCCTGAGAAACCCTTCACAGAAGAGGGGAGGGGGAATTAACATGTTGATTCTTTACACATCAAGATAAAGGGAGGGGTCCTAAACTCCCTTAACTGCATGCCTGTGTGACGTTAGATGCTGCTTTTGAATCCCTACTTGAATTGTCTCATCTCAATAAAGGATTTCTTTTGAAATAGCTAGATTTCAGAAGTTCATTCTTGTCGATTGAAATGGGAAAGGTCAGTAGCCTGACAAGAAGCTTCTTTCATTACTTTTTTTCTTCATATTTTTTTTATTTACCTCCTGTATTTGTTCACTGGTCAGGAGTTCTGACAGGATAGACAGTGTTTGTGCTATTTATTTATATTTTATTTGTCAATTTTATATGGCTGCCCAACTCCCACAGAGAGACTCTGGATAGCATGTAGCAGAACTCTTTCCCAGTTTCTTTTATACCATGGATAGATAGTAAGGAGTCTTTGATGGACGCTGGCTCTGAGGATTGGGTACCCACCCGACCTGACATTGTGCATATTGAGGCCAGAGTCCTTTATAGCCAGTAGATTGATCCAAATAAGGCTAGTGTATTTGTGTGCATGTGCATGTGTGTATCTGTAGATCCTAGAGATAGGAGAGTTATATGCAAAAGAATAATGCTGATATTTTGATATTCCTACAATAAGAATTATTTTAAAACTGAGCATGACTGGGCTTGAATTAGGATAAATTTTACCCACCCCCTTCCAGCTTAGATCTCTGGGTCAGTTAGTTCACTTTTAAAATATATATATATATATATATTTATTTGCATCTATATGCTGCCCTTCTCCGAAGACTCAGGGCGACTTACAATTTATGGAGCACCATGCTAAGTGCTCAGCAATAGCCTTCATTCCATTGTATATGCCTGCTTATTACTAGGGCTTTTGGCCCCCCAAGCGGGGTTTTTACAAAGTCAGCTTATTGCCCCCAACAATCTTGGATCCTCAATTTACCTACCCCGAGAGGATGGAAGGCTGAGTCAACCTTGAGCATGGTGGGATTCAAGCCTGCACTAATTGCAGGCAGCTTGCACTAAGTGCTAGATGATTAACAGCCTGCACCACCAAGGCCCTTGTATGCTCATGACAAAATTATTAATTAAGCAATTAAGCATGCATGGGAAAGTATCGGACATTTGCAACTAGGACATGCTATTGTTGGCAGAGCTTTGTGAGGCACACAGAAATTCTTGGATTTCTACAAGGAAAGAGATTAATTGTATAGATGCAAAGAAATGTGCAATTAGAACAGATAGACACAGCAGTGAGGTCTGTTGTAACCCTGATATATTGACAGATCCTCTTAGAATATTGTTTCTGCATACCTGTCTATTGTATTCAGGTAGATTCTTTGACAAGAGAATCTATGGTTAGCTATCAATCAGATTTTACAAATAGCACTAGCTTCTGGGTATAACACAATCCCCTATAATTTAATTCACACAATGTACTGAAGCTTAATGTGGCTTGTTTTTGTTCTTTTTGCTCAGTGTGGCTGAGCAAAAGTATGGCTTATCTAACAATTTAAGGTTAGATAAATCATGGATTAGGAAGATACTTAAATCTGGACTGTCTTCCAATTGCTTTTGCAGCTAGCACTGCAAATTAATGAAAAATGTCTAATATTAAGTGCTTTAACTGGGAAAAAAGCTATATATAAATAACCAATTTGGAAGCAGTATTTTGCATTACTTCTCTAAAAAAAGGCTTTCTCACCACTCCTTAAAACAGATTGGAAAGGCATCCCATGAAGAAAATAAAATATTATATAAATGAAAAGAAAATGGAAGAAAGCAGCCTTATCTCTTTTTGCCTCTTTCCTCAATTAAAAAAACCCCACCTGAATATTTCTGCTGCAATGCTGAAACAAGAATACTTGGAAACACTTAACAAAACCAATCATTTTAACTGCACATGCCTATAGGCAAAAAGATCCAGTGCCCAAATATCAGTGGTACCACAGGCACTACTGAAGATGTTCTTGCGAGCTGCAATCAGCCAATGTAGTCAAGATGAGGCAGAGACTTGGTTTGCACTAAGAATGCAAACATATCCTTTAGATGTGCATCAAGGTTTCATAATTAAATACAAGGATTTTTCTATGCTTCCCTACAACAAAATTACCCATTTTCTTTATAGCTGTTGAAAAAGACAAAAATGCATTCAAAGAATGCTCCCCTTTTGCACCTCACTGAAAATTCACTGCAATATATAATTTCCTGAATGGGGAAAAACAACTAACTTTGCCTTTATAATTTCACTTCCAGTAAAGATACGAGCACTCTTGCATGAAGCTCCTGGAATGATTTATTCCTTAATCTATAGGTCAATTTTAAAAGTGTTTTAATTTTCTAATGTAATAAACACAATTTCAGAGACTTCTCTTTTCCTACATGACATGCATGGTGCTGATGGCTGGATACATCTGATAACATTTTATAATTCCAAATGAATGGAAGGAATCTAATTCATCTTCTATGATTGCACATCTGATGATCCACTGCCTTTTCAATGGTTCATTGCTCAGTATAAACTCTTACTACTGAAGTACCCCAAAGAGATCTTTGCCATCATTTGGTTGTCAGACATATCATACTCTTAAACCTATCTTTTCACAAACCCTTAAAAAACTGCTCCACACATTATGCTGGTTTCAACCAGAGAAATTTTACTGTCTATAACAAGGAAGAAGTCATTATAGGTACTTACTGACATTATACATACATATATAGATATAATTCTTGACTGGGAGAAACAAAATGTTTTGGCTGTGATAAAATACTCCCACCTAATGTACACAGATGAGAAATGCAAGAAAAAGCTACTGAGTGCTTTTCAGACATATGTGTTTCTCTAATGTTATTTCCCCCTATTTTGCCTGCAGAATAGGAATTTCTTCCCATGATCAACACAGGTGTTCCTAGCATTTGTCAGCACAGAATGGAGTTCCCAAGGAAGGATAATTCCTGCTTTTACTTAAAGGGTCCTAGTCAATTTCTCCCAACAACGTGGACAGGATTTCAGGAGAAATGAACCTTTTCTTCAAGTTGCAAGTAAATTCCACTACTAGGGAGATTCATGAGAGCTAATTCTTTCAGGCTATTTATCAAAATTATATAGCCACCTATCTCATAAGAAGTCTCTCTGGAAAGCTTACAACAAAGATCTAAAATAATAAAACATATTCAAATAATCATTATTAAAAAATTTTTAAAGCATATGCACACATGAGGTCAGAATAGCAAGGGAGAAACTCAAGATCTCACTGGTCCCAAGTCCCCCAAGCTTTGATGATGAAGCTAGATCTTGAGGGACTTCTGGAATGTAAGTAAGGATGGAACTGATCTTACTTCAGGAGGGAGAGGAAAATATTCTATAAGTCAGGCACCATGACAGAAGGCCCACCTTCTTGGACCTGCCAAATATAATTCTTAAACAAATGGGACCTTGATGGGATGAGGTGGTATAATCAAGGAAAGATGGTCCCTCAGTTAATCCAGCCCTATTCCATGAAAGGCTTTAAAAGTTAAAAAGAGCATCTTGAATTGGACCTGGAAGCAGACTGGCAATCAATGCAGCTCGTGGAGCAGACATGTCACATGTGCTGTTCTAGAAGGATTTTGACCAGTTGAAGCTTCTGGACATTCTTCAGGGACATCCCTACAGTAATCCAATCAGGAGGTAACTGGGGCATGAGTGATTGTGAGGAGAGCCCTCTGATCAAGGAATGGATGTAACTAACACCTTACCCATTACTGCACCTGCTCACAGAGCAGGTGTCATGAGGCCAGAAGGCTCCTCAGATTGCTCATCAGATCTGTTTGGAGAAATGCAACCAATCCAGCATCAAATATAGTATTTTATTTATTAGTTGTTTATCCTGTCTTTATTACTTTAACTCAAGGTGGAGAACATACATAATATTCCTATTTTCCCCACAATAATAGAATAGAAAGATGAGATAGTTGGGCTGAGAGAATAACTGGCCAAAAGTCACCCAGTTCTGGAACTGGCAGGTCTCAAAACCCAAAGCTATGCAGTCATTTCCAGGGTTCAATTGAAACCCACTGTTTCAATTCAGACCCTTACAGCCTCCAGACCTCAGGGTAAGATATTCATAGCATTGCTTAAGTCATTAAGGAAAGAGATATATAATTGATAAATATATATGATCAGCATGCTGAAGATCTCTCATTCTATGGGAATGGATAAGCTTGCCCAAACAGCCTCATATAGGTACTAAATAGGAATGGAGAGTGCACCTAATTATGTGTCACCCAACATACAATAATAGGGGCTGAGGGTAGTATCTCTCTTCCCCAACCATCTTCCCCAATTGGAATTGACCTTGGAGAAAGGAGGCAACAGTACACAGGCTGCCCATGCTCAATCCTGCTCTTGCCAGTGATCACCAAAAAGCGCAACCAATGCCATTTTCAACCCATACTCAGATTTGAATTCTGACTGAAAGGAATCCTGGTAATCCGCTTCACCAGGGTATTGGAAGTTGTTGTGCAACCAACTTCTCAATCACTTTCATCAGAACATGGAGGTTATATCAGGTGAAAGTTGTCCAGTATTCTGGAGTCCAGCAATGGCTTCTTAAAGAGGGGATAAACCAAGCCCTCTTTTAGAATAGGACCTTCTCACTCAAGATAGAATTCACCACAAGAATCCATTTATACGATGCATTTCACCAAGCTTTTTTAACAAGCCAGGGTGGCCATGATATAAGCTAAGGAGCATGTGACAGAGCTTACAGTCCCAAGGACACTGTCCATTTCCTCAAACCCAAGAGTTTAAACCATTTCCAGATAATCAGGCAAGACTTCTCCCCAGGCCTCACCTCCAGACCTGCAACGAAGCTGGCATCCAACCCCAAGCAAATTCAAGTGACTTTTGTCCAAAAGATGCTGAAAGAAAATTCTTTGCACATTCTTACAGGTGGTTCTCTGACCACCCTATATATAAGAAGGCAACATGTCACCTAAACATGGCCAGCCATTCACAGATGCAATAAAGATGGTGAAGTAGACTCTTTATGTGCATGACTGCATTCCCACTCATGCTAGTAATACTATTACTAAATTTGCAGATGATACAACAGTGGCGGGACTCATCTCCGGTGCGGGGGGAACGAGTCTCCCTACTGAGATGAGGTGGACCGGTTGCTTTCATGGTGTGGAAATAATAACTTGGTCCTCAACATCAATAAGACCAAGGAGCTTATAGTGGATTATAGGAGGAACAGATCAGATATCCAGCCCTTATCAATGGAGACCGAGTGGAACAAGTGGCCAGTTTTAAGTTTCTGGGTGTTACCATAAGAGGACCTGACCTGGGGTGCTCACATTGAAGCACTGTGTCAGCCTTCAAGATTTCTTCCTTTATTTCTTTTTCTCCGCTTTGCATCTTTCGGCTGCCATAAGTAACGGGAGGGGGGAAATGGGCTATGATATATTTGGGAAGCGTGCTGGAGTGTGTAGGAAACGAAACTGTATATCTAGGGGAGGGGGAGCTTTACTTAAGTTTCTATTCCTTGCTTTTCTATTCCTTGCTATGCGCAACTGCGACTTCTTATCAAACTATGCCAAGGTCAACGGACAGAGGCCTCATCACCACCTGAAGATGCCCACATGATGCTATGCATACTTCCTCATTGGAGGAACAATATGGACTGTTGGGGGTGGGAACGTTGCCATCACTTTGTATATGTGGTTTTCGCGCTCATTTCTTCAGATTCAGAATTCTTTTGTTGCTACCACTTTGATTTCCAGTAAAAGATATCTTTACTCTAACAAAATGGAGTTTAAGTGTTTCTTTCTTGGATATTGAATGGAGCACCAGCTGACATTATTCTGAATCTCCCTTTTACCAGCCCACCCGGAGAAAACCCAAATTTTCTTCCGAGGGGGTTTGCTAACAAACAATGTCTAGCCCAGCCAGCGACCAAGAAGACCAGGGAGCGACTGGAGGACCTGAATCCCTGCTGATGGAGGGAGCAGAAGAGACTGACTTCTTAGCTGAGCTAAGTCTTGGCGAAACCCCAGCTGTGAAGCCTAAATGGTCCCTGGGAGTCGGTTGGAAGAATCCTGAGGAAAGGCTCCCTCCAGGAGTGACCACAACCCATCGCCGAGGGAAAGATGAGCCATGGCAGGAGAAGGAACGGAGAGGCTTCTCACTAATGCAAGCCGAGCAATTTTCACATGAAGCTGCCGGAGAGGCTCCAGCTGATCAAAGGTACGAGGGGGAAGAGGGGGAGGTAGCCCCAGGCAGAAGAATCAGGGCAGCCCCCCCCATAAATCAACCTGGGCCAGCGCAACAGGCAGCAGCAGCAGCACAGGGCCCCCCGGCTGGGGGGATAATTGCCAGAAGGCGTAGAGCTGCAAGAGTGCCTCCGTTGGAAGTAAAATATGGAGGGGACCCCCAGGAATTGGGATTTTTCCTAGCACAAGTTTGGAGCCACATGGAGGAGTATGGGCAGGACTTTTCCTCAGAAGCGGCCAAAGTCAGGTGTGTGACCAGGGCTTTGGAGGGAACGGCTGCAAAGTGGATGGTGACTTTGCATAATGATAATGCCCCTCAACTGCTGAATTATAACCAGTTCATGACAGCATTGCGCACCAGATTTGAAGATCCCCTAGCTGAACGCAAGGCTAGAATCAGGATGAAAACCATAAATCAGGGGCGAAGGTCCGTAGCTGATTACACCCAGGAGTTTAGGGAGCTGGCGTGCCATATCCGCGGCTGGTCCCAGGGAGCCCTGATAGAGGCTTTTAAGGATGGGCTAAATGAAGATGTTTATCAATGCTGCGTGGCCAGAAGAGACCCTGGGGAGCTGCAGCAGTGGTACGTGCTGGCAGCAGAGGTGGAGATTGACCTAACCCGAAACAGACGCCGGGGGGGTTTTGTCTTGAGGAATCCCCCCCCTACCAGGCCTCAAGAAACCTTAAAACCCCTGAAGGGAAGACCAGCGGCAAAACCCAGAACCAGAGCATGTTTCCGATGTGGGAAGGAGGGCCACTGGGCTGCAGACTGCCATGCCAAGCTGGAACCAAAAGGGGCGCCAGGAGGAGGGAGAAGGTCTGAGAGGCCTCCAGCCACGCCTCGTGGATCGGCGCTAAAAGCGGAGGAGGTTGTAGAGGTCACCCCTCTAAAAAGAGGGGGGTTGGGAACTCCAACCTCTTCTGAAGGGAGTGAATCCGAACTGGAAGACGACGCACTGGTAAGTCCGAACCAGGGCCCTATGACCATTCCAGTGAGATTAAGGGCATCCACGTCGGGGGCTGAAGGGGACATGTTGGCTTTGTTAGACTCTGGATGCACAAGGTGCGTAATCAGTGCAAAGATGGTAGAGAAGCTGGGCTTAAGGCTAAAGACTCTGAAAACGCCCATAGCTTTTTGCCAATTGGATGGATCGGTAGCCGGGGGTGGACCTGCTCATTTTATAACGGAGCCAGTGGAGATGACAATGGGGAACCATAAAGAGACTCTGTGTTTTATTGTGGCCCCTGGGATGGAGCGCCCCTTAATACTGGGTTTGCCTTGGCTCCGGAAATGGAACCCCCATGTTAATTGGAGGAGGGGATTACTACGCATACGCACAGACCAACCCCCAGAAAAGGAAGGGAAATCCAAGTTGAGACCCAAAGCTCCCATAGAATTGGCTTCTACTGGCACCGAGACTCTGAAAGGGGAGGAGAAAATTCCAGAGGAATACTGGGACTTAAAGGAGGTGTTCAGTGAGAAGGCCTCGGATGAGCTCCCCCCTCACCGCTCAACGGATTGCAGTATCGAATTTTTGCCAGGAGTGAAACTCCCAAAACCCAAACTGTATTCAGTGACCCCACGGGAATTAGGGGAATTGCGGTTGTTCATTGAAAAAAATTTAGAACGTGGTTTCATCCAACCTGCTAGGCCCCGGGTGGCGGCTCCAGTGTTGTTTCGGGAGAAGAAAGATGGTTCCTTACGCTTGGTGGTAGACTACCGAAATCTGAACGCCATCTCGGTGGAGAACGTGTACCCCCTTCCCCTGATGAAGGACATGCTGGCCCACCTCGCTAAAGGAAAGATTTTTTCAAAACTCGACCTGAGAGAGGCATACTACCGAATCCGAATCAAAGAAGGGGATGAATGGAAGACTGCTTTCAACTGTCCGATGGGGTGTTTTCAATTCAACGTCCTGCCGTTTGGCCTACAGGGGGCGCCTGCGGTATTCATGCAAATGATAAACCAAGTGTTGCAAGAGCATTTGTACAAAGGAGTGTTAGTTTATCTTGATGACATTCTTATCTACACAGAGACTCGTGATGAGCATGTGAAACTAGTGCTGTCAGTCCTGGAGAAACTCCGAGCGGCCCAGTTGTATGCCAAGCTGTCAAAGTGTGAATTTCACCAGGAGAAAATTGACTATTTGGGCTATCGCATATCGCACGACGGCATAGAAATGGACCCGGGGAAGGTGCAGGAGGTTTTGGAATGGGCCCCTCCCCGTACCAGGAAACAACTGCAAAGCTTTTTGGGATTTGCAAATTTTTACCGTCAATTTATTCCTGCGTTTGCGAAGATCGCGATGCCTATCACGAATCTCCTTAAAACCAAGGGGGGGAGGTGAAACCGAAGCCCAGTACGCCATTGAAGTGGTCCATGGAATGTCAAGCTGCTTTTGAGAAACTGAAACGTCTGTTTGCTGCTGAACCCGTACTTAAGCACCCAGACATGGACGTTCCGTTTGTAATCCAAGCTGATGCAAGTGACGTAGCCGTTGGAGTGGTGCTACTTCAGGTAAATGAAAAGGGATACCTGCAACCATGCGCCTATACCTCCCGTAAACTAACTGAAACCGAGAGAAGATGGGCCATCTGGGAAAAAGAAGCTTTTGCAGTTCGATGGGCTTTGTTAACGTGGAGGCATTTCCTAGAAGGAGCCAAACACCCTTTTGAGGTTTGGACAGATCACAAAAATCTGGAAGCTCTGAAAACACCTCGGAAACTGTCTCCCAAGCAAGTTCGCTGGGCGCAACATTTTAAGCGGTTCAATTTTTCTTTGAAGTACATTCCCGGGGGGAGAAACTTCATGGCAGATGCTTTGTCCAGATTACCTCAGTATAATAGTGCCCGCCAGGAAGTGATAAGACCTATCATCCCAACCGAACAGTTGGCAGCTCCAATGGTTACCAGAGCTCAGAAGAAAAAAGAGGTTGATGTGTCAAACGATTTATCGGCACAATTGAAAGAAGCTCTAAAACTGGATGATTGGTTCCTGACCCACTCGAATGACTGTACTATCAGAGATGGGTTGGCCTGGGTGGGGCCCAAATTATATGTACCGGGAAAGCTAAGGCACGAAATTTTACATCAAGCTCATGATTCTAAACCTGCTGGACATTTTGGGTTCGTGAAAACCCTACACTTGGTCAAAAGGCAATTTTGGTGGCCCACGTTGAAAAAGGACATTGAGACCTATGTCGCTAGTTGCCCTATTTGTGCTTCGGCTAAGAGACCGCCTGGTAAACCAGCAGGCTTATTGCAGAACGTGGCTAGACCAACGGCCCCATGGAAGGAAATCTCCATGGATTTTATTGTAGAATTACCTGACAGTGGAGGAAATACAGTCATTTGGGTAGTGACAGATCTGTTTTCCAAACAGGTACACTTTATACCCTGCGCGAAGATCCCGTCAGCGAAGACGTTAGCTAAGTTGTTTATTCTGCATATCTACAGGCTACATGGAGTCCCTGAACGCATAATCTCTGATAGGGGTGTCCAATTTACCTCAAATTTCTGGAAAGAGTTCCTGAAGTTACTAGGCTCCGCCCAGGGGTTAAGCTCCGCCCATCATCCACAAACCAATGGGGCCTGCGAGAGAACTAACTCGGTACTGGAACAGTATCTGCGGTGTTACATTAATTATCAACAGGATGATTGGACTGATTTACTGCCTTTTGCTGAGGTGGCATACAACAATTCGGTACATAGCAGCACCGGATTCACTCCGTTTAAAGTGGCCTCGGGACAAGACTTTGTACCCATACCCGAGCTTCCGCAAGAGAAAACTAATATTCCCTCGTTGGATGAGTGGATAAGGCATCTCCAGATGACTTGGCCAGTTGCCCGCAAGGCATTGGATGATGCTCATCAAGCTCACAAAAAGTTTGCAGATAAAAAGAGACGTCCACAGGAACCATACCAAGTTGGTGATAAAGTGTTTTTATCTACCAAATTTTTGCAGACCACACAGAAATCGAAAAAGCTTGGACCTAAGTATGTGGGACCTTTTCCGGTTGAACGAGTTGTGAATCCTGTGGCGGTTCAATTGACATTGCCAAAAACTCTCCGTCGGATCCATCCTGTTTTCCATGTTAGTTTGTTAAAACCTGAACGTACATCTGATCTGAGGCCTACTCAGGTAGCCCCCCCTGTGCCATTGCTCATTGAAGGTGAACAACATTTTGAAGTTAAAGAAATTTTGGATTCTAGGAAGAAGCGGGGTCGAATCCAATATTTGGTTGCGTGGAAGCATTTTCCTTCTTCCCAGTCTGAATGGGTAGACGAGAGAGATGTTAGAGCCCCCCGACTGGTGCAGGCGTTCCGCACCATGTATCCTGATAAACCCTGAACGAATATGCTGTTGTTATTTGTTTGTAATATCTTGTCTTTTATTCTTATATTTTCTAGGACTAACGTCTTTTTGCAGGAGGGCCGAATGTCAGCCTTCAAGATTTCTTCCTTTATTTCTTTTTCTCCGCTTTGCATCTTTCGGCTGCCATAAGTAACGGGAGGGGGGAAATGGGCTATGATATATTTGGGAAGCGTGCTGGAGTGTGTAGGAAACGAAACTGTATATCTAGGGGAGGGGGAGCTTTACTTAAGTTTCTATTCCTTGCTTTTCTATTCCTTGCTATGCGCAACTGCGACTCCTTATCAAACTATGCCAAGGTCAACGGACAGAGGCCTCATCACCACCTGAAGATGCCCACATGATGCTATGCATACTTCCTCATTGGAGGAACAATATGGACTGTTGGGGGTGGGAACGTTGCCATCACTTTGTATATGTGGTTTTCGCGCTCATTTCTTCAGATTCAGAATTCTTTTGTTGCTACCACTTTGATTTCCAGTAAAAGATATCTTTACTCTAACAAAATGGAGTTTAAGTGTTTCTTTCTTGGATATTGAATGGAGCACCAGCTGACACACTGGCCAAAAGGACCCAGCAGAGATTATACTACCCGAGACTTCTCAGAAAACAACTGAATGAAAAACTGCTGATGACCTTCTACTGTTGCACCATAGAGAACATTTTTAACATACTGCACCTCTGTATGGTTTGCCAATTGCACAGTGGCAGATAGGAAAGCATTCCAGAGGGTTAATGTCATTGCCCAAAAAATCATTGATTGCCCTCTCCCCTCTTTGGAAGAGCTATATAGCTCCCGCTGCCTTAAGGAAGCTCAAAACATTAGATCCATCTCATCCTGGGCGCCCTTTTTTTGAACTATATACCAATTGGCAGACAGTAGAAGATAATAAAAACAAGCACAAATAGGCTGAAAAACAGCTTCTATCCCAGGGCAGTAGCTCTTTTGAATTCTGCTGTATAGTGCAATATTAATACGATATCAGGGGTTTTCAATTCAATGTGTGGAGTGTGAGGGATGTGTGTTTGTATTTATTTTTATAGTCATAAATTGTACACTGAAGATGTTATTTAATTTTGTTGTACGAGGTGCAATATTAATAAACTAAAACTAAACTAGATGCTTCACCACCCTTACTGCCACAAGGTACGCCTTGTAATGGCTGTCAGCCGTGTTCAATGAATTTCACCTTTTGTGAGCACCAATACTATAGATTTTTTTTTTTCAAATTCCTCAACTCTGAGTGAGAGTGAGAGAGATTGCATGGATGTGATCTGATCTAAAGCTCAGCTGCACCCCATTCTAGGCAGTGACCAAGGTAGACTGTGCAGCAGACCAACAGGAAGAGTCCCCAATTCCCTCTGAAACTCATCCAGTCATCAGTCACCAGGGATGGGTGAATCGAGTGGATCAAGCCTCCCTGCCACGGACAGTGGCACTAAAGAAATCCATGGTCATTAGGAGTTGATTTGATCATGACAAAGGAGACTCTAAGAACTCCCATTTCAGAACACATAACCACAGCTCAGATGTGACTACTGCCATTTACATTCTACCCTTATCCAATTCAACTAATATTTTTCGTCCTGATATTTTCCAATTTACAACTTTAGGCATGGGATCCTAACAACAAATGTAAAGAATCAAAAGTATCACTGCATATGCTGAACTGTTTAAATTACCAATTAAATTAATTCAAATGGATCAATTGATGGGAACAACCAACTGGTCAAGAAAAAAATTGGAAAGCTGAGACTGAACTACTACTCTTTAGCTTGTTAAAATTCATTTCAAAATTGACATTCTCTTTTATTTCTTTCATATGCTAAAAGAATATACCTACTGGAGAATTCATATTCAATCCATGTTATCAATTTCAAGCCAGAATCAATCTCCAAATGCATAATTGTAGGCATGAGAGAGTATAGTTGCTGCTTGCCTCATGTTCTGCATGTGCATCTCTTTCCACCCCTTCAATAGCTCTTTTGATGTATTTGTACATATACCCGTATGCAGAGTGATAAAATATTTTTTTCTCAAGACTACATTCCAGGCATCTGCTAAAGTGGGCTGTGATCCAGAAAAGGTTAGCAGTCATAGATGTATTAGATGTTCAAGTGCCACAAGTCTGTTATTTTTGTTGCATGAGATAAACCATCCCATCAGGAACTGCATTATAGTAATTTTCAAAAGTAATAGATGCATTAACATAATGCAGCAAATATATGAGAAAAAAGCCAGTGTCTTAAAGACAATTTGCAAGTCACTGGCACAAGATACAGGTGAGGTTCAATAATTGTTTGTTATAGTTCTTCTCCAGGCTACTCACCATTTGCTATTTTGACTCATGGTAGCTCTTCAGGGTTTGAGAGATCTTTCCCCTTATTGCCTATTCCCCTCCCCCTTTAGTTGAGAAACCAGAGAATAAACTTGGGGACTTCTGCATGCAAATCAGGTGTTCTATCCCTGAGTAAATTTAATAGCACCATTAAGGCTGTAAATGCAGACACCCTATAGTAATATAGCCCAGATGCCCTGCATCAGGATGCCTTCCAAAATGAATGGATTCAGACTGGCAGGTCTCTTATACTGTCACAACAGGGAAGTAAATGATGCATCCACTTCAGTAGATTATCTAGGGAGATCTGAATGATCAAAGGGATCAATTGTCTGGCTATTGGAAAGGAGCTCATAACATCCAGGCACTGTGCCTGCTGTCTACTCACAACAAGTAGAGTGATCCCTGTGGAAGTGGCTAATTGGATGGTCAGTTGGCTTTACTGCTATTCTTTCATTAACTGAGACATTCCTGAATATATTTTCTTCAGTGTCCTGCTTTTCCAGTAAAAAGCACAAACAGGAGAATTTAAAGATTAAATTAAAATACCTCAAAATCTTTTGTAATCTCAGAGAATCAATTCAAATTATCTTATGCTGTCAAGTTTCCATAAATCATTTTAAATGTATAAAAGGAACAATACTCGGATTGCTTGGTACTTAGTCGAAGTCAATTTAGTCCTATATATTTTATATGTATGAAGACCTACATTTAAGCTCTGGTAGTGTCACAAAGAAAATATAAAAAGCTGCCTCACATTGAAATTATATTCATCATATCATACTGTACCGTACTATACCATGTCATAAACCATACCATACTATACCATATCACATATCATACACTGCACACACTACTATACCATATTCTGGATCTCAGCTAAAAGTTGCACATGACTATTATAGTTTTTACTTTCATTATCAAATATACAGAAAAAAGTACCAAAGTAAAAAAAAAACAGTACAAAATTAATTCTGGTATAAATACAAAGTCTTTTGAAACATCTTTACTATCATTGTTGAATGATCCAGATAATATGTCCACTGAAAAGTAAATTATGCATTTCTAGCGTACTTGATCTTAAAATCAAGACCTTGACTGTTAAGTACTGTGTATCAATAGAGTCAGATAAAGTCTGATATTTGGAAGGTCTCTTTATTTTTTTGAGACCACCCATTTCACTTTCTGAAGATGGTTGAGGAAAAAAGATGCAATGTTCAATTATGAACTATGAATTATCTTCTTCCAGAGCACATCAAGATGTTTATCATACCAGCCTAATGTTCCCCATTATACATTGGTCCAAACTGTGCTTTCAACTCTGATGAGAAAGACATTATTTATATTGTTCAGAGCAAGATGGTATTCAGGTAAAACCCACAAAATTAGTCCACTATGTATTGCGGCATACAAATCTTGAGATGTTTCTTGATATGCCAAAATATTACTAGTATATGAAAGTCTTTGTTCTAGGAACTTATTCCAACAAGTTTGGATGTTCAATCCATGTAATCATCCAGTCTGGCTTCACACCCTGTGTGAATTCTCTTCGAAACCTTTGGGGAAAACAAAGTAAAATAATGAAGAGACAATTGCATAAGTCAAGCAACAAACCCTTTGTGAATGGCCTTAATATTACAAACACAAATGTAGTATTAAAGTGGTGAACAAACATAATACTAAAAAAAGATTTAAAACTTGGCTGCCAAATCTCTCAGATAAGAACTGCAATCTGACTTAAATAGACAAAGCAAGAAACATAGCAGATTTCAGGAATATCTTAATAATTGCATCTATGAACACTTCCATTAATAAATGAACATTAATGAAATCTGGAGGTTTATGCAAGTCATATCATTAGGCTTGAAGGCAGAAGGCATGTTGAGCCTGCAAAGGAACTGGAAACCGTTATGATCCTTCCAGTAATTAATGTTGGAATCTTTATGATTGACATAGAAAAAGGCTGTGCAAACGGAGCAATTGATTATCCAAAGTACTTGCTCTCATTGTCAACATTCATAACTGATACTTTCAGCAGAGATGACTAGATCAGACACAAACATCCAGTTGGAGCCAGAGAAAAGTTATAGGAATGAACCAAAATGTTCCTGTCATTCTGACACTGTTCTTCAAGAACTATTCTCTGCTAGAGTATCTATTAATTATTAGAACCATCTGAGGGTTTATCTCATTGGCTTTGATTATTCTATGCAATGTCCCTCGTATTTTCAAAAATGTCTCCAAAACCCTAAGAAAACATGATAACTTGAAACCTTGATCTTCAAAGAAAGAAGATAAATCTAAAAGTCATCAATGCAAAGAAAAGTATCAATTGTGATCTCTATGAAAAATGGCAAGATAATATTTTAAGTGATACAAGATTCTGAAGTTTTTGTGTTTTAACTATACTCAACAGAAAATAGTTGGGGAAAAATAAAGAGATAACATAGACCTCTATTCATTTTTATTTTTCAGTTTTTAGAACTGGAAATTTACACAATCTTCTGTTTAAGAACCATTCTCTCTAAACATCTGCTTTTCATTTACAGCTAAGGACAAAGGTATTCTTAACTGCCTTGCTAAAAGCCATCCTCATATCTGGATTTGTGTGTGTGTGAATGCTGTTCTGGCTTCCATCACTCTTGAATAGACATCCCAACCACATGTTCTGCAGAAGTGTTGGACATTAACTCCCATAAATTATACAAGAAAGAGAATGTAAGAGAGAATCCCACACAGTATAGCCAGTATTAAACCAGTATACACCAATACAGTCCTCCAATACACATGTTTATTTTTTTTCTCTAATATATGAATAAAAAATGTGGAGAAAATGGCTTGCATTGGAAATACAAAGTGATACATTTTTTTCTTGAAAAGCATCTCAAGGACAAATGTCTACATTTGATCCACCAAAATGGTTTTTATTTATTTATTTATAACATTTATATACCGCCCTTCTCCCTAGGGACTCAGGGCGGTGTACAGCCAAATCAGACCCAAACAATACAAAAGTTAAAAAGAGATTAAATAATGGCTGTTTAAGCTAAAACAACCCTCCCCCAAGAATATTAAAACACCGGTTAAAACCAAATTAGAGGAGACATTTAAAACTGTATCAGCCCAGGCCAGCCTGCTCAAAGAGCCAGGTCCGTGCTGGTGCGTATCTCAGGTGGCAGAGTATTCCAGAGGGCAGGGGCCCCCACAGAGAAGGCCCTACTCCTGGGGGCCGCCAGACGGCACATAAGAGGCCGACGGCACCCGGAGAAGGCCCTCCCTGTGGAAACGCACCGGTCTGCTGGAGATCACCGGCAGAATGCGGTCCTGCAGATAACCTGGTCCAATGCCATAGATCGCCTTAAAGGTCAAAACTAGAACCTTAAAGCGAACCCGGAAAGCCACCGACAACCAATGCAGCTTGCGCAGGAGAGGCATCACATGGGAGCTACGCGACGCCTCCATAATCACCCGCGCGGCCGCATTTTGCACCAGTTGGAGTCCCCATGTAAAGAGCATTACAGTAATCCAGACGAGAGGTGACAAGGGCGTGAGTGACCGTGCGCAGGGCGTCCCGATCCAGGAAGGGCCGCAACCGGTAGATCAGACGAACCTGATAAAACCCCCCCCTGGAGACGGCCGCAATATGATGGTCTAAGGACAGCCGTGCATCCAGGAGGACGCCCAGATTGCGAGCCCTCTCCGTGGGGGGCAAAATCTCTCCCCCATTAGCCAGCGAAGGTGTCAGCTGGCTATATCGGGGCGCCGGGAACCACAGCCACTCAGTCTTGGATGGGTTGAGCCAGAACCTGTTCCCGCCCATCCAATTCCGCACGGCCTCCAGGCACCGGGACATAGCCTCTACAGCATCGTTGGGGTGGTCCGGGGTGGAGATGTATAGTTGGGTGTCATCTGTGTACAGGTGACACCGCACCCCGAGACCACGGATGATCTCGCCCAGCGGCTTCACATAAATGTTGAACAAGAGAGGGGAGAGAACCGACCCCTGAGGCACCCCACAAACAAGAGGTGGACCTCTCCCCTCCTGCCAACACAAATTGCGAACGGTCGGAGAGGAAGGAGGAGAACCATCGCAGGACAGTTCCCCCAATCCCCAACCCTTCCAACCGCCGCAATAGGATACTATGGTCGATAGTATCAAAAGCCGCTGAGAGATCTAATAGGACCAGGACAGAGGAGAACCCTCTGTCACGGGCCCTCCAGAGATCATCAACCAACGCGACCAATGCTGTTTCGGTACTATGCCCGGGCCTGAAGCCCGATTGGAACGGATCGAGGTAAGTAGCTTCCTCCAGGTACTGAGGGAGCTGACGTGCCACCACACGCTCAACAACCTTCGCTATAAAAGGAAGGTTGGAGACTGGACGATAGCTGTTTAAAACAGCTGGGTCCAGGGAAGGCTTCTTGAGGAGGGGCCGCACCACCGCCATTTTCAAGGCGGTAGGAAACGACCCCTCTCTCAAAGAAGCGTTGGTAATCCCCTGGAGCCAGCCTCATGTCGTCTCCCTGGCGGCCGAAACCAACCAGGAAGGACACAGGTCCAACAAACAGGTGTGGCATTCAGACCCCCCAGCAATCTGTCCACACCCTCGGTGGTCACAGGGTCAAACTCCCCCCAGATAACATTCTCAAGACCTGCCCCGGACACCTCCCCCGAGACCACCCAATTGGAGTCCAGCCCGTCCCGAATCTGAGCGATTTTGTCGTGCAGGAATCGGGAAAACTCCTCTATCCTACCCTGCAAGAGGTCATCCTGCGCTCTCGGTTCAAGCAGACAGCGGGTCACTCTAAACAGGGCGGCAGGCCGATTTGCTGCCGACGCAATAAGGGCGGAGAAATGCGAACACTTCGCCGCCTCTATCGCCACAAGGTAAGTCTTGATATAAGATCTTACCTGTGTCCGGTCAGACTCAGTCCGGCTCGCCCTCCAAATGCTCTCTAGACGTCTTTTCCGGCACTTCATCTCCCGTAGCTCCTCCGTATACCACGGAGCCAAGTGGGATCTGTGCCGGGTCAGAGGTCGCAGAGGCGCAACTCGATCCAGAGCCCCGGCAGCCAACCTATCCCAGGTGGCTACCAGGTCTCCAGGCGAGTTGTGAGCCAGAGACTCAGGAAATGGCCCAAGCTCCCTCTGGAACCGCTCCGGGTCCATCAGACGCCTGGGGCGGAACAATCTACGTGACTCCGCCTCCCTGCGGTTCTTCGGAGTGCATAAGTTTCTTCGGAGTGCATAAATTTTAGCCACTTATGCACTCCCCAAATTTGCTCCAAAGAGTCTTTTTGCTCCAGACTTTTGCAAATAGCTTTAAGGAGGAAATAGAAATCCTGTCTGGACAACCTCTCTTCTGTGGGGGATGAAAACAGTTACACAAGACTGATTCTTGCAAGACAAACTTCTACTTTTTCCAATAGAAGGGAAAAATATTTTTGGACATTATTTTAAAAGCAGTAAAAGTAATAGAAATGTGGCAATGTATTTATTTATTAAAATATTGTTATGCTGCTGGCCAATGAAATATTCTGGACTACAAACAATATAAAAGAGGTATCCTATAATCACTCCAATCAAAATTTTTCATTATATATTATCTTGTTACAGTATTAACTCTTTATTGTTTGTTTTATAAACCAATCCCATCTGTTTAGACATCTCTTTCAGGCTAAAATAAACTTATCAGATAGAGAAATTGTCCCATCCAGTTCTCCTTTATAAACTGATTATAAATCTTTGCCTTTCTGAAAGATCAACTTTAAGCTATTATTGACTTCCTAGGGACATTTTGTTCATACTGCACTGCTTATGATCTTTATCACTGACCTTCCAATAAATTCATTTTTTCTCTTGATTAAGATGCAGCATCACTTATATACTACAGAGCTAACCTTGTTTAAAGTACTCTGAAGTTTCACCATTCCTGAAGAACAAAACCACAGTCAGATAGGAAAATCAATGACTTACTTACTCATAGTTTGCTAATAAAAGATGTCTTCTTTTTGGTGTGCTTTCACCTCTAAGCGCAATCTGGAATACTTTGGCTCCTTCTGGAGTCTTATCAGGGATGTCAGCACTGCTCAGGTACCAGAATGACATCAGGATACTAACAAACTTCCTGCCTGTTTACAGCGCAAGATAGATTTGGAAACAGAGAAAGACATCTTATATGAAGAACACATCTCTTTCTTTTTCTAACATACACACACACACACACACACAAACTCATGTACAAATTGTGAAAAAGCAGGATAGCAATTGCCCCAAAGCCTCTTTCAGAGACAAAGCATGAATTGCCACATACTTGGTTCATGTATTAGGCTAATCCAAAATTTACTTGTCCAGTTTCCTAAATAAATAGCAATTAACATACATAACAAGCAGGATACAGACTAACAATATTATGGATTAACACAATGCACAAAATCAGCCAGAATTCTAGTTTTTTGGGGGGTATGGCGGGCAGTGTATGTGACTCTTCAACCATGATGCACTCATAGTTGCAGCCAACTACTTTCAGGTACCAGAGAACCTATTAACTGCTTCCATTTTCAACACAGGTTCTCCTGAATTTTCCCTTCCCAGCAAAAATCTAGGAAGTGGTATAGACACAAATCAATTGCTTTCTCCTACTAAGACCAACACAACATAATTCTATGTATGTTTGTAGATATCAAATGGGAAAATTCATGCTTGGGTATGAATTAGTTATTACTGTTTTTAATGTTTGCCATTCAAGTGATTAATTCAACTTAAAAAATAAAATTAGGAAAGTTGTTTGTCCTGCTGGACAACCTACAGGAGAAATTAGCTCTGTGTATCTCTTTTAAAAAATACATTGTACTACATCAAATCTCATACTGATTTCTTGGAGTATAGTTGATGATCAAAGGTGTAAAAGGCCTTTCTCACCAATCTCTGAATAAACATTAGATCTATATTTAAGTCGCAAACTATGGATCTTCTTAAAGAGCCAAACAAACTCACTGAGCTTCTCAACTGCATGTTGATATAAAGTCCATTCTGTATGTCAGTTCCGTTATTTTAGAACAGTATCTCAGGATCCCTTTACATTTTTTAAAAATGATTGAGGATCCCAGGGAGTTTTGGTTTGTGTGAGTTATGTCCATTATTAGTTGCTAGTATTAACTAAGTAGTAATAGAAATTAAAACTGAGAAATTAAAGAAGTTATTTGACTTCATGGGCCCTCTGAAAGGGTCTCAGGAACTCCAGGGATTCCTAGATCACATTTTGAGAAACATTGGTTTTTTTTTTTAAATAACCACTTGATTTTACTTGGGGCCAAAAGATTGCTGGCAGAATGAAATAGCTACAAACTAGACACAAGTCAAAGTAGCAGATAGGTGCTCAACATGAATACTTAAATGGATGGAAAATAAATTTTAAGTACTATTTAAAAAGACTGAGGGATGCTTTTAAGGAGTGTGAAATAGAATGAAAGCATACCACTGTCATCATAGTAAATGCCTACATCTCCTGTTGCTGTGAACATAATTTCATCCATCTCAGCAGCCAGGGCTTTTCTGTGGTTTTCAGACAATGAAGAGAGCTTCTCTCTTAACACCTGAATCATCTGGATTGGAAATGGAATTGTTAATGTTAGTACTTACTAATTCCTTTATACCAACTCACTTAATCAACCATGTAACAGTTATATAAGATATTGATAAGATATTATTGAAAACTATGCTGCCATTTCTCTCTGCCATTTCAAATGTCAAGTATTTTTTTAAAACATCTCAGTCTTGCTTTAAATAATTATTAGATGAGTCTGGTTATGGTTGATCTCCTTTGTGTGGATTCTGAAGCTCCCATTTAATGTAGAAACTAATAATTTGGGAAGGGGAGAGAACCTCTTTCAATGAGTGGCTGTTGTAGACATTACTTACTGATGAGGGAATAGTCTTCTATAACAAGTAATCTCTCACTTACAACTTCTTTAGTGACCATTCTAAATTCCAACAGCACTGAAAAAAAAATGAGCAATGAATGGTTTTCACACTTACATTGCAGCATCCCCATGAACATGTGATCAAAATTCGGATTCTTGGTAACTAGCATGTATTTATGGCAATTGCACTATCCCCAGGGTCATGCAATCACCTTTTAGGATCTTCTGACAAGCAAAGTCAATGGGGAAGGCACATTCACTTAACAACCATGCTACTAATTTAACAACTGCAGTGATTCATTTAACTGTGGCAAAAAAAGAATGTAAAGTGGGACACAACTCACTTAAAAGCTGTCCTGCTTAGCAATAGAAATTCTGGACATAATTGTAGTTGTTAAGTCAAGGATTACCTGTGTGTCCTTAAAGGCACCCTTACAAAACTTTTAATAGTTCTATTAAACTTAGTCTTTCTTCTAAAAGCCGTTCAAAGCTGATGCTGTGGAAAACTGACTCCAGGTAAGATCTGCTAAGTGTTCCACCACTGAGAGAAAGTCATGCCCACAATTTTTTGGAAAGTCTTGGATATTCAGACCATCCCATTTTTACTAAAAGTTATTATATTAAAACTGTAGGCAGTTCTGTTTTGGAAATGAAGTGGCATGAAAGTTGTAAAAAAATAAATTAATTAAATCCTACTTCTAGAAATGATAGTGCAGCTGAAGTAGATAAACTGTGAAAAAACCTAAATTAGAATAAACGGAATAAACAGTTATAGTGGTTAAATTACGAGAAAATATAACCTGATTGTTGCCCTTTTAAGGAAATCAAATGTAAATTGTCAGTTTCTAGAAATAAAAAGCTATCAATTTATATGCTATTTGCTTGTTCTTGTTTAGGAATAGAACATAAATCCAAATTGTTTCTTCCACTTTTTAATTAACCTAAGGCAATGGTCTCCCTTCTCACACTTTCCAATACACAGCAGTTCAATGGTTACAATTTTTAGCCAACACATAGGAGCTGACATCTAACAAATCCACTATGTTGTGAAAAGCTGGCTGATATTGTCCTCTGTAAAAAGAAATGTTTAAGGAACAGTGAGGAGAATCTGGTTTTTCACACATGAGAAATATTAAATATTTACCTCTTTTGATACAAGTTCTTCCAATACATCGTATTTACACTGAGACATTAGCCTTGAAACAACAGTAAAGGCCTGGAAACAGACAAATGCTATTTTAATTAAGATTCTTATAATTAAGCACAAGTTTGCAGCTCAACTACATTTATGTGTTTTTAGTTAAAACATTATTTCTCGTCTTTCAGTATTCTCAATTTGAAATGCAGAATCCTGCAGAAAGATACAGATTCTATAGACTAGAATGCAATGTATTGTTGTCTTTGTGCATATTTAACAAATAAATAGTTTAGGTTCATTTTATGCAAAATACAGAAGGGCACTGTGTTTTTATTGAGCTAAAAACTGATGCAGTAGAAAGAACTACTTACAGGCAGAGTAAGAGGACAAGAGCCCTCAGCTACTGCACAGCCATAAACACTTAATTTAATTCATTTAACCAGCATTTGCTAAAAGAAAGGGGGGGGGGGGGGGGAAGCCGCCTTTCCTTTTAATATATAACACCCCGAAATGCGGCGCGGCAGCTCAACCAACGACTTACGTGCTTCGCCCCTTGCATGAACTCCTGAACGCTGAAGTCGCGGTCAAAGTAGGTGCGGATGAGGAAGAAGTAGAGGCGAGTGCGAAGCCATCTCAAGGGGTTGGGGAACCCTAAGAAGACCGCCCGCTCCTCCGTCCTGGAGTCGCCGTTGCCGCTGCTATAAAAGCGCGCGGGGGGCAGCGGTCGAAACAGGTATCGGCCAGAGAGAGGCAAGAGGTGCCCGACCCCTCCACGCTGGGCGGTTGAACATCTCGGGAGGGCGGGGAGCCCCCGCAGCTGCCAGCACCAGCAGCGCCTGCAGAAGACTCCCCGGGTCAGCCCCATAACTCCCCGCCTCGGCCCTTCCGTCATGCCGCGGCGACGGAAGAGACGCGGGGGAATCGGCAGGCGGTGAACAGGCTTCCCTCGCGGCGAAGGAACGGGCTTTGCGCCGCCTCTCGGGCCTGCAGGAGGGACGGGGTGCGGGGTGCCTCGCTCCGCCCTTGGGTTGTACAGCAGAGGCCAGACTCACCTCGCGGGAGCCCCTCCGACGGTGTTTGCGCCCTCGGGGAACGGCGTCGGGGGCGGGTCTCCTGGTTTTGCGAGGCCTCGTTGCCAGCGGAGGGAAATCTCCGCCGGACCCAAAGGAGGAAGTGACCGAAGGGGGACATGGAGAGGCAGCGAGTTCCGCAGTATACCGGGGTTCCTCGGGAGCGTTTTTTGCAGGACGTCTATCCCCTGGTGGGTGAAACCCGGAGGCTCAAGGGCTTTCTTTCCGTTTCTAAATAACATGGCAAAGAAAGGCATGGCACAGAGAGTCAGCGTGATGTAGTGGTGGAGGTGCTGGTCTAAAAAACCAGACTGAGTTCTAGGCCGGTCTGTCTTAGCGCAGTCCACTTCACAGGGTAGTGGTTATGGGGAAAATAGGCAGGAGTAATTGGTATAAGTAAAAATTAAAAGGGACAAAAATTTATTAATAAAAACGGTTCTATATAAAGTACTCAGATGGATCCTTTGTTTTTTTGACTTCAGGGAAAAGAATACATTTTTAATTAATCCTGCCTTTAATACTTGCTGTGCTCTATGTGGTTAATATTTACGTCCTAAACCATTACTAGGTGCACATAAAGCAAGGCATATTTTCCTTCTCCAGATAAAATAAGATAAAGATAATTAATTAACCTTTTCTTTATTAATTGTCATGTTTGGAATTTTGATTGCAGGCTAATTTTGATAGCATGTTAAGTGCACTTTCAGAAAGTATCTGCCAGAGTGGATTTGTTCACAACATGCCAATTTACCACAAATGAATAAATATTACTTCAGCAGTCTTTAGCCTCCTAGAATTCTCCTTATTTTTCTGAGTTTTGCCTTCAATATTTAGATTTGTTGCTATGTTCCAGTACTTCGTTTCCTTTCTCTTTCATAGATTTATTGAAAAACAATCTAATTAAAGTATTGACTTGAACCTACAAGGTTCCATTAACTATGTCTAGATAATATTATTTAGAAATCAATTTGCTTCAAAGTAGTTGTGCTAAGAATTAGGCTGCAAAGCTCTGTAAAAAGTAGATTAATCAGTACTGTGTTGTGGGGTGTTCATTAATGCTTATCTTGCTATTAGAATAATATGTATTTCACTAAAGCATGCTCTGTTATAAAAATCATAAGAGTTAGAAATATAGATGTTCATTTTACTGATATACAATTTTTTAAGAAAAGATATGCTTTTCTTAGGTTTGGATAGTTGGGAGAAGAAGATAAGTCATAGCCTTTTGTTTGTTTCTAATAGCATAATGGTGGCATCTTATCCAATAACTTTTTTTTCATTCTAGAGAAAGCCTGCAGTACTGAAAGGAATAGATCTGGGCCCTTGTGTGACCAAATGGACAGTAGATTACCTTTGTCAAGCATCAGAGAAAAAAGAAGTAAAGGTTCATGTTTCCACTGTGCCACAGATGAACTTCCTTAGTAAGAACTTTGTGTATAGGTATTCTGTTCCAAGCTTTATTCTGTTTCTGTAAGTGGGAACTGGTAGCAACTCAGATGTTGCTGTTCTAGTTAGATTTAGACTTGTCACATGCCATGCTTAGCTCAAAACAAACTAGAGATGTGCCTTTTGGGAAGAAAAGCAAGCAGTGATAGAATTATTTGCATTAATACATCTTAATGGCTCACTTAGCTTTTCACGACCTAAATAGTAGGGATTTTGTACTGACTTCATGTTGTCAATCCAGCTACACATTTTCATGATGGCTACAGTTGGCAGGCTTTGTGTATAAGTGTCCAAGATCAACTTTTTATATTCTCTCACCTATCTCTTATACAAATTTGTTTTCCCATCACAGAAATAATTGTACTGCCTTAACTAATGAAGCAAATAGGCTGATTTAATCTTCAAATTCAGTAAATCAAATTATTATAATTTGTCTGAAATTCCTACACTGTTTTCTATGGCTGCCTTCTCTGTGCCATAGTCAGTCACCCATTGCAACTACAATCAAGTCACAGTATACTCTAGCTTACAGTCAGACTTATTCTCATTAAAAAATGAAAGCAATTCTGCATACTACTACAAAGAAGATGTTTTAAGATAGTTATTATTAACAATCTATCTGTTTAAAATATTTTGATGACTTTTATTTTGAATTTTAGAACATTGCCTTTCGATGTATTTATAAAGAGAGCAGCTGAAATCAAACATTCGGATTATTTTCTTTCTGAGGTAATATATTTGCTTACTAATAGTTTAGTTCAGCTGATTTTTTTAGTGTAGGTTCTTTTTCAGTTACCAAACTACATGGCACTTGATAAGTTAAGTCAATTAAATATTAATGTGCCTATTCATTGCAATTTATTTTCCATGTGTTTGCATTTTTAAGGATGAAAAGTATTATTTACGATCACTAGGAGATGATCCCCGAAAGGTGAGTACATTGTATAAGATACAAATGTTCTCCTCTTGAGATATCCTGGGTAATCCTTCAATAAGTTTGTGCTTTTTTATTATGTTTAAATGGAGAGAATGGAGAATCATAAAGCTGATAGAGAAAAGGATTGATTAATATTATCACTATTATTTCCTGAAACAGATCAGGAAATAGATGTTTTTGCAAAAAAGGTTCTATCCTACTTGCAATTCTCTTACTCGTGTTTTGGAAAGAGATTTGAAAAACAGTATTTCATTGGACAATTCACCGAAGTTCTGAGCCAAATGTTATCTTGTTTACCCATGTTAACTTCAGCAATTCAATATTAAAAACTGCTCCTAACATATTCATATCTTTTCTGTTCCTTTGTGAAATGTATTTCTTCAGAATCTGGAAATGAATGAAGGATTTGAAGTGTTTTGAATGAAGCCAAATGCTTATTGTGCATTATTTGAACTTGTTCAGTCCAAATATGGATAAATTTGATGGTTGGCCTGGAAACTTGCCTTATTCTAAATATCTTATTGAAAGCCCAAGCTAACCAGAATCTCTTGAAAAGTTTTTGCAGTTCATGGGGGAGGAAACTAGCAGACTTATAGTTATGGACTAAGGTCCTTTTGTCTTTCTGTAGCATCCTAATAATCATTTTCCTCTTCCAGGGGTTTCAGATGTAATTGGATTCCTACATTTCACTAAGCCATAGAATGGTTTGCTTTTGGCTTCAAATGCTGTGTGAACCTTGCTATGATTTCTACATGCTGTTTTATAACTTAACGTACTATGCAACTCTACTCAAGGTAAATATTTTTGTTTCAGGATATTGCAGACCTGAGAAAGCAGTTTCCTTTATTGGCAGGTGACATTCAAATTCCAGAATACTTTGATAAGGAACAGTTTTTCTCTACTGTCTTCCGCATAAGTTCAGAAGGTCTACAACTTTGGACACACTATGATGTAAATAATATATTCCTAAAAAATTATTAATAAAAAGTATGCTAAACTCATTTTGACCTTTATGTGAAGAGGACTTTGTGTTGTTTCCTTGAAAATATTTAAAAAGAACTCTGTAGGTATTAAACTAAATCAGGACTTTCTTTTTCTAAATTAAGATTAAGGATTTATACTCGAAACAATAATAAACCCTTAAAACACAATGAATCCAGTTTGAATGTTAAAAAGACAGCAAAACAATAATTTTTAAAAAGTTGAACATTCTGATCCATATGAAGTTCTTCAGGAATTCCGCCAATAATATTTGTTCTTATCCATGTTTGATACAACTTGTCTATTTAGATACAACTAGAGAAGGCTTGAATCTAGACTAAGCCATTTCTACTTTGTTCCTATAATTTCAGCTGAAGGAATGATTATTAATAGGATATAATGAATGAGCACCAACACATGTGAAGAAAGTTTGAGGCAGGGTTTGGGAATCATGAACTTGAGTATTGGATAACTGAGGAAGTATAGAGTAGTTTTTGATGAATGAAAGGACTGTGACAAAGAACTTCTCTTATATCTGATTTAATTAGGCATTTGGATTGATAGATAAAATGGCACCATATCTGCTCTTGAAACTCTACTAGTACTATGGTATTTATGAAACTACATACATTTAGGGTAGCTTTCTAATTTCTTGTTTCTTAGCATCATCAAGCTTGTTGGTAGTATGCTTTGGATTGGATTATGAAAATGTTCTGATCTAGTTAATTGCTTTTAAAAAAAGATACTCTATAGTCCATCAGCTATTTTATGAGTATCCCTCAATGTATTAAGTCTAGTCAGACGTATTGTGCTCCTCTAAATGAGATACAGGTAGTCTTCGTTTGCTGACCATTCATTCAGCAATAATTTAAGATTATAATGGCCCCAAGGAGACTTAACAATTGTTTTTTGAAGTTCTAGCTGTCCCAGCACTACTGATATTATGTGATTGCAATCAGGTATTTGGCAACTGGCTCACACTTAGTGACAGTTGTAGCATTATGTGGTGTCATGATTATCATGTGCAACCTTCCCTGCTGGCTTCCCACAAGCAAATTCAATGGGGAAGCCACAGGAAAGACCACAGGTAGTTCTGGTGAGTTTCTTGCATCCTCCTCCATCTGGTAGCAGCCACCCCCAGCTGCATTCATACTGTGCCTTGTAGATTACTTGCTACCCTTTCCTCACCTGGCAACAGTTACCCCTGGCCTCAAGGCACATGTGTCATGCAGCCTACCTGGTGGCTTGCTTGTGAGCTGCCTGACATTTGCTTAATGACCTGAGGTCCTCACTTAACTATGGCAGTGAGCATTACCAGTCATGCAGTCTCTACTATGGATCCTATTTCTCTGACTGGTTACAAAGCCAGCTGAAAGGAGCGTGGTAATCTATTAGTTCTCCAGGGCAGATTTATTTTAGAAATGTATCCTCTTCAAAAGTTCCATTTTCACTCTATCTGGGTTATATAGTTAACAGCTAGAAAAAGGCTTTCTGTATCTTTGGACATAGGCTTAAAGATTTTGATTGAGTACCAATATCTTTCAGTCTAAACAACAGCACAATCTGTACTTGGAGTATATTGGGTATATTGGAGTATATACTTGGAGTATATACTTGGAGTATATTGGAGTATATTGATTAACAAGCAGGACATTAACATTTTTGTTTGAAGGTCTGCAGGGAGGACAGGAAATAATGCAATATTTTGCTGCTAATACTACAATCATTGTTGGTGTACCTATATAATCTTAGTGTGGGTTTGTATCCAGAGGTAAAGATATAAAGGGAGACAATGAAAGGCAGTTATTTTTGCCTTATAATGCTAAGTCTTCCCTACCTGCCTTTTTTATTATTAACAGATAAGGGCAAGAGACTAAAGGTTCATGATCTGACATGGTTTTCAGAGTCATTGTAAATGAGAATTACTGCTAATATGATAGCTCTAATTTATTATAGCTGCAAGTCTTATCTGATCACATGCTCAGTAATGTTTACTGTTTTTATATTTGTAGATAATGGATAACTTCTTAATTCAGGTGACGGGAAAGAAACGAGTTGTACTGTTCAGCCCCCGTGATGCACCGTATTTATATTTATCAGGTGTGTTTCTATGGGTTATCTAGCTTAAAAGGAGATACTACCTAAGAGTTGAAGAACACTCCCTTACCCTAAACCCTTATTTGTAATGTTCCAGCTGTCACTTTGCTTAACCAGATATCTCTAGGGTCTGTTGGAATCAGTGTCTCGTGTTCTTTTGATTCAGTGTCAGACAAACTCAACTTTGTATTGCTTTTGAAACCTGGATCATATTTAGTAGCTGTCAGTAAACTACCTTTCAGACATTTAGTGTAGTCCCTTTTTACAACTGTTTAAAGTAGTCATCTTCTATATCAGAGTTCCCCAACCTTTCCAGCTTTGCGGCCTGGTGAGGTGTGGGGAGTGGATGGTTCTGCCACACGCATAAATGGAGCATGCCCATGCTTGCCCACTACTTGCACATGTTTTGAACCTCTGCAGCCTGGTTCTGAATGGCTCAAGGCCCAGTAGTGGGCTGCGGCTCAGGGGCACTCTTGTTCTATACCATTTATCTTGCATTGTGTACAGTGTTTTTTTTAAATCTTTAACATAATTGTTAATAACACTGGATGATTCAAAATTCTGTTGAGTGTTCTGTTACTTTCATTTGTTGTTCATTTTTAATAATTCTTTATTGAGCCTTTTTCCCTGAATCTGTTGTCATTATTCTCATTTGTAAACTTTATAAAGTTTTTCATAATCTTGGATATCCTTTCATTTATCCTCCAAGATAACCTTGATTTTTGATCAGGATACACACATGATAACTTTGTAAACAAATATTAAATTACTGGAACTTTTACTAAGATCTCTCCTACCCTGGGGCACCCATCCTTCATTTAATGACCCGTACATCTGCATTGGGGAAAGCAGAGATGGAGGGTCATAAAATGAGGTGGCTATCCTGACTTCCAACTGTAATGGGCAGGCTAATGAGATAATGAGATGCAAATAGCTAAAGATCAGTTGACAGTTGCTTTGTGCAGTACCATCTCCATTCTAGATGAGACTGAAGAGCAGACTTGCTGTTATTTGCTTGAATTATATATATTTCCAAAGTTGGCATGCACTGAATAAAGGAGAGCTACTCTGGAATGAAATAGTGTGATTAATGTCTTTGATCAGTTAAACAGTAGTGTTTCTGAGATTGCAGAGAAAGGATGTCCCATTTGGTGTAATAAAGACTTAACTTAAATTGCATCATACTGTAGTTAAAATTGATTTAGTGCTATTTGATAGCTTAAAAGAACTAGAGGAATGGAAAACCATTTTGGCACTCAACTTGAGGCACATAGTATTCAGTGTGTGTGTGCGCAGGCGCGCACACACACAGAGACACACACACATACAGAGTCTTTCTTTCCTGGATGTTTTACTCCCAAATGAGAGGTGTAAATATTATGCTGCAGGGGTGGGATTCAGATTTTTTTAACAACCGGGTGGGTGTGGCTTAATTGGTGGGCGTGACTCGGTCATGTGACTGGGTGGACGTGGCTTGGTAGTCATGTTATGGCTGGGCGTGGCCAACTCAATATCACTCACATCGAGGCACCATCTCCTCGCCTGGCCTCTCATGACTGTGGGGATGCTGCAACAGTCGTAAGTGTGAAAAATGGTCATAAGTCACTTTTTTCAGTGCCATTGTAACTTTGAATGGTCACTCCACACAAACAAAGAACCAGCAAAGGAGGGGGAAAAAACTTCAGAGTAGTTTTTGAGACAGGAAGTCTAGTCTTGTCAAGAATGTAATAAGGGTTAACGGAGAGGCAGTTTCTGTAAGCAATACCAGAATGTTTCCTTCCTGCCTTCCTTACAGGATTAGGCCAGTAATTTCTTCTAACAACCGGTTCTCCGAACTGCTTAGAATGTTAACAGCCGGTTCTTGAGAATAGGTGCGAACTGGGAGAATCCCACCCCTGTTATGCTGGTAGCATTAAGAATAATACAGTTTAATAGAAGCATTGTCATTGATTGTTCATTGAAATTTTTATTAGGCACTAAGTCTGAGGTACTAGATGTGGATAAACCAAACATGAAGAAATATCCTCTCTTTATCAAGGCTAGACGTTATGAATGTCAGCTGGAAGCAGGAGATGTCTTATTCATTCCTGGTAAGAAAACCTACAACAAATTTTATTTTTTTAAAAGGACTGTTGAAGACTGCCTACTCTTTGGTCTGATTTGGCTTAAAATTTAATCAGTTCAAGGAGAGTGTTTTTTATGACTGTATGTTAACATGCAGCAAATAGCTATGAATTATAGTGATCTGACTCATATTGTGGTAAAACCATGGCTTTTGACATGGTTTTTGTTCTTAACATGTCTCCTTATTTGCATATCATGCAATTCTTATCTGTGAGAACCTATGTAACCAAATTTTAATACAAATTTTTAACTAATAAAAACTCTAATTTTTAAATGGTATAATAAGTTGTATTTTTTAGTAACTCATTGATGAAAAAAAAACTAGAGAAAAGAAACGAGGCTTTTAAATTCTGAACAGCACAAAATTACATGGCCACAATCTATATCAAGTGCAAAATTAACTTATGTTATCTATAACAGGCAAGTTAATTCTTTTTCAATATACAGTACTTCAGAAGGGAGAAAGCACAAGACAATAAATAAAGGGGAAAAAATAAAAAAACTGTAGCTTCCAACTTTCTTTGATACACTTATTACTAATATAAAAAACAACCTTTTTGATTTAAAATTCAAGCAAAAAGTCCAAAAGTGGTTTCCATGTAGAAGCAAAGCTATAAAAAGTCATTTCTTTAATCAAAGTAGTTAATTTCCCCATCTCAGCCATCCATTAACTTTACCATCTATTATTACATTATTTATTTATTTATTTATTTTTCGTATTTCTATACCGCTCCCTCTCCCAAAGAGGGACTCGGGGCAGTGTACAGCCTAACAAACACATAAAATAGATACAAGTTAAATAAAGTTTAAAACCAAATTAAATACATATATGGCTGCATCCCGTTCGACTATAATTAAATATTTAAAATCCGGGATAGAAAAACTTTAAAATCAGATTAAAAATTAAAACCCTTATTGAATTAAAACCCCAAAGACCCTTACTGGGCCAGGCCGGCCTGTTTAAAAAATAGGGTCTTAACTGCGCGCCGGAAGGTCAGGATGTCTGTCATGGCTCGTATCTCCGGGGGGAGATTATTCTACAGGGAGGGGGCTCCCACAGAGAAAGCACGCACCCTCGGGGCCGCCAGCCGACAACGATCAGGCGGCGGTACCCCAAGTAGGGCAACCCTGTGGGAGCGTACTGGGCGGCGGGAGGTTGTTGATGGCAGCAGGCGGTCCCGTAAGTACCCAGGTCCCGAGCCATGGAGCACTTTAAATACCATCAGTACCACCTTGAATCGAATCCGGAAGGCCACAGGAAGCCAGTGCAGCCTGCGGAGAAGTGGTGTTACGTGGGCGCTCCGAGGGGCGCCCACGATCACCCGCGCGGCTGCATTCTGAACTAACTGCAACCTCCGGAGACTCTTCAAGGGGAGCCCCATGTAGAGAGCATTGCAATAATCCAAGCGGGAGATGACGAGGGCGGAAGTGACTGTGCGAAGTGCACCCAGATCCAGAAAGGGCCGCAACTGGTAGACGAATCTGATAAAAAGCCCTCCTGGCGACGGCTGCAATATGTTCTTCCAAAGACAGCCGTACATCCAGGAGGACACCCAAATTGCGCGCCCTTTCCACAGGGGTCAATACCTCTCCCCCCACGGCCAGCGAAGGAACAAGCTGGTTGTATCTGGGCGCAGGAAACCACAGCCACTCGGTTTTGGTCGGGTTGAGACGAAGCCTGTTACGACCCATCCAACCCGCACGGCCTCCAGGCACCGGGTCATCATTTCGACGGCTTCGTTGGGGTGGCCCGGGGTGGAGATGTACAGCTGAGTATCATCAGCGTACTGATGGAACTCCACCCCAAAGCCACAGATGATCTCACCCAGCGGCTTCACATAAATGTTGAACAGCAGGGGCGAGAGCACCGACCCCTGAGGCACCCCACAAAGCAGGGGCCTTGGGATCGATCTCTGCCCCCCTGTCAACACAAATTGCGAACGGTCGGAGAGGAAGGAGGAGAACCACCGTAACACGGTGCCTCCAACCCCCAACCCCTCCAACCGCCGCAATAAGATACTGTGGTCGACAGTATCAAAAGCCGCTGAGAGATCTAACAGGACCAGGACAGAGGAACACCCTCTGTCCCGCGCCCTCCAGAGATCATCCACCAACGCGACCAATGCCGTCTCAGTGCTGTGCCCAGGCCTGAAGCCTGATTGGAGGGGGTCGAGATAACTCGCTTCATCCAGGTATTGCGGGAACTGACGTGCCACCACACTCTCTACAACCTTCGCAACAAAGCGAAGGTTGGAGACAGGACGATAATTTGATAATAATGCTGGGTCCAGGGACAGTTTCTTGAGGAGGGGCCGCACCACCGCCTCCTTCAAGGCGGCGGGAAAAAGCCCCTCTCCCAAGGAAGCGTTTATAATACCCTGGAACCAGCCTCGTGTCACCTCCCGAATGGCCATGAGCAGCCAGGAGGGACACGGGTCCAACAAACAGGTGGTGGCATTCAGTCCCCCCAGTATCCTGTCCACGTCCTCCACGGTAACAGGATCGAACTCAACCCAATTGACCTCACCGATATCCACCCCCGCCCCGCCGCCCGGAGATGCCCAGTCAGAGTCCAGTTCATCCCGAATCTGAGCGATTTTGTCCTGCAGAAACCTAGAAAACTCCTCAGCCCGTCCCTGCAAGGGATCCTCCCGCGCTTCCACCTCCAAAAGGGAGCGGGTCACCCTAAACAGGGCGGCTGGGCGGTTTTCCGCGGACGCAATAAGGGTGGAGAGGTAGGTCCTCCTCGCCATCCTTATCGCCACTAAATACGTCTTAATATAAGATTGTAATAGTGTTCGGTCAGACTCAGAACGGCTAGCCCTCCAACTACTCTCTAGGCGTCTTTTCCGGTGCTTCATCTCCCTTAGCTCCTCAGAAAACCAAGGAGCCACTTGGGATCGGCACCGGGTCAGAGGCCGCAAGGGCACGACCCGGTCAAGGGCCCCAGCAGCCACCCTATCCCAGGTGGCAACCAAGCCCTCAACCGAGTCGTGTGTGTGAGCTTCGGGAAATGGCCCAAGCTCCATCAGGAACCTATCCAGGTCCATCAGGCGCCTGGGGCGGTACCATTTTAACGGCCCCGCCTCCCTGCGGTCGGGGGGTGCGGAACGGAAGTCGAGCTTCAGGAGCGAGTGATCCGTCCATGACAGGGGTTCTATAACTATATCCCCTATACCCAGAT